>CM068371.1:460117124-460782124 GCA_034769895.1 Magicicada septendecula
CACGTTGCGTGTGTACGTTGTATGTATGTGTGTGTTTACGTTGCGTGTGCGTCTGTGTGTGATTACGTTGTGTGTGCGTCTGTGTGTGTTTACGTTGCGTGTGCGTCTGTGTGTGATTACGTTGCGTGTGCGTTTGTGTGTGTGTGTGCACGTTGCGTGCGCACGTTGTATGTATGTATGTGTGTGATTACGTTGCGTGTGCGTATTAGATCTTTCTTATGATATATATATATATATATATATATATATATATGTCAGCTAGAAAAACCACGCTTTGTTGTGTTAGCGTTTCAGACAGCAAGAAAGAATGTACTGACAGCACGCGCTGATGAATTTGATCACTGTAACGTGATCAATGCGAGACTTTTTCTAAACGACAAGTATTATCCTTACGATAATTTAAACTTGGATATTGGGAAAGACTGTTTTGCATTATTGTACAATATGTACGCCAGTTTTCAAAGTTCGTATTACCACCGTTTAGACGGCAGCCCAGTACTGACACCGGAATTATTCAAATCAAAAGCCCCGCTGTTTGTATTCGATTGTAGCAGGAAAGACGATGCGCTTAAGTCTTCAGCGGTTGATGTACGTTTAGAATTTGAATCGTCAATGAATTTTCCTACACAGACGACTGCCTACTGTATGATGCTACATGATTCGCTTGTAGAATATACACCATTGTCCAACACAGTACATAGACGTGTTTAAGTCTTATTTTATACATATTTTGTAAATACTAGTTTTAAATATATATATTTTCATATTTGTAACATTATAATATTGGAGCTGTGTGTGTGTGTGTGTGTGTGTGTGTGTGTGTGTGTATGTGTGTATTTTAATTGTAAAACTAGTTTAGATATATTTTAATACTTAGATATATTTTCATACTTGTAACACTATAATCTTGGAGCTGTGTGTATGTATTTTTAATTGTAAAAACTGTTTAATATAATCTTGGAGCTGTGTGTATGTATTTTAATAAAATGTATATATTACACACACTTTATTATTATTTGTATAACCCGCTCCATAATTTATACTTACTTACTTGCAGCAAACTAGCGAGCGTTGTCTACACACGTACCCTTAATGACGGACGGACGTTGTACGCTTAACATTCAGCTATACCTAAAATATATCTTTAATTAGAAGTGAGACATAATAACTTGATCATACACACACGCGTGCGCACACACACACACACACACACATGTATTACATTCAATAATGCGCTTGATGATGTTTTAATGCAAATAATTTAGGAAAGTCTACATTCCACTTTTCATAAGGAAATGGTCACCGCTTACAGCTATGCATGCCCACAGCAGAATTAGAGAGATATAAATGTCATCATTCGCTGTGACCTGCTTTCTAAATTTGTTACATTAAAAATGTTTGTTTAAAGCAATATTTCAGAGAATTGTAACAGACATAATAATAATTTGATCATACACACACACACACACACACACACACACACACACACATGTATTAAATTCAATAAATAATGCGCTTGATAATGTTTTTGCGTTTAAATAAATCTGTACACTCACCAACTAGTATGTGTGTTGTCTATACACCCTTAATGATGAAAGTTGTGTGTGTATACTGACGCCGTACAATACTACAACAGTCTTTCAACTATTTAAAAAATGCAGTGATAACTTTCACGCAGGTGGTCAAATGAGAAATTGCTACTAAAAAAAAAAAAAAAAAAAAATATGGTAAGAATATATTTCAGACAATTGTACAGATATAATAATTTGATCACACACACACACACACATGTATTAAATTCAATAAATAATGTGCTTGATAATGCAAATCATTTTTACGTTTAAATAAAATCCTAAAATATATCTTCAATTAGAAGTGAGACATAATAATTTGATCATACACACACACGCGTGCGCACACACACACACACACACATGTATTAAATTCAATAAATAATAATGCGCTTGATGATGTTTTAATGCAAATAATTTAGGAAAGTCTACATTCCACTTTCATAAGGAAATGGTCACCGCTTACAGCTATGCATGCCCACAACAGAATTAGAGAGATATAAATGTCATCATTCGCTGTGATCTGCTTTCTAAATTTGTTACATTAAAAATGTTTGTTTAAAGCAATATTTCAGAGAATTGTAACAGACATAATAATAATTTGATCACACACACACACACACACACACACACACACACACACACACACACACACACACATGTATTAAATTCAATAAATAATGCGCTTGATAATGTTTTTGCGTTTAAATAAATCTGTACACTCACCAACTAGTATGTGTGTTGTCTATACACCCTTAATGATGAAAGTGGTGTGTGTATACTGACGCCGTACAATACTACAACAGTCTTTCAACTATTTAAAAAATGCAGTGATAGCTTTCACGCAGGTGGTCAAATGAGAAATTGCTACTAAAAAAAAAAAAAAAAAAAATATACAGTAAGAATATATTTCAGACAATTGTACAGATATAATAATTTGATCATACACACACACACACACACATGTATTAAATTCAATAAATAATGTGCTTGATAATGCAAATAACTTTACGTTTAAATAAAATCCTAAAATATATCTTCAATTAGAAGTGAGACATAATAATTTGATCATACACACGCGTGCGCACACACACACGCACACACACACACACACACATGTATTAAATTCAATAAATAATAATGCGCTTGATGATGTTTTAATGCAAATAATTTAGGAAAGTCTACATTCCACTTTTCATAAGGAAATGGTCACCGCTTACAGCTATGCATGTCCACAACAGAATTAGAGAGATATAAATGTCATCATTCGCTGTGACCTGCTTTCTAAATTTGTTACATTAAAAATGTTTGTTTAAAGCAATATTTCAGAGAATTGTAACAGACATAATAATAATTTGATCATACACACACACACACACATGTATTAAATTCAATAAATAATGCGCTTGATAATGTTTTTACGTTTAAAAAAATCTGTACACTCACCAACTAGTATGTGTGCGTGTTGTCTATACACCCTTAATGATGAAAGTTGTGTTAAAAAAAAAAAAAAAAAAAAAAAAAAAATGTGTTAGCTTTCACGATGTATATCAGCACATCTGCAGACGGTCAAATGAGAAATTGCCGCTATAAAAATACGGTAAGAATATATTTCAGACAATTGTACCAGACATAATAATAATAATTTGATCACACACACACACACACACACACACACACACACGTACACACATGTATTAAATTCAATAAATAATGTGCTTGATAATGCAAATAATTTTTACGTTTAAATAAAATCTGTACATACAATAAAAATTAATGTGAATAATTTTTACGTTTAAATAAAATCGGAACATACAATAAAATTAATATAAAAATACATTAAGAATATATTTCAGAAAATTGTAGCAGACATAATAATAATTTGATCACACACACACACACACACACACATGTATTAAATTCAATAATTTTTACGTTTAAATAAAATCGTTAAATACAATAAAATTAATATACAAAATACATTAAGAATAATTTGATCACACACACATGTATTAAATTCAATAAATAATGCACTTGATAATTTTTACGTTTAAATAAAATCTGTACACTTACCAAAGACGATGTGAAGACACGTAAGACGTACAGTATCAGCATGCGCTGGCAGACAAATGAGAAATTTTCGCTAATTTACTTTGCGTATATATATTGTACACTGTAGTGGGGAAAGCTGGTATGTGTGTCCGTTTTTAGAGTAATTACTGTCAGCGGTGCTAATGACTGACAGGTGTCAAATTAGAAAGTAGAGCGCTTGATTTAGACAACGTACACAAGGTTAATTACCTCCGGTTTAAGTACATTTTAGTATCGTTAATTACAATAATCCATAAGTAGCACGACTTACTGACGCTTATGTAAAACCGAGGACATAAAGAGAGAGAGAGAGGGAGGGAGAGAGATAGTTATTTACATTCAAGAGAGAATTGACTCATCATCCGCCCCTGATATGCAAATCAGCTTCATTAAAAATAAAAAAAATAAAGTATGCACGACAAACATACTCTCCCGCGTCTCTGATTCTGGCAGACAAATATCCATTTTCACTTGATAGATAGGCGTACCATTTATACATATTTTGTAAATACTAGTAAATATATATATTTTTTCATATTTGTAACATTATAATTGCATAACACTTTACCGTACATTGGAAGAACGAGATTGGTGTAGAGAGAGATAGTTATTTACATTCAAAGGGAGAATTGACCCACCACCCACCCCTGATATGCAAATCAGCTTCATTAAAAATAAAAATAAAGCATGCACGACAAACATACTCTCTCGAGTCTCAGATTCTGGCGGACAATATCCATTTTCACTTGATAGATAGACGTACCATTTATACATATTTTGTAAATACTAGTTTAAATATATATATTTTTCATATTTGTAACATTATAATTGCGTAACACTTTACCACACATCAGAAGACTGAGATTGGTGTAGAGAGAGAGAGAGAGAGGGAGGGAGAGAGATATTTATTTACATTCAAAGGGAGAATTGACCCACCACCCACCCTGGTATGCAAATCAGCTTCATTAAAAAATAAAAAAAAATAAAGCATGCACGACAAACATACTCTCTCGAGTCTCAGATTCTGGCGAATGCGTTGCTCATATAGTTTGAATTTCCCACCACAGAAAAATGTTGGCAGATCTGTTCTATACACTATAATGCAAGATTGGTAACCCTGATCATATATTTTAATATAACACACACATATAAAGTTTGAACCCATGCATAGGTTGGTAAACCTGATCATATAGATTTAATATACATTATAACACGTAACAAATTTGAACTCATGCAAAGGTTGGTAACTCTGATCATATATTATTAGTATACATTATAACGCATCAAGTTAAACCCCCACCCACCGCCCACCCCCCGCCACCCACCAAGACAACCTGCACACAAACGGACGAAAGACATGACAGAAACTAAAATCCGACTACGATTCCCGCACAAACACTAAGGGTTACATGACTTCCAAGGACAGCCATTACACTATGGCTTCACGAATACAACCAAAATGGAATATTATCAAATGTCTATGTACGCTGAAAACATTAGATCTAACATTTTTGCTACTGATTCATCAAATATCTAAGTTCTTGTACTACTGGATTTAGCAGCCAGTAGCCCTAATGTGACGATCCCTTTATCTGCCAATGACCGAAAATGCTGACCTGTGTTGTCGATATTACTTACAAACCACGAAATTTTGTTTCCAGAAGTTCAATTTTGTCGTTTTTTGCAAACGTATTGTTTCTTATCTTGAGTGCCACGAGATTTTATGACGCAAAGTAACACCAGCGTCTGAGGAGGGATACTAGACATATAATGTCCTTGGCCTTGTTCATATTGTTCTTGCTCTTACCGTTCGAATCACACCTGTTGGAGACCAAATCTGTTACAGAGGCCATGTGTACTGGAAGTAGCGAACTTTAAATACGGATGATGCGAGCGACGGCCATATAGGAGAGTTAGTACTGGTTCGTAACAGACAACTATCCTCTTTTGACATTGTATGATTTTAATAAAAACAGATATCGGATTTAAATAATAATTCCGTGCTTGCAATATACAATCCGTGTACACAAACTTATATATCCTTTGTTGGGTTGTAATTATTACTAAACAGTAATACATGCTTAGAATGAAAATATTTGCTATGATTTTAGTAACGTACAACACCAGCTTAACCCAGAGAGAGAGAGAGAGAGAGAGAGAGAGAGTGAGAGACTGCAATGTGTCAGTGTAAAGTCGTGTCAATGACCTCTTGTATTACAATAGTTTAGCATAGTTACTTACTGAAGGCCATTTAAAACAAATTATAGTTTATTTTAATTTATTTCGTTGTAAACCTCTATTTGTAAAGTACATTAAATTATGTGAAATGCTACATCGAAAGATTCAAATCATACCTTATTGGTGCTGCCAAATATTTGTATGTAGGAATTTCTACCGATGTTTGCAGCAGCAGTAGGGGAATTCTTGTCAACGTTTGCAGCGAGAGAGAGACATACACGCACAGGTAATTACATTATAAACTAGGAATTGTCAACGTTTGCAGCGAGAGAGAGACATACACGCACAGGTAATTACATTATAAACTAGGAATTGCTTCCGACGTCTGCGAGCGAGAGAGAGAGAGAGAGAGAGAGAGAGAGAGAGAGAGAGGGCGTTAATATTTGTCGAATAAATATAAACTTTCTAATTTCATATACATGCGCGCGGTACTGACCACAGAGAGAGAGAGAGAGACATACACAACAAGTGTGAGAGAGAGAGAGCTAAAATTATTTACTCAATGTACACAGTGAGAGAGAGAGAGAGAAAGAGAGAGAGAGGGAGAGGAGAAAACGGATTGAACATAACGTTTGACAACAAGAGAGATAGTTTTACTTACATTCAAATGTGAGAGAGAGAGAGTAACAATTATGATCATATAGTTTGAATTTCCTATAGATAGAGAGAAAGAGAGAGAGAGGGAGAGGAGAAAACGGATTGAACATAACGTTTGACAACAAGAGAGATAGTTTTACTTACATTCAAATGTGAGAGAGAGAGAGTAACAATTATGATCATATAGTTTGAATTTCCCACTACAGAAGAGAAAAAAATGTTGGTAGATCTGCTCTATACACACACACAATAATGTAAGATTGGTAACCCTGATCATATATTTTAATATATACACCATATAACACACACACACATATCAAGTTTGAACCCGATATCGAAGTCGTCAACAGTCATATAATTTACTATACACTATAATGCGTCTGCTAATATAGTTTGAATTTCCCACCGAAGAAAATGTTGACAGATCTGTTCTATACACAGTAATGCAGGATTGGTAACTCTGATCATATATTTTAATATACACTATAATACACACACACATAGGTTGGTAAACCTGATCCTATAGATTTAATATACATTATAACAAATTTGAACTCATGCAAGGTTGGTAACCCTGATCATATATTTAATATATACACTATATCAAGTTTGAACCCATACATAGGTTGGTAAACCTGATCATATAGATTTAATATACATTATAACAAATTTGAACTCATGCAAGGTTGGTAACCCTGATCATATATTTAATATATACACTATAATGCATCAAGTCGGAACCCCCCCACCTTGGGGATGCTGCGGGTCCAGCTGATAGAAAGTGATCTAAGCTCACGAAAGGCGGCATATAAAAAAATAAAAAATTATATTCGCGGATGCTGTGGTCCAGATACGCGAAAAAGTCGCGGATCTTGACACAGATCAGCGAAAAAGTCGCGGATGCTGTGGTCCAGTAGAAAGTGAAAGTGATCTAGGCTCGCGAAAGGCGGCATATATTTGAACTTGGCGCGCGAATGGCGGCATGAAATTCTATTGGTCGATGCTGCGGGTCCAGCGGTGGTGGTGGGGGAATAACGGTATTTTGGTCAGGACCAGTATTTTCCCCCTACTCCTAGGAATACTACCAATAGATCATAACTAATGATAATGTGATGTGTTTATAATACACACACATATTGCTTACTAAGCGTGTAGTGGTACCTATAGCCTCAATATTCAACTGTGGTGTATTCATTGTCCTAACCTAAAGGTACCATACTGTTACTGATCGTCGTATCTTACAGTGAAAAACAAAATAAAAGACACCAATTAATTCACTAATCACCAGCTTTAATTATCACAATTAAACAGTTTGTAATTAACAAGACAGTCTTTTACAAGACATCAAACAAAAATTGTTCACACGCGATAAAAATTGTAACTGATATAAAACACAATTGGATTACAATTGTCCCGCACAATTATAAAACACGTAATACTTCGCCACAATATTACGAACCGTACTAATAACCATTTGAGCGCACAGAGTAATCGCCGACAATAACTCGCAACTCAAACTGAAACTGAACGTCGTTGATTACTTGTATTTATACCCCGCCGAAATACTAGAATATTCCATACTGCGCATTAACAATAAAGGAAAACATTAATGGTTAATAAATTGCGGCCTTGACACAGTTCGCGCGGCTTCTGCACAGTCTAGCTAACGCGTCAAGTATCTCGTACGCCACACACATTAATGTCGGATTCCTCTGAAACATTCGATAAATACGTAGACTGTTCTGTAATGTCATAACATTTCCTCCTCCTTAAGCCTGTTCGTCCCGAACTGGCAAACCGTCTCTGAAGTAATACTCCACCGGGTGATCTAGGTGGACGTCCTTGGGAAAGATAATTCTCCGGTACTTCGAACTCAGTCTCCTGTGATCCAAATATCAAGTTTCCAGGAATCTGAGTTTTCCGCTCAACCACTAGTTTTGCTGGAATCACTCCCCTTGCGTCATGTACTGATGACCTAACACCACTGGCTGATCTAAGTCTGTTTGGTTCTCGTCAACAACCTCCTGCGTAACTTCATCTTCAGCAACTTTTCCTCCAGGTTCTTCCCGTAACTCAGGAACAAGCAAGAGTCTTGTCTCGACACCCATAGTTGGCTTTCTAATCACTTCTTTTTTCGTTACACTTATTTGTACTGCGTAACAATCTAGGGAAAAATTAGAACGTAATTCATTGCGGCCTTGACACAGTTCGCGCGGTTTCTTCCACAGAAGCCGGATTCCTCTGAAACATTCGATAAACACGTAGACTGTTCTGTAATGTCGTTATCAACACATATGATTTATACTGTGTTCCCGGGAAACTCTTGTCACAAACGTACGTTTCACAATAATCAGTGTTTACGAATTAGATTTTTGTAAATAGTAACTGTTTTACAATAAGTTTAGTGACCGCGAATGAAAAGTGTATATGTCCTGACAATAGATTATAACCGAAATCAATCCACATTATGAATGTGAGTAAGTAAAACGTTATTATAAATCATATGTATGGTATCTTTAGGTTATTAACAATAAATACACCACAATAGAAGTTTGGCAGTAGATCATAGTGTTAATATTAAAACCTTATTATTATAAATTCCCCTATTTTAAAAAACGCAAGTACTTGTTCGTTCAAATTATTCGTCTATTTTATTCATTGCATATTAAAAATTAGAATACAGAGAATATCCCTAAATTAGTTATACGTCCGAAAGGAATGAGTCGTTAAATGCACAAGTCGCATTGGCACTGCTTCGCATTTTCTCCAGTAAATTGATGTTATGGTAGTTATTAAATTTTGCCGTGAAAATACCAAGTAGTTTGAGGTCTGAGTGTGTCTGGCTGTAACGCTCCTTTGACTTACTTACTCAGGAGATGTACTGTGTGTAGTGATTAGTTGTTGGTCGTTACATGACGGCACGCGTGTATGCAATGTTGGAGTCAGTGTGCAGCTTTCGGTTGGATACACACCGCACAGGGCGCGCCCCATAATCCTACTGAACGTCTTAGATTGCAGTCTTTGGCACTATAGACAACCACAATTTAAATTTGAATACGCGTTTACGGTTGAAACAGCACAAATACTTTTCTGGTATGTTGAATCTGACATTGTTTTTATTTTATTACTCCTGTTGTACAATGTTTACACATTCTCCGGAACCAAATATTATAAAAGTGGTTGAATTCTCATCTTCCACAGCTGTTTCTCCATCCAAAGATCTTCCTCAACCTCTCGTTTTCCCAATAGAGTCTGGCTTTCTTCTACCCAGGTGATAGGTGGTCCTCCTCTTTTCATTTTTCCTGGTGGGGTCCATTCCATAACTCTCCTTGGCAATCTTTCGTGTGACGTTCTTTTCGTGCGTATATACAATTGTAATTTTTTTGTTTGGTTAAAATCGACAATTAAATTTTTTAAATTCACTCACTCTATCCTTAATGACTCCATTTCTAATTTTATCACTTCTGGATAATCTTGCAGAACGTCTCCAAAAGTCTATCTCTGCTTTCATTAATTTTGTTCTTGTATGTTCATTAGCAGTCCAAACTTCTGAGCCGTAAGTAGGCCTAAGTCATGGTACTTCTAACAGTGGTTTTAAATATTTTGCTTTTAGTTTTTGCTGTAATTTGCTTATCCCACAGGATTCATTTAATCTAGATATAGTTATATTTCCCTAATCATTTCTGGATTGTATTTATTTGGCTTGCTTCCCACTGGCCGTAATTTTCACCCCTAAATACCTGTATTCCTCTGTATATGAAATTTTCCTCATGCCGTCCTTCAATACGAAGTCTTGATGAAGGTCACCTGTCGCCATGTATTATGTTTTATTCATATTCACGTTTATCTTTAATCTGACGTTGTTAAATTAATAATACTCTCATATTTTTTCTTCTGTAAATGTGTAGGTAGGTAAGTAACATTTTAAATTAATTTTTGTTATATGAAACGTAATTTTATTTAGTATGAATTAGATAAAAATTATTTTAGTTAATAAATACAGTTATAAAGAAACTGTGTTTTTCCTTACTAGCCTGACATTTCTGATAGGAAGAGTTCCGCGAAATTTGGACTTTGTAATTAACGCTTACGTTAAGATAGGAAATAACTTAGTTTTTACTACCAGCTTTGCCAATTACCTCAAAATGTGATTTACTGCAGTGAAATTCTTCTTCTTCTTCTTGTTCTTCTTCCTCAGGCTGTGGACCTTACGATCCGTTGCGCACTCCTTGGTCCGAACATCTTTTCTGTAGTCTTCCAATATTCCGCCGTCCTTTCAGATTATAAACCAAAATTTGTTATGGTATCCTGTTTTTATGCATGCTTTCAACATGGTCTGTCCATCTTTTCTGTATTGCTTTATCCTTTCGTTTTGTACAACACATTCCATGGAAGTTCCTTATATCATAATTTCTGAGCCGGTACTTGCATAATACTCCTAGTATTGATTGAAAAATCGCATTTCACTAGCCCTCATTTCTCATTTCACTAGGAAATTAATGTTACTAAAATAAAATATTAAATAATAAAATGCATACTAGTAATTGTAAAATACTTTCTTGTCTTTCGTAGTGCCAAAATTAAAGTTGAAGTATTCACTAGGTCAAATCTTCATTAACTGTGCTTCATTGGATGTATTGAGTTTCCCAGTGATATTGTGGAGCGTGCATGACATAGCTTGTTACTGAAATTAACTGTCGTCAGTCGCGTTCCGAGCTTCAACTTCTGATCCAGCAGACGGGACAAGAATCAGTTGTCTTCACCTAGCCTATTACTGGAAGTAATTCAATTATACTTTGTCTAATTCAGTGCGAGTGTTCGCCGAGCCAGGGTCCAAATTCCACTTGATGCTGACGGGTGCTCACCAAATCCTCTAACGAGTGGGTTGCCCTAAAAACGGGCGCAGCTTCCAAAATTTGTCCATAAGGTGGCACTCAGGAAACCGGACCACAAGGACATTAGAGACGGTCTGATTAAAAGTAAGATGATGCCCAGCGCAAATCTTCGTTCATGAGTGCCTAAAGCTTTTGTTTCCGGGTTTTAGCCAGTTAGCCTCAGACTGGAAGCGAGTAGATAACCATCGACACTGCATATTTGTCACAGTAATATTTGCTTATTGGACGGGCAGTGTAGTGGACAAACGTGATAAAAGCGTCGGTCTTTTTACGGGCTAATTGTACAGAAATTGTCGGCCCCAAGAGATGTCTGTCAACGTAAAAATAACAGCAAACTGTTACACAGATGACACGCATAAGCGCAGACTGACCCGTATTGTTACGACCAGCAATTGCTGTATCCTCGAACAACTTGCAGTTACAGCAATTTCTTGATTCCATTATTACTTTCATTTTAAGTATGCTTTACAAATACACAGCCGTTGCTTTCAGACAGTCAGATTTACAAATTGTTTTACTAGGATAAAAATGCAGTATTAGTGCATGTGGTCAGTGTATAATTATCATAATAGCCACTTAATAATATGTCATGCGACATAATCATGATCAATACAAAGTTACTGTTCTTGCTTGTTACTTATATCGAGATTAAGTTACTTCTACAAGATAACAGGATTAAAGTAAAAGCAATGTGAAAAACCCGTTGCTAAACATTTTAATTATCCGTTTCTGTAAATGTTGTTTATGTATTCCACAGCATTAAGATAACAGTCCGCGGGGTTTCTGTAATAATACATTAACAGAATTTGTTTTCTGTAACTGAACAAGCAGAACATAACAAAATTAAAAACTAAACTCTGGTCGTATAAAACTGATAATAATCTATAGCGTGTAAAGTCATTTCTTGTAACTTTAAATTTTAACTATTGTGTCGTTACATGCAGCACCATTCTTTGTACGGTTTTATTGGTAACCGTATTCTGAAATCATCATCCTCTAAAAACGTTATAATAATTGCTTTCTGTTGTCTTTAAAATTTATAGAGATAGGTTATCCAACGTTATGTGACACGTTATAGGTCGGAAATTGATCTGGATGAAAAGTTAAACAAATTTAGGAAAATCTGTTTGACCGTTCTCCGATACCTTAAAAGTAAAACAAAAAAGGAAACAGGGATAAGGATTGTTAGCACTGTAGCCGTACCAGTTTTGATGTATGGAGGTAAGGCCAGAGTTACAACAGAAAGAAATAACACAAAGATTATGTATGTGAGGAGTATTTTGAGCTGGATCGTTCCAGATAGAAAGATGAATGTGGATGTAAGAAAGAAATTGGGGGTCGACCCATTTTTGAAACAGCTAAGGAGCAACAAAAGAAGGTGGTGTGAACATTTGGGAAAAATGGCGGGTGACAGGATTCCAGTGCTGGCAATGGAATACAGACCGGTGGGGAAGAGATGTAGGACGGCCGAGAGGGAAGTGGGTCCCGAAACAGGTTCAGGTTGAGCCTAATCCTTAGATGACGTTATCCAAATAGCTTTTTCATAAATATTTTTACGACGGTCTACTCGATCGTCGTAGGTACAGTGGAAACAAAATTAGTACAAGACACCAATTAAGTCACTAATCACCAGCTTTAATTTTTACAGTTAAACAGTTCGTAATTAACAACACATTCTACTACAACAAAACAAAAAAAAATTGTTCACATGCAATAAAATGTCACTAATATTAAACACAATTGTATTACAATTATACCGCCCGATTTTAAAAACGTGACGTCACTGTTTCAGGAGCGCCCCTAACACACTACTACTACATAGAGTAATTAATAAAAGTCGTATGTTCCACAAACTCTTGGACTAAGTTTTCATAAATAACAGTTTGAGCTATTAAGAAAAAGTTGACGTAATTATGAAACCAATGCTTAAACTCAATAAAACCATCCTTTACCAGCCAAAAACAAAACATACGCTGATGAAGAAGAATATCCGAGAAAAAGTAGTCCCAAAAATTAATGTCAGTGGCAATGAATTTGAGAGGGTGGATAGGTTTAGATAAATTGGGTCTACTTTGACATAAAAAAATCACATGACAATGGAAATTTAAGACAAACTAGCCATAAGAAATAATTGCTACTTTTCTTTGCTGCCTATCCTAAATTCCACAAACATTATTTCTAGAAGCTCCAAAGCGCAGATTTACAAACCTGTGTTACGGCCAGTAGTATTATATGCTTTAAAAGCATGGACCATGAACTCAGCTCGAGAAGATTTAATTAAAAATGGGAAAGAATGATTCTGAGGAGGATATATGGAGGTGTACTAGATACGGGAATGTGGCGTACGAGGACGAACGCCGAATTGTACGATGTATACAGGGAACCGGACATCGTCACGGCAAATAATAAAGCAGAACTAAATGAGCTGGTCACGTACAAAGAATGTCAGAGGAAAGGCCGGTGAGAAAAGTATTTATTGGAGGACTAGGAGGAAGAAGAGCAAGAGGGAGGCCAAGAAAAAGATGGATGGACGATGTAGATGAAGATACACAGAAAAAAAAGATTTGGTTGTAATTACCGAAATAGCTTGGTTAAGGTATTTGGTTAATTCTTTTGGTTGCAACTAACAAAGTTTAGTTATTGTAACAAAAATGGTTTGGTTAACTGTTCAAAATTATTTGGTCACAATGTTTGGTACAACTAACAAAAACATTCAGGTTATATTTAGTTTTTACAGACACTTGACTTAGGGGTGCAACTCCCTCCACATCTTCACCCCCCTAGTACTGTTCTCACAACACATAGCCTAACCAGATGTCCACCTTACATCCTGTGTTTAGTCTTCCTTCACAGATCTTTGTTAGCCTCTTTAGGTCAGCGTGGTTTGCAAATACAACACACGTGGTTACGATGAGTTACGAGTTTGTTCAAAAGTGGATGGAAGAAAACGGATTTGCTCAGCTTGTTCAGCATTTTAAAGGTAAGTACATACATTACTGAAAATGTAATCCGTTAAAGATTAGATGTAGCGTAACGAATTATCTGTTGGTACTTACCACTATCTAGCGTGAACTTAAACGTTACCGAAACAAAATTTTATGCGTTTAGACTACATAATCTATATTATGCATTTATTGGAATCGTATTTCTGCAAGAATTGGCACCTTTTTCAATATTTCTATCGTCTAAAATATTTTCAGATTATTTTTATTATTGTCTGTAGCCCTAATTAAGGTCGGTCGGTCAATTAAGGTATATAATAAATGCTGAATGTTGTGAAATACAGTGTGCTCACAGGACAATAAAATTAGGTGTCTCTTGTGTTCAGATCTGTAAGTTCTTTTTTTAATCTAGAGGAGGTAATCAAATGTAGATGTGGTTAATATAAAAGCTAGTGTTTTAAGAAACAGCCCGTTCGAGATATTAATAATATTTTTACACTTTCAGATGAAGGAATTGATGAAGAGGCATTCTTAGCGTTAAACGAAAATATGAAAACGAAAATTTTAGTTAGTTTGACTAAGCGTCTGGTTAACAAAACTGAGTGCTTGGTTCATCCAACCAAGATTCTTGTGCTAAGGTGACCACATATTTAGTTAGAACGAGTATAATTTTGGTTATTTCAAATAAATTATTTTGTTAAACTGACAATGAATTTAGTTGAAATAACTACATAATTGGTTGATTTAACCAAATCCAAACCGATTTGGTTACATTAACTAACTCTGTTTTGGTTAGGTTTTACCAAAAAATTTGGTTAGCACAACCATAATAGGCCAATTTGGTTGGATTCACTACACTTTTTTTTGGTTGAATTAACCAATTTGACCAAACTTTTGGATCTGGTAACCAATATTTTGGTCGTCCTTATAGTGACCAAAAATATTGGTTACCAGAAACTATTTTTTGGTTATTCCAACCAAACAGTTTTTGTGTGTATGAGAAGACTAGGGGGTCAGAAGGTGGCGAAGAGTCGCACAAGATAGAGAGGAGATGAGGCACGTCGTTCCGAATACCAGGGCTCTTCATGAGCTGTAGTGCCGTGCAGTAGTAGTTGTAGTATAACTTGACTACGAGGCGCACTAATCGCTGTACCACAAATTCGCAGAATTCAATTGTTGTTACGTATAGGGTTAATCATTTTTATTGTCGCCGTCAGCAGTTACCAAATAGTTCATACTGTTTTAATATTCTATACATTGGACTGACAACATACAGTCTTTATAATTGTGTGCCTCATGCTTACAATCTGTGATCGATTTTCCGATTCCTGTCCTTCACTTCAGGTTAACAGATGTCAGCAGACTGATAAGTACAGGAACTGGAAATGGAGTGTCAATAACAAACACAAACGTAGATTAGGAGGATACATTTTACTATACAACTGTCATCAATGCCAAGTCTTAGTCAATAAGCGTTTCCAACAAAGTACGAGGTGTGTTTAACAAAGACCGAACTATTTGTGTAGCACGTCAAGTAGGGCATGGAGCGATCTTCACTATTAAGTACTGCTAGCAACAACAGGTTTTGCCACCGGATTGTCGTTATCTCCGTCCCGTCACGATAATTAGTCTTCCAGCTACACACGCTGTAATGGGCACGAACACACGCCGTCCGTCGGATTTATAACGAAGTAAAAATGAAGATACCAACACAACTTCTTTTTATAAATATTTGCCGCTAACTTCGTAACATATTTACAGAGCGATTTCCATTGTGTTCTAAAGTTGTCATTACCATTTGCGTTGGTACTCAATTGCTGACCGATTTCAAAACCGGTCTCTTTCTGACTGTCAGTCAACAAATGCAGCACGAAGTTTTGAGTGGTACGATACATTCACGTTTTTCTATCAGAACTTAAAATTACAACTTTATATGGATGCGCATACTCTCGGGAAGTCTCGGCAGTTAAACGATGATTTATAATTATAGATTACAAGCTCTATTGCCATAATCTTTGACATTGCTCTGATCAGCATCGCCATTGTTTTTGACCTCTTTAAAAATGCTTGAAATAATCGTTCAGGTCATGCAGGCCTCCTCGTATGCTTAATGGAAAAAAAAATAAAATGCTTCTGTAAAGTTTTAACGCAGTTCTGCTGCAAAGTTTCATATACACACGGTCTTCTTCTAGGTCTGTGTTAATCATTTTGCCATTAATCCGACGGCCAGCGTGTGCACGTCCTCGCTCAATCTGATATATCTCAAAAACGTATGCTTAAAGCGGAACAGAATAAACGACAGATTGATGTCAAAAACTATTGCTAGTTGAGCCCAAATTCGGTAGGCGTTGTTTTGTGCGGTTTGATGTGTTATTCTAAAAGTTGGGTCTTTTTTTGGACACATTTCGTAAAAAGAGTAGACAAAGATTCAGCAAACAGACTTGCTAAATTGACTGAAGCAATAATGATATGAAAAATCTTGCTTCATAAATTATTAAATAAAATTATAATTTTAAAATAAACGGTTTATTACAATGTAAAAATTAATTATAAAGTATAATCTCTAATTAATATGTATTATGTTTAGAGATTTTAGTGGATGGTAGAGACACAGTAAAAGTCGTTAATAAAAATACCAAACAGTTTATTATAATGAAACAGTATGCCCAAGTTACATGTATTCTATACCCTGTAGACATATATGTCCTATAAGTTAAGCTGTAAAGACAATATCGCTGGAGGAATAAACCGCTATGCATTGTGTTAGCACGGTGGTGTCTTGCTCCAGAGGCTATATTGCAGTGACCAGGGCGAGTCCGATAGATGCCAGAAGATAATTTGTTACCGGTTCAGTCGACAGGTTCCCAATATGAGAACGGTAACCACCAACGCGTATATCCGCTAGGTGACGAGGGATGAAGACATAGTCTGGTGGCACAACCACAGGAACCGATTCGAAAGGAGTGAAGTTACTTAGCCGGCACGTGGACATCATCGGCGACATAAAGTCATACAGAAGAAGACTTCTAAGAACAGCTTTCCAATCTGTCCTACTAAATGGAGCGGAAGTGCGGGCCGACTCCCCTAATCGTAAAAACTATAGGAAGAAGCTAGTCCAGATCCTAAGACGAAGTGCTCTTCGGGTCGTCCTATCCACTAGCCGCACGGTTGTTGAACCGGTTGTCTTGGTGGTTGATAGAGTAGTACCGACCGGCCTTCTCGCGAAGGAGCGTAAGATCGTCTACCATAAGAAGAAGGAGGTTGTTGGTAAAGTTTCACGCCGAGAGGCACTAAAAAATAGGAAACATGAGGAGATCGATTAAAACTTTACCCCTTTCTGACTGCATACAAGTATTTTCTATTTTACCTGAAGGATATAGCAAAGGACGTGTTACAAGGGTGCATGTACTGCCCAGGAGCCGCGGGCGACGTCAGACATACCTTCTTCGTCTGCCGTACATGGGATCCTGCAACACAGTAGATTGTTGCAAGAGAATATCAGTCGGGGATCTTATCGGGTTATGTCGTCAAAGCGATGCTTCCCGGAGACGACACTGGGAACTATAAAACACCCTTCGAGGAAAAAAGATAGACTTATATAAAATTATAATAAAAGAAGAATAATAGGCCAGAAGTGAGTCTTTAGCTAACGAAAAATATGCCTAGCCCAAAATAATGTGTCAAACAGTTCCAGATTGGTGTCTTAGAAGAAGAAAAGGTTGATTGTTTTCCAATTGATCGCTTCGTAAAACAAAACGCGACTTCTATACAACATACTATTACCCTGTTTATCTGTAACAGTATTGCCTTCACTTTCACTCAAGTTTCTCTCACTTTCCGCTTCCTGTTGTCTTTTATATCCTATACCTAGAGTTGTGTTCATTTTCCATTCTGTAAGTTACTTACGTCAAAATCATTTCCTATTTTCTTACTTCGCGTGACGTATTATCTCAGATTTACCTTGCACTTTTTGTTGTAACTTTGACACGACTATGTTCGTAGTTTCTGAGACAAATACCTTTGTCAGTAATTTTGCCTTTCAGTTTTTATTATTGGTATACGTATGTATTACGTGTGTAAATTAACTACGTGTATACATAAAATAAAATCAAGTTAATTAAAACTAAAATGAATTAATGCTTCAGCCATATCGCAGGTATTTCATTTTTATTATTTGAGATGTGATATCTCATATACGAATGACAACGATATCGAGAGAAAGTTAAATAAATTTAGTTATACCTATGGAACCATAAGACGACTATTGAAGGATAAAACACAGAAAGAGATACAGCTAAAGTGGTATCAGGTTGTGGCTTCCCGACTTTAATGTGTGGGTGTCGAAACATGGACTCTCCTGCAAAAAGATCTGTCAAAAAAACACGCTTCGGAAATAAAATTTTTTAAGGGCAATTACGGAATGTAATTTGAGAGATCGTCTACGAAACGACGACATAAGGAAAGACCTCAAATAACAGTTGGTTCTGGAGAAAATAAAGGAATACGGGCACAATTGGAAGTCCCATGTGGAACGAATGGTAGACACACGTATTCGTAACCAAGCGTTTGTTATAAAGGTCAGTGGGGACTAGAGATCGTGGAGGATATGGTCTATTCTGTGAAGTCGGAGCGGTCTATAGCTCAAGCCGTGAATTGAAGAAGAAGGAGATGATAATGAAATAAGTACTTTATTAATTATTAAAATAAATATTAATTAAGATTATAAAAGTAGTACTATTATTACTCAATTATATAAGTTACTAAATTATTTAGTTAGTAATAGTTTCTTCTTCAGGAGGAAACGGTGGAGCCAATTTCTGAATAGAGGTCGTGATACTGAACGTGGATATCGCGGGCTTCCATCAGATCGAGTTATCTTGTCATGCAATTTATAGACACCGCCTGTGACTATGCCTTAACAGTAGTCAGTTTGCATACCATCAACTTTGTGCACACAGAAATTTTGTTTGTTTTTTCGTCTTGAAGTTTTTATATCTTTTAATAGTATCTGGTGGCGCTGTATGGGAATGAGACATGGGTACTTTCACAGACAGAGATAGACAGAGGGAAGGTCACATCAGTGGAAATAAAATTTCTCTGGTTGGTCAAAGGGTGTACGTTCCAAGACAGAATAAGTAATGCTCAGATAAGGCAGAATTACACATTTTTAAATTATAGGATAAAATTACGGAGTAGAAGGCTAACTGGAGTAAGCATCTGGGAAGAATGCAGCAAATCGCCTTCCCAGAGTTGCCTTAAATGTTAAACCCACGTGGTATCGTAGTGTGGGGCGTCCGAGGACGAGATGCAGTGCAGCCTAATCCATGAAGTAGAGATGATATGATTATAATCTGGGACTGTAAACATACTATCAAAAAATATAAAAAGTAAGCTAAATTAATAATACACGTAGTGTTTAATAATATATTAAATACTAGTTACGAGGCTAATCAGATTTTGGATCAGGTTAGTAATTTTTATTACCTGGGTTGTAATATCTCATATGGAACTGTTATTGATTGGGATAGTAACCTAACAAAATTTAGACCCATCTGTGGAACGATTCATAAATATCTGAAAAATAAAACACGAAAGGATACCCGAATGGAATTTTACAAAACTTTTGCCGTTTCCACATTCCTGTATGCTACTGAGACATGGACTCTTGGCAAAATACTCAGGCTCTGGACGTTCGTGCAGAGGATTCATTCATTAAATTTCTAAGAGGAACGCAAGGTTGTTCTCTCTTGGATCGGAGAAGGAACGTGGATATTAAACGCGATTTAAACACTGAATCATTGCAGCAGAAGATTGAAGACAGAATAAGGAGATGGTGTGAACACTTGAAACGCATGTCAGATATCCGTCTACCTGTGACTGCATTGGGTTAACAGCCTACTGGGAAGAGAGGCGTCGGTAGACCGAGGAGGAGATGGGCTTTGGAACAGGTCTAAGGCCTAGTTCTTGGAGTGATGATGATGAGGATGACTAATTACGAGGTCTGTCTAAAACTGTTGAGACGTATTTTTTCTCTCAATATGGCGACGTTGTGAGCAGCAGGATTAAGCAACGTCCTCTCACAGTTTCTACCTTTACCAGTTTTGTTAGTTTTATTAGCAGCCATCTTAACACCAAATTTTTCACTACTTATTGCCACACTGCTAAATACTTCGTTCTTGACGAGGCCTTTCGGTGTCTCCACCATCTTCAGGTTTTAAACGACCTCGTTTTAACCTCGTCAAGAACGAACGAAGTACTTAGCAGTGTGGCAATAAGTAGTAACAAAGTTGGTATCTATCTTTATGTGGCTTCCTGCGGTGGTCGATTATTTTACCGCTATCTAGGGCGTTCTCGTAAAGTTACAATCGCACATAGGTAAAGCATAAATAGCGATATACTCGTATTTGAAGCAACCCCAGGGTTATTATACATTTTAGTTGTAAGCTGTAGTATTCCGAATCAATGCAAAAAGACTTGTGTACTGGTGATAGACGGATCCTCGTTCGTTTTCTCCAACACATTATTACAACTGTCCCGTACAAACTACCAACGTTATTAATTATTAAACAAATATAAAACGTCGCCCAACATCTGCAGTAACACCTTACATCTGCAGTAACACAAGTTAATTTTTTAGAGGACATAGCCAGTAGAACAGGCTTAAGAATTTCTGCAAAAAAAAAAAAAAATTTCTCACGAACATTAAAAACGCGCCAAAATTCCTGTTAACATATATTGGTCGAATAGACAGGGTTAAAAAATTTAAGTATCTAGGAGAGATAATTCAAGAGAATGGCTTGGAAAAATCTGCTATAGAAGAAAGGATTTATAGTATGGAAAGGGTATATGGTATAACTAAAGATATTTACAATAACAAGTACAGATCTAAAAATGCGAAATAAGGCATTACAGTACAGTAGTGAGGCCAGAATGCCTATATGCAAATAAATGTCTAGTATTCAGTTACAATTTAGACAAACTAGAAGTATTGGAAAGACGAATTATTAGGAAAATATTAGGGCCCACGAAAAACTTCAGAGGGTTGGAAATTGAGAAGTAATGATGAAATATATCTAAGTATAAAAAATATAACAGAAACAATGAGAAAAAGAAGACTATTATTTTTTGGACATTTATATAGAACGGACGACAATAGGTTGACTAAGCAAATCTTCAAATATCTATGGGGGAAGAAGTCAGCATCATGTTGGATTAAAGAAGTCCAAAAGGATTTACAAAAAAGTAATATACACTCAGAAGAAGCAATTGAAAGACAAATTGCTTTTGGGCAAAAGTGTTAAAAATGGCGGCAGTCCAGGATAGAAGAGAGAAAAACGCAGGTTCAAAATGGACTGAAGAGAGGAAGAAGAGATACCGTGAGAAGATGAAAGAATATTGGAAAAAAGAAACAAAGAGTAAAGAATTGAAATAGGTATGTGGTCCTTAGATGGCCGATACAACAAATAAATAAAAAAACGTCGCTTAATCAACATAACTACTAAAGACAATTAACTATTAAAACTGCTAAATAACAACCACCGTATTGTTAGTCAAAACAACTGGTAACACGTCTTATCGCTTCGGTTCACAGCAATACAGAGATGAAGGTGTTTACACTTTAATAAAAAGTGTCTACAAAGGCGTAGTAGATGGAATACGACCGAGAGGAAGATATGAAGGTCGGTGGAAGGTTTTACTGCGTAAGATGGTTTCAGATATTCAAACATGTCAGCCACTCTCAGGATTATGACAGATGAGGAATAGTGGTGGAGCCGGCCTACATTCGTCTGTTGTGCTAATGAAGAACAAGTAGTTAAATCTTCTTCTTCTTCTTCTTCTTCTGCACCTCACGGAGCAGGCAGTTTGCCTTTTCCATCTTCACAGAATGTCTACACATCACGCTTTCAGTCTTCCTATATCTCTTGTATTAAAGGGTCTATACCGAAACGCAACCTTAGGTAGTCGTCAATTCTCCATTCTGTCCAGATGCTGTAACCATTCCCTGCGATATGTCTGGATTTTAACATTTACAGCTCCTGTAGCTCTTCTGTAATATCCTCATTGTGCAAACAATGCTGTCTCGTGGAATCCTTTGTTTTTCTCAGAAAGTCCATTTCCAAAATTTGAATCTGGTTTTTAGTCTGGTTTGTAGAAACATATGTTTAGCATCCATGTAGTAAAACCGGCACTGCCATTGTTTAAACCTTGTCTCTTTCCTTATCTTGTTCTCAACGTTCTATGTATGACCCCAGACATCGTCTGAAACTTCACTATATTTGTAGTAATATCTCGGTCCGTGTCGTTGCCAATACTGAGACTCCAACCCACACAATTAAATTCACAGATTTGTTCCAAAAGTATGTTAAATAAAGAACATTGTTAAGTCAGAAAGTATTTAGAAAAAAAAATAGTATTAAACGCAGGAGAAGCAACTGAAAGAGAATTTTTCGGTCGAAAGTGTTAAAAATGGAAGTAGCCCAGGATAGGAGAGGGTAAAAACGCAATTGAAAAGTGGACTGAAGACAGGAAGAACAGACATAGTGGAAAGATGAAAAAATATTGGAGAAAAAGACAAGACCAAGGAATAAAAAATTTAAATCCGCATGTGTTTGATAAAAATAAAAAAAAAGAACACTTGTTATTGAAAGTAATCAACGATTGAGTACATAAAAGAATTTTAAACAGGTGAATTAAATCACTAAGAGAAAAGAATGGAATCGAAGACGTGAAAGAAAGAAGAGTGGTAGACGAAGGCTTAGACAGAATTGTGGAATGAGGGAACTAATGGATGAGGGTGTGGAATGAGAAGAGGAAATTTGAAAACAAATGGAAGCACGTTCTTAGGATCGGAACTCCAGAATAATAACGGTAGGAAAAGGGCAGCGTGTCTGAGAGAGAGAAAGAGAGAGAGAGAGAGAGAGAGAGAGAGAGAGAGAGAGAGAGAGAGAGAGAGAGAGGGAGAGATTAACGTAAGAGAATATTTCTACTTTATTTTCCTCCACAACAATGAAGTTTCCTAATTGCGGCTATAAATTAACTTAAGACTTTACGTTACCGATAACTGTAAAAGGAAAACGAAATCTACTGTCTTATCGTTGTAACTTAGCGGTACCTCCAATTGCACTGTACGTTCACTGTCTTTCATTTGATAGCTCTTTTGTACTATATAGACAGCGATAAATTAAACTGACTGTTCATTTACCTGCAGAATAAGAGCCACGATTAAAACAAAATCAGATGATGTGTATACTAATACTGAAGTGGAAGCGAGTTTTATAAATATGGTTCATCAAATCTATAAAAATACAGAGAACATTATATAACAGAAATCATGCTATTCTCTAATACATATGCTTGCCATACGTCTTGGTTTGACCGGGATAGTCCCGGTTTCTGAATGCACTTCCGGTGTCCCGCCCTGTTGCCGAAATGTTCCGGTGGGTGAATTTTGTTTCTGGAAGAAATTATGGGCGAGAGTGGGCATTGGTGAACAACGATTGGGCAGATGCCAGAGTTTTAATGCTGGAGTCAACAGTGCGTGCGTTGATGCTTTTTAAACTAAATTTTAGACTTAGTGTAATAAATTTTTTACAAAATAAAAAACAAAAAGGACATATTGAGAAAGATGTATTTAAGTGAAAAAGATGACTGATTTAAAAACAAACAAATGTAAGTTACCCAATTCTAGTATATTCTTTATATAATGAGTAATCCTTTGATCTCTTTGAGAATAGCTTAATAAGTTGAAACAGCTGTCAGAGGTAAACAATAAACTATAAAACTTACCAAGTGTGTGTATTTTTTTTTTAACTTCGTATTAATATGTTTCACCATGCGCCCAACGAGTCATCAATCAGTATCATGAGTAATTTTTTGATTGAACACAATTTAGAGTACTATAATTAAGACTGTAAAAATAATTTTCTTTTATTTACACTTTATTATATATTAAGTATACATACTTTGTATACACCCAATAAAATAAAAATTGGAATGTAATGAACACTGTAATGTTTATATTTTAATTCCTGCCTCTCTTCTCACCCACAGGTGTCCCGGTTGGTCAACAAAAAATTATGGCAAGCCTAGCAATACTAATACTGAGAATAAATTTTCTTTGCAGTTTGTGATCAAGGATTTCACCTTCTTATCTGTCTTTTTTTTCTTTTTTGTTGAAGCGAAGCGTTTTCAAAACCGTTTTGCGTCACGACACTCAAGTTGCAATTTTGTTTGTGACGAAGATGAAACAGAAGCATAACAGGGAAATGTATACACAAAAGCCACACGGTAATTATTTAGTCCTTCAGAAGTTGAAATATTCAATGTATTAAAAATGAAAAAGTAATAATGAATTTAAAGACATTGTTTTGAAATGAAAAAATATTTCATATTTATTATTAAAATTGAGAAATACATGAATTTTTAAAATACAACTCTAATAAAAATTATAGGTAAAACATGTTACGCAATACGGAACATTCTTGAATAGTCGATAGTGTCGTTCTACAAGCTTCTCAACTAGCCCAGCCGAGGTTTGTTTCTGCCGCTGAAGTATCCTCTAAAATTTTCGAGTGCTTGTTAAAAATGCGTATTATGGTACCGTGCAAACTATAAATAGCACACACCTACCGCTTGGAAGCCAGTTTTATGCCGGCCGATTTACTCAGTTCGTCTTCAGTGGTGTTGGTGAAAGTAATTATTGTGCGGGACTATATTAGTTGACATTATTATTTGTGTGTAGAAATATAACTTGAATTATTGTACGAGTATAAACGTGTTGATTACAAACTGTTAATTGAGATTAATTAAAACTTTTGATCAGTAACTTAATTGGTTCTTTATTTTGTTTTCCACTGTACCATACGACAATCAGTGACACCATCGTAACATATATATTTATTGTTACGATGGTGTCACTGATTGTCGTATGGTACAGTGGAAAACAAAATAAAGAACCAATTAAGTTACTGATCAAAAGTTTTAATTAATCTCAATTAACAGTTTGTAATCAACACGTTTATACTCGTACAATAATTCAAGTTATATTTCTACATAACCAAATTAAATATATTATTAATTGGTAAAAACAACATCAATAAAGAAACGATTATATCCTATATACAACACATTTTTGTATTCTATATTACAAATATAAATTTCTTAATTTCAGATAACTTGTTAATACAGCAATAACTTCTTACCTCTGCATTGCCGGATTGGAAAATTAAAAAAAAATTGCCTGTGCAAGATGTAAGACTATATCTTCTTTACGTATATAAAAGAAAGAGAAAATGAAAAAAACATTAATGGAATCAAAGTAAACTGAGTAAGGTTTGTATATGACAATGTAATATTAATTGATTGGAGAAAAGAAAAGTACGAAACATGGTTAGTTTTGATCTAAGGTGATGAGTAATAGTGAGAAATGCAATGAAATCTGTGGAGATGACGATAACTGAGAGGCGCAGATTGTAATAGGAATTAGGCAGGCAAATCACTAAAGACGGTCAGTACAGTGTATTAAATGATCCAACTCATAATCCGTTGGAGGATACCAGTCTTCTGTTTACCTAGGACAAAGATCTTTCTCAGGGTTTTACCAGAAAATATTGTTGTTGTTTATGTGGATTTGTCTACTATGTCTACTCGTTTCATCGATTTGTTACTGTCGGTCGATAAAGACTTTATAGGTGGTTATATTTAATTGTTTGCTTAGTGTTATGGATGTCAGCAACTTCTTATAGCAGTAAAACACCTGTTTCCGCTTCCAATAACGGACGTTATGCAGTTTGCAGACGACCAAGTAATATGTGCTAATAAAAAAGAAGACCTGGAACATATGACACGCAAACTGATGGAAGAGTATGAAAAATGGGCATACTAATGAGATTAGAAAGAACGCAGTATCTTGTGTCGGAGAAGAAACAACAGATTAAATCTTAGAAAACAACAAACCTATATAAGAATGCAACAGCTACAAATTCTTTGTAATAAACTTTAATGAGGAAGAAACAGATGATGTTGAATAAAATCAGGAATAAACAAAGCAAAACAAATAACTAGATCATTGAATGGGATTCTATAGAACACAATGATTGGAAAAGAAAGGAAGACAAGAATATATGAGAGTATGATTAAAAGCACGTTGGTGTACGGATCCAAAATATATGAAAATTAAAAAAAGTTAGAAACTATAAAAATCGATGTTATGGGACGAGCAGCTAGAGCTTCAAGGCTAGAGCGAATGCAAAATAAAACGACAAACAGAAAACGGGTGTACAAAGGACAATCATCGACTGCATTGAAGAAAAAGAACTGATCTGGTATGGACTCGTACAAAGAATGGGAAAAAAATTGACTACCAAAAAGAAATCAATGATACGGATATCTAGAGAGCACAGAAAGAAAGGAAGACCCAAGAAAATATGGACAGAGAGCATAAGAAGATCAATGAGCGATGTAGGACTAAACGATGAAAACTAGCGACAGACATCAATGGAGACCGTCGTACTACGTTTTGACCTAGAATTAATAATAATAATAATAATAATACCGGACTTTATTCCATTGATACAAAAGTTACTTTGGGTGCTAAATGAGAAAATAGTTGAACATGTTGCTTAAATGTATAACTTCTAACTATTAGTTTAGCATTGTCGTTTGTTGCGTTTCTTTGGACTTCCATGTACCTAGTGTAACCATCATTTCTTTAAAGCCTCTGCTTTGCAACTCATTATCTAGTTAAACTAAATTCTCCTAAAATCTTTACTTACATATAATATAGCTATTGTTGCTTTCGAACACTTTTGTGGAGTGTCTTAACTTATGGGTGTGAGCCGTGGACCCTAGGAAAAATAGAAATAAGGAAGGTGGAAGCATTGGGAATGTGGGTCTGGAAGAGAAGGATGAGAACGAGTTGTATGTACAAGAAGAGTAATAAGGAAGATCTCGCAGAAATTAACGAAGATATATCACCTTAAAAAATAATTAGAAGAAGAGCAAAATGATCGGGTATGTGTTAGGATACAATACATTCTTAAGTAACATCTGTTAAGGAAAGTTGTTTTGGGTAGCAAAACCAAGAGGACGACCAAGACTAGCGTTCTTCAAAGAGATGGGGAAAGAGATGAACTTCCTATCGTACTGCGATTTGAACAGGACAATGGTAGAGAGAGAGGAGTGGCTGAATCGTCACGGCATTACCTTTAGATGATGATGATGATGATGTGGCCCTTAAATAGTGAAGAAGAAGCTCTGTTTTGACAATTAATGGTGCAATTAAAAATCTTGAGCTTAGCTGAACCGACATTCACTATGTACTGAACCTGGTATGATAACTCTGTTATTGTTGGTCGTACGGAACAGACTTTGAGGGTCAACACAAATAAACCGACTTTCACAAATTACTGCCTAGAAAATTGCACGCGCGCAAACACATACACACACACACACATACTAACAAAGCCTTAGCAGTTACTAATCAGACATAAATAACTTTCCAGTTATCACTTACACCACTCCTGTACACACTTCCACACAAATGGGACAGATATAATCCCTTAACTGAAGGGTATTTTTAAGCAAGTAACTTTCATTGAAAGACAAAGGGTAAGCTCCTCTCAAACCTCACTGAAGTCGGCAAACATGCAGAACTAAAACACTCTGAACTAGAGTAAATTTCTCTGTTGATTTTCAGTGTGGCGCAGATTCTGTTTATTCGTAGATATCAATACAATTACGACCACGCTACACGCCCCCCAATCACATCCATTCATTCGGAACCAGACTCCGACTTACAATCAGACTCCAATTCAAAATCGTACACTGATTACTGAATTTGTTTTGATGTAATGATGCAAATAACAAAATGTGCATAATACGAACTGCGGAAATAAAGCATTTTAAAATAATATTGGAACTTCTTCTCTCCTTCAGCAGCGTATATTTATGGACATATCCTTACAGTGCCTCAGCGATGCAAAAAATACAATGCAGCAATTATTAGCATTAGTGTAAAACCAGTGTGACAATGACTGAAAGAAATGTGATCAGGTTGTACAATGCAGTCACCAAACCCACACATTATAGCGAGCGTGGACGGTAACTAAGGTGAAATGGGGCTGATGTGTTTGGTGAAACCATGAAACGGTTTTTTTCTGAACGGCAGAGAGGTGAAGCTGCTGCGTCATTTGCAGTATTCCACAACTGTCTAATGGCGTTAAATGAGCTGTCACAATGAACGCTGCAGCGCCTGCAGTTCTGAATTCACGGTAACCTGGCATCCGTGGGAGATGTTTACGCTGCTTGTTAGCGGAGGAGAATGGATTGACTTCACAGCGGCAGGTTTGCAGGTTTCGTGCTAGGAGATGGAAGACACACATGTTGGGCTTTGCTGCTGTTCCCTTTTGCCAGAAGACGTGGTGTTCTAACGGCATCGGTCGGGTCTTCGACCGTTCCGGGCTTCGGAGGTCGTCTTTTACGTCTCGTTTCCAGTGCATGTAATGGTGCGTGAAATACTATAGTCCTAATGTTACCCCACTCCTGATTTACGCTATTACTGATGGGTGTTTGTTGCGCAAGCCGACTCAACCCAGTTTGATCCAGGTGTTGTACACTGTCGTCATGAAGTATATGTACATTGAAAGTATGTTTAGGGTTCTGGCTTACTGTGGTTTGCACTTTCCTGCACCTTCCAAGGAATACTAATTGTTGACATGAGGAGAAAATAGTCAGACTCAGTTTAAAATCTTCTAAAATCCCTTTCATCTGTTCAATAAATTGAATAGTTTTTGTTTACCTAAAACATAATTAATTGTTAACTGAGATCCACAAGCACATGTTCCACTACGCGATTATCCAAAACTTGCAGAATATGGCAAAATCAATAAGCCAGCGACCGTTTCCATTTTCTGTTCTTTAACCATGGCGTCACATTACAGGTCTTATATAAGAATTTTCAACATGTGCATGAAATTTCCCGCTACTGTTACATAATCGTTTGTATTATTAACAACTTCTGTACAATCCCATAAAATTTGTCTGAGTCTTCTTTGTCCATACACTCTCTACTTTGGGTTTCTGATAATCTCCCAGGGTACACAAAACTAGCAATATTGTGTGCACCCATACTGCTGTTTATCTTATTGAGAATGTTCATTCAATTAGAGACTGGTAGCAATCTATTCAGTTTTTTATTCTCCTTTCCATCAGTGTTACTTCTGTAGCTGTGCGTATTCCAAAAGTTTAACCAAAATGTTTGGCAGTAATTTGAACAGTCGGCCGCAGTCTAACAGCTTCAAAAGGTTTGGCAGTAATTTGAACAGTCGGCCGCAGTCTAACAGCTTCAAAAGGTTTGGCAGTAATTTGAATAGTCGGCCGCAGTCTAACAGCTTCAAAAGGTTTGGCAGTAATTTGAACAGTCGGCCGCAGTCTAACAGCTTCAAAAGGTTTGGCAGTAATTTGAACAGTCGGCCGCAGTCTAACAGCAGCAAAAGGTTTGGCAGTAATTTGAACAGTCGGCCGCAGTCTAACAGCAACAAAAGTTTTTATATCTGACAATACCGACCTTAAAAGCTTATGTTCTTTAACGGTTAACAGTAGTCTACAGCTGTGTTCCCTCTGATTTCCTGCAGTTTTACCTGCAGGCATGGCGCTGCTGTTATTCAACTTTAAAATATGTTAACCACTGCAATAAATTGCTCAATAGTTTGTGACTGTAGACAACAACTATGTTGGCATATGCATAGCGTATATGTCTCTCGTATGGGTTTGAAAACAACCCAAACGCGTACACAATTCAAGGTACCTCGCGGTGTGGTACCACATGAAAACAGTTGCTTTACTTTATCGCATACGTAACTTTAACAGTGTAGAATAATTGTCATAGAACTGTTTAACTCAACAGTCTGCCAGTTATTGTGTGATACTGTCTGATAAGCTAATATTGTCGTGGGGCAGTGGTTCTGAATTTAGTAATTTCCTCTTCTGTGAAACAAAGCATCTAACTGAAAATAAAGGTACAACAAGTCTTAAATACATTTGAGGTGATACGCTCAGTGATGGGTCTATAAATTCTTTTAAAGTTATATCATTCGTGATAAAACATTTTTCTGTTCAGCCAATATTAGTTCCACACTTTCCGTACGGAGGAACAACGGAAAAATAAAAATTGAAAATACTTGTAACGAATATTTCTTAGTTAATAAGAAGTAATAATTAACGATCAATGACTCAAAATAAAATAAGTACGTATTAAAACTGCATATTCTTATATCCGTTAAATAAACATGCTCAAACATATGTTTCTGAAGTCTTCTTCCGGTATGGACCGCGATAAAAATGTCTTGTATGACAACGTTTCACTCACGTATTAGAATGAGTATCCTCAGGTCCATACCGGAAGAAGACTTCAAAAATATAATGGACACCGGCCGCGGAAGCCTACGTGAGAATGTGTTCAAAGATAAACAATAAACATAGGTAGAGATAAAATAATATAATTATTAATTTTAATCATTTGTATACTCAAACATACATAAGGCAATAACACATGTAACAATATATAGGAATATATGTGTCAGTAATTATAATGCTGGATTAACACTCATAAAATCACACACACACACACACACACACACACACACACACACACACACACACACACATTCACATGTCTTGTTTCAAACGATGTGCCTCATTTTTTTTTAAGTGTTGCCGAATCCTGTGAAATATTGCCCCAGCCACTGGAAGCCCTCTATTATTTAGGCATACTTTATAAATCACTGGGGTATGTTATTATGAGGATAGCAAGGTTTGTGTTGTTGTTTAAATTGTGAAATAACTTTCTTCTCTTTATTAATTCTGCTTTACCACAAATTGCAAGTGAATGTTTTAGTACGTAGGCTTTCACGGCCGGTGTCATTATAATTATTTAAAACTTCCGGGCTGAAAGGCCGTGGTCGAATGCTTGATGTTCTGCAGCTAGACAACGTAGCTTTTTCTCACTGTTGCTTGTTCCCAGTTCATTGGGCGACTTGTTCGGCATACCACCTATTACGAACATTTTTGCTACTGAAGATGGCCACCGGTGGTGTGGCCGAAACGTCTACTGCAGAACATCAAGCATTCGACCACGGCCTTTCAGCCCGAAAGTTTAAAATAATTATTGCAAGTGAATGGTTTCCATTCTTCAAAATTTTGTAAATATGTCTATAGATCCTATGGAACAATTATTTTATCTTTTGCTTATATTGTTACGACATCACGAACAATCTACGTCTTTATCGAATGTTCCAGAGGGATCCTGAATGTAATGCGTGTGGCGTACGTAATTCTCGACGCATTACCTAGACTGTGCCAGTAGCCGAGCGGACTGTGTCAAGGCCGTAATTAATTAGGTCGTAGGCAGAGATAACGCGTAGTTTGGAACGTTCTGGTCTGTGAGCGGGGGTATATAAATACAAGGCGGCAGCGGCCTTAGTTTGAGTTACAGTTAAGATATATTATACGTGCGGTTCGAGTTATTATCGGGCGATATTACTCCGTGCGTTCAAGTGGTTATTAGTGAAGTGTTGTGTTTTATAATAGGATGTTATAATTGTAATATAATTGTGTTTTATATTAGTTGACATTTTATTGCGTGTGAACAATTTTTATTTGACTTGTTGTAAGAGACTGTGTTGTTAAATACGAACTGTTTAACTGTGAAAATTAAAGCTGGTTATTAGTGACTTGATTGGTGTCTTGTGTTTTGTTTTCCACTGTACCTACGACGATCAAGTAGACCGTCGTAACAGTATATATGATGTGAAGTGTGGTTAATATTATTTTATTGACTCTCTATCACTGGTTAATAGAGTATTATTTATTTTTTATAGGTATTAGTATATAATTAGCCTGAAGACGGTTGCCGGTTGTTTTTCTGTCCTTTATATATTTTCCGCTGATAGGAAAAGTTCGTCAGTGAATTTTAAATTAAAATTTGTACAATTCATCACAGCCATTGTTTAAACACGTTGTCGGTTGGATTGTCGAATGTCGGCTAAAGTAATTGGACCGTCTTAACGGAATGAATGACTACCGCACCAAAAGAGGTTATGGAATTACAAGCCGAAAGGACGGAGCGGTGTGGGGCGTCCGAAGAAGCATTCTCATTGAAATGACCTTCTCTATACTATCTGCTTTGGGCCGGAACAAACCACTTTTGGGTTTCTCCTTGTTGAAGGTGATGATAAATTCAGACTAATCGTAAACGAATTGCAGACACTTCCCAATCATGTTTGTCTTCTGCTTCATTGTTGAAATAATATCTTCATTTGATAGATAATAATCACTCATATAGAAGTTTTGACACAAACTTCATACCCCTACATTTTTGTGACAAAGGACTCAGGATGAATGCACTTGAAGAATTTGAAATATACAGGGGTCATAACAACCCTGTATATAAGAACAACATATTGAATGATAAATTGAATTTCAAGAGCAACCCGCTATATGATACAGCAATACTAGCGCTCGCAAAAACAAAACGTTGAAAAGTTACACTACTCAGTATCGATCGGTAATCGCGTGGTGCACCACGACAACAGTGTTATTCATGTTTTTGAACATTAATTATTGACAATGAGTTTACATATATGTGTGTTTTTATTTTAATTGGATTTTAATATATGACGACCTCTTTTCAAGCAAGTGTCTGAGGATAGGTCAGATGACCTGAAACGCGTCAGGCTAATATTATTCTAAAGATAAAAGTCACAAGACGGACCTAACAAAGGTAAGAAAATAAGAAATTGTTGAAATGTTTGTAAACAACACTCACTGAATCCAAAAAAATCAAGTGTACATTTAGAATGAAACAGATAGAATTCCCTGACGACAGTTGCCTGTCTGTCTGTTTGTTTGTACTGCAGTGATAAATGAGTAAGCGCTGCCAGAGTAAATGTACAGCACTGACTAAACATCTTCCAATAGATACAAACACAAACTGTCAGATCCTTCCTTCTTTCCTTACTATGTACAAGTTAGTACTGAGGTTTTAAAAGTTTAATTGTTACAAAAAGTATTCGATATTGTCACTAAATTTCCTGCTTATTCAATAATATAATCATGTATAACGTTATTTGTATCGTTGATGAGCCCCCTGTTGAGTAGCACAAATATTTATAGCGTTACAAATTTTCAATAGGTGTAATCGTAATTATAGCAATAACGTAAACTTGTTTAAAATAGTTAAAACATTTATTTATTAAAATTTCAAAATAAATTTCAAATTAAAACTTCATTATTATTGCACGTGTATGGGTATTCGCAGTACCCATACTTATTGATTACATACACGTTATATCGCATCTTCCATACAAACATAAAATACTCTTATACTTATAAATACATTTGATTATTAATAATATTGCTCTTGACTTGCTCAGTATATTATGAGTAATTTATTATATTCTGAAATCTTTCTTTTTTTTAAAATAAATCTTCTTTTTATTGCATATGCATTACTTTATAAGTTTCTATTCTTTCTAAATATTTTCAATAAATTATTAATTCAAAAATTATGCTATAATTACTATACAAGACATTTATATTTACAAGTTATAAATTACAATTTTAGAAAGTATTGTCTTTCTTTTGACAATGTTTATCTGGCTTTGATTAAGTCTTTTGTTATGAGGAACACATAGCTTTCTTTCACCTTAATTGTAGCGGTTCCTCGGCGTACCTTCTCCTGGTTCTCAGTCCTTCGTAATGAATCCTGCGTAGTCGTGAAGTCTTGGATCCTTCCCTCGTCATCTGGATCCTCTCGGAAGTCCGATGACTCGTCCTCTATGTCTGGAATTTATGCCATGTAGTGTGCTGCTCCCTCGGCCTCCGTAATGGTCTCTGGCAGCAGCGGTGGTGTCACGAAAGTGATGATGTTTTCAAGCATCGCTTCCGGCTGCCACTGTAGTCCAAAACGAGTTGTTGTTGTTGGGCAGAGCCTCTGGCTGCCTCTGTAGTTGAACGAATAAGAGTTGAAGTCGCCGGGCAGAGCCTCCGGCCGCCTCTGTGGTTGAGCGAGAAAAAGTTGAAGTCGTAGGGCAGAGTTTCCGGCTGCCGCTGTTGTTGAACGAAAATAAGAACAAGGCTGATGTGCGTCGCGTATTTATATTCTAGGGCGCAAAATTCATGTTTCGACAATTCTCTGCAGGAATAGGTTTGTCGTGGTGTCCTTTTACAAACACGATTATTCACTCACTTTGTTCACTTTTCTTCGCAACATGCGAAGTCTTTTTCAAATTACCCGATATTCATATGGTCGGTAATTGTTATGTGTACAACTGTGTTTAAACCATTTCTGGTTATCTTAATTATTATGGGTTTTATTTATGTTTATTTTCACTGTGTTCTCATTTTTTATTATTTTCGCACCATCTTTCATACACACGTGCGTCTTTATATTATACACACTGTGGCGTATAGGTTTTTGTGATATTTCATATACATTTATCACCATTTAAATAATTCACATATTTAGCAGCGTTTATTTAGGGGACGCTTTACAGGAATCAACTGGTCTCACACACACACACGTAAGATACACGTGTACACAGACGCAGCTGTGTGTCATGACCAATCTGTTCAAGCATAAAATTTTGATGTTCACTTTACAATTCAGATTTAAAGTTGAATTATTATTATTACTAACAATATGGATTATTTATTTAAAATATATTAATTACCTTAATTAACTGTGCCATGCACAGTACCCTATATATTTTTACTGTTGCACATGATTGCGACATAATACGACTAAATTATACGTACAGTAATCATTGTATTCACTAAGCTGTGTATGTCCAAGACACATTTTCTTTAATTTGCTTCCTCTCCTATTCAAGGATTATATCTTTGATGCGCGGTCATACGGGCTTAAGTCAAAATTTTGAATTTTTCAGGAGATCAACAGCAAAGTTCAAAACATTATGTAAAATCTAATTATTGATATTATTTGTAATTGTTATTTTTATAAAACAATATAGTAGTAATTCTATCTGAAGCATACATTTATTTCTTGTCTGATCATTCCTGATTCTGTATTTTGGACTTATTTTGACTTAAGCCCTTTTGACCGCACACCTCTTCACTTTGATGCGCGGTGATTAGGGCTTAAGTCAAAAATTTGAATTTTTCAGGAGAGTAACAGCAAAGTTCAAAACATTATGTAAAATCTAATTATTGATATTATTTGTTATTTTTATAAAACAATATAGTAGTAAGTCTATCTGAAGAATACATTTATTTCTTGTCTGATCATTGACTGACTGCACACCTCTTCACTGAACACCCTTTTGACTACACACCTCTTCATGAAGTACTTTGGCTTTAGTTGTGTCTATGTTACACAAAATAAGCTCACTCAAATTTCAATCGCAATGATAATAACTTATTATAAGAAATAAATTAAGTAGTACTTATAAAAACAATAGCAACTCATTTCTTTTTTAATTTGGGATTTTTATTCTTTACCAGAAGGAAAAAATAAATAAGAATACAACATTTGAATATGGTATTAAAGTTGTTTATTAACGAAGTCAAAATTACAATTTGGGAATTAACAAGGATTTAATTTTTTTAACATTTCACCATTTATAATCGCTTAAGCATGTTAGGACATACATAAACCTTAGTTTGGGTATAGAATAATTTTATAAATTTTACATTACAAAACATACTAAAGGTATACATGAAGAAATTCAAAATTAACAAATACTAATCTCAAAATTCCATTCCTTTAATTTGGGACTACTCTAGCTCAACTTCCAGAAGGTCAGGATCCTCCGCTTGGATAGCAGAATCTGTCGGGAGTTGTCTATAAAAATTGTGAAATACTGGTGGTATCAGAGGAAGTAAATCCATGAGATCCTTTTTCTTTACCTCAGGTATAGGAACCATGGACTTGTACTTTTGTTGAACCTGTCCTATGGAAGGCCTCCCTCTTCTTCTAAAACTCATTGACTTGAAGGGTTCTTCTTCTGTTAAGGAGTTCTTGTACAACAGAGTACCGTGGTCTTGAGTATACTGAAGCCACTGAACATTATGCCAGGAAAATAAGTCCCCATCTGAATTCTTCTTCCTTAATACCAAATCTGTCTTGAGAAGCTCTGCAAAATCAAGAAACTCTTCTTGTTTCATTTCAATTACTTGAAATGGCATTTTCTTTCCGGTTCCCCTAACTAGCTGAAACCAATCGTGAGGATGATAAATTGGGATTTTTAGCTTTTTTTTTTGTTTTTCTATCATTGAGTGGTCAACATCACACTCCAAATGAGTGTGGCCTGGAACCAAAAATTTATGTTTTATTATTTTTATATGTGGAAAGACAGTCATGGGCTTCATAAACATTGCAGCTACATGCGAATTTTTGTTCTGACCTCCGCAAGTGTCAGAATAAAAAATCACTTCTTCAATAGTAGAAGGAATTTTGCCCAAATGATGAAACAAGCATGAGGCTATTTCATTTGCTCCTCGTCCTGCTGTTGCCTCATGCCACATGTGGTTGTAAGACTGACCAGTTACATTGTCATGAATAGTGAGATTGTAGGTCCACAACTGTCTTTTGTAGAAAGCAACAGACGAAACAAGAGAAGGAGTGGGGAGGCATTGCTGCAGATCAAAACTAAAACATTGCTTTCTATTATCTACTTTACAAGCTTCTTTATCATTTCCTTTTGTCTTGTAAGCCAAATCTGCGGATTCCTGATGGTTTTTAATTTCGTTTTCAATGATTGATGTTTCTTCAGTAGGAGCTATTTTTAATTTCATATTCAAGATGTCACACTTGTGACATGTATCCACTTGAGGCTTCTTGAATGCAAGTTTCAAGGCGTGGAATTCTCTCTCATATATCTTTCTCGATGCTGGGTTTTCCACCTTTTCCGCATAGAGATTGTACATGATCTGTAGGTTCAGATGAGGTGGTAAGTATTTTGTGGAGTTTGTGCGTCTTGTGTAGTGGCTTTCATAAGATGGGAAAGAAAGGATGTGGCTCCTTATTTTCTCTAAATCTTCTTCACTTTTTTTGTGTTTCGGAGGATTTTTACCACGTCTGTCTTCTTGAGGGGTTCCTGTGATGGTCCGTTTTTTATTTTGTAGAACCATTTTCACAAACTTCTCATGTTCATCTAAAGTTTTCAAAAAACAGTCCTTACAGACTATTTTTCTTTCCCCTTTGATTTCGAAACAATACTCATTGGTTACTCCTCGGTTTTTTAAACTGTTTTCTTTCCTAGGCCTACTACTTCCTGGTTTTTTTCCTGCAACGTGTTTTGCAATAAAATTTACACGTCCTTCATGTGAACCAATACTCCAATATTCATTGAAAATTGATTTCCTAATGTCATTTTCTAGAAAAACAAAACACTTGTTTCTACAGTGCTTTAGTTGTTTCATTTGTCGCCCTTGTATTTGTTTTCCACTAACATTAATGTATGGTTTTCCAGTATTTAGCAGTAATTTTCTTTCATTTCGAATAGACCTAGCCCATGGACGTGTGGAATTATTCGCGCCAACACTTGAAACTATACCATCATTAGTCTGTGGATTCGTTACACTGGAGGTATCTACAGGATTCTCATGATCTTTTTTAAGACCAGAAGGACCACTTTTTGGGGATTTAGCTCGTTTTACCTTTAATGTGCGAGTAGTAACATCCTCCACACTGCTGTCGCTTTCTGAATCAGGTACATAGGTTTTGTCACGATCGCTATCATCATCATCATCATGGTTCATTGAGGCCCATTTTTCTTCCACTACTTCATCTGCAAAAAAATTAAAAACTTAGTTTTTCGAATTTGTCCTTTTATTATGAAAATAATATTGAGAATAAAAATATTAATACGTCAAAATATCTTAGTAAATGTAAAAATATATTCAATAATATCTTCCGTCTTTAAAAAGTAAAACAATACCTTCTCTCCTATTATGTTCCTCCACACTGCTGTCGCTTTCTGAATCAGGTACATAGGTTTTGTCACGATCGCCATCATCATCATCATGGTTCATTGAGACCGATTTTTCTTCCACTACTTTATCTGCAAAAACATTAAAAAAATAAGTTTTTCGAACTTGTTCTTTTATTATGAAAATAATATGAAGAATAAAAAAATTAATACGTCAAAATATCTTAGTAAATGTAAAAATATCTTTAATAATATCTTCCGTCTTTAAAAAGTAAAACAATACCTTCTCTCTTATTATGTTCCTAACCCATTTAAATTAGTAACCATGAAGCGCGATAGGTAGCAGATAATGTATGGAACTCCATCCAGGCATAGAAAAGAATGTAAGCTGGTACGATCACCTGTTAACCTATTGTTTACAGTGAATGAACAACCTGTCGATGCTTTATTATTAATTTAAATGCAATTGTATACTGGGTGAATCGAAAAACGAATTTAATTAATGTTGTTTCATTTAAAAAGATTATTCGAATATAAAATTCAAAACAAAACCTGAATTTATTATGTCGAAATCAGTCATCAGCCTGATAAAAAAATTCTTTTAACGTTCATGGATCCCCAATAACACGAATTTTATAAAAATATAATATGTGAGCATTCATAGAAAAGGTTACAGTATGTATTAAATTAAAATCAAATTTCAAAATAGAATTTAACTTTACTGTATCAATAAAAGTGTGTCTTATTGATGGTTTCAAAGTGATTTTCCTTCTGTACGATCTCATTTCATTTTTGTGACTTACATTTTTTTCTATGTCAATGCCTCAATTATTTGATTACATTTAAAAATAAGATTACTTACCTTCATTTGTAGTCATTTCATTCAAAGCAAGCAGAACAAGCTTTTTTCCTCTTGAAAACATCTTGATAAACACTTAACACACAGCTCTGACTGCCCGAGTTTCAAGTGAACGTGTTCAATCCTGTTCCCACGATGTACGTTATCTCCATTCTTACCAACTGTACTACTTTTGGAGTAGTCATAAGGACTTAAGTCGACATAAGACTATGGCGCCAATAAAATTTATTTAAGTAGTGAACGGTATTAAGGCCATATGTTGACTTATGACCTTAATACCAGGAAGGAAGTTATAAACTTGACTTAAGGGTATAATATCAATTGGTACAGCTAACCTATTTTTAAAGTTTGACTTAAGACCTTAATACCAACCGGTAGCTCTGATTTCGTGCTATAATATTACGACATAATCCCCAAATGCTCAAATAGTGACTTAAGCCCTTATGACCGCGCATCAAAGATATTATATAAACCTGTTCCGGCACCCATCTCATCCTCGGACGACCCACATTTCTTCTATTAATGGCTTTATAGTTCAGTGCAGCTTTCGGCAATGGATCGTTTGTTATTCTTTGCAGATGATCCCACCATTGTCTTCTGTAAATTGCAATAATTTCATTTATGTCCTTTACTTCAAGTTCTGCTCTGATATCTTCATTCCTTATTCTATCTTACAATGTATAATATAAAGTATTTCGAAGAAACTGCATTTTCGGGCGCCTAATCTTGCCGCTTTCCCTTTTTGTCATGACCCACGCCTCACTTGCATAAATCAACGTGGGTATTGCAATTGTCTTATAAAATTTAATCCTTGTGTTGTGTCTTTATATTTTTATTTCTAAAATTTCTATGAATCGTACCACAAATGTATTTACCTTCTCTCTTATATCATATTCAGATTCATAGCTTACTGGACAGGGGAGATATTTATTGAAACGGCTCACTTGTTCTAAAGTGCTGTTGTTTATTACTATCTTAGTCCACACTGGATATTTACCTTTAAAGGAAATGGTTTTGGTCTTTCTTACTGAAATTGTCAATGCTTACTCTAAACCTTATTTAAACAACGAAAATATTTTATAATAATTAACTACACATTCTTAATTAAGCTCATTTTTTCTAGAAATTTACAATAAATTTACTGAAATAGGAAAGAGCGCACATAAGGCTGGGTTTCCCTGAAATTTTTATCTACAGTGCAGTATAACACAAGCCGTTTTTAAAAAAGTAACACAGAAATATGGTAATATGATGACCAGGTTTTGTGCGAGACGATAGGCATGACCGTCGCACGCTGTTGTGCGGAGTCCCGAGCTTCTTACAGACCTCCCGCCTCAGAGTCCACAATGGACTGGATTTCTAGATGTCGGCAATGCTGATATGCTGTAATAAAGAGTAGCATAACCTGTTTCAGCACATACTCAAAATAACGTGTAAATAACATAGGGAAAATGAACATAGCTCAGAAATTTTGCTGTGTTAGTATAATGTACAATGTAAAAAACAATTTACCAAAGTGTAATATGAATATAGACTTTATGTATTATGTGCTTAAAGCATTCTCTCCATAATAACGTTGCTTCGGTGCCGGGAAGTACTGAACGATCCAATTACATATCGTACATCAAAACACCACTTTGTCATATTCTAATTATGCAAATTCAATTCGTTTCATTTAATTTACTACCAGAATCGCGAGTCAAATTTGTCCCACGCTACTTTCCTTGTTATTCAATTAAAATGATTTACGCCAGATTATTTGTGGCAAATGCAACCGAATGTGTTGCTGACACACTGGAAAATATTAATGAGGAACATCATGTTACTTTCAAGTTTAACGACATATTTGAAAGGTTGATGACACTTTCCTCATATCTGAAAAAATTTCCGCAAATTGGCTTATCATTCTTGTTGAATGGGTTGCCGCTGATTCTTGTTACTCATTGAGAGTTTCACTGTGTGAACATCGGCTACTACACGGCTGACGAGGACATTGGAACCATGTGTGTGGCAGATACAGAGACAGAGGTAGAAGTTGAGCGTGACGGGAAACTGTTATCGCGTTGTTTCCCCTGTCTTCTCTGTAGAAACTTTAAATATATGTTTGTTTATGGGGGCAATTCATTGGTTGCTTCGCCGCAGTTCAGTGCACTAGAAAGAGTGTCACTTGTATAACATCGTACGCATCCATGGAGATTGGAATGTAACATTAATGGATGTTGTAACATTCTTGTGGCATGTAAATTTCTGCGTTTTTTTTGTCAGATAACCGGTTGATTTTTGGTAAGTTTTCCTGCAGTTACTTTTACTCTACTTATACGAATGCAATATACGTCAATATTCAGCAAAGAATATTAGCTTAAAAAAAAGTTTAGTCTAAATTTCACTTCTAAGCGCATAATGTCGTCGCTGAATTTTTGATCATGTCAAAATGTTATTGTGCAAGGCCTCTTCTGTAGTACAATTTTCTGTTGTTTGTTCGATAATCACGGTATAAAAATGTAGGCTTGCGAGTCGACAACTCATTGTAACGAGTACCCGGTTTTAACGAGCACATTTGTCCGGTCCCTTGAATCTCGTTATAAGTAATTTCCACTGTGTTTTATAATCATTAAATTCACATTCTAAATTAAGCTCATTTTTACTATGAATTAAAAATAAAATTACTGAAATAGAAAAGAGAATTATTAACGTATAATTCTGGTTTTCCTTAACCAAACTGGTAACTTTTAAAAAGAAAATTTAAAACTTCTTGTGCATCTTTCTTTTATGTTGCAGGAAACACGGTGCTGGTAAACCAAACAGCGGTGAAGCTTACAAAATTGTAGACAGGAAAAGTAGAGCGCACAGTATTTTGGACAACCACAAACGCCTGCAGGAACACAAGAACAACACATGATTATGGAACAGAGAAAATAAAATTCGTTCTAAATTCATTTAGATTCCTCGCTGGAGTAAACTCAGAGGAACAACTCGCTAGAGAAAAATTTTTTCTTCTAAAAATCTGTCCTACTTAAAAAGTATAATACTACTGACTCGGTACACTACGTTTTTTATTCAACAACTTAACTAGGCTATATTTTCAGCAATTTCAGAACACTAACTTACATAATTAACCAAACTAAAAAAATGTCCCCCAAAATTTAGTACAGAATACAGAATCGCATACAAAACAGAACATACACTATCAAAAAACATACAAAGAACAAAACAAAATTTGATTTACCTGGTGATTACAAACTAAAATGCTCAGACTGTAACAAGTTCTAGAGAGGCCAGACAACGCGTTTCTTCAAACAGAGATACATTGAACACTCAAAGGCACTACACTCCACCACCGAATCCACCTTTTCAAACCACCTCATTGAAGCAAACCACACATATGCAAACATAAACATTAACACGGATATTCTACACGTACACTCAAAAGACGGAAAACTAGAAACTCTTGAAAAATAGAAATATACAAACACACAGAAAAACATAAAAAGCCATCCTAAACAAACAGACACAAATAAAATGACACGTACTATTCGAACATATCAAACCCATACACACAAGATCGATCTTTCAAACGACGGCGCCGTCACCAAGAACAAGACGGACAGCGCTCCCAGTGGCAGCCTCTGACGAAGCTTGAAATAAACGAAAACTGGTTCAGACTATAAGGTAAAACTTTTATATATTTACCAATAAAAAACTTTGTGCTTTGTGTTCCCAGTCGGTAGTGTTATACTTATAATTACTTAATCAACGGACACGTCATGGACAACAAAATCCAAGTATTTTATTTTATTAATACTTAACTACACATTTTTAACTTAAAATATTTTGTAATAATGTGTTATGTAACGTAATTTCTACGTATATTCACTTTCACAAAAATTCGGTCACAGTTTTGTACCAAAACATGTGCTGAGACAATTCCAGAAATATTTACTTTTTTAAGCATAATAGAGACCGGTTTGTGTTTTTCAAATTGACAAAATTTCAAAAACCTTTATAATTTTAGATATTTTAGTTAACAGTAGTAAATCATGATATTTATAAATTTTACTCTTCCATCCCAAAATATACTATGTGCTATACAATTTCATTGGAACTGAACTGCAATTATCCTATAATCATGGTCTGAAATCTACGTTTATTTAAATAATAACACGGGCAATAAGACATCCCATTATCAGTTAAATGCAGTCCCCTAATCGGAGTGAGAATTATCTAATCTGTGCTAGAGTTAGCTGCTACATCTAACATTAGGTTTACAGCTACTAACTAGACACACTAGTAGGAACGTTTAACTGTGGCTGCTGAGAACTTCTGGGGATCTCCTGTCAATGGCGAAGTCTTGTCAATAGTTGAGTTTTGTAAATCTTAAACGTATGATGTAATACAGAAAAACAGTTACTGGCATTTAAAAGATAAGAGGGTTTATTTGTAATTAGACTTTAAACTAGAAATGTATCTTCTAATATGAATACAAATACAAATATGAGTTGTAGTGATGAATTCTAGTAATTTTAATATTGTAGAACACTAAAGCTCTATAAAGATACAAATTTTGAAAAGTCTTTAATAATCCGTATCGGATATGCAACTACAAAGAAATTTAAACTAACTCTGTGTCCGGTGTTTAAACTGAATATTTTTGAATGTAGGAGCATAAAGGGTCAAAAATAGAAAACAACATTTGTTACGTCTTCGACGCTCTCGAATATTTTTTGAGTTAGTCTTAAAACGTGATGCTGGTATAATAAGTTGGATAATATGAAATAACGTAGTGGACTGTATTTTAAATTAACTGTTTATTGCATTTTGGTAATAATGGTTGCATGGCCCGTGCAGTGTCGCGTGGCATATATTGCCAGAGTAGGAATTAAATAAGTACTGAAAAATATAAGAATAAATTGAAGTAATCTTCCGATTTGAAATAGTTACATAGCCGCGGCGATGAAGGCTGTTGTACGGTCAGCGATTAGCAGTTAACTCCCTTGAACTGCCAGCGAGCGTATTGAGACACGCTGGTAGCAGTTTAGCGGGGGGATGACGTCATTGCACGAACTAGCCGTTTACATATGCAGTTATTAAGGGTACAAAGTTTAACAACATTTCAAATATTGTAAAATCTGTTGTGGGTATCACATTTTTAGAAATTTTATTCAAAAAATTAACTCTGAATATTTAATAATTTAAAAAGAATAATATCTTGGAACATTCCTTGCAAATATTGGGATTTCTGTAAAGATTTGTTAGCTATGAAAGTTGTTGAAAATATGACAGCAGAAACGTACATATACTTAAATCTAGGATGAAAGTATTTTTTACCATGTAGGTGTTATGGTTATAAAAAAAAACAGTTTACGGAATGTTTATGTTTATTTCAGAATATTTAAGAAGCAATAACGATCGCCTTCTTTACAATCCGTGATAACAACTTATGGTCACCAATTCAAAGTGTTTCTCCCGTATTGGTGAGATTGCTGAGAGGCATGCACACAAATAAATTAACAAAATGTATAATAATTTTATTTTATCTAATAATAAAGGTATTTTAAATATTTTGTGGAATTTATAACGCCAACACTAACAAAAAAGGTAGAATGGGAAGAAGATTACGAAAGACGGAATTCGCTTACCACCAGACATTTGTAACGAAAAGTCCATAAGCCGAAATGCAAAATTAAGACATTATAAAACTCTAATTATCACGTCTTGAAACCTTATATGGATGCGAATGCTTGAAATTCCTTTCCGCATAAAAATATTAAACTTAGAAAGATGGATTCAAACATTGTCGTGTTTCCTTGCTGAACTGCTACTTGTCACGTTCCGGACGAGTCCTTTCAGGGTTTCCAAAATTTTCAAGTCCTAAACCACGACTTTTATTCGTCAAGGGAACACGACGAAGTTAGAATTATGCACACTGCTAATTCAAATAACAAGATTAATTTTAAAGACGAATATTTAGAAAATTTGTGACCCAAATAAAAAATTTTAAATTTACTTGAATAGAAAATTAAAAAGATTTATCTTAACTTTAAAGAAGAATAGAAATTTGGAATAGAATATTGCGGCCCTATGGTCATTAGTTCAAAGGGAAAATGAAAGGTTAACGAAACACAGATTTGAATATCTGAAAAATATGAAAACAAAATTAGTTACAAAAAGGTACAGAAATATTTAGAACAGATCCAAAATATAGACAAAGGTACAATTAAGAACACAAAAAAGTACAGAAAGTAGGAAAGAAATTCAATCTGGATGAATAAAACAAAAAGAGTACGCGAGGTGAATGACAGTAAAAAAAGAAAGAGGAAGCGAATGAATCTTATCCTTCTTCTTCAGCGGCGCGACAGTAGGGGGAAAATGAGAGTTCTACCCCGGAAGTGACGTCACACGGCGGGAAATTCAAAAATTGTGGTGGTGGGGGTAACCATGCGGCAGTAGTCTGTCGGCCATGTTGTCGTCGTCGCCGCCTAAAGTGGGGTAATGTGTGCGTTGATTGGCGGAGGCGTGGCTATGTTCGCCGTTCGCCGTTCGCCGTTCGCCGTTGACGTCGTCGTTGACGTCGTCATCGTCGCTGGGCGGCGGCCTGGTGGTGGCTTGATGGCCGCCCGCCGTGGTGGGTCGCCGGCGGCCATGTTGGAAAAGGTGCGATGTTGTCGATTGGTGTAAGAGTGTAGTGGTTAAGGTACGGCCTGGTTGCCGATTCGTGCGTGTGTTATAGTGTATGGTTATGTATATGTAAGGGGTTTTTCCGGAAGTTCGGCCATGTTGGAAAAGCGTCGGTGTTGCCAACTGTTGTCGGTTCGGTGTTATAGTGTACGGGTTGAATGTATGTTTCGCCATTGTTGCCAACTCGGTGTTATAGTGTACTGGTTTCGTGTATATTTACCCTGCCGTGCCGATATCGTCGATGTTGTGTATAAACATGGTTATTCCCACCACCACAATTTTTGAATTTCTCGCCGTGTGACGGTCCAGGCTAGAACTCTCATTTTCCCTGTAAGAAATACACATGATATTCAGTGTTCGATTCACTTATCTGAACGATTGCATTGTTGACAACTGTGTGTCTATGTGTTAAGTAAATTGTAGTATGCGAAAAGGATAGTTGAAAATAAACACTTATACAATGAAAAAAATATGTACAAGTTTATTACAAATATAAACATAAAAGAAAAAATAACTACTTTACAATTAATATTTACAAATATATAAACATAAAAATATATACAAATTTATACATTTCACAATCAGGTATTTTTTTTTACAAGTCTCCATCCGGGTGGTTAATTTCCTACAACTAATATTTACAAATATATAAACATAAAAAATATTATACAATAAAAAAAATATATACAAATTTAAACATTTCACAATCAGGTTTTTTTTTTTTTTTAAAAAGTCTTCATCCGGTGGTTAATTTCCATCTGTAACAAAAAAGTAAGAGTATTAGTGACATGTGGTTGTTACAAGTAGGATGGATTACTAAAACCTTTATTAACACTGTAATATACCTTAAATATGCATACGCCCATAAAACGTACGATTCGACTTTCCGAATACGTACATCCTGCATTGTGGGCATGCGGGTGGTGTCCCCTCCATCGCTACCGCCTGGAACCAGTTGAGGACGCATCGGTAATGGTATGTATGGCCACATACCAAACCGAGGAGCCTCTGCCCGTCATTGTATGATTCTATGCATATACTGCATGTATTGTGTGGAGGAATCATACCTTGAACAGGACAGGGCTCACCGCGACGCCAACACCATGTCGGTAGACTCCTTCTAAGAAGGAGTCTCAATGTTGTTGGGGTCATCGTGCGTCCTCGGTTCGGTTGCGTGTAGCACTTCAAAGAAGACGGGTAGCGCGTCTTCTGGAGGGGTCCACAAACGGGGATCTCTCCGCAATAGTTGCTGCTGCTGTTGCTGATAAATGGGCTGTGGGCGTGGTTGAGGTTGCATCTGCGGTGGCGGCGGTGGTGACGGTGGTGGTGATTGCGGTGGCGTAATCGGATGTGGTTGTGGAGGTGGCGGCGGTGCTGGTATCGGGCGAATGTCACTAAAAAAAAAAAAGACAACATAGAAATTATGTATAATCGCAAATAAAACAAAGCAGTATGTACGCATAAGAAGATGACTTACATATTTATGTCGAGGACTTCTACATCATCATCACTGTCACTATCATCATTACCGTTCGGATTTAATTCAAGCGTATCAGCATCGCTTTGATTGTCCTCCACCTCCATAACTTCACCTTCTTCTGTGGACTCGACATTACTGAAACAAAAAAAAAAAGGAACAATTTTAATACCAGATTTAAACGTAAGAGAACAAATGAATGTTAATTAAAAACAAACGTACCGACTCGTACCGGGTCGAGGGTGAAATACCACCACTCCTGCAGCTAGAGCATCACTGAAAAAAAAAGTATAAATTGAACACATGAGGTAAACGCAATAGTATAAGACTTTGTTGTTAATGAAAACTGACTTACCGCAACACACTAGCCTGTAATCGAAATAACGCGCGTTTAAAACATTGCAGGCTGTTTGGAGATAGGGGACGACGACAATCTGCAGCAGCAGCAACAGCACCAGTCAGAGCGTTAGCATCACTTAAAAAAAAACATGTATGAAATGAACACTGGAGGTAAAACGTAAGAGCACAGGAGTTTATTAATGAAAATTGTCTTACCGACTCGTGCCAGGTTGCGGAGATTGGGGACGAATTACAGCAACAGTGGGAGCAGCAGCATCATTGCTGAAAAAAAAAAAAAATTGAACACCGGAGGTAAAAAAAAAAAAAAGTACAAAAGTTTATTAAAATGACAATTGTCTTACCGACTCGAATCGGGTTCTGGAGATACGGGAGAATCAGCGGTGACAGGTGCCTCGTCTGTATCACTGAAATAAAAAAAAAATATATATAATTGAACACCGGAGGTAAACGCATTAGGACAAGAGTTTATTAATGAAAACGGTCTTACCGACTCGAGCCGGGTCCTGTCAAAGCACGACGTAACCGTTGTGAACTATAAAAAAAAAAACACACATCAATCGAATGGAATATTCTTTTTGTGCATTATAAATAAAGAAAAAAATGTTATATTTACCATCGTACTCGACGTTGCTCTGCTGTCCTATTTTTCACAATTTTCTTGTTGTTCATTCTGTAAAACGTATCAAAAGTTGTAAAATAAGTAAATAAAGAACATAAAGTTAATGTGTGCGTGCGTGTGTGTGTGTGTGTGTGTGTGTGTGTGTGTGTGTGTGTGTGTGTGTGTGTGTGTGTGTGTGTGTGTGTGTGTGTGTGTGTGTGTGTAATGCTGAACATCATCTTTACCGTTAGTTATCGGTCCGTGTACTTTCTCTTTTTTGCCTTAGGACCAGCAGCGTCGTTGGTTATTGCTGCTATCATCTAATGCCCGTACGCGAGTGTACTTACACCGTCGTCCAGTACATACCTCTTATCATCATAAGGAGACAGGGAAAGTTTTGTTATACGTTGCGTTACAGCTTATGATGATTGCTTCGTATACAGTCAGCAGAGGTGAATACGGTACGACTGTCAAAAAGACACTCGCTGTACAATTGATGTCGTAACCTTTTTTTTATTGCCGTCCTTGGCACACCTTTCGCCACCTTTTTGTCGGTGCGGTCGGACAACAAGAGCGAGTAACACTTCGCCCTGAGTCCGACAAATTCCCTGATGGGTTTTCCATTGGTCTCATCCTTGAACTTCCCCACGACTTTTTTGTTGTCGTCGCAATGACAAGGATGATCCGCGGGATAGTCCGATGTGTCAAAAAGGTGGAGATCCTCTTTCATATCTGAGTACAAATCGTTAGTCTGAATGCTGTAAAGCAAACTGTCTGTGTCAGTCATTAGTAAGGTCAATCGTTGTCCGTACTTGGCGACAGCGTACCGATAATGAAAATTGTACATTATCAATTTGCTGACATCGAGTACTGTGAAGCCGACGTACACCGGACGGGAAAGGAATATCGTCCTATTTCGTAAGGCCAGTCCGACCAAGTTATCGGTGTAGCGGATCATACGCTTTAGCCGAGGATTGGAAACAATTTTCTGCAGCCGTTGTTCGTTAGAGACTAGTTGGAAGTCTATTCGTTTCCTCACGTTCTCCAGCGATTTCCCATAGACGGCGTTGACCATCAGTTTGAAAAAATCCTTTTCGAAACTGTTGGTGGCTGCTGCTCTCTTTTGCGTGTTGAAATCGATAAACGGTTTCATCCACGCTCTCTGTTTAAAACTCAACACCCTATGTATCGCTTTCAATTCTAAACCGAGACTCAGATACAATTTTAAATTTCGAAAATGAAGAACGTAATTTTGCTTGTCGTCCAAAGTCGTCAGCAACTTGGGAACGGACGACGAAGGCGTTTCCGATCCGCTATACCCTTTTGTATAGTGCAATCGTGTGTGGAGTCGTCGAGAGTACGGTGAAAGTACGTCAGGATGGACACAGGAACGGACGGGTGCCAATGGATAATCGGAATGGAGGTCATGAAGTTCAGGTGGATAGTGTAAGTCGACCTCGAGTATGTAGCCCACGTCACCGTCATCGCACAGAGTACGCACGTCCAGTGAGTTGATCTCGTTACGATCTAACCATCTGAAGGCGGCGTAAGGGAGCGGTTGTGACATGGCTGCACCGTAAAGGTTGTTGCAGTCCGTGTACAATATGAAAGAGGTTGGCTTTGAAGCATCGTACTGATCGACAATTAGTGGGTTGTTGGCCTTGGCGTGGCGGTTGGGTACCATGCTAACGCCACCACGAACAGCCGATTCTATAAAGAGATGCTGATCTATATCCGTCAACAGCTCCAGTCGCATACGGGTCATCTTTAACATCGCATGCCAAGCGACACCAGGAAGCGAGTAAAGATGAGCCGGATCGATCTGGTAGTACCGCATGGCCATCTCACGGAACACCTCGAAGACGTCGGCCAGTAGCAGCACGTCTGTTTTAAGATACAGATCGTGATATTCGCCCAGTGTACTGATTCCAAAAGTACGCCACACGTTGTGCGCGTGAGCGTAATCTTCGTCAGATATTGGCGATTCACTCAACCTGTTGAAAAAGTGTTCGCGTGCGGGCAGACGTGTTTCGTTGAATTTCTCGCTACCTGTCATGTAATCGTAAGGGTACACGCCCTTACGTAAGAGTAGCTCGAAGTGTTCTTCGAAACATTGCTTCGTTAAATCGAAATCCGCTCCGCTCGCGTGCAAGTTTCCAACAAGTGTGTCCAAGGACGTGTTCAGAAATTGAAGCGTGTCTACGAAACGCAGACGACCCAACGAGACTGATACGAAGCGTTCGCTAGTAGTAGCGATACAAGCGAGATCGTCGTATTTACCCAACCCTTGTACTAGGTGATGTGCATCGTAACCTCGTAAGTTGTGAAAAAATACAGGTATGTGTCGTGGAGTCTTGAAACTAAGGTTACAGATGTTGTGAGCTGCGCCTAGGTATCGTCCTGTCAGATGACAATGGTTGCGCACTTTGTCGATTTCGTTCAGTGGTTCTTCACAGAGATGACATACGAGGGCATTTGCGAAAGATAACAAATCACGGTCACTCATAGTCATAGGGACAATGGATCGGATGATTCTGAAAAGTTCTCGCTCTTCAGCGACCAGTCTATTGAGAAAAACGTCTACCACGTTCTCACCGCGATTAACGACCTGGGGTTTGAAAATGTTACGCTCGTAGTCGACTATGAGGTAGGAGAAACCTGAAGGAAGATGTAACGACTCCGTTGTGGTGGACGATGTGTGCGGAGGAGCGTCGCAGCGATGGCAAGGGACGATAAATGATTCAAAATTGCGTATATCGCAAAAGGGACCTTATGGCAGTATGTATAATTTCTGAAATACATCACATTCTCCTCCTCCGCTGTCGTGGGTAAACGAATTTTCTGTTCACCATATGGTGAACAGTGGGGGATATGTTCGGTAAGGAGTCGTTCTTCGCAGAATCTATGCAGACAGTAATTGCAATAGAAAGAACGCCCGTTGTGGTTGCTTAGTGAAGAGAATAAGCGACTTGTATTTTTGATTAAACAGTAATGTTTTCGGTCGTCAGCGGTAAAAAGTAATAGATTAACGTGATGTTGTCTGCCGCTGGAAGGAGTTATTCTTAAAGGGTAAATTTCATATTCTTCGTAACCGAAAACATTTATAGAAACGTTAGGATTGTCTCGTTCGAACTTCACAATGTCGGATAGACGGGTGGGGTAAGTTATACCAGAAGTATTGATACTGCAGATATGCGGCTTGTATTTGGATACAGATCGTTGTGTGAGTGTTGTGGAAACAGAGCGGCCAACACTGACCATACGAAACACATTTGATCGCCTGTATTGTTCACGTTGATGATGGATTTAGTACGAGACAATTCAGGAGGTGTACGAATGAAACTGGAGGCGGTTAGCGGTTGGTATCGTGAGAGAACGAGTTCTAAGGAGATTATGCGGTCTAACACCCAACCGCTACCCTCGCGTGTGAATTTATCAATCGATTCAATGATCTTTTCGTATGAAGCTTCTAAACGATCGGGCAATACATCTTGGTCAGCGATCAGTGTCGTATGACATCGTCCGTGAAAATAAGCTTCAGTCGTCACTTCTTCGTCGTGGTCCGTGTCAGCGTTTACGATGTACTTGACAAATCTCGCTTTAACCGTTATATGCCACTTTATAGAAAGCAAACGTGTCAGTTCGTTTAGAATGTCCGTACGTAACGTATCGTGCATTTCATTAAAAAAGGTTATGACATCGTTGACACATTCTTCGTCATCTGTGATAGGCGTGTAAACGCGCAATACCAACGCGCCGCGTAACGAATATTTACATTCAACAGCAAATGACTGCATTATCAACAACAATGAAAACACGAAACTTTAACAATTACTTGCTCGCTTGAAGAACAATTGAATACTGATACGAAATTAGAAAATAAGCACTATTTTATATGCGACACGTGAAAGTTACACTGCGCGAGACTTGAAGGTGAACGCTGGCAGTGATCGTCGCTCTACTTATACTATCTATGACAGTAGCGCGCGCAGCTATCCGCTCCCACTACCGAACTATTACCGCTGACGATCCCCCACTACCAACTGCGCGCGCAGCTATCTGCTCCCACCACCGTGCTTTATTTCATAGCGACCAATTGACGACAGCCATCCCCACTACGGATGCGCGCGCAGCTATCGCTGAGGAGGTGAAATGCAACGCGACAAACCAACATTCTTGCTTCAGATATGGATGTGTCCACATATTCTTTTGCAAGCCGCTTAAAAAGCTTTTACAACATCAGTCGTCGTGGTAACATTAAATTTTTCGTTCATAAATTTCCGAATGCGAACGTAAAAATTTTTGACCTAGCCAAAGCTGGGTTTATTTACGAAGACGATGGTGATGTTGTAAGATGCTGCAAGTGTAAAATACGAATTATGGATTGGGCAGTGGGTGATGATCCCGCCCAAGTCCATAAGGCGTCAATGCCCGCATGCGATTTCGTTCGTGAACACTTGTAGAAGTCGACGCACGCAAAAACGGCTCTTTTCAGAGCCAACATAAACTCATGTACAAACATGCCCGTTTGGGTAGTACTAGTAGTACTAGGTGTTACTACTACTACCGAACGACAGTATTCACTCCAAAAGTGTGAGTGAAGACACATAAAAAAAATTACTCAAACAATATGCGTATACACTATAAATATCATGATCACGATTAATAGCGTATCACTCACATCGCAGATCATCGAGACGATGGACGTCTATCGATATGATGATGGGAAACATTTCACAATAACCAAAGCTTCACGAAGCGCGATACGGTCTAACTTATGTTCCATGTATTTTGTGAAGAAAAGACGATTTTGTGGCAACTACTGTACACGTTACAAATTCGGCGTTGACAAATATCACGCACGTTGTTGGCGTCACATAAAAAAACACCGCAGTGATTTGCCACCGATCGTGCTGTTGATGATAGTATCCGATCGTATACACAACAAATCACGGTGGCTTCAATTTATCGTAGAGTGCGAACAAAATAACGTACCGATAGAACTTGTGGTTTACGAAAAGAATATGTTCAAGTGTACCGTACGTCACGGATGGAATTTTCTTTCACGTTTCCGTCCGATTCCTGAACTCTATAACGCTGTTCAGCGTGTGCACGGCTTACACGATTCACACGGACAGATGAACTACACTACTGTATACACGGACATGCTCGCTTACGGAAGTTCGATACCACACGCTTCTTGTTGCATCGTCCTTACGGAGCGCACTATTCCGATACGCACACCGATGGAAATATACAGAAGCGTGATGATGATAGTGCCAAAGTGCGCACTGGATCCTAGCTACAACGTAAGTTTTGACCTGCACTGCCCACCGTCCTCGTTACCGACACTAGCGAGAGGGAAACAGTTCGCGTTGGTGAACAACAAGGCGCAGGGATTATTTTCGGTAGCCTTTCTAAAGGAGGCATTGCCTACACTCCGCAAGTATTGCGAATACTTTGGTCTGCGGTATTCGCACGAACAAGGGTACACGGTGAAAGACCAGCGTTTGTACGAACAGTGGCAGCATTGCACGGGCTCTATGGCGGACGAATTTTGGTTGTTGAACTCGTATCTGATACACCTGCATACGAAATCGAGAAGTCAACGCCCAATCGCTGAACTCAAAGCTAAACACATGTGCGAGTGGCTACCTGAGAACGATAACGTCATAGTCGCGGAAATGCACGAGTACCGCGACAACGTTATACGTAGCGTCATGTTCAAAGACATGAATTCTGTTAAGACTGTAAGAGCGTTGGACTCGAAACAACACGCGCTCCCGAGATACTACATCGGTATGAGCCTCGTGCGTAATGGGCGTATGAAAATCAGTTTAGCTCATGTTTTAACGTACTTGCGCAATCGGAAAAAGAACGCGATGTTCTTCCGTTCGGTCGAGATGATATAAGCGGGTGTGGAGCGGTGGCGGTGTGACAGTCGCGTGATGGAAGGTGGACGTGCCAGAACGGCATCGATGAGAATTACCTTCAGCACCGAGCCGACAGTTTACTACATTCCAGCGTATTGCGAATCACGGTTCGCACGACGACACGAAAATGAAACGAGCTGTGAAGAATATACACCAGAGCGTTCGCAAGACTATCGCGACGGAGTTGCACAGACCGGTAAGAAGGAATTTTCCGAGACGTGCGGTCGAGTTGAAGGGACTTCACGACTTGTACCAAGCAGACCTGGTAGAGATGATACCGCACGCAAAGGTGAACAAGGGATTCAAGTACCTTATGACGATGATTAACGCGTTTAGCAAGTACGCGTACGCCGTTCCATTGAAAACGAAGACGGGTGTAGAGGTCGCACGAGCTCTGGAACCAATTCTGCGTGCTAATAAAATGAAATATCTGCAGACGGACAACGGGAAAGAGTACTACAACAGTACCGTAGAAAAATTGTTGAGCAGATATGGTGTCACACTCTATTCCACGTACAGTGAGAAAAAGGCTTCCATTGTGGAACGCTTCAACCGTACGTTGAAAACGCACATGTATCGTGCGTTCAGCGAACAAGGTCATTACCGTTGGTTGGATATGTTACCGGAACTAGTCAGCACGTATAACAACACCGTGCACAGAACGATTGGAATGAAACCACAACAGGTGAACGAATCCAACGAACGTACAGTGTTACGCAGGATTCGTGTGAACACGGCGAGGAGCATCGATTATAAACGACCGAAGTTCAAAGTAGGCGATCGTGTGCGTATAAGCAAACACAAAATGACGTTCGCTAAAGGATACACACCGAATTGGACAAACGAGATATTCTTCGTTCACACAGTGCGTACCGGCAGCGTACCCGTCACTTATTCGCTAAAGGATCATACAGGAGAAGTGTTGAAAGGTGGTTTTTATGAACACGAAATCAGTAAATCGAACGTTGGTGACGTGTACTTGGTAGAAAAGATCGTACAACGTAAAGGCGATCGTGTGAAAGTCAGATGGTTAGGATTCGATGGTAAACACGATTCGTGGATACACAAGAAGAACTTGGTATAACAACGATTCGACTCGAGGAAATAGAACTAGTATGCGTCGATGCGTTACGATGACAACATGCGCGCTGTGTACAGTGTAAAAGACATTGTGTCACATCCTGGTTACGATGAGTACATCGTGAACACGACCGCAAACGACGTTGAACGCATGCGCAGGATCTTGACGGTGTACGAGTACTGGCAACGGGTTACCAATCGCGTGACGAGGTTCCGACTCAGCGAAATAGTACCAACCGGCACCGGATTCGATCACTACAAAGAATGTGTTTGGTCGGATCCGAACTGTGAAACGGGTCCGGACACATGTGTATGCAGTTACATATCTACCGACTGCTACGATATAGTGCGACTATTAAATAGACTGTGCGTAGAACGACAACATGAAAATATTGCAACAAGCGCACAGACTAAAAATACAGGACGTGGACTATTCGAAATTGTGCGACGATGGTGGGAGTGGCAGAAAAAAACGTAAACACGGACGTCTTCTGCCCGATACCGTTCGTTCGATTATCTGCGGACCTTCCGCGTGCGGAAAGACAAACGTCATGTTCAACCTGTTGTTCGATGTAAACGGATTGAGATTCGTGAACTTATACGTGTTTTCTAAATCACTATTTCAACCCAAATATCAGATGCTGGAGACCCTGATGACACGACTTTCCGACGAAGGAATGGGTTATCACGCCTACAACGATAACGAAGAGGTACCACCTCCCGACGAGGTCGATCCCAATTCTATTATGGTGTTCGATGACGTGTCTTGCGAAAGGCAACACAACATACGCAAGTATTTCTGTATGGGACGACACAGCGGTGTGGACGCGTTTTACCTTTGTCAGACGTACAGTCAAGTGCCAAAACAGTTGGTTCGTGACAATGCCAATCTAATAGTGTTGTTCAAACAGGACGATCGCAACTTGAAACATGCGTACAACGATCACGTCAACACGGACATGAAATATGACACGTTTAAGAATATGTGCGCTGAGGCGTGGAAAGATCGTTACGGCTTTCTCGTTGTGGACAAGGATTCTTCTATCGACGCTGGCAGGTATAGAGTCGGCTTTGACCGTTTCATAGTAGTCGCGCCTAACGATTAAACAAAAAAAAGTCACACGTTCAGCTAAATACACATGACCTGCTGTCAACGACTTTAGTTGATGTTCTGCCGTTTATCGAGATGGACGACAAGAAGAAACGACTAGCACGTGATATCGACACGATTAGTGATGATATACGGAAGAAATACCGTGCGTTAAAACATGGGATTCGTGAAGAAGAAGCATCGTTATCCAAAAGTTACAAACCGATTCTAGAACCGTTACAAAATATTTCGCAAGCGTTGCTTGAAAAGAAACGTAAATCAACAAATGAAAAGCCTTCAAGAGTGAAAAAGATGAAACGTGAAGAGGATGAGGAAGAGGAGAAGGAAGAGGATCCGACAGGTGCAATTAGTAAAATCGATGCGGGAACACCATCTCGTTCCCGAACGAAGCCACCGCGTTTCCTGAAAACGCCCGTGATAGCCGAAACATTAGACGATGATGATGATGATGATGAGGACGATCCCAGTCTCAACATTGAAAAAATGCTAGACACACCGGAAGGAAGACGTGAAGCGCGTAGATATTTTCAGGACAAATATGACAGTGAATCATTAGCGAACAAGTACATGCGTATGATCGTTTCGTCCGAACGCGATCGTCTGATAGACTATACGTACGGTGTAAGACATGAAAACGGAAAATGGATGATCGGTGATTCACAGTTCGAAATCGATACGGACGATTCGATTCTTATCAACGGTAAACGATACAAAGGTACACCAGGACTCTACGAACTAGTGTTCATGAAGCATCCTAATGAAAATATTTACAAGGAATCAGATCTGAAAGCGTACAAAGATATACTGCGTAACACCAACGCGCATAAGCAGTATTACTTAGCGAACGCACAGGTGAACGCGAACAGAGGTGTAAAGTATAAACGAATAATATCGCAACTGTTTCCGCCGAAACGTACAGGACAGGGGCATAATAATATTGATACATCGTATATGACGTTAACGAGAAAAAAAGACAAAATCGATTACGTGCACTGGGACGATCCGAACGAACTGGTGGACAGATTGCGACTGTTGGAAACAGTGGGCACACGAACGAAATCGTCTCCATAGTGGAAGAACTACGTGAAGCAGGCATAATCGTATAATAAGAGCGGTTCGATTCTGAAAGCCGATAAAGTGTATAAATAATACTGTCGTACATGCGCCGGGGACATTCCACGTTTGGTTGTGACAACATGGATATCGTGCTACTGTTTATTATCGTGTGCACAAGTGCCGTTGTCGCATCGAGCGTTAACGCTAACGATGTTGATTTCGCTATAGATTACTTGGTGCGATACGGTTACGTACCCGACGATAGTTTACGACTCACGGACAACGCCACCATCGATATGGACGCCTACCTTCGCACGTTTCAAGTGAATTACAATTTAACCGTAAATGGAGAATTGAACAACGAAACGATGAATCTGATGCGTGCGCGGAGATGCGGTAACGAAGATTTCGTGTCGTACACCTTACGAACACCGTGGGCCAAGAGACGTTTGTCGTGGCGGTTCTTTCACGGTAGCGCCAGCGCTATAGAAGCGTCGCGACAAGCGTTCGATGTATGGCAGAAACATTCGAACCTGGAATTCGAATATCGACCCAACGACATAAACGCCGACATGGTCATTGCTATGAAATATTTTAAACACAGGTGTCTGACTTCCAGGTGCACGATCTGCGGGTACGATTTGGACGGACGAGGAGGTATACTCGCTCACGCTTATTACCCGCCCGATTTACCGTATAACACTACCGAAATACACATGGACTACTACGAATCGTGGAATTATACGAACGCAACCGAAATACCGGACGATCAGACCAGTTTCCTTCAGGTGTTAACGCACGAAATCGGACACGCGTTAGGACTGTCTCATTCCCTCGAGAAGGATTCGATCATGTACCCGTTCTACGTACCACGCTCGAACGGTGCGTTCGACCTGAGAGACGACGATATAAAAGGCATTCAACGCTTGTACGGGAAGCCGCCGCCGCCGCCACCAGCTACGACGACGACGTCAACGACGACGTCAACGACGACGGCGACGACAACGAACGACACCGTTCGGACGACGGATTTATGTCGGCTAAAGAACGTTAATCAATTTTTAATAATCAACAGACATCTGTATATTGTGCACGATAACTTTTTGTGGACATTGGATCTCGAGTCGAAGCGATCGAGTCCGTCGTCACCGCTTCTGTTGACGGATTGGTTGACTTTCTTACCGTTGACGTTCACCAACGTTTCAGCGATGTACCAGAGACCGCGAACCGAAGAAGTGGTGCTATTCATAGACAACTACGTATACATGTTCGATATACACAGTCTGCAACCGCTGAACGGGTATCCGCGTTCGATCACAACGCTCGGTGTTCGCACGATGACGAAAATAAACGCTGCGATACACACGTACACGGGTCGAACTCTTCTGTTGTACAACGATATGTATTACGGCGAAATAGACGAGTGCACGTTCACGATCAAGAAACACGGATACGTTAAAGATCGTTTTGTCGGCTTACCAGAAGCCGTCGACAGTGCATTCCGATACATCGACGGAAAGATTTATTTCTTCAAAGACGCACGCGTATACGTGTACGATGAATTTCTAAATACGATCGTAAAAGGAAAACATAGCGACGGACTCTCCGTTGTCGGAATAAAATGCATAAACAGTACGATCGTATCAAAACTAATCGATTTATTACGCGAGTACGTATAAATGCCGTGAACAACGGACGAGACGCATCATTCACAAGATGAGTGTTGACAAGTTCGGCAGACACCAGAGCGCTGTCAGAGCGCGAAGGGAGACGCGTCGCAGTCTACGGGAGGATATTGGTATCTCGATGACCGAGGACGGGGACATCGACGTAGCGGGGAAAAAAATACACAACTTGGGCGAACCGCAAGACGGTAACGATGCCGTTCCACTGCGCTTCGTGCGTGACCACTGTCTGTTTGCCGACGATCCGTCGTCGACGACGACGACGCAAGGAATAGACGCGAAAGGTCGTAAGCTCGTCAACGTCGGCGCTCCCGTCGATCTCGGGGACGCTGTCAACAAGCAGTACGTAGACTACTCGTGCTTACGTTTCACACAGCTGGTACCGAACAAGAAGAACGGAGCTGTCGTCGACGCGCGGGATCATCGCATACAGTCTCTGAGGGAACCGATTCGTGCGAGAGACGCTGCGACCAAAGTATACGTGGACTCGAAAATCATACCGAAGGATACGAACTCTAACCTAATGGTCGGCAACGTGCGGATAACACAGTTAGCGCCACCAGTCAACAACAAGGACGCGGTGAATTTGGAATTTTTGAACCGACACACGATCACCGCGGTAAACGACGCTTATTTCAACGCACAAGGAAAGACCATTCTAAACGTCGGCGACGGTGGCGCACGGGCTACGGACGCGGTGAACGCATGTCAATTGGAGGAGGCGAAGCGGTACGCGAAGAGCGAAACGTACAAACTCGCAAAAGTGTTCCAACATCGTTGGGAGAAAGTGGTATCGTATATCTATAAATTGCATAAGCACGCAGCGCGTACTTCACTTGGTGCCGAAGAGGCGGACTTACTACTTACGAACAAGTCGGAGACGAACGAGTTGATTAGTGATCTGGACAAATCTAAGGACGAGCACGATTGGAGATCCCTTTATCGAGAGCAAGCGAAACAGTAGTCATGTACGAACTACGTAGCCGAAAAAAAAAGGGAGGGCGTGGTCTTATCGGAAAAATAGTTAAAAGCGCGGTACCATTCGTTGCGAAGTCAGTACCTACACTGATCAATCGAGCGGTGGACGTATTACCGGTGGAACTACATCTGCCCGGCTACAGGTTCTGTGGACCCGGAACGAAACTAGAGCAGAGATTGGCTCGTGGTGATCGAGGAATCAACGAGTTGGACGAAGCTTGTCGTGAACACGATATCGCTTACAGCAAGTACAAGGACAACGAACGACGACGTGTAGCGGATCGTGTGCTAGCCGGTAAAGCGTGGGAACGAGTGAAAGCTTTGAATTCCGGCATCAGTGAAAGAGCGTACGCGGCAGCCGTAGCAGCAGCGATGAAGGCGAAATCAGCGTTAGGCAGCGGGCTATGCTGCGGTGGCGGTGTGCGTAAACGTCGCACCAGACGACGCAAGCCGGTTCGACGCACGACAATCAGGAAGAGGAGGAGGAGGAGGAGGACAACGACAACTGGGGCAGGACGTCGACGAAGACGGGCTGATGGTAAAAAGGCTTCAGGACTATACCTTCGACCGTACCGAAAAAACTAATCAAAATACTCGTGCGTCCGTTGTCCGATCGAGATCTTTATGAGTACACGAAACTATTGCGTATACCTTATTTCAGAGGCGTGTACATGCGCGACACACTTCCTAGTACATCACCGTGGGAGAACGAAAGCGCAATCGTGAATCTGGACGACGCTACCGGACCGGGCACGCACTGGGTATGCTACAAGAAGCGAGGCGACAGAGTCTGGTACTTTGATGGATTCGGCAATCTGCGCCCTCCTGTCGAGCTAATACGGTACTTTGGATCGAACGTGACCGACATTCATTACAATTACGCACAGAAACAGCCATCGAACACGGTCATCTGCGGACATTTATGTTTAGAGTTTTTGATATCGAACGATCAGTAAACGCCAAGATGTCTTCGCTTACGGTCACTGTCACAGGAACGGATCCAAGCGCACTGGTTTGTGACTTTTTTCCACCGCTTGAACTGACGAACGGTGAATGGTACGCGGGACTGCTGGACTTTACCACGTACAACTCTATACCGAACGTGGAAATCGGAAGAAATAACATCTTTCCCGTACTAAAGGGAGCACGTAAAACGTTAGAACTCGTCAATATACCGACCGGAGTGTACGAAATCAGTGATATCGAAACATACCTGAAGAAAGAACTAGCAGACCCGAAATTTTCTCTACGACCCAACAACAACACGTTGAAATGTGAAATTTATTGTTCATACGATATCGATTTCGGATGTACGGAACACACGATCGGTACCATGTTGGGTTTTTCCAAGAACAGAAAGTTAGAAGCGTATATATTACACACGTCGGACGTGACTGTAAACATTAACAAAGTGAACGTTTTGGAGATAAGGTGTAACGCTGTACAAGGCTCGTACAAGACGGGACGAAACGAGCATATACTGCACTCGTTCTATCCAACGGTTGAGCCAGGATTCAAGATAGTAGAAACGCCTAGAAACGTCATTTATTTTCCACTTAACGTACTACACTTGCGTAACGTTACACTGTCCGTACACGATCAGGACGGTGATATTGTGAATTTTCAAGGCGAAGTCATCACCGCACGTATACATTTGAAACGTGTGTAGTAATCATGGGAATTTATTTCACCGATACCCCCGTGATGAAGAGCGGTGGCGGCGGCGGCTCGCACCACGAGATAAAAGAGGTCAACACTTTTGGAAAAGGTATCAGTAGACGTTCGTCGTTGACACGGTTAACAGCAACTAACCGACGCTACCTGATTTCATTAGGATTCAAAGTCAAGAAAAACAAGTAATATGGCGGACAGCGGTATCGTCTTATCGGTTGAACGTCGACCATTCTTCGAAGACAACATCACACATTACGAATATCATCCTCATGCACCGTACGCGTCAGCGTCACGATACGGAAATAACGATGAGATACGCATACCTATACTGCAACAGGAAGTCTTCACTTTACCGATGGAAAGTTTCCTGTACGTTGAAGGCAAATTGAGCAAAAAGACCGACAGCACCGGTAGTGTGAACGTGAAAATGATCAACAACGCGATCGCGTTTCTCTTCGAAGAAATCCGTTACGAACTGGCCGGTGTGGAAGTGGATCGTACCAAGAGCGTCGGCATCACGTCCACTATTAAAACCATGCTATCTGCCGGCAAGCAGGACATTGTTTCGATGCAAAACGCCGGTTGGGTTGCTCCTACAGCTAACGAGATAACACCGACCGGCCAACACGAGGAATTCAACTTTTGCATACCGTTGAGGATGCTGATGGGATTCGCTGAGGATTTCACGCATGTTATTTTAAACATGAAACAGGAACTTATACTGTTGCGCACTTCCAGCAACGTTAACGCTTTGTTCTCGTCTACGGATGCGCCCGCTAACGCCGATATAGAACTGACCAAAATCTCTTGGATGATTCCGTTCGTGTACGTGAACAACGAAGTACGGATACGATTGTTGGATATCATACGCAAGGACCTACCGCTATTCTTACCGTTTCGTAGTTGGGAACTGCACGAGTATCCGGCTTTACCGACGACTGACAGACAGACTTGGACAGTGAAAACAACTACACAACTGGAGAAACCACGGTACGTGATACTCACCTTTCAGACCGCCAGAAAAAACAATCTGAAAAAACACGCAGGTGAATTCGATCACTGCAATGTGACAAACGCGAGACTCTTTCTGAACGACAAATACTACCCGTACGATAACCTGAACCTGGATATCGATAACGGACGTTACGCATTGCTGTACGACATGTATACACGATTTCAAAAATCGTACTACCACAGAAGTCAACCCAACGTACTTCTAACACCTACAGAGTTCATAGCAAAAGCACCGTTATTCGTCTTCGATTGTAGCAGACAGGACGAATCGCTCAAGTCATCACCAGTCGACGTCAGATTGGAATTCGAGTCATCGACCAATTTCCCCGCTCAGACAGCGGCCTACTGCTTGATACTGCATGATTCAATAAATGTGTACACTCCGTTATCCAACACGGTGCGCAGACACAATTAAACGTTTACTATATATTAATGTTTTTTTTTTACTGTAAATAGAAATTTGCTTTTTTAGAATGTAATTTTTAATTTAAAAAAAAATGTAATCAATTTTCATGTATTTTTATTTTATTGTAAATAGAATGTAATGTAATCAATTTTCGTGTATTTTATTTTTGTGGAGGGGGAAAACGATTCTCCTCTTCTCCCTATTCTTCGTTCAGTGTTTCATCAGCACGAGTCGCGAGTGGACGTACAAGATGCTTTCACACGATATCTATGTTGACGATATCAATCACAACAGCAACAACCGCTATTTCACACAATGCGGTGAAGCGGCAACGACTACATCAATCAAGTCTTTATCACCGGACGATAAAGAAGTACAGGTCATCTTAATTCAAAAAATCACATCTCCGTACCCACGTTACAGAAACTTGGAAAACCGTTTAAAGAGTTTTAAAGAATGGCCTGTATCGTTAACGATAACACCTAAAGAATTATCAGAAGCGGGTTTCTTTTACACCGGATGCAACGATAGAGTGATTTGTTTTTGCTGTGGAGGCGGATTAAACAAATGGGAACGTGGAGAATATGCTTGGATGGAACACGCACGACATTTCCCTGCGTGCTCTTACGTAATGTTAATGAAAGATAAAAATTTTATCCTCAAGGCACTGGGTATTGTTACCGAGGCGCAAGCACCAACAGCTGTAGCAGTAACAGCAAAAAACGAACAACGCACCGACACGATCAAGGAGAATATAAAAAACGTAGAAGAAAGCTCGAATCGTGATACGATGTGCAAAGTCTGTTACACACATAACGTGGAAGTTGTACTTATTCCCTGTCGACATTTTATTACATGTGTGAATTGTGCCATAACCCTACATAATTGTCCCTTATGTAGAACCGCATACACTGCTTACATGAGAGCGTATTTCTAGTTCGTTTTCACGCGTCTATTGAACACCCGGTTTGAAAATATATATATATATGCTGCTGTGACAAAAGTGTTTTATACAACCTCCGCTAATATCGCATACCTCAGTGTTTGAACAGCACGCGTTGAAGACGGACGCATGGAGCTGCTATCTCCGTACGAGTACATACGCTGCAGTGACTTAAAGCATACAGTACTGTACCCTATAGAAATTTTTGTATACAACGTTCTGACATGTAAATTTGTTGCACTGATCCGTGACGAAAATATAAAGTACAAAATAAACGTTCCGAACAAATTCTTTACGAGCGTTTCACAATATACAACGTGTCTGTTCCGTAAGACGGACGGATCTGCAACGTTCCTAGTAAAACCAAACACGTTGTATATAACGAAAAAAGGATGTGCGAGGATAAACTAGCAGTCATAGTTGACTTTCACTGTTTTATCGACAACGATGGAAACGAACTTGTTAAGGAACTAGCCGTTATGGACGTCACTGCATTTGCCAGCAGGCATTGGATATTTACACATCCAGTAGCGACGATTGTTTCGAATCACAAGCATGTGAGGACAAACAGATGGTTAACAGACCATTATCATGGACTAACGTGGACGGACGGGGACACATCGTACGAACATCTTGTACCGATATTAGAAAAGTATACGTTTCCTTTTAACTTCGTGTTCGTAAAAGGATTGCAAAACAAAAGATTTCTACAGAAGCGTATCGTGCATTTTAATATTATAAATTTAGAAGATTTCGGATGTCCTAAACTCGATCAATTACAATCAATACACGGAACAGCCTGTCTCACGCACCGCTTATGTCCGGAAATATGTACAAATAGTAGAGTACACGCTTTACGCGAGTGGGTTGTGTCAGATTTTAGAATAGTCAATACGTTTCTGATAAATTACTAAAATTATTGTTTAGCGCTTACATAAAAAAAAAAACAGTCGTCGTCTTTCTATCGATTACATCATCTGTCTAAAAATAAATTAGTGTGTTCAAACAAGCGCGACCGCTGTCTAGACGTATAAAAAAAATAACCGACACCCCTCTTCCCCACCTACCCATCGAACCGTGAGAAATCAAGTTGCATCCTGTTCACACAGTTAAAAATAAAATAAAAACAGTCGTCGTCTTTCTATCGATTACATCATCTGTCTAAAAATAAATTAGTGTGTTCAAACAAGCGCGACCGCTGTCTAGACGTATAAAAAAAAATAACCGACACCCCTCTTCCCCACCTACCCATCGAACCGTGAGAAATCAAGTTGCATCCTGTTCACACAGTTAAAAATAAATTAACGTCGGCGACATGTTCGAACAAGCACAAGTGCTGTCTAGACGTATAAAAAAATAACCGACTCCCCTCTTCCCCACCTACCCATCGAGCCGTGAGAAATCAACTCGTGACCTGTTCACACGGTTAAAAATAAACGCTTACTGTGCGTTGAGTGGTTTCCCCCCTCTCCGGTTTCCACCTCCACAACTACCTCCCTATATATTCCACTGCGCGCAAGCGTTATTCGTTCATTCGTTGAGAGACGTGCCGCAAATTATTATAAGTTCTTTATTTTAAAATGGCATCATTCACTGAAAAGTTTGCTACTATTAGCGCAATCGAGTATAAAAAAATAAAGGAATTGATAATCGGTGTAAAATATCCGATAGAAGAAATGCAAAATATAGACGCAAAATACGGTAAAACTATACTCGTCACTCTTCAAGATTACAAAGACCCTAGACTAAAATATCGTGTATATCTACCAAAGAGATACGCAGGTGTTTTTGAAGATGAGGAATTAAAAAATTTATTACCGTGCTCGCTGCAACTAATTTATCGCGGAGAAAAGGATAGAGCTTACATAGTAGAAATTGTACAGTAGTATCGAATGGACATCTTCATTTGTCACGTACGATTACATATATATATATTAACATGTACTTAGTTCTATTTCATTTAATTATAAATAATATATGTGATTACACATATTTCATTTGATTATGCCTAGATAATAAAACAAGGCTTACATGTTGTACACTTTAGACATCTTCAGAATTAACAAATATATTTGTACATAATTGTCATTGCACACGTTTACCAATAATATTTAAAATAATGTGCTTACACATAATTCATTTGATATAATTGTATACAATTGTATTTTTTTTAATTGTTACTGCTGTGTGTGTTTATTTCATTTTTTGTACATATTTGTCATGTCATAGTGCACTGTAATTTTCACTACTGTGTACGTTTACATATTATGTATTTTAAATTGTAATATATTTTGATTACTTTCACTACTGTGTGCGTTTACATATTATGTATTTTAAATTGTAATATATTTTGATTACATGTATTTTAATTATTTGTAATTAAACAGTATTGCTTTAACCTTTTTATTGTTTTTTTTAATTTCAAAATTCCTTGGAACATTAACACTATTCTAAAAAAAATCAATTTTATTAAACAACAAGTGTATGATTATAATATAATTTAGAAATTAAAGAATATTTAAAAATCAAACTGACCTTATACAAGTTCCAGTTGAGTCTCGCGACGAACTATGTGTCTTGGAGAGCAGTTCGTACAGGCTTATATATAGTATTTCAAGGATGTACACGAAAGAGATGGTAACAACAAAAAAAGCTCCCACACACAAAGTCATGAACACGCACTTAGCTCGGTCTGCGTTCTAATTCCCACACGCTGTGATAACAGATGGTGTCACACATCCTGTTCTGTTATTAAAAAAAACTTGTACGACCACGTTCGCACGCTGCGATAAACAGATGGCCATACAGACGGACCGATTACATCATCAACAACAAAAAAAGTAACGACTGCCACGCATATTTATCTTGACTTGTTCACACAATAATTTATGTACGCCTTTAAATTCGTTCACACCCAACATTAACATATGTTCAGACAGACAGCGACAATTAATTATACGCTCAGACAGCCGGATGCAATTAATTTAGCGACTCGCTAAACAGATGTCTAGACAGCTGCAAATGCACGTGGGAGTCAACTGCTACATTCCAAAAAAAAAAAAAAAAAAAAAAAGCGTGTGGAAGCCAACTACTGCTTGTCCCTATTATATTACATACACACCAGTAATAACGTGTGGTCTGTCAGCATTCTGTTGTAAAAAATAACTCCACATGTGAAAAGCATGGATTTTTTTTTATCGTATAATATTTTTATGTTTATTTTCAACTATCCTTTTCGCATACTACAATTTACTTAACACATAGACACACAGTTGTCAACAATGCAATCGTTCAGATAAGTGAATCGAACACTGAATATCATGTGTATTTCTTACAGGGAAAATGAGAGTTCTAGCCTGGACCGTCACACGGCGAGAAATTCAAAAATTGTGGTGGTGGGAATAACCATGTTTATACACAACATCGACGATATCGGCACGGCAGGGTAAATATACACGAAACCAGTACACTATAACACCGAGTTGGCAACAATGGCGAAACATACATTCAACCCGTACACTATAACACCGAACCGACAACAGTTGGCAACACCGACGCTTTTCCAACATGGCCGAACTTCCGGAAAAACCCCGTACATATACATAACCATACACTATAACACACGCACGAATCGGCAACCAGGCCGTACCTTAACCACTACACTCTTACACCAATCGACAACATCGCACCTTTTCCAACATGGCCGCCGGCGACCCACCACGGCGGGCGGCCATCAAGCCACCACCAGGCCGCCGCCCAGCGACGATGACGACGTCAACGACGACGTCAACGGCGAACGGCGAACGGCGAACGGCGAACGGCGAACGGCGAACATAGCCACGCCTCCGCCAATCAACGCACACATTACCCCACTTTAGGCGGCGACGACGACAACATGGCCGACAGACTACTGCCGCATGGTTACCCCCACCACCACAATTTTTGAATTTCCCGCCGTGTGACGTCACTTCCGGGGTAGAACTCTCATTTTCCCCCTACTCGCGACAACCCTTTACTGGGTCAAGGCCTCCTTTAACAGCATCCTGTAACAACCTCCGCCAATTGTCCCGGTCAAGTGCAACTGCTATAACTGAGAAACTGGCTGAGAAACTGTAAGGTTTCTGCACATAAAAAAAGTTTGACGGATGGGATATGTGAATTCTCTAATCCAGCCCAAACGTTGGAGGACCAGGAACATTGATTTCGAGGTGCTCTTCCTCTAGAGACTTGCTTTCACCCTCGGATGACGAGCTATCTCTGCCCGGTCGCAGTAGGCTAACTGAATCAGCCCATGTGTGCAGCCGTTGGGCTACTTCCTCCTCCACACTAGATGCACATCCTGCCAGGCCAGGACCCAGGATACCCCCAGACTGTCCTGACGGAACCCCCATCTCTCGTTTGCATACCGATCCACTCCGCCGAAAGGATTAGTTACTACAAGCTTGGAATGGTTTGCTCGGCGTAACAGGGTCCACCGATGTGTAGGTGAATGTGGAGTTGGGGTGGAGAGGCTAGTGCATTTCTCTTCTATGAAAACATATGGTTGCGTCACACGTCCTTTGAACCCCGAAGTGAATGAATGCCTACTGGGAAAACATAAAAGAAGAAATTTTTCAGTGCAATCAGAAGTAGCTTTAATAGAAATAAAACATGTAGCCTAATTTCGTTCAAGGTAATGAGCGAGTTTTGCATGTCAGCGAGTTTACTAGTTATTTACATAACATGCGCGGACATTAACACCTTACATTAACTGTCAAAGCCAATCCTTAATCCGAGTGAGAATTATCTGACCACACGTTCGACGGCGGGTCTGACATTGGGTTCGTGGTTACTAACTGGACTGACGTCATTAACGTACGACCTCCCCTACCAGTGCACACTCTCTGTGGTTACTGGGAATTGTTACGAGTTTCCTATGAATGACATAGTAGAAGCTGCTTGGTAATTGAGTTTTGTATGTCTTCAACAGACTCAGTATTACGTAGAAGCCGTTTTTGAACTAAATACCTTATGGGTATTTACAATTATGAATATATCACTAATGTGTTTTTTATGACCCAAAATTGAAGGGATTTAAGGTACGTTACTAGTTGTTAGTTATGGTTTTGGTCGCTAATTTTATAGTACTCATGCCATTATTCTTCTTATAATTATGTTTCATACGTCCAGACCAAAATTATTCTTTTGCCTCTCACATTCACCTAAATTACATATTCCCACTGTACCTATTTTATTCGTTACACGGTATTTTTAAAACAATTTTACAGGAATTGTTTTATTAAGTTAATGCTTTTAGTCAGTTTTTTTATTATTTCAAATGTCCAAACTAATTTCTTCAAATTACAGCATTCTGTGTCAACTGTTTAAAATGCCCTTCTTCAAATTTGTTGTTTTGCTCCTAATAAATTATAGCGTGTTTCGGTTTTAAAGTTATTCTACTATGACTTATTTTTATCATCATCATCATCATCATCTGCAAGAATGTTTTGTTCGGGTCTCAAACAGTCAAAGAATCTAGAACTGGTCACTCCAGCTCTTCCTCGGACGTTCCACACCTCTCCGTCCCTTTGGCTTATAGTTTCATACTCGTATATACTGGGCTGTACTATTCTCGATAGAAAGAAGAATATTGATATATATATATATATATATCAATATTCTTCTTTCTATCGAGAATATATATATTGCAACAATAAATATACTGTATTTGCATATTTGCCCAGGGCGGTATGTTTGTAAATATTTAGCATAGAAAAATATATGATGAATAGTTTTTAACAATATTACGCAGGATAAGAATTGTCAGAAAGCGTACACCTGACCCCGCGAGTGAATACAGCGCTTGTGTGTTTGTTTGTGTGAACGCAAGCTACGACAGGCAAGAATCTACGATTGGGGTGATGCGTACGAATTCTCTGTAATCAGGTTTTAACCGGATAAAAATAAACTAATTAATACGTTTTAAAACCTATGAACAATGACTTACCCAATTATAAAAACACCATTACATTAAGGGATTTTTAACGAATATAGTGATGTAAAAGTATTGCAGAAATTTGCAATAATAAAAACGCTAGGTAATTTAATGTTAATTACTAGTGTAATTAAACATTAATTAATATGTGTGTTATATGTGAGTGGCCAGAAAAAAATTACGCAAACAATGATATCACTCATGCTACGAGTATGTTTACAAAATCGTGAAAATGAACCAAAAAGTAATTTGAAATTAAAAGGACACTTTGCACGTTGTGACAATATCTAACAGGTCGAAAACAGTCCTGGACTTGTCAGATTCCCGTCCAGTATAAATACCACCGGCAATTTTGGGGCGGTCTCACACTAAAGAAATCTTCACACAGCGTCATGCTGCCGGTCTGCCGAATGATTGACATCTTTACCACACACACACCAAGACTTATGGAGGAACTCTGGAGCATCACAAACAACAAACCGTAGAGACAGAGAACACAGCATCATCATCATCATCATCATCATCATCATCATCATCATCATCATCATCATCATCATCATCAAATCCTCAGTTTTCAGGACGCACACACACACTCGCGCAACGGTAACGTCAGCAGTACGCAGGTGATGAATAAACAATTATATTTTTGTTTGTGAAAAGAACGCTCTCAAAAAAAAACTTCTATATGAACAGTAAAGACTTAAAGTTTAAAGTATAATTACTGTACACAAATTTAAAGGGTAGTTAAAGAAAAGAATTCAATTTAACAGGAAAATGTAAAAATACTAATCTCTTGTATATTAAAATTTTGGTGTGGTAATAGAAGTAAATGTTATATTTTTTATTTTGTTTAGAGCAACAATTAATTTTATTCTTGAGATTGAATATTATTTTTGTTTGTAATGAGTTGCTAATATTTAAAAATTTGAGTCAATGTCGGACACACTGAAATAGAAAGGTTTACATAATTTGTTCAACATGTCTGTTAGCTAGTAAGATTATATGGTTGTTTATTTTATATGTCATAAACAGCATAGAAGGTTACATTGTATTTGTGTAAACTTATAAAAGAAAATATTTTTATTTATCTACGATTCTAATTTTTTAATATTTGCATAATTTCTATTAATATTAATAAATCATAGAATAATTATTTTGAAACGGTTTTAATTAATTCTTTCATGTCAACAACATCTCACTCCTCTTTGAAAATTATTTAATTATTTTGCAACTACATGTACTTGACGCAACGAGAATAAAAAAAAAATCCTGCGAACTGGCCGGTGTAATACACTTCATAGTTGCGTTGAGTACATGGTAATGTATTTGTGTAAATTTTCGTTATAATACTTGTAACGTTGGAATATATATGACAGAACTGGTGGTCGACCAATTGTTGGAAAAGCTAAGAAGCAACAAAAAAAGGTGGTGTGAACATTTGGGAAGAATGGCGGGTGACAGTGTTCTGGTGCTAGCAATGGCTAGATCGGTGCGATGTGGGTCCCTGAACAGGTTCAGAATAAGCCTAATCCTTGAGGTTGATGATGATGATGATAATTAAATTGAAGATCATTTACTTTAGTTCGAAATGTTTAAATTCTTTAATTAGTATCAACAAGTGTGCTCATCATTAGCCATATTGTGTTTTAGTTTGCTGAAGTAGGCTTATCTGGCTGCTGGTTGGTTGATTTTTGTTGGCTTTCTGTTTGTGTAGTTAATTTGGTATTATTAATGTTATGTGACTAGATGTGGTGAATATTTGTTCAGTAAGTATTTCAAAACTTTAATGCTTTCACATTTTTGTCGTTGTTATATTGATTGTTATTTTGTTATTGGTTTATAAATACATTTTTGTCGTGTTTATATATGTGTTACATGTACGGTTTAAAAAGAATGAATTATAGGGGTTTTGGTTTTATTATCGTTGTGTTGATGTCTGATATTTCTTCTACAAAACTAGTGCTTTACCAAAGTGAAATACAACAAGGCTCATGATAAGGATGTTACTTAATGGTAAAATCACTTTCCAGGTTATGCAAAGCCATTTAGATCTTACATAAATATAGAAATAAGTACAATCAGGGTATTGAACAAATAACTCATTTAAAGTTTCTAGGGTGCGATGTAACTTGTATGACAGCGACATCGATACAAAAAAAATAGATTTCAAATGAAATGTAGTGCCATACACAGAACAATTGGAAATAAGACAAGGTAAGACACCAAGATGAAATTCTATAAAGTAATGGCAACTCCTGTTTGAACGTATGGAAGTTAAACTTGGACGATGACGAGAAATGCTGAACTGAAAATACAAATAGAAAATGAAATTAAGTTCTTGAGGGAAACCAAGGCTTACACCGTTAGAGATCAAATACGAAATGAAGATATAAGAACTGAGTTATATGTATATTCTGTGACCAGCAGAACAAGAGAAGGACAAATATAATGGAGGCCGCATATGAAGAGAATGGAAGATATGAGACTACCTAAGAAAGTAATACGATACATACCTCAAGGAAGACGAGATATAGGTAGACCAAGGAAGGGATGCATTCAGTGAAGTTGGAACAGGCTGTGAGCCTATGCCTTGACGTGGAGAGGAAGAGAAGATAGTAGTAAGTAATTTAAATAAAAAAATAACGTAGAAACGAGTGTGTACAATTAAATACGTATGTTTAAGTTGTTTGCAAATGAAGAAATTGTTTAACTTTTCATAGAGCTGCAGTAATTTAAAGTGTAGATTACACAGAACAAACGACGACATCAGAAATAAAATATTAATTGGAAAATGTATTGCTCTCTTCTCGTTTCAGAAAATAAATTATAGCCGTGTACACAGTTAATGTCCTGTTCTGAGTTTAATAAATAATGCATACCGTTATGGGACGTGTCCTCCAAAGCAATTAATAACATGTGGTATTAAAGTTTATGTATTAAAAACACTATAGAGTACATTCCTGGAAAACCTGTTACACGTAAATAAAGTTGATTGGTTGTTGAGTTTCCTAGTGAACTATTGTCAATTTTTGTAAGTAAATCGTTGAATTTCTTGTATTTTCATGTCTTTTATACATTTAGAGTAATTTTAATTATAACTATTTATAATAATTATACAATACCGGTACTTATACAACTATTATAATTGTTTCTACAAGTAGATTGTGTTTACAATACTACATATCACGCCAAACTCAAGCTAAGACTGTGTACAATGTAATCGATATGTGTGTGTGTGTGTGTGTGTGTGTGTGTGTGTGAGCCAGTAGAAACCGGCAAAGCTTCACCCCTGCATAAATGTGAATTAAATAAGTACTTTATTTAAATTTTGTTAAGTGCGCGTAAGATATGACAAAACCAATTACGCCACGTTATTAATAATATAAAGACGCGCACATTTGCAAAATCTAGTGCGAAACAAATAATACATATTAATGCACTGTAAATAAAAGTGAATATAACCAAGAACAATTAAAGTATAGAAAAACTGTTAACATACAATTATACATAAAGAAGTTACCGATCATATGAACATCGGGTAATAAACAAAAGACTTCGCATGTTGCGAATAAAATTAAAATAAGTACGAAAAATAAAGAATCTGTAAAGGACGCTCGACAAACTGTAACAATATAAATCGTGCATAGAATGGTTCAAACATGATTTTTGCGCCCGACAGTATAAATAAGCGAGGAGCACCAGCCTCGACCTTCATTCACTGAAACACATCTGCAGCCGAAGGCTATGCCCGACGGTGGATCATCCAAGGTCGATAACCCAAGAGTATGGCGATAGCACCGTACGAGTCATCTGAATGCTGAGTGGACCAGGTGGACCGGACGACGGACTCCAGGAGGATCAGACGACACGGAAGATCGACATAGGACACAGGACTCAGAATTATGACGAGGAATATCTGAGTATCACCGCACAGCAATAAGGTGACATGAAACCATTTTTATTCGTCAACCAACAAGTCATAAATGACATTAAAAAGAAAAGAGTAAAGAGACAATGATAAACTGTAATAGTGTAAATAATAATTGTAAAATCTAATTGGTAAAATTGTATTAATTTATAATGATATTTAACATTTACAAAATTATTTTTGAAATTATAACGTAGCATAAATGTTTAAGTAATTCTAAAATTGATTGATATTTCATCAATACGATATTCATATGTAGGCACACAAAGCAAAGTAGTAATATAAAAATATATGGAATTTAAAAAGAAATACAATCTGAGGAACTCGAGAGCACATAATACATTATAAACATTTCTATTTATACATGTCTATTGATATCTTGTGTATTATATTAATGAATATTTGTGTAACGTTATTTGTATAGTAACAATAATTGTGTGTGTGATGAGCACACACAAAAGAAAAATATTATGCGAATAATAATGACGAACTTTTAATTCGTAATTTTTAAAAACTTTATTTTATAAAATTTTGAATGATTTTTACAAAGTCGATATGATATAAGAAGTGGTATAATTATTTTAAAAACACACCATACACCTTTTCCCGTTATAATATATAGGCCTATTGTGTCCTACACTAAACGGTAACTTAAAAGTCTGTGTATTTTGTTCTTAAAGTTAGTTCTAAACTACTTAAAAACCAATCCACTGATAATGTTGCCTAGCATATGTTTTCAACACTATTTTCGATCTGGCTTTTTGTTTCAGTTTTAAGTATCCAGTACAATGGTAAAAGGTTTACAATTTATAACTTCCGGAATACGAAGTGATGGGACGAAGTTAACACAGTGATCTAGTACACAAAGTGCAGGCAAAATAAATAATTACGCTGCTTCTCATCTGATGTTTAATTTAAACAGAAATTGTTAAATACATACTGTAGCTTTGCGTTAATTCCCTAAAGTGAAATTTAATTTATAAAAGGCAACGCCGGCATTCACAACTAAGGGTATTTTAATTAAAATAAAAGTTGAAAAGAGATAAGAAGATTAAGAGTCTTCTGTACGGCTAACAGTGACAGTGTATTTTGGGATGTTGTACGAGGCAGAAAATTGTGTCTTCAATTTAGTATAGAAAGCACTATTCGAGTATTCATCAATGGCAGTTAAATAAACGCAATGTAATTATTTTTATAAATGCGGACATCTTGTAGGCTATAGAATTAAATTACATACAATTTTATGATTATTAAAGGTATTTAAATGTATATAACTTCAACATCAAGATGCCACAGCACTTGGTCGGGCCATAGCCTTATTTCGCCACCGCTACCCTCTCAGTTCAATAATATGTAGGCCCTCTTCTGTATTATCCAAGAATCTTGTTCTTCCTCTCCCGCGCTTCCGCTGTCTAAAAAGCATCACAATAATGTGTTCTCCAATGTTCACCGGCAATATATAGCCTGTAGACTAATTATGGAACTCTCCCAATATCCGTACCCTCACTACATTTTCCATGTTTTGAACATGCCATTGTATCGATATACTAGTGTGTAAATAAGAAGAACTGTACTATTTGTAAATTGTTATATTATTTAATGTATACGTATTTGTGAGGTTAGGTAATAATAATGGTTTTTGGTTCTTAGCTTACCATTTAAAGAAGTAAAAGCCATGGTTGAAAAAGATATGACATTTAATATATCTACACAGTGCTTGAATGAGAGAAACATAAAATCATAACGTATTTTTAACAAAAGACAACAGAAAAGATTAAAATTATTTCTAAATAGTAAGATTAAAACAATAAAAACAACGTATTAACAAATGAAGACAAGATTTGTTATTCGTTAGTTAGTTAATATTCTTTTATGTTATTCAGTAAAATTTTGATAACTTCACTGGAAGCAAATTTTGTAAGAAAAACAAAAAAGAAAGGGACACATATATATATATAGCATCCGGATTTACTTTGAGTAGCTTGCTTTCCCAGTGATCCACAAAACCCGAGAATTAGTAGAAAATCGAGTATTAGTTGAAAACGAATTCTGCCACTAAAATGGAGACATGTATAGGCAAGGACAATAAAAGGACGTCCCTTACTTTTTTACGTTGATTTTACAAAAAATAGACAATGGTTTTAAGGGAAGCTCTGCGCCATATCTTCCGCCATGTTAATGTAGGTACACTTTTCTCGGTAACCATAACAGCTTTCATCATAATTTTTTAATTTAAAACTGTGCCTTTTGTTGGCTTTTGTGAACCAACAATATTAGGTTTACCGAATAAGTTATAGACAAAAAAATTTTTTGAATCAAGACTTGTACAATATTTTGTTAAAAATAATTTTAAAATTTTTTTCCAACAAAAACTATAAACAATTATTTGTTTATAAAGGTTCCAAATGCTTATTGTAGTGTCTGAACCACACACAAAATTTCAGCTCTTTACTTCAGATAGTTCCTGAGAAAAGTGTACCTAAACCTGAAAAAACATAAGTTAAGCACTTAACACGGAAAACACTGAAAGACCTACGAATAAACTAAAGAATCATGATTTTTTACCTTTAATACATTCCAGGTTTATAAGAAGGGTTGTTTCCTTTTTACTCTTTATATTGGATTTCTAGTGTTCTCTTTATCACATGCCTCTTCTGCCGAATCTTCTTTTCAAATTCCTCTAAAGCTTTGTCAGCCTTCCTTATCCGCCGTTGGTATACTCCCTTCATAGCTGCTACGAAGTTTTTCCATGGCATTAATGCAGCTTCCTTCATGAAATTACATTTCCCTATGTTCCCATCATTGAAGGTTGTCACAGCAAAGTACACTCCAAGTTTTAAAGTGTTCCGTTCAACAAACATTCTTTTTGGAATATAACCCCAAATGACATTATTAAGCGACTCATTTGGGTTTTGCGTTTTGCCCAGGAGACATTTTTCTACTAGTTCGTTTTTACATATGTCCTTACACATTCTTTTGATAAATTTCATAACATTGTCTGGTAAGTGGAAGTGGTTGTTATGCTCTCATATGCTTTATTTTATCTTATGGCTTTACGATATTTACACCAGGTGTCGTCGCTGTCAGGGCACAACCCATGTTGATGTCTTTCATTTGACGAGAGAATGTGAAAATACTCCGCCCACATACCTTTCCTCATGTCTTCAACTGATTTTACATTCCATGTTATTGCCAAACAGTAATATTTTTGTATTTGGAGTATAACTGCGTTTGTAAGTCTTTTTTGCCCACCAAGAGGAGTACCATCCGGTAATTTTTTTGTTTTTGCTTTCAAAGCAGTTTGCCTATTTCCCATTTTTTTTAAACATGGCCTATACATTCATCATTTACTATTTGTACATCCTCACCATAAGCTTTTGAATTACAAACTTCCATATAGGCCTTACTGACGGAAGAGGCAGAAAACCATATGTACCGCGCGTGAAAACCATCGTCGCTAGGCAAAAGCGCATGAACATGATTGCTTAAAAAATAATTAAAAATACTTACCAATATAGCAGAAATTTTTCAAATATACCGTTGGAAAGGGGAAGTATAAACTTTACATTAGCGTAATAAACAAATTCGTAAATTTTTAGATTTTTCGCGCAGAGCTCTTCTTAAAGGCACATTGGTTTCTATGTTATTTTAGTTTTTATGTTAACCTAAAACAACCACACATCGGAGTTATATTATTACTAGAAACCTTTTCCATAAAAGAAATGACAATCAAACACGATTGCAAACCCCAAAAAACTATTTTGTAACGTACACAAATAAATTTTTACCAATACTGCTATCCAACTTAGTAAACACCTTTGAAAGGAAAATTCTCAGACGCATTATGGGCCCAATACAAGAAAATGGCTCATGGAGACTGAGATACAACAACGAACTGAATCAAATATATAAAGAGATACCAGTCTCAAAATTTATAAGAATACAAAGATTGCGTTGGGCCGGACATGTTATGAGAATGGAGGATGGCAGGAACCCCAAGAGGGCTTCGCTGGGTACATGGGAGGGAAGGAGACCTAGAGGTAGACCGAGGAAGAGGTGGGAAGATGGCGTTGCAGAGGACGCAACAGACATGGGGATAAGAAACTGGAAGAGGGTTGCAGTGGATAGAGTGGATTGGAGGCGGAGATTGGTGGAGGCCAGGGTCCGACTTGTGCTGTAGCGCCATAGGAGAAGGCTATCCAACTAAAATTATATGCCATATTTTACTACATCTCATGCCAATAATCGTATAATCAAAATATCGAAATTAAGTGCGTATACGGTTATTGGGACAGTACCACAATTATTTATTCACTAAAAATCATGTAAATTCTAACGCCAGGGTTTGCTCACATTCACACAATCATAGGACAGGGATTTGATAATCGCTTTTCCGTGTTGTAGATAATGTAGACTCTTTTTATAAAATCGCATGACCCTCTTCATAATAACTTTAAATATATCTTTTTGACCTTCATTTCCACGCATCTCTTTATTTCATAATCTGTGATCCGATCCCTAATAATCATTCCAGTATTCCCTACAGTTGAACTATTTAAAACTACATTGAAAGTTATATTTATCTATCGTTTAACACGTGATATTCTGTACTTGGTAATTGTGGGGAATGTTCTGCTTTATGTTCTGCTTTATATTGGTTTGTTTTAATTTTCAGTATGTATTTCTTAGCCCCCAATGTTGTAGGAGATCCTAAACCATAAAACATTAAAAAGGAAGAAAAATGGTTTTATCTTGTCTATAGGCGTTTTGCTTTGGTGTTTCTGCAGACGACATATTTTTCGCAATTTTATACTAACAATAAGACACAATCGTTTGTTGACAGTAGTGCATAAGTGGATGACTATTATGTAAGCATCACTTTGGGTTTTACGCTCCAAACCAAATAACTTTCAGAGAACTATTCAATTTAAATTGCTTGCACATCCTCTACGCTCCAACCAAATAAATTTTAGTGAGCCGATCAGTTTAAATTGTTTGGGCAAGTTTTACACACCAACCAAATAACCTTTAGTGAGCCAATCAGTTTTAATTGATTGGACGGGTTTTACGATCCAAGTCCAATAACCTTCAGTGAGATAATCAGTTTGAATTGCTCGGACTGGTTTTACGCTCCAAGTCTAATAACCGTTAGTAAGCCAATCAGTTTTAATTGATTGGACGGGTTTACGATCCAAGTCCAATAACCTTCAGTGAGATAATCAGTTTGAATTGATGGGACTGGTTTTACGCTCCAAGTCTAATAACCGTTAGTAAGCCAATCAGTTTGAATTGATTGGAGGGGTTTTACGCTCCAAGTCCAATAACCTTAAGTGTGCCAATCAGTTTGAATTGATTGGACAAGTTTTACGCTTCAAATCTAATAACCTTTAGTAAGCCAATCAGTTTGAGTTGATTGTACGGGTTTTACACTCCAATTAAATAAATTTTACTGATTCAATTAGTTTAAATTGATTAAACGTATCTTACACTCCAAGTCCAATAACCTTAAGTGAGCCAATCAGTCTGAATTTTTAGGTGAGTTTTACGCTCTAACTAAATAAATTTTAGTCAGCTAAACAGTTTTAATTGATTGGACAAGTTTTACGCTCCAAGCCCAATAACCTTTAGTGAGCCAATCAAGTTAAATTGATTGGACAGGTTTTATGCTCCAATTCTAATAACCTTTAATGAGCCGATCAGTTTTAATTGATTGGACAAGTTTTACGCACCAACCAAATAACTTTTATTGAACCAATCATTTCAGATTCATTGGACGGGTTTTACGCTCTAAGACTAATAAAATTTAGTGAACCAATTGGTTCAAATTGATTGGACGGGTTTTATAGTTTAAGCTTAATAACGTTTAGTGAATTCAGTTTAATTTATGCTCGTATTACATTAGCAAGGTCAGACAAGCAATTCGCATATCGCTTGTGTTAACAAAATTTTCACATTTCTGAACAAATAATAGTGTGAAATTTAAAAGAAATTGCAAATACAGACATTACGATGACTTGTATTAAAAAATAATTGTCCTCTTTCACAATAGCACAGAAGTATCGGCCACCACCAGCCTTCTCCACTTTTTCATCAATTTTTAAATTACGGTTTGTTATTTGTACCAACGTATTGATACGACGTCGTATAGTCCACTGGAAAATAAAATACAAGACACCAATGAAGTCACTAAAAACCAGCATTAATTATCACAATTGACAGTTTGTAATCAATACATTATTCAACAAGATTATACTCGTACAATAATTCAAGTCAATCTGTCTAAACCAATAATAATGTCAACTATAAGGAATTCCGCAAAGTCATCATTTTTTACTAATACATCACTTGAGACGCACTGCGTAAATCCCCCGACATAAACTGAAACATAAACGGCAGGTTGGGGCATTTATAGACCGCAGGGTTCCATAATAGGCGTCCTCAAATATACTAGAAAGATCTAGACGATAACTTAGCCCGGCTTTGGCAGAAACACCCACAGTTAGGCTAGTTGAGGGCAACACTATCGAATGTACGAGAATGTTCCGTATTACGTAATACTACCTCGCATGTAAAGCGTCACGTACTCACAGAAACATTACAGCTAGGCTCTGCTGGGATAGCAGAAAATAATTTAGAACGTTCTGTAATAGAGTAACACTTCCCCCTCCTTAAGCCTGTTCGTCCCGAACTGGCAAACCGTCTCTGAAGTAATAATTAGCCAGGCGATCTAGGTGGACGACCTTGAAATTTCGCTGTCTTTTCTGTTGAATCCAATAGACAACATCATTGACTCTTTTTTTTCACAGCGTAGGGTCCTTCTCAGTTATTCTGATGTTCAAGTGAGCCACCACAACAGCGCTTTGGATTGAACAACCAAACCTTAACTCCCTCTTGGAAATCTACACTGTGAAAATCGCCCGACATAAACTCAACTGTAAGACTGACTCTAAGTGGCAGCTGTCGTTGTTTAAATATATAAAACCAAGTCTTCTAGAATAATCTATAATACGCGTCAACACTACTCGAAAACACTAGATCGTAATTGATTGCGTTCTTGAACACAGTGCGCCGACCGGTATGGTCTGGAATAGCCTCGTTGACGCGCGTTACGTGTCTCGTACGTACACAGCATTACAGCTGGTACTGCTGGGATAGCCGAGAAACATGTAGAACGTTCTGTAAAGGGGCAACAGAATACCATCATTACAAAATAACAATTTACTATTGAAGACACTTTAAACGGTGTTAGTAACACAGTCAGATTACCAGCCAACAAACGTGTACTGAATATTTCTGTAAGTTCACCGCAGTTTCAGTTTCAATTTCACTGTATGTTTCAGTTTTTCTCTACCGCAGTATAGAGAAGGTATTAACTATTTACTCTTTTGCCCTTAGTATCGGACAACCATTAAGCTGGGGTTTCGTAAGTGATACCGTAATTTACACTACACTCTAGAGAATACATCCCATTAACTACTGCTAAAGATAAATACGTCTGAGTCATAGGTCAATTAGCGTCTGAGGGGCAGTTTGGGAGAAGAAATTAGTATGCTCCTTAAGCTGCAGAAGTTACTCACTATTTTGAACAAAATAATTTTTTTTTGTATCGCCCACCTGAGGACCACCTGCCAATTTCAATTCTTTACTCTTTGTTCTTTTCTTTTTCTTCAATATTCTTTTATTTTTTCACTGCGTCTCTTCTTCCTGTCTTCAGTTCATTTTTAAACTGCGTTTTTCTCTTTCCTATCCTGGACCCCTTCCATTTTTAACTCTTTTGCACGAAAAACTTCTTTTCCAGTTGCTTCTTCTGCTTGTATATTATTTTTTTCTAAATTCTTTTGGACTTCTTTATTCCAACTGGATGTTGACTTTTTCCCTCACAGATATTTGAAGATTTGCTTTGTCAACATATTGTCGTACATTCTATAAAAATGTCCAAAATTAATAGTCTTATTTTTTCATTGTTTCTGTTATATATTCTATACTTTGATATATTTCGTCATACTTCTTAATTTCTAACCTTGTGAAGTTTTTCGTAGGCCTCATATTTTCCTAATAATTTGCCTTTCCAAACTTTTTAGTTTGTCTAAATTATAATTCAGTGCTAGACGTTCACTTACATATAGGCATTCTGGCTTCATTACTGTCCTGTAATTCCTTATTTTCGCATTTAAAGATATGCGCTTTTTATTGTAAATATCTTTAGTTATATCATATGCACTTTCCAACTTATGACTCCATAAAATACATTTATTGTTACATGAATTTTAATATTGGATACTTTCTCAATTATGGAAAAAATTACAAAAATCTTGATCATTATTATACTATTCTGTTAGTAATATAACAATTTTAAACACAAAATTATACTATAAACACTACTGATTAGAAATATTTAGATATCTCTTACAATTCCTTCTAATATGACACCCTACTAGAGTTTTACAATTTTCTTTGAAGTTTGTTACCTCTTTTGTGAGCCTTGGGGTATAAAAATTTTGAAATTTTTAAAACTAAGTATTACGTTTAGCAGTTAGTTAAAATCATATTTAATTTTACACCTCATATGAATGACTGCTATTTTATCAAAATTTGTATCCCGTTTTGGGGCCTTGACACCCTAGAATTTCAAGATTTTTAAAAATTAACAATTTAATTAGATTTACCTTAAATTACTTTATTTGATTCCCCACATTGGCTTTCGCGACTTTCTCACAACTTTCAACACTTCATATTTTTGTCTCCCGCCAAGGTATTTTTAAGCGGATTTATTTCAAAACCAATATAGAGTTCAAATATTTATAGAGTTAAATATGTATACACGTACCATATTTTCCTAAAATCTGTTTTGTGTTCAAAAGTTGTGTTGAAGTATACAGACAGACAAATGACAAACGATCGAGCTAAAACTGAAAACTCGCTTCTCTCGTTGAGTTCTTCTTCTTCTTCTCCTCTTCAAGGATTAGAATATATATAACCTGTTCCTGTACACATCTTATCCTCGGACGACCCTCATCTCTCTTACCAATATCCTCTCGTTTAATTGTTTTTTAAATTTGTGTTTTTATAAACAAGTTTTATGCCTTCATTTTGTCTTGCAACCTGCCGTGTTGTCAGTTTGCTTCTTACTGCATTTGCAACATCAGCATTAAATTTTGAAATAAATATAAGACAAATAATTTCGGTTTGTCTAGTCAAACTAATTTTAATTTTTACATATATTCACTGAAAACGACCACCAGATATGCTTGCAATACTGGAGCGTATTCTTCTTCTTCTTCTTCTTCTTCTTCTTCTTCTTCTTCTTCTTCTTCTTCTTCTTCTTCTTCTTCTTCTTCTTCTTCTTCTTCTTCTTCTTCTTCTTCTTCTTCTTCTTCCTCTTCTTCTTCTTTTTCTTTTTCTACTTAATTTCTTCTACCCTTCCATTCAGTGTTCTTATTGTTCCACACATGTGATTATTAAAAATATTTTTTAAAAATATTCTACATGTGATAAAATTAATTTTCCATATCTCATTGTTAGCATCTGAAACAACTATAGCATATGTCTTCCAACTCCCGAGCAAATATAAATTCAGTAAGAACAAGGCTTTTTTATTATCCCCATATCTTTTTTTACTGAGTTATCTTCTTTAACCGTTAATGGGTTAAGGACTGAGGGGTATTTTCTGTAAATTTTTGTCTCCATTCACCGATCATGTTTGAATATATTTAGCCTGTTAAGTGTAATGAAAATTACTTTTCTTCTTCGCCTTCTTTTCCTTTTGTTTCTGTTATTTTTCAGCACTTCCCTTTACGCCTTAGCCGTAGACCACTTTTCCAGTCGTCTTTTAAATTTTTTCCTCCTCCATTCCCTTCAAGTTTTCAATTGAACCAGTTACGCCAACAATCAGCATGATTTTTGTTTTCTCCTTTCCTTAAATAAACCAATGACAATGTTATTAGGAATTATTCTGTTCTTTTTTCTTTGCATTTTCCTTTAAATTCTACTTTTTTCCTTCAACTATTTCTTCCTCTTCCCCTACTCTTTTCTAATTTACAGTGAGAACAACCTTCTTCTCCTTATTCTTCTTTTAATTTAAAATCATACATGTTAAAACGTCTACAAGGACTAATTAATTTGTAATATTTATTCTATCTTCATATACAACATCTAATCTATTACAGAGATTAATTCCGCAATATTAGGGATTGCTTTCACGTTACTGTACTTTACGGAAGCAGGAGAGGAATATTATTGTGGTATTCTCGGAATTTGTTTGTGACAGTTGCCATTTGTTGTATTGACTTACTAATTTTATTATCAGTGTTGTGTTGAAAATAAAATGGTGGATTTTTGCGGTTGTATCGGTAACTTCAAAATTTAACTAATTTAGTTGCCAAAGTATTTTTCTGTATATAAAGGGATTACTGCGTTTCGTTAATACGCTACCAGCTGGTTATTGGGTTACAGTGAGCGAGCAAAATTTTACTGCTGACGTTCACCCAGTTATATGCCTACAAAACGCCGGGGAAAGCTTTAATCTTCTTATCTTTATTCATTTTAATTAAACTAGTCTTGCTTATTAAGGCCTGCTCTTGCTATTTAGAGATTTCGTTTTGTATAAGACTGATAAGCTTATAATTAAATAGCAACCAGTTAATGGTTTACCAATTTAAATTTTCGTCCACGCATATCTCGCAACAAGGCATACACAAAATATTAACGATACAGCATGACCTAATTGACTGGCAAAAAGAATTAAATACACACCTGTAGCTACACGTAACTTCAACAATAGATAATTTAATCTGGGAACAACTAAGTAGAAAAAAGAGAATCCTGAAGACGGAAATAATAACCACAGACCACGGTAGCATTCGTCCTTGAATAATATTTTACAGTTTTAAGAAAATGTATGTATCCATAACGTTTAATACAAAAGTAACATCTACAAAATATTTAGTCTGAAAACTTTTGACCGTTACTAGAAAAAGTATGGTTTATAATACTGATAGCTTTTTTATACAGGGACGCATTTTCAAAACCTATTAAAAAGTACTTACCTAAACACATTAATAATACAATATCTAATTTTGTCCTATATTTTATACATACAATCATAGCTCCAAAGATTTAATAATAATGTTCCTAAATTTACCTACTGTTTTATCTTTACAATATAATTTCTTACCTATTTTAAGCCAGTTGCCTACCTCATTGGCGTTAGCGTTGATAGAGTTTAGGTTAGTTAAGGATACGTAAAACCGATCGCAGGTTTATAGTGACCAAAAGATTGTGTCCTAGAAATTAGTATAGTAGTTTTCCTTTAAAAAAATGCTTGCAAAACGCAGTAAAATATTAAATTAACAATATGTTCGTATACAAGATCCGAATAAAACAGATTGAAATTATTAATCCTAACATACAGTTTTTAAAAAGAGAATGAAAGAAAGTGAAACATGTACGAAAACTACATAGGGTATAGTAGAGATTGGAGTACATTACATTACCAAATCAAGAAATGAAGTAGCAGAAAAAGAAGCAGTAATACCAAAAGCGGTTTCTCAGAAAGTATTATTATTATTATTATTATTATTATTATTATTATTATTATTATTATTATTATTATTATTACTATTATTATTATTAGTTCCGACGTCGTAAAACCTAAACGTCTTACGACGATGTCCGATGCTCAACCTCCATTGATGTCTGTCGATGCAATTTTCATCGTTTATTCCTCTTTCGTTCATTGATCTCCTTATCGCCTATTTATCCATGTTTTCTTGGGTCTTCTTCCTTTCTGTGCTCTCTAGGTATCCATCTCATTGTTTTCTTTGGTAGTCGTTCCTGTCCCATTCTTTGTACGTGTCCGTACCATATTAGTTCTTTTCTTCAATGCAGTAGATGATTGTCTTTTGTACGCCTATTTCTTCTTTGATGATTTAATTCCGTATTTGCTCTAGTCTTGAAGTTCTAGCAGCTATTTCAAAACACCTGTTTCTGTAGCTTCCAACTTTCTGTTTACCTGTTCTTTTATTCTCGATGCTTCGGATCTGTACATCAACGTACTTTTGATCATGCTATCGTATATTCTTTTCTTTCTTCCTTTTCCAATTTCTGTGCTCCATAGAATTCCATTCAATTACCTAATTATTTGTTATTCTTTCTTTATTTTTGATTTTATTTCAACATTATTTGTTCCTTCTTCATTAAAGTGTATTTCAGCTGGTGCATTTTTTATATGATTTCTGTTTTTTTTTTTTTTATTAAATCTGTTGTTTGTCCTCCGACACACAGATACTGCATTTTATCTATCTTCATCTGTAGTTACCACTTTTGATACTTTTCTCAGAAACAAAAAATAAATTCCAAGATGGACGTGACCTCAGAAATTCTAGTTGTGAATGGGCAATAATTTTTGTATATTTTATAGCCTGTTGTTAATACTAATAAAAATGAGTTTGCGTCTAATGTTTCTTTTGTGCAAATATTTATTGTGCGCAAATGTTTGCAATGTGTAAATATTTTGTGTGTGTGTGACTGGTGAGTGGGGGGAGCAGTATTCTTGCACAACGTCGGGGTGGATAATAGACGTTAGCCGTCAATTAGACGTTCGCTCCACGGGGAAATCAGCTTCACGCCAACCCTCACCACCACACATTAACAGTCCCCACGGCATCAAGATGCTCCGTTATAGAGCACACTAAGCTTTCTCACCGTCTACGTACACATTTCCTTGATCATCAATATTATAATGTGTCTATTAGTGTGCACTCGAAGGAGCACAAACGATTAAGTTTTAAAAATTTCACAGAAAGGATGTTTCAAAAATGATCATGTTTTGGCAAAATAAGCAACAAAATTATTCAACCTATTTTAGCGAAATTAATAAATTATGTAGTAAGTAAATAATTATGCAGTAAGAACTTTTCCGTTCATCACAAGAAAAGATACAAGTTATGAAACAAAAAGAAATGGAAAAGACTTCAAAGGATAACATAGCATTTTATTATTATTATTATTATTATTATTATTATTATTATTATTATTATTATTATTATTATTATTATTATTATTATTATTATTATTATTATAAAATACTAGATGAGTTTGTGTGTAATTTTGATGGAAAATATAAAGGTGCCAGGACCAGATGGTGTTCCTGAGGAGGTGCTGAAGAGGATTGCGGAAGCCTGTCTTCATCTGTGCTCCTCGTCATGAATATCAAGTGCTCCCCAAAGTATAGAAGGTGTAGATCCTGGTGGTGTCTAGTAAGGGGAAGAGTGACCCAGGTTCCCTGTAGGCTTCCACACCACTATGTATGTCAAATACAGCCAGTAAGTGGACGGGATGTGGAGAGGTTGTTGAAACCCCTTGTTGGCAGGGTGTCGGCAGCGGTTGTCCTGAATGCAGTGGTGAGGAGTTAGATTTCCCAGTGTCAGTATGGATACAGAGAAGGGCAGTCTACAGTTGGAGCTATAGAATGTGTGAAAACCGTCCACGTGGCCTAGAAAGAGAACCATTTCTCGCAGAGATAGTGGTCCTAGTAAGGCTGGACATGGGTACGCTTTTAATTCGGCAAAATGGCCTGACATGCTCAGTGCTTTCAAACTGTCTTTCGAGAACGGCATACGTACTTCTGAAAATGAGAAACAAGCTGCTGTATACTAGTGCAGGTGGGCCCCGTAGAAGAGAACACACCTCAGGTACCGCTCAGGGGCCGGACACCAGCAATATATCCTACCACTTTGATCCTCCGCTTTGAGATGGCTAAAAATAGCCTCTTTGTTGTTATTCAGATTGTATAGCACGCATACAGAAAAATTCCAGAGAAGGTTAGACCAAGTGACGTTACGAATTAGCTGACCCAACATTCGATGGAAGCAGTTACTGGTAAACTTATCTTCGCCAATATGAAGCTGCCACTGGCGTAATTCAATGGACAAAAGAAGAAAAAGCCATTTAATTCACTCTTGCTTTAAAACCATCTTCCGCATAACTGTTGCAGAAAATTTCATATGACAACCATAATACCTACGCCGAATTAACAAAAGCTCTGGAACTACTGTGCGCTGATCGGAAAGTGTGCGATGTACTTCCGTGTTCAACTTAAACAAGGTGACATCGTTCCGGATAAAGTCTCTTGGTGTTTGAAGCAAGCGTCGACCGACTGACGAGATTGGTTTATCCTAAAACAGGTGGCTGTAACCCGCATCCGTGAATTAGCCTCCCAATAATAATTCTACTACACAAGGTCTGGAAAATATATTTGTGTATATTGTATATTTGTTACCCCAGCACTCCAAAAGAGAACTGAAACAGTAGTTCGTAGGATGTATATTTAACATGAAGACTCACATTGGTTAGGAAACCTATTACTAGAAAAACTAATTTGCAAAGAAATGCTTATTATGAAAAGGGTAAACATATAATGTTAGTGAAACATTGCACTAACTATAGAGTCTTGGGCATTGTTAAGTTTACACAGCTGTGTTTATTCTATATTAATTTAATATCCAATTAACAAAAGTACACACTCCAAACGTTCAGTAACAAAACTAACTTTCTTATCTGCATAATTAAATTATCGCCATATTTTAATTGCAAGCAAATCTCTGCTAATAGCTGCGTATTTTACAGAGAGAACGCATGGCATAGTGAAACATTATGTTATGATGTAAGGGATTGCGTAATTCTGTGAATTCAGAATCCTTAAAGTTTATGCCCCTTTCTTATTCAGGATATTAAACTTTTAATACTGTACGTCAAATCGTTTGTAGGCTCTTCTCATTAATTTGCACAAATTAATGTTTGCCTCCTTTCAAATTTTGTTGACTGACATTCTTTGTATACTACTATGTGCTGTGTGTTATCACTAGTTTTGTATCAGTATCACTGTTGCACTCGTAAAATTTGTCTGTAGAAAATTAAAACCATTAACTTATTTTCTTAGTTACTCAATAATAAATATTTTAGTTCTTACGCATCGTTTTCTTCAATTTTAGTTAAGTTCTTACGCGGTTTTTCTTTGAAGTTAAAAACTTTAGTTAACTGAATTCAACTAAATATAGTATTTTAATTAATAAAGTTGTGTTGATGGTTATAATCACAAAAAGAATTACCACTGTTGCACACCGCTGTAGAAAAATTATTCCGATTAGCGGTTTTAAACTTCACAACACATTATCAGATCGGAAAAATGTTATGTATTTTTCGGGATTGGATTTTATGTATGTAGAACGTCAACTTTTTCGTAGAAATCTTGAGGTTATTCGAAATACCCTTAAGGAATTGTTGACTAGAGGCGGCAGTGTCGTTATAGCTTCCTCACGGTGCGTACCGTTATTTTCGCGCGCTAATGATTGTTTTATATATGTGTTTTAAATGTTTATGTTTTTTGTGTTTTGTGTTTTAATGTTGTGACGACCTCTAACGAGGAAAATAACCTGAGGATGGAACGCGTTGTGTTTTTCATATAAAACAAGTGAACCACAAGACGGACTATTCAGGTAATATTTAATTACTTAACCTTAAGGAATTATCGGCTATTCGACGTCAAGAATATTTATTCAGCGCATTAGTGTGAGAATACTCCACGTAATTTGTACAAAGTGTACAAAAACAAAGTACACTGAAAATGGAATATGCAACTGTAATGTGTACAGTAGATTGATTGCACAGTGTGATGTGTTTTATAGTTTTACACGAGAGGGATCTGCATATTGACGTCAGACAAAGAGATAGCGGATGTAGAATCAGAAATCAGTCTAAATTGTTACAGACCTTATTGCAGACACTCGACTCTACGCTTACCAATTTACTTCTCTTCTTTCCTGTCGTTGTAATGTTACAATTCGTAGTAAATTTGAAGTAAAATTTTAATAAGTTTTATAAATTTTGTTGATTTTTTATAAGCTGTGCTCCACATTTGTGTATAAAGTACATACTTTTAATACAATTATCTTCTCCATAAAAAAATTTTATAAGTTTTTGTTCACTTGTACAAGTTAGAGTAACGTTTTAGTCAACCAGTGACTGCTACAGACTACTTTTTGGCACAGAAATTTTCGTAATGCCTGTCTTCTAAAGCTGCAATCTTCTCTAAAAGGTTTGGCAATTTTTAGGACAATTCAACGCTCTGCTATAAACGAGACTTTGGAGATCCAGTTAAATCAATCTCTTAAGTATTTAACCATGAAAATACGCTGCCAACCCGCATTCTTTTCCCTCGCAAAATAACTTGTAGAAGTTTATATTTAATGAAGAATGTTGTGTTAGTGGTTAAAATCACAAGCAGAATTATCACTGTTGCACACCACTATATAAAAATTAAAAAATTATTCCGATTAGCGCTTTCAAGCTTCACAGCTCATCGTCAAATCGGATATGAAACAAATAACCTGAAAACAAACACTTCACCCCCACCCCACCGCACACTGCTCACACACAACAAGCTATAATTCAATGTCCCTTCCCCACCCTCAGCCCTGTCCCACCATCTAGACAGTTACATATTTTTCTAGCAAATTCCCTATTTCAGTGTTTTGTGTGTGTGTGTGTGTGTGTGCGTGCATTCATTTAAACCTAGTCTTTCTCATTCACACGTGTGCCAGTCCCACACCCTTATTTTAAAAACACCTAATTAGTCCTATGCAATTTAATTCTTACTCTTATCTATCTGTCCTCTATCATTTACTTCTTAATTATGTTATAAAATATTTCTTCATTATCAAATTTAATTTTAGTATTAATTAAATTGTCTAACCCTTTTACCTTTCTTTCAATATTTCTAACTCCTCCCTAAGCTTCCTTTCAACTGTGTTATTTACTACTTTTACAATTTCGTAGTCTTTGTTAATCCTTTGGAAGACTACGCAATTGTAAAAGTAGTAAATAACACGGTTGAAAGGAAGCTTAGGGAGGAGTTAGAAATATTGAAAGAAAGAGAAAAAGAGTTAGACAGTTTAATTAATACTAAAATTAAATTTGATAATGAAGAAATATTTTATAACATAATTAAGAAGTAAATGAAAGAGGACAGATAGATAAGATTAAGAATTAAATTGCATAGGACTAATTAGGTGTTTTTGAAATAAGGGTGTGGGACTGGCACACGTGTGGATGAGAAAGTCTAGGTTTAAAAGGAATGCACACACACACACACACACACACACACACACAACACTGAAACACAAGGAATTTGTTAGAAAAATATGTAACTGTCTAGATGGTGGGACAGGGCTGAGGGTGGTGAAGAGACATTGAATTATAGCTTGTTGTGTGTGAGCAGGGTAGGGTGGGGTGGGGGTAAAGGGTTTGTTTTCAGGTTATTTGTTTCATATCCGATCTGACGATGAGCTGTGAAGCTTGAAAGCGCTTATCGGAATAATTTTTATATAGAGGTGTGCAACAGTGATAATTCTGCTTGAGAAGTTTTTATTGTTACGACAGTGTAACTGATACAGTGGAAAACAAAATACAAGACACCAGTTACGTCACTAATCACCAGCTTTAATTATCACAATTAAACCGATTGTAACTAAAAAGTCAGTCTCTTACAACACATCAAATAAAAATTGTTCACTCACAATAAAAATGTTAACTGATATAAAACACAATTGCATTACAATTGTCTCGCACAATTACAAAACACGTAATACTTCCCCACAATACTACAAACCGCACTCCAATAATTCTCAACTCAAACTGACTGAGCTTTTCTGAGTAATTGTATTTATACCCCGGATGGCGAGGTTCCAGAATAATCGCTAATAGGCGTCTACTAGAAAACACTAGAACGTAATTCATTGCGGCCTTGAACACAGCACGCGCGGACCGGTATGGTCTGGTATTGTCAATGAGCCGACAGTTGACGCGTAATTGTCTCTCACCGCAGAGTAGCAGCATTATGTACGCACAAACACATTACAGCTGGAATCCACTGGACTGTTATGTAATGTCGTAACACTGCCCCCTCCATAAACCTGTTCGCCCCGAACTGGCACACTATCTATGAAATAATACTCGGCCAGGCGATTTACATAGCTGGTGTACTGACGGAAGATAATTCTCCGGTTCTTCAAATTCAGTCTCCTATGACTCGAACATCAATTTCCCAGGAATATGAGTGTTCCGCTCAACCACTAGTTTTGCGGGAATCACTCCCGTTGCGTCATGTACTGGTGACCTATAATCCATCAGCTGATCCATGTCTGATTGTTTCTTCTCAACAACCTCTTGCGTGACTTCGTCTTCAGTAACCTTTTCCCCGGGTTCTTCCATTAACTCAGGAACAAGCAAACGTTTTGTCTCGAAACCCATAGTTGGCTTCCCAATCACTTCTTTTGACGTTACACTTATTTGTACTTCCTTTGCTAGTTCTTCCTCCGTTTCTGCTGGCAATAAGGAGGGATCATCTAGGCCAGACCTGTTGACTTTTTCTTCGGCCAATGCCACTTGCTTAATCGAATGGTTTTTAGACCCTTCCATTTTAGCTATGCAAAGCTTTATCTTCTCTTCGCCAACCCTCAGGACATTCTCTCTTGAGTCAACAACAAATCCGTAGCATTCATATTGTCCGTGCCAAGAATCACTTCACCAACAATGTCTGCAACGAGCATTTCGTGGCTACACTCGAGACGACTCAGGGTACACGTACGTCTGCCATTCCTAGCACCTTGACGGGGCTTCCAGTCACAGTCTGTATTGTACAAGAGCTAATTAGAGGCTGACGGTTGATGACTAAGTCAGGGCGCACAATGGACACTGTTGCGCCCGTGTCAACTGTAAATGATGTTGGTTTACATTCCACAAATCCATTAACGATCAGGTTTCCCCTAGTCTTATGTAGCGTGGAAACTGTGTGCTGTTCTAGGGCTTTGCTTCTCTCATTGTTGCAATCACTCTCTTCTCTCGGTATTTTCTTCTTCCAACAGTCTACCTGTAGATGACCACGATTTCCACATTTATAACACATCGATCTTCTGTCTTTATCCTTGGGTTGAAGGTCGTTGTGGCACTGCTGACTCCTTAAATTGTTGTTCTTGAATTGTCTCTTTATTTTGTCTGTTATGATGATACTGTGATATTGGATCCGTTTGGCTACAACGTGATGGCATACTTTGATTAATGTTGGTCGCCGAATTGGCAGCTTCAAAACGGAGCATGAACAAGAGCGTCTGATTTATTATCATGCCGTGCCAATCTTAACACTTATTGTAATTGACTATCTCTTATACCGTCAATAAACATAATGAGGGAAATCTACTTCCGGAAGTCCTCCAATTCTTCGGGATAAGCCAACCTCGTCAGTCGGTCGACATTCGCTACAAACTCTTGAAGTCTCTGCTCTGAACGCTGTCGCCTCGCTTTAAGTTGAACACGGTACAACTTGCACAAATGCTGGTCACTGTACCGTAATTCCAGAGCATTTTTCAATTCGGCATAGATGTTCTGACTGTCAGATGGCACTTTCTGTAGTATTTCTGGGGCAGGTCCTTTAAACCAACCATTAGTGAAATTCCCTTCTCTTCTTCCGTCCACTTATTTAAACGAGCGGCAGCTTCAAATTGGCGAATATAAGTTGCCCAATGAGTGCTTTCATCAAACGTTGAGGCCTTTGCGTATTCTGGCCCTACTACAGTTTGATTTCTCTGATATTTTGAATCTTCATCAGCATTTATTGATGGTCTTTCTTTATCAAATATTTCTTTTAATAAATGTTTGACTTCCTTTTTAATTTGTTTTATTGGATTTATAATAGAATCTTCTAAACTTGACATACTTGTTTTCATAGTTGACACAGATTTTTCTATTTCAGATATTCTGTCAATTTGTTTGTTTAGCTCACCTCGTAAAAGGACGAATTTTGCAGCGTTATCATCTTCTATAAACGCCTTAACGTCGTCTCCTTGACGACTAAAATCTTTTTTTCGCTTTTTGTCTGGTGTTTCATTTTAATGTTTACGTTTTTCGTCATATCGTCTTACTGCTTCTTCTGCTTCCCGTCGTCACCTTTTCTCTGCTTCTTCTTTTTCCGGTCTTCGTTCTTATTTTTGTTGTTCCTGCTTTTCCTGTAGCATCACTCGGAATGCTTCTATCACATGATCCAGTTTTTTTTTATCAACTACCACTAACCACTCATCTACGAAGTATCCTCTGTTTCCACTGTTAACCGTTCTATCCCACTTCTGACACAACTGTTACAACGCTCTAACAGATCGTCGTACGATACAGTGGAAAACTAAATGGAAGATACCAGTTGCGTCACTAATCACCAGCTTTAATTGTCACAATTAAACAGTTTGTAATTAACAAGAGAGTCTCTTACAACAAATCAAAAACAAATTTTCACACACAAAAAAATGTTAACTGATATAAAACACAATTATATTGCAATTGTCTCATTTGGCTATCTAGTAATACCATGTGTTTTTCGAAAATATTATATTTTTATTCAATTTTGGACTTCTTCTTTCAAACCATGTTAAGTGACTGGCATTTAGGTTAAAACCCAGTTTTTTTTTTTTTACTTTACGCTTAGCATATTAAATTAAATTAAAATTGTAAACAAAAAGTCAAAAGGACATGACTAAAATAAAACTGTAGATAAATTAGTACCGACTGAGTATTACAAGACTGTATTTAACAAAGAATTTTTTTATTGACATCATAAGCTGGATGATCAGAAGACGCAGCACATAAAACAGACGTTCATTCAAAGAATATACTTACAAATTCAAAGACAAATGCATAAGTAAATAAAGATATATATATATATATCAACAATACATATATTTGCATATTTACCCAGGGCGGTAGAGTTTGTAAATATTTAGCATAGAAAATATATGATGAACAGTTTTTAACAATATTTTGTAGGCTAAGAATTGTCAGAAAGCGTACACCTGCCCCACCGAGTGAATACAGCGCTTGTGTGTTTGTGTGTGCAAAGCCAGCTCGGACATGCAAAGATGGGGTGATGCGTACGAATTAGCGGTTTGTCTGTAATCAGGTTTTAACCGGATAAAAATAAACTAATTAATACGTTTTAAACCTGTGAACAAAGACTTACCCCAATTATAAAACACCATTACATTAAGGAATTTTTAAAGAATATGGTGATGAAAAATTGTTGCAGAAATGTGCAATAATAAAGACGCTAAATAATTTAGTGTTAATTACTAATGTAATTAAATAGTAATTAATAAGTGTGTTATATGTGAGTGACCAGAAAAAAATTACGCAAACGATGATATCGCTCGTACTTCGAGTATGTTTACGAAATCGCGAAAATGAACCAAAAATTTTTTGTAATTAAAAGGACGCTTTGCACGAAGTGACAATATCTAACAGGTCGAAAACAGTACTGGACTTGTCAGATCGCCGTCCAGTATAAATACCACTGGCAATTTTGGGGCGATCTCAGACTCAATATATCGTCACACATATATATCTGCCGACCGATCTAACATCTTTACCACACACACCAAGACTTATGGAGGAAATCTGGACCATCAAAATCAACAAAACGTAGAGACAGAGAACACAGCATCACCATAATCATAATCATCAAATTCTCAGGATTCAGGACACACACGCAACGGTAACTTCGGCAGTACGCAAGTGATGAATAAACAATTATATTTTTTGTTTGTGAAAAGAACTCTTAAAATGAAACTTATATATGAATAGTAAAGACTTAAAGTTTTAAATATAATCACTGTATATAAATTTAAATGGTAGGTAAAGAAAACAATTTAATTTAACAAGGAAAATTTAAAAATACTAATCTTCTGTTTTATGTTAAAATTTGTATGTGTCAGTAGAAATAAATAATAGGTTGGAAGTAAATGTATTTTTTTATAGCAACAATTAGTTTTATTCTTGAGATTTAATATTATTTTTGATTGTAAATAATTTGCTATTATTTATTTTAAATTTGAGTCAACGTCAGAAACACTGAAATAAAAAGGGTTTAGATAATTTGTTTAACATGTCTGTTTAGCTAGTAAGATTATATGATTGTTTATTTTTATATGTCATGAACAGCATAGAAGGTTATATTGTATTTTTTAAACTTATAAAATAGAATATTTTTTTTATTTTTATAATTCGAAATTTGCATATTCGCATATTTTCTATTAATATTAATAAATCATAGAATGATTATTTTGAAACGGTTTTAATTAATTATTTCATGTCATCAACATCTCACTCCTCTTTTAAAATTATTTATTTATTGTGCAACTACATATACTTAACGCAACGAGAATAAAAAATTCCTGCATCCTGGCCGGTGTGATACACTTCATAGTTGCGTTGAGTACATGGTATTGTATTTGTGTAATTTTTTATAATACTTGTAACGTTGCAATATATACATATAATAAGTAAACATACAAATAAGTAATATATATGTAAGACATATATTATAATAAAGTAATATACTTTATAATTTTTCCTACCAATAAAATAGCTACTCATTTCTAAATGTTTGATTAAGGCCTATAGTTTTAATTTTTTTAAATGAAAAACAAATCCAACTAAAGATAAGAAGATAAAGTTAACGATAACCTTTGCGTGTGAAAGCTTATTTTGGATAAAATAAAATATCAGCTTAAAAACAATTGACACATTAATTTTTGTAAAAGCGTGCATATTTTAAAGGGATAAGTATTTTTTAAAATACATATTATAACATCTTAACTTGTGTTATAACGTAGGGAACCCGCGTTAATTGGTTATGCCAATTATACAGGCTGCCTTTCGTTGTGACGAGCTGAAAATTAATCACAACAAATAAAACAATTCTTATATCAGGATATTGGGAAGGGGAGACTGTTGATTTATGCACTCAGTTTACTCGGTACTCAGATGACATCTCTTTATTACATTATGAGATAAAGTTCTCTATTTAAAGTTCTCAACATATATAGTTTACAGTATAATTATATATATTACTCTTTCATAAGGGCCCTCAAAATATGATGTACATCTATTTAATTTATTCCACGGATCCGGGATTGAATATATGTTCACCTTGCCATATACAATATTGAAAATTGAGCCATTTGAAGAATGGACTTTATTAATTTTTCAAAACAAGAAAACTTTTAGTTTAAACATTTACTCTTTTGCTATAACCAGTGTTATTAGATTACAGACTACATGTTACATATAATGTCTGTCTTTTAAAGTCTTAAAAGTGGTGAGTTAAATTGTCTTTTGTGGGTAATAATTTTAGTAACTCATAACCATGGAAGACAAGCCTCCATGTCACCTGGTTTTCAGTATTTGCTGCAGAATTGGTTCTTCGGTCCTCGTGCGTTTCCTGAAGGTCTGTCGTTGCCTTAGTATCCGGTGACGGTGAAGTTCCTGAAGTCTGTTATATCATTGGGGGTGAAGTACTCTCATCTTAGGCGACTGTAGTAATTCTTGTAGGATACTCTCATCTTAGACGACTGTTGTAACTCTTGTAGTTATAATAAATAAATAGACAGTTTGTTTCACAGTAATACACTTCACATGATTATTGATTAGTTGAATATCACCTTCATGTTTGTAGTAATGTATGAATTACATAGTTTGTTATTTATTCATTAAGAGAGAGATGTCATCGCCGCACAAATTTAGTTATTTAAATATTCATTGAACCAACCATTCACATAATTATACACGCGTCGCGAAACAACGCTGTACGCAGCGTACGGCGTGAGCGCTCCATTGCAAGTGGGCAAAAATAGTAAGGGGAAGAGTAGTAATCTCGCGACAATTACTAGTCAGCATAAAAGTAGTTCCATGTTTCTAATTTAATTAAAGGACTAAAGTTTGATTAAATAATTAAATAGAGATATTCTTAGTAACAGACGTTATCAAAGTACATTACAGTGGTCTTATTTCATTATTTAAATAATAACAAAATTTACAATTATATTTAGTTTGTTTAGGGGTCAGAAAACAAGTTAATTCTGGTCAGTGCCTGTATATGCAGGATTAATTAACAAGCTTTACCCTTTCTGTACAACTGTATTCCCTTTTATTTTATTATTAGACTTTTTATTAAATATTATTATTATTTAATGATAGCAATAAGATTTAGTTTAAAAATGTGAGATTTTATTAAAATTTTAAAATTTCTCAGCTTATACATTAACAATTTAATTAATTAACATATTTTTATTAATGAAATCGTCACAATATTACTTAAAACCTGTTTGAAACTTACTTACTTAAAACACATATTTGTTAAATTGGTACTTTTTATTTAAAAAATATATCCAATTGTAATCAAACTATGTTAATTTAGCAAATATTGAAAGCGTTCCGTCTGAGAAATTCTAGCTGTCTTCCCTGGGAGTTTGTCACCACAAAAGAGAACAAAAACCTCTGTCAGTTTGTCAAGCTCACCTTCTAAATCCTCTCGTTTATATGGCTTACAGTGTTCCTGATTTTACTCGCATACCCTGCACGTTTTCCATATCATTAAAGACGTTTCCCTGTCTTGAAATTGAAAAATGTACGGTCTTGTCAATCCCCCTGTTACAAAGTACTTTATGAGGCTTCGGTGCAGTGTAACTAGTATTAGTACACACGATGATTTTAACTAGTTCATTAACACATTTTTTTAACTTTGTTATTTAATAAAATTTTCAATTCAACTTGATAAATTTTTTTCATATATTGTAATGATAATGCTATAGGCCTAAGAAAAAAGTGTTTTCTTTTGACAGAGACGACGTCACTAAATTGACCTGAACTTTTGAACTGAATTTGGTTTTTTTGTGTTGCCCGTTTGTTTTTTATGAGAGTCGTAAATATTAATGATGTGTTTTAATCTATTTGAAACAAATTATTCTCTGTAATATTGCACTTTAAACGTTCAAAATATTATATTTCTGTTAGTTGTACTGATTTACATTTAAAATAATAATAACTAATATTTCTGTAATTTACTTTGGTAATAAAATTTCAGTAATAGAATTAACTTTAAATTATATAATAATATTCTTCTTTATTAACGGCATTAAATTTAAATTTGAATTATGAAACCCACTGTTTTAAGCAAATATTTTACAACAAATTATGTTTTATTAACTTTTAGTCCTTTCGATTAGAGTGTAGTATTTATAGTATTCCATTTATAGTACTCGACTTATAGCATTCTTCTTGTGTTCCTTATGTTTCATTAATTTATGGTATTTCAATGAGGGAACGCTGTTTGGAGCATGATCTTTTCTCGTTGTTGGTTGTAACTCTTAAACTTACCTTACAACATTTGCAAATTTTATAGAGTTGAAACAATTTCCGCAGTAAGACATTTCTGATTCGGCTAAGAATCGCTTGGTAAGAGGACGGCTGAAGATTGCCAGTGATAAAATGAAAACTGGGTATGACATTCGCAGAAAGAGTGTGGGTTTCCAAGAAGGTCTGGTTGTTCAATCCAAAGCGCCGTCGTGGTCGCTCACCTAAGTTGCAAACTAACTGGGAAGGACCCTATAATGTGAAAAAAAGAATCAACGATGTTGTTTATCGGATTCAACAGGAAGGACAGCGATAGTTCAAAGTAGTCCACCTAGATCCCCTAGCTAAGTATTACTTCAGAGACGGTTTCCCATTTCGGGACGAACAGGCTTGAGGGAGGCAGTCTTACGACATCACAGAACAATCTACGTGTTTACCGAATGTTCCAGAAGGATCCAGAATTTAACGTTTGTGGCGTACGTGCTTGTAGACGCATTTTCTAGACGGTGCGAGAATTCAGGCGGCTGCTCTTACTGTGTCACGGCCGCAAGCAATTATGTCGTAGTATAAAGGTAATACGTAGTATGCGGAATCGTCTAGATTTTCGGCGGCTATAAATACAATTACTTAGGGACGCTCAGTTCTTTATAGTGGCGATATATTTACAGAGCGGTTCGAGTTATTATCGAGCGAGATTACTGTGTACGTTCAAGTGGTTATTAGTGAAGTGTTGCGTTTTATAATCGGGCGTTATAATTGTAATACAATTGTGTTTAATATTAGTGACATTTTATTGCGTGTGAACAATTTTTATTTGATTTGTTGTAGTAGACTGTGTTGTTAATTACAAACAGTATAACTGTAAAAATTAAAGCTGGTGATTAGTGACTTAATTAGTGCCTTGTACTGATTTTGTTTTTCACTGTATCTACGACAATCAAGTAGACAGTCGTAACAATTTATATATATATATATATATATATATATATATATATATTGCAACGAATCACAGGATCATGATAGGTGGGGCAAGTTCATATATTACACAGACAATGGACATTCATATTATATTGGTAGATGGTTAAGTTTGGTTATGTTATCAATTGTATTTAGTAAGGATAAGGGTTTAGTTTATTAAAACTGTGCATTATTTATTTATTGTTATTCATGTACTGTGTTTGTGGAAATGTGCGCGCGTGCGCGAGTTGTAAACGTTTCCCGGGCGGTGTGTGAATTATTTATCGTTGTGTTTGACATTAAACTGAACTTAGACATATGTATTGCTACATTCCCTATACATTTCTGACTATTGTTTACGTTCATGTATGATATTAGTATGTAGGCAGTTATGCATGAGATACGGGTAGTCTGATTACCGCTATGCATGCTGTTACAAAGTAAATGCACTCTACTGCATGAAAAGTACATGTCACGATGTACTAACCATGTGACTTCCATCCACCAATAGAATGCTGAGTGGTGGTTGGAAATTTTCTTAAGCCTGTCGTTACACAGGTAGTTATTCTACGCCATCTACCGCGAACGGGACGTGCACTTCTTGTACAAGATTCTACCGCTTGCAAGGTGTTGTAAAAACTATTCGTCGTTAGTGAAACGGGAAGACTCAGAACTGTGTGTGTAGTACATCTGCACACAGTATTGTTTTAACGCATTGCGCGTATAATTACGACAGTTCTTCTACGCCATCTACCGCGAACGGGACGTGTATTCCTTGTACAAGATTCTACCGCTTGCAAGGTGTTGTAAAGAATATTCGTTGTTAGTGAAACGGGAAGACTCAGAACTGTGTGTGTAGTACATCTGCACACGGTATTGTTTTAACGCATTGTGCGTATAATTACAGGCAGTTCTTCACTGCTGCTACCACGAACGGGTCGTGCACTCCTTGTACAAGATTCTACCGCTTGCAAGGATCTGTTAAGACTTTTCGGGGATAGTAACGCGTGTGACGCATAACAGTTGATATTATCTATTTACACACGGTATTATTAATATTGTAGTACTACGTGTGTAATAAGTGAGTGCAACTGTATCACTGTGCGAGATTTTCCGCAGTGTCAGTATCATTATTAGTTACGCAATATTAAGTTGTTCCATCAAGACGTTTCCGTGCTAGTGCAAGATTTCCTCATAGGGTGGTCTGCTGATCGCGGTAGACCTTGTATTCGCGTGAACACTTGAAGAAGCCGGAGTGGTATAAGTTCTATATACCGTTATTAGATTAAACTCACTGTCACCTGAGATATTACTTGGTCATAAACTCTATATTAATTTTGCGAGTAATAAGATCCGTAGTACCGTTGTGTGTGCGAAGCGTCAGATTCATCGTAGGAATTTAGGACACCAGCCCAGCTGTTATAGGACCAGCCCAGCTGTTATAGGACACCAGCCCAGCTGTTATAGGACCAGCCCAGCTGTTATAGGACGCCAGCCCAGCTGTTATAGGACCAGCCCAGCTGTTATAGGACACCAGCCCAGCTGTTATAGGACCAGCTCAGCTGTTACAGGACGCCAGCCCAGCTGTAAACGTTTTTGGGGAAACGTCGGTCATTTATAAGCCACACCTGACGAACCAACTACACCGCAAAGACCTGCCCCTCTCTTCAACAACATCATCGTGGGAATCTTCTTTATGTAACGTATCACGTCTTGCGTATGAACATTATTTAACATTTTAAAAGAAAGACTCTATATCAAACATTACATTCTGTACATATCAAATATACCATATAAACTATAACTTGTGTTTTGTGCAATAAATAATCTTAAACCCTCCAATATAGACTTGTAATTTTAAATACACATACTATCATATCCTATGCGCCAATAGTTTAATAATTTGTGTTGTCGCAATATATATATATATATATATATATATATATATATTGTAGCATGACAGATTATCCACATTATAATGAATGAAAAATGATCATAAATAAATATAAAATAAAATGAAATCAAGGAAACATCCAAATAAAAACAAATAAGTACCACAGAAAATGCAATCATAATATGAAGAAATAAAAATAAATTAAAAACAACTAAGCAACACCTATGAGTAATGAAAACTAAACCAAAACACTAAAAGTAAATAAGGAAATACCCAGGTAGGATAGGAGTAAGTAAGGCAAAACCCAAAACAAACCGACATACCTAATAAAACTATTTTTATCAAGGAAACAAAGTAGGAGAATAAGTTAAAGTAAGGAAAAAACCTAGAACAAACCGACACCCCAAAATAAAAGGACTGAAATGGAAGAAACCACATGGAAGAACAATATAAAGTAGGGAAATACCCAAAATAAACCTAGTAACAAAGGAATAAAACCCCTAAAAAATCTAACTAATGAAAGTATAACACCCAAAACAGAAAAAAATGGGAAGTAGATATAGACAAAAGTGTTTAGAGGTATAAGTGATAGTGCACCCACGAAAGTTATTCTATAATGGAAAAAAAAACCTTCATAATCCTCTATAAACAAGATTCTTGATCTTAGAATACTATAAAACTTATTTAGAGATAAGATCCAAGAATAACAGAGGACCAGTGCCAGTTATCTTATTAATACTAAACCATTAATAAATAAACTTCAAGTGTTAGTGTTTTAAATGCTTACACTAAGTAAATTTATGCCTTTACACAACTTTAAAGTTTATATACCAATTACAGAAATAATATTTTGTAGAATATTATGAGAAAAATAGACTACAAATGTTTTAAGAAAGTGCCACTCTTTATCTGACTACATTTTATAAAATGAGATAGATAGAATAAGAGCAGGTAATAAATAAGTGGAGTGACAAGGGGTATATCCCCAATATAAAATAAAAACAGCTAAGACTGCACAAAATTAAATTTAAGAAATAAGTTAAAAAAGAAAGGACATATGTGTTTGGTTTGTGTTAAGTTCAATGAACTCAAGGCTGAAATGTCTGAGTTTAAATACTATTTTTTGTTATGAAATATTTGTTAGGAGTTAATACTTATTATCAATGCTAAATGTTCAAGCAGTTAAGTAAGGTAATTTTCATTAATATTGTATTAGAATAGAAGGTCAGAAGGCGTATAAACAAGCTGTATTATCCAAAAACTTTGTATGTAAAAACAGATAAAATCTAGGCCAAATGGTAAAAAACAACAACATTATAATTGATAAATAAGTCTAGTAAACTAGTTAAACTCATGAAATTTGTATAAGGTAAATAAAACACAGTATATTATAAATGAAACTATACTTTAGAAAGATATTAGAAAAAGGTATGAAAGATTATTGGAAAAAATGCAAATGTAATAACTGAAAAATCCAAGGGGGGAGTCCCAAATTAAAGAATAATATTTAAAAAGGATAACTAATTAATAAGATTACAAGGAATTAATGGAAAATAAACATGTTATTTCAATCTGAGATTTTGTACAATCATAATTATAACATAATACAAAATGGCAAACCTTTTAAGAGCACAGGAAGTACAATTTTAAGGCCTACTGTTAGAAATACAGTAAATATGGCATTTGTAGATAAAAAACTTCGTAAAAATATCTTATTTGGTATCAAATCAAGCATAATGAACTAAAGGAAGAGATTATGTATTTAATATTTAATAAAGTTAAATAATAATAAAAATGTATTCAGTAGTATAATGTAAAAATCAGTTATGTAGCGGAAATGCTAAAAGTTTAGAACAATGTATTTTTAATATTAACTTGGCTAAGACGTTTCAGATGAAGAAGGAAATAAAAACAGTTGATTATTAGACTTTGTCGAGTACACTTGAGACGAGCTCTAGCTCAAATATTAACGTATATCGAAGGAATAAAAAATGGCTTTCATCAACCTAGCCTATTCAAAAAAAAATCGAAAGTTTTGGAAAACTTTAAAACTCAATTAAATTCAGTGAAACAAACAATAATAACTATTAAATAAACTTATATTGAACCGTAAAAGTGAATTAATTAATTTAAACACATAAAAACGATAATACTGAATATAAAGACGGAACGTGCCATTTTCGACCTTATTGACTAAAGTGCACTACAAATATTATACAACACTAATCAACGAGGTGAATCACAGAACACTGAACAAGGACAACTCCACTAACACCAGAAGGAATAATCACTGCTGCTGAGACGAGGAAACCTGGAAAAAACTACTTTTATTTGAAGAGAATTCTGTCGTGAAGTCGTCATTTTAACACATGCAGTACTGAAGCAGCCATCTTTAATTTCCCACAATTCAAAGTACACCACAGCTAGTTTCGTCTTCAACGTCAAATGGTTCGAAATTTTATTTTAATAAACATTATATATATTGAATGAATCTTTGTATTTTTAATTCTTAAGTTATTAATTGTAAGTGTTATACTTTCCTAAACTTACCCTTTCTCTGACTATATAATATAACCGTTAAAAGAACTAAAAATTAATATTAATACTTTATGTAAAAAATAATCGATCGCCCTGAGATAGGAGTCCATACCAACTGTTGAAAAATCTATTTAATATCGATCTATTTAATAATTGTTAAATAAAAACTGGAATTTCACAATTTTGACCTACATTTCTTTCAAAAATTATAATTAGCATAACATAATATAATATTTAAACAACGGACTACACGAAAGGCGGCAATTACCAAGGAGAAAGGAGAATACTAGAAGAAGAAGAAGAACCGCTAATCGATCAGTGCCGTAGACAATCCTGTTAACGTGGAACTTAATTCTAGTTACCAAAAGGTGATATAATTGACAAAAACAGTAATAATAGATTTAAAATTTTACACCAATACATTACGAAAATTAATTACTAAATAATAAAAACAACTCTCAAAAAATATTTTCAATAAACAAACAAAATTTTCTTATTTTGTTAACAAACACGAATTTTACAAATTGTTACAAAATATATATATATACATATTTATATATACTCTAAATGAGGAAACTGAAGAATACAGAGGAAAATGGAGATAAGATTTAAGTCACATGGATACAGATACAATGCCAGTAGATCTGATAATGTGAGAGTCAAGACAGGCACATTGCTTAATCACTGAAGTATAGAAGAAGATGAAGTTTTGTAGGTTTTTAGTACTGTACATTTCATTTTTTAAATCTTATCTTCTTTTCGGTTTTTGCCTATATACCAAACAAAGAAAAAGAAACAGAGAAAGTTTACAAAACTGAACCTTTAAACGAATAAATTAGATTTAATGAAACACAACGAGGTAAATATTCCATCCCATTAGCAGAATATACTAAATTAACAATATCAATTAAATGGAACGTAGTTGGTACAAGTAACAATGAAGAATTAGCAATACAAAAACAAGAATACAACACATCTTTTATTTCTTCTTTGGCAGTCTATCAACACGCGTAGAGTTTAGAGATGTGTCCACTTGGAACGTTTTTACTAAGATTTTATGAATTCCATCAGCTGTGGTAATTTACTAGACAGACAGGTGGAGGAGTGTATTATGTGGCAGACTGGAATTATTCGCGTGACATGACAGTAATGGAATCTGTTGCAGAAAACAGGGAGTGTTCAACGTCGCCGCAATTAAACCTTCTGTAAGACAGACACTGAGTGTCTGAGTGTTGCTGTTTCAGACCACTTTGTTATACCCCTGTATTGTGTAGAATATATAGACTTTAAGACAATGAACAATTTGATACATTTAAAAATATTTTAGAACATGAATGAACTTAAACTGTTACAACTTTTTATTTTTGTACCGCTAGTGTTCCTGTTTCAATAATTGTAATCTATATTTATATACTTGAAGAAAATATTATCACAGTCAACTCAGGAATTACAATTAATATGAAATGTCATGAGCGTAATGTACAGAGCGTTACGTTACGATGTCTGTAATATGCGTGTTACAGAGGTCTGTGATTGCTTTGAAATTTCTCATCATCATGCGTGACAGCGATGTATATAAGCGAAAAGCCGGCCAATGTTGCTTGGTTTCTGGGCTTCGTTATAGCAACAAGTAGTTTCCTTCTTTGGTCTTTCCAGGCTTAAACATTATGACATGTTGAGGATTTACCATCTCGCCCTCGGTCAGCTGGTACTTCATTTTTTTTTTTTTTTTTTTATAATTCTTGACCAATTTCGGAATTCGTCTAAAAGCTAATCATTCAACTTGTAGTTTTTCTTATTTTTCTTCGCAGGTCTGACCTTTGTATGTATGTCCAATTTTTTCGTAAATATCTAACTCTAATTCTTATAAATTGTTTTGGTGGCTTATTCACTGCTTCTATAGGTTTTTTTACAGCTTCTTAGAATTTTTCGGATTTACTTTTTAAATTAATTTCTAGTCTATCTTTTTGTATCTTCTGGTCCACCTTCGTCGTGTACGCTAAACGGTTTGCAAACATTTCTCACTGACACTCTTATCTATATCTGAAATTATGAAATTATCTGTCACTGCCATATCCGCTGTTTCTGTCTGTCTCATATCTTACACACGTCTTGCTTTGCCTTCGGATCCGTTAAACAGAATAAGTATCGCCATTACTACAAGTATTGTCTATGTTCCTCTGTCAGCTTTGTCTTTCAGCACCCATCTTATAGTGCCACATGTTCATTGATGTGTATTCGATTTTCTGCTGATATCTTTCTCTTCCTCATAAGAGATGTCGCAACCAAAATACCGGACATGGGACACTTGTTCTACTAACTGTGTACGCGCCAGAATTTTGTTCATAAAGAGTTCGTTAATACGTAGGATATTATTATAGTAGATATTGTCATAGTATATAGAGCACCAGGCATGTAGTGTACAGCAGGTGTAAATATACGTTGTTAACTATAATTCGTTTAAAATGGTATTAAATGCAGTATTACAGAAATAAATTTCTACAAACCGACATAGATATACAGAGCGATTCAAAATTGCTCGTAAATACTTCAGGATCTAATTTGAACCTTTAATAGTAGGGAAAAACATTTCTATAAATAAATGTCCACAAAAGTCTCATTTTTGTGTCACGATCAACGGTGTATTTCGCCGTGATTTCTGCACCAAGGATAAAATAAATCCACACTAAAATTCTGTGAAGTTAAATTAAGTGAAATATATAATAATTGTTTAACATATTTTTTGACTTGAAAAACTTAATAAAACAGGTAACAGCAGTAAAGTACATCTAGTAAATTTAAAAAAATTTTGAATGTTGGAATCTTAAATTCTAAAATTTTAAATTGGAATGTCGATCTAACTTTTCACTTTTTAAATTTATTATATTTCCGTTTTATGTATTTTACGATCAAGACATATTTCTTTCTAAAAAAACTTACATTTTTATAAATTTCATTTTTAATTTTCTTTTTTCATTTATTTTTCAGTTAAAGTTGGCGTGATTTGTTTTTTGGTAAACTCCATATTTCTCTAACTTGTATTTGTTTTCTACTAACTGTATTAGTATCAATTTTTTCATAATTAAATTTTCGGTGTTATATTTATAACGACAGACGTTGACAATAGTTGATAATATTACACTCTATGATGCATGTAGCATAGAAGGCTTTGAACTGACGCTCACTTGTCGGTTACGGAAGTGCACTTCAGAGTTCCACCTTAGGCAAGTAATTAATGTAATAATAAACTTGTAAAGTTAATAAAGTGGCAAACAATAGAATGGATTTTGCGGAAGGATAAAACGGTTTTGAAAGTGGAACACGGTTTATAGTAAATGAAGTAAGCATGAGGCAGAGCGGGGGACGCTATGCGACAAATCTAATTTACTGTACTATATAATTTACTGTGCATTACCAGATGTTATTAGTTAGTTCCAATTAACTGCATAATCTTGTTAAGTATTACATCTAGTAATAAACAAATTTAGTGTATAGAGTAGAGACATGTAACTTAATTATATTTTTACATCGAGCTTATTTTATTTTTAACAGACAAGCTATATAAACAAATGTACATATGTACTGGATGTCCTCAAACCTCGTAATGTAGATTTTTTTGTTATGCTAGTTTGTCTTGCCGCCTCACATTTATCACATTATTCAACTTAAAGTCAGACGGCAAAACTGTTAGAGATAAAGTAAATACAGAACCTTTGATTTTGTGGCTGTACAAATTTGCTTTAAAGGATAACAGGAGTCAGTAAACAGATTGTTCGGATGATTTTCGAATTAACTTATCCACCGTCATTTTCATTTGATTTTATACAGATTTAGTCATTTCTGTCTATTTTGAACGTCACGATATCAGACTTGGTCGTCCATACTCAAAATCATGATGGGACATAGTCCTTGTGGGGTATACTCCACTATTGTCCTCGGTATTCTACCTTAAGGCATGCGTAGGACATGATCCCTCCAGTTCATCTTGTAATGATAACCTGCGGTAATCAGGTCTTTTAAGTAAAATGCAGATAGCCACCGAAATACATAAATAATCTGTCCGAGGAGCTAAACTTTCCTGTTATAAGGAGTGACTTTGATCACTTAGCTTAAGCATTATTCACTTAAGGATTATTTGACACTTAAGGATTATTCTTAGCTTTCCACTCCCAGAATACAATATTAGTTTTGCTTTAGAATATTTTATGGGCAATGCTTCATTTTTTTAAGGGAATATGTTTAATGAATGATCTTAGAACAGTGGAAAAATTAATAAACTCTAGACAAATAACAGGCAGGGTTTTTATTAACAGTTATGTAAATATAATTACCTTTATTCGATGTATATTAAATAAGCACTATAAAAACACAATAAAAGTCAGTAAACAGAATTGCATATTGCAAATTAAAAAATTTTTAAATTGTCACTGTTACATTTAATTTTTAAATTAAATTTTCCATCAAATGTCAATGGTGGATACGTACCTTGTAGTTTTATAAAAATTACGTGTAGCCTACATATTTCAATCAGGTGGTCTAGTGGCTAGCACGGGGGATTGATGTGCTTGTGGTCGCGGGTACAATTCCCGGCGGAGGCTCAGTACGGCGTGCAATCAGCGTTGTGAGGCAAAACTGAGTAGCCAGCTGAGATAACAGCGGTGCCTCCTGGCTGCGGATACCGCAACTACCGGCTGACGACGCGTTGTACTATCAAGCACAGCATGCCTTGGCCCTTTAAAGATTGTTGAGCACAGGTTGCATATTTTAAACTACTAATTTTCAATGTGCCACTTTTAAACCACTAACGGATAGTATTCAGGTTGTGCTGTAATTTCCTAGTCGCTTTTATTGGAGTCGTTTGTAGCGAATAAAGTAGCAGCTTTATCTGGCAGCGTTCCCTATACGCTTTCACCGCATTTATAAAATACAATTGCTGGAGAGTCTGTAAATAATTGGAAATATATAAATAAAAAAAGAATTTGGAAAAGCTGCGATTGCACCTTCTTTGCTTGTCAGTTATATATAGTAAATATTAAACTTAAAGTGGCCCACAAGTGCTATCATGGTATACTCTTGAGTTAATGGTGATTGGTTAGTGAGTTTTAATATTTGGCATACACTAATATATAGTGTATATTAAATTTTATTTTACTGTTTAGCATCCATCTTTTTAATTTCACAACAGCATAATTTATTATTATACTTAAACAACAGAATTAACTGTAGATAGAGGGGGTTGATTAGAAGGTTTTGCAAAGATCAGAAGATTGTAGTGAGAATTGGGAACGAAACGACAAAGGATATCAAAATTGGAAAACGTGTAAGGCAAGGCTGTTACATGTCCTCACACGCTTTCATATCTACAGGGTCCGCCAGTGAAGCGGGAAATTTTGAATGTCCAATAGTTCATTTTCTGCTCACGAGAGGGCGTGGAGGTTTTCGATTGTTGTTTTACATTTAATGCGATTTGTTATTATATGTTTTAAAACATGAAGCAGTGGTCCGGTGCACAGCGTGCTTTCTGCGTAAAATCGTTTTGTAAGAATGGTGACTGTGTGACTTGTGTACAACGATTGTTTCGTAATCATTTCGTTATTCCACGACATGGAAGAGTGCCGTCCGCTCATGCAAATATGTCATGGGTGAAAAAGTTTGAAGAAACCGGTTCCACATTAAACTTAAAGCACAGAGGAGCAACAAGGTCTGTAAGAACTGGTGAAAAACGATGAAAGAGTCCGAGTAGCATTGACGCGTAGTCCACAACGTTCTGCAATGAAACATGCATCCGTACTAAACATTAGTGACACACCGTTACGACGAATTTCGCATAAAGACTTATCTTTTCATCCTTACAAAATTCAAGTAATCCAGGAGTTGAAAGATGGCGATATGCTGGCTCGCAGCATTTTCAGCGAAGAAATATTGGGACGTGTAAATGATGATGAAAACCCAGGTGAGTTGCATGAAAAGCCATTACATAGTCCGAAAGTTAAGGTGTGGTGTGCAGTTTCATCATCTGGCATTATTGCGCCATATTTTTTCCAAGACGATAGAGGAAACACCACAACTGTCAATGCAGACCGCTACACGCACATGGTCAGAACATTTTTGATGCAACAGCTCCATAGGTTTCCGGAAATTAATTTTTTCCAACATGATGGGGCCACAAGTCATACTGCTCGTGTGTGTCCATGGCTGCTTTAAGAGAACTCTTCCCGGACGGACTCATATCCAGATATGGCGACATCTCGTGGACTGCAAGATCCCCAGATTTGTCAGCATGCGACTTTTCTCTTTGGGGATTTCTGAAGAGCAGGGTGTACTTTGATAGACCGCACACCATACCGGAATTAAAAAGGAATATCAGACAAGAAATTGCACGGATTCAACCTGACCTGCTTCGTCGAGTGATGGAAAATTTTCGGTCAAGATTAGAAGAATGTTTACACAGAAATGGCTCTCACTTGAGCGGCGTTATTTTAAAAAAATAAATAATGGCATACTTTACTCAACTCAAATCTGTAAAAAAAAATTCTGATAATAAATGTTTCATGAAAAAATTGGGTACTTTTAATTTTCCCGCTTCACTGGCGGACCCTGTACTTGGAAGAAATAACCAATAATTGTCTTGATTGGTAAAGATGAGGTATGGTTGGTGAAAGGATGGTATGGTTCCTCAGGTTTCCAGAATATGATATGTTACGACTGTCTCACCGATCGTCGTATGTACAATGGAAAACAAAACAAAAAGGCATTAATGACGTCACTAAGAACCAGCTTCAATTATTACACTTAAAAATTTGTAATTAACACGCTATTCAACAAGATTACATTCGTACAATAATTCAACTTAAGTTTGTCCACACCAATAATAATGCCAACTAATAGAGTCGCGCACAATAAACCCTTTCCACTAATAACCACTGGAACGCACAGAGTAATCGACGGACGTAAACTTGAACCTCACTTGAATAAATCGCCACTTAAAACTGAAACTATGCGTCGCTGAATGCTTGTATTCATCCCCTGTTGAGATTCCAGAATAATCCATTCTACTCGTCAACGCTACTAGAAAACACTAGAGCGTAATTGCTTGCCGCCTTTGTGAGCGGACCGGTGAAGTCTGGATCAGCCTCGGCTACGGACGTGTGTCAAGTGTCACGTAATTTTCCTTCATCCCAAAGTTAGCCGGGTTCCGCTGGAATACCCTAGAAACACATAGAATGTTGTGAAATCGCGTATCAATGTGGAGTTCTTTGTTCAGTTTATAATGGCATTAAATATAATGCCAATATATTGTTACATTGAAAAATGTAGACTCAAACTCATTCTAGACAGGACATAAAGCATGATAGTAAGCAAAATGAGCAGGAATGTATAGATCAAAAGAGCAAACAAGAAAATTGAGAATATGACAGTCTTTAAATATCAAGGATGTTTAGTTAGAGTGGAGATACGTTTAGTTAAGTATTAAAATGCACACCTGTTTTACCTAAAAAAACGTCTTATTGGAAAGAAAAAATTATAGTGGGGGCCACTAGACGTAAAGCTGAGAAAGATGAGGTGAAGTGTTTGTTTTAAGAGTGCTTATACACGGGGCAGAAACCTGGATATTGAGGAAAGAGAAGGAAAGGAGGTGACAGATTTTAGAGATGTAGACATGGGAAGTATGAAGAAGGATAGAGTGACAGGTAAGAAAGTGCTTGGATTAGTAGGAGACAAAAGATAATATCAAAGGCGAGAAGAAAATTTGTTGGGGTTACTGTAAGCGGCTAACACAAGATAGTTGACACCCTGGAGGGGCTGGAAAGTGAAAAGCGGGGAATAGAGAAAGGAGAAAAGACCAGATATCGGACGCTATACAGATAGGATATCAGGAAGTGAAGAGACTAACCCAACGTAAGAATCATGAACGGAGCAAGCTCTGCAAGACCTGCTCTTGGAAACTAAAATCCTGATATTATTATTATAACAATTGGATAAATATTATTCCAATATTTCCGTCAAGTCACTAGAAACGTTTGTAAAGTCTCTACTGATTGCGTTTTGACAGGAATGATTCCTAGTTACGACTACGTCTAAATGTAGGCAATCCGCGGACCTCCTTCTTTTACCAAAGACAATCCGCTGAACTCCTTCTTTTACCAAAGACAATCCGCGGAACTCCTTCTTTTACCAAAGACAATCCGCGGAACTCCTTCTTTTACCAAAGAAAATCCGCGGAACTCCTTCTTTTACCAAAGATTTCACGTCATTAAAGAAGTAGTGCAATTTACTTGATAACCACATTTGCTAAATAAAAGTGATTTTATCTAATTTAATTTACAATGTTGTGCAATCCAATGTAAACACATTAAAATTTCAACAAATGTGTAGTTTGTTAATGAGAGAGCAAGGCAGATTAACAATGGAATGTGTGGTTGCGTCAGTAGACAGCAGTAGGCTTTATTTTCGAATTCCATGTAGAGGCCTAAGCATAGCTTCAGGCATTAGTGTAATGGAAGAACAGTGATAAAGGCACATTAACCCTGAATGCTGGTTGCTGTACGTGGTTCTGCGTCTTGTCTGTAAACCCTCCCACTCTCTCTCTCTCTCTCTCTCACACTCACACACATACCTTGTACTTATTCCCAAAGACATAATATGCAAGAGATATCCAAGGTTCAAGGCAAAAAAGTTACATTTCGTCAGCTATACACAGATTTTCTCATGTTTTTACAGTATTACGCATGTAGTTAACATTGTAAGTCGTTGCACCCATTTTTCAGCGTTTGTAAGGGTTGGCGGTAAGTGCCATCACTTTTATCAGTACAAGATACAATATACTCAATATGTCCTAATCAACAAAAACTTTGAAAATTTTTGCTTTTACATTTATTGAACATTTAGTTCAATATTACTATTGAAAAACTGATTTTCTTTAAAACTTATACGCTAAAATTGGTTTGCTACAATTTGTTCAGAACTATGACGTTAACATAAAAGACTACAGGTATTACTTAAAATTACAGGGTTGTTGGGCAGTGGTGCAAGTTACCTGCATTGCGTACTAAACTTTAGAGCCAGTTTATAACTGGTTAGAAATAGCTGTAGAAAGCATTATTTTGAAAAATAAGATGAAGAAGAAAGAAAAAAAGGAAAAGAAGGAAAGAAAAGAAAAGAAGAAGAAGAAGAAGAAGAAGAAGAAGAAGAAGAAGAAGAAGAAGAAAAATAAGAAGAAAAAGAAAAATAAGGTGGGAGGAGGAGGAGGAGGAGGAGGAGGAGGAGGAGGAGGAGGAGGAGGAGGAGGAGGAGGAGGAGGAGGAGGAGAAGGAGGAGGAGGAGGAGAAGAAGGAGAAGAAGGAGAAGAAGGAGAAGAAGAAGAAGAAGAAGAAGAAGAAGAAGAAGAAGAAGAAGAAGAAGAAGAAGAAGAAGAAGAAGAAGAAGAAGAAGAAGAAGAAGAAGAAGAAGAAGAAGACTGTAGAGACAGACAGGAATGGCAGTTACGAACCTTTGGCGTAGAGACGTATATCTAGGGTTTCGTCATCATTAGTCAAGTGGCGGTTTCAAACGTCAAAGGCATCTCCAGGGAAAATAATATGTGGAACGCTAAGAAAAAGTTGTTTTTACAATGTCTGTAGTGTGAGACTGTTTATTGTGTTAGGATACTTGAGTTAGGATGGCACAATGTTGATTTCTTATGTACTGTAATAAACTACAAGAGCGTCAGAACATGATGAATAGCATCGACGGCATAGCGTAACCGAACTGTAAGAAATAATCGTGAAGATAACTAGTCGGTAAGCTCTGTAGTATCAGTGGCAAATTCAAAAAACAAACACTGTGAAACTGTGTATGATTCGACGGATCCATGTAGATATATAGGGGATCTGATAACGTAAGTAGCTTGTTCATAGCTATTTTGGAGGTTCATAGCTATAGTTTTGTGGAGGGATAGAGTGGTGGTAGGTGAGTTTGTAGAGGAAGTAACGACTTTTTATAGTCAGTTACATGAGGGTAACACTGCTGAGTAAGATAAAATGTAAACGTCCGTATATTGATGTGACGGCACTGCGGCTACAATTTTTCATTTCCTTCTTCCATACTACTAGCTACGAATACAATATTTCTCATCAGGGAGTTATTGGGTTTGCAGTGAATACATTCTTTGTTAAGAATATTAATACAAGTTCAGTTACCTCATCCTATTCTGGGAAAACGTTTTTACATTTCACAGACTGGTATTAGTGCACATGCTATCAAACGATCGCAAATTTAATCTTGCTGGAATTATTATTGAATCTTTTCAACCCGAGAAACATACCTTTCTACTACGTATTACAATAAAATTTGGAACGTTTTGCTGCCAAACAGAAATAGTAAGAAACTTACAGTAATAGCACTTTACCTAACATTGTAATGATATAATATTGTAACGAGAACCCTGTTGAACAGCATAGGACTTCTTCCACCCGACTTTCTACAGCCGAGCAGGTGTGCGTCTCAGTCAAGGCCGCGCTAAAGTACGTTCCAGAAGAATCTGGAGAACACTTGAATTACACTTTAAGTAGCGTGCAACTGAGAATGAACATTTTTTAAAAGGCGTGCCCTACCTATAAAAAGCCATACCAGCCGGCTTGTCAGTCACTTACGTGAGCGATTTTCCGTAGTGCAGATCGAGTAGTGGTTGAAGTATTGTAGCGAAGTGTTGTTGTGTTTTAATTATTGCGGAATTCTATATTGTTGACTTTATTATTGCGTGTGGAGAAATTTTCTTTGAATTGTTGTAAGCGACTATTTTGTTGATTACAAATTATTCACTGCGATAATTTAAACTAGTCATTAGTGACTTCGTTGGTGTCTTGTACTTTTTTCCACAGTACCAGACGACCGTCAAAACAATACTATTACGTTTTTATTATAAGTACCAAATTTTAAAATAAGCCTTTAACTCTAACAATCAACCTCTTATACGTTTCAGTGAACTGTAAACAGTCATGTTAATAATAATATCTTAAATGCAAGCTTTCATAATTATTAATTGACGGTTAGGTCTATACAAGATTAAATACTTATCAAAGTCTTTTAATTTTTTGTATAAAACTTTAAGAGGTTTGATAAAAAATAATTGATAATAAGTACCACTGAATGTGTTAAAAGTACATTTAATTTCAATGTTTATATTATAGAGTAACAAGAAGCCTACAGCCCAGCCCAGAACATTCTCCAACCCCCCGTTCAGTGTGGCATTTGTTGCCTCAGTCAAGGCCGCCGACAAATAGGTTCCACTGTGTTCAAGAACACTTGAGACATGAATTAAACCGGCGTGCCGCAGTAAGAAGGGAAAGCTATACTGGACCTCTGCGCGACCTATATAAGCAACAGCGACTGGCTTAGTTCTGTCAGTTACGTGAGCGATTTTTCTTAGCGCGGATCGAGTGATTGTCGAAGTATTGTGTGAAGTGTTATTGTGTTATACGTAGTGCGGAATTCTTTATAGTTGACATTATTATTGCCCGTGGACAATTTTTATTGAATTCTTGTAAGAGACGATCTTGCTGATTATAAATTGTAATAATTGAACATAGCTTTTAGTGACTTTATTGGTGCCTTGTATTTTGTTTTTAACTGTACCATACGACGATCAGTGAGACTGTCATAACAGTAGGTTAGTACACAAAATGCAAACAAAATTAATAGTAACGTTGCTCGCCTTCTCAGCTGGCGTTTAGTCTAAACAAATATTGAGAAAAATTTGAGAGTGTGTGTGTGTGTGCGTGTGTGTGCGCGCGCGCGCGCGCGAGTTGTAGTATCAATACGTAAAAGCAAAACAAAATTTATGAAAGGCAATTACAGTATTTTCAGCTACGGCTAGTTTAATTAAAAGAAACGTTTGAAAAGGGTAAGAAGCTTTAGGAATCCCCCCTACTCCTAACAGTGGCAGTGTATTTTGGTATTCCGCCTGTGAGAGAAAAATGTTAGCGTGATTAATTTACGCTACAAAGCACTATTCGTGCATTTAGTAACGAAAGTTAATTATACTTACTGAAATAATCTTTACAAATGCTGAGGGGAATCTGTATGGAATTAAATTATATCCACTTTTGTGGTCTTAAATGATATTGAAATACATAAGACAACAATTTATTCATAACCATTATTTAAATTGTAACTGCAAAGTCTACTTAAATACAGACTACTGTAAGACGCATAATTTTTCGTCGAAATACAACATTTAATAGTTGAAAAAAAAACATTGAATAAATTAAATTTTAGGGATGGTATTAGCCACTGTAAAACAAAATTTAAATTGATAATTACAAACTGTGAAAAGTCGGGTTTGAAGATTGTAAAGGTAAGATTTGCTTGGGCATGCGTCTGTTCTGCATTCTTCAGGCGTCGTTATTAAGCCTTCTCTCTAATTTTGGTTATTCTAATTTAAGTTATATAAAAATATGTATATTAAAGTTCGTTCGTCAATTTCAAATCAATACTTTTTTTTTATCCGCCGACCTGATCTGAGAAACCTTATTTCGCCCGATAGGGCTCTACTAGATCTAGAATTTAGGATCTACGTTTGGTTCCATATTGTCCAAATGACGCAACCATAACTCTAAACACGTAAATATTGTATGTTTTATTACATTTCATTTTAATCGCTTCTTAAACGGTAATGTATATGAGGTTAAATTTCTCTATTTCTTATTCTTTTATTGTCCTTATTTCATATACCTTTTTTGATCCGAGGTGTCTAATCTTTGAACATAATTTATTTTAACAGTGTGCATATTTAAGCAATATTGAAATATAAAGTGAGCTGTCGTTTTGCAGACAAGACGCCGAGAGTATAGTTAAATTGCAAAGTACTTCACACTGGTTGAAATGATTCCTTACTTTTATCCACGCCTGCTTCGAATTTTTTTAAGGAGACATTCGGTCTTTTACAGTGCGGACAACCTTTTTGATCCTCTTCGTCGTGTTAAGTTTTTCGAGGTGTGATTATTATTGGGTCCTTCAGTCTTTCGACTGGTTTTTACCCTCCCCGCATATACCCGTGGTACTGTGTTACGGAGTCTCTCACAGTTATGTGGAACCTACATTTTGACGCCGAGGGGAGGGAATGTTAATACTAGACAGGATACCTCTCGCTGTTTTGCCATCGCCTTGCGAGGGGAAAGGTCTTAGCAAAATCAGATGGCCCCGGCGGGAATCGAATCCGCGCTGACAGCGTAGCAGCGCTATAGGTAGGTGTGATAGTCTAAGGAAAATATCAATACGATAAATGATTCGGCTTGAATAGAGGTACAGAACTCGAATTATTTGGAACAAGTATATCAACATAATATCCTCGGGAGTTACTCGGAATTTCAAGCTGCAGAGATCTTGGACAATGTGTCATACAACTACCAGAAGGAAAAATACATGCAGGGACACAAAGATCAAATTATATATTATTATATCCGTGCTTACTTTTCTATGTTTCTCGGTTTCGTGGAATGTACTCAGCATCATCTACTCCAAGGATTTACCTCCAATCCCTTCATTTGTCCTGTTCGATCCACCTTGTTTTTGGCCGTTGCAAACAACACCGTCCTCTTGCAAGGTAACGCAGCACCCACCTCGCTATGTTAATTTAGGTTACCACTGTAGGCGGACTATTGATTTTTTATTTTACTACTAATATATTACACCTTTAATTCAGCCCTGACATCTACATTCCTCGTCTGGTCTATAAGCATATAACAATATGCTTACGTGATTTAAATATATCATGTAATTTTATCGTTATGTGAGAAAATTTTAGCCAAAGAGGGCATCATTCAAACCTGGAACTGCCAATGATGAGAACATGCCACTTGTTGATTCACAGAAAGTACTTCTTCCAGCTCTGCATATCAAGCTAGGCTTGATGAAGAATTTTGTAGAGGCTATGGACAAGAATGGCGGTGGCTTCCAGTTTCTACGTGATCTTTCTCCGGAGCTGTGTAAACAGGTCTATTGTAGGACCATAAATAAGGAACTTATGAGAAATCATGAGTTTGAAGGCAAACTAACGCCAAAAGAGTTAGCGACTTGGAAAACGTTAGTAAACGTTAGAGGTTTCTAGGAAATAAAAAAAAATTATAAGATTCTTTTTAAAAGACTGTTAACACTATATAAGAGACCAGGCTGCCGCATGTCTTTGAAATTGCATTGTTTACATTCGCACATTTATTTTTCCCACCAAATCTTAGTGCAGTGAGTGATGAACACAGAACAAAATTCCATCAAGACATCAAAACCATGGAAAAACGATACAGGGACGCTGGGATCCTACTATGATGGGTGACTGTTGCTGGTTTTTGATGAGAAGATAAAACCAAACACAATAGAATAAAATGAAACAATCTACCCAAGCTATAGTTACAATGGAAAGATTATTTAACTTTTTATTTTCTACAAATATATGGACTTCCACTAAAAAATATAATAACGTACGTTTCCATTGTATTAGTTTGAGAAACCTAAGATTGACAAATACATGTTTGATCAAACAATGAGTTTTTACTGAATTTTTCCATCCCCATAACAAAACAACTGTACGTGTTAGAGCAATATTGGCATCATTTTTAAACTCAGGGGTATAAAATAAGGTAAAACACCCACCTTTATTTCTGTTATGGAAAAAAGTTTTTTCTTGTAGGACAGTGTAATTAGCGACAGCTCGCTGAAATATCATTTCCGCAGTCTATATACTGTACGCGCACAAGTTTTGCTGCCGAGACGCCGTCTACTGAATGCGTCTAGTGCGTGCTCGTGTTGGCGAGGTATTACTGGTTCTGAAAACATTATTCAGACGTTAAGAAGACGTATTTAGTTGTGATTTTGTGTGCATATTTGATTGAGGGTTCGTAATTTATATCAGTGTAATTTATTGAATATTTTGTTAAAGCGTGTTTATTTTTATTCGGTACAAGAAATAGCTTGTGAGAGACAGTCTAGTCACACCAAAACTGTATTAATTGTATTTTAAGTGTATAGTATTACAGTGATGAGTGCAGTTGAATGGCATACGTCACCACATTCCTTGTTCGGTAGCAAAAGGTCTGCTGCGACGGTACATTGGTAGGCTTTCTTAGTTAAAGTCACACATTCCTAGTCATTTCACATATATTGATAAAAGCAAATGTTCTAGTTACTTTATGTAACTTAGACAAATTTTCTCTACCAGTCTTGTGTTTCAGAGAGCTTCTAACTCTGCCACACATATTTTCAAAAGTGGATATTTTCCAAGTCATAATTAACATAAAAAATATTAGACAACTCAGATACTTAGAAATATTTACTTGTTCAATTGGTTTATTAAAATAAATTATTTTTCCACTTACTGCAAATTTGCACTAAACAGCAAGAAACTTGCTTTTCTCTGTTGCCCTCTAAGAAACGTTTTTCAGTCGTACACAAACTGCTAAAAAAAGAGTTTTTAAAGCAGTTAAGAATGTTCTAGTGAGGTCACATTCCTATATGAAAAAAATTAGAAAAAGTTCAAGAATATTAATAATAAATAGTAAACAGAATAACATTTAAAAAATTGAAAACAACAGAACAATAACCCCAAGAGTGGCTCCAATTCTAAGCCTCAGACGAAAAGAGTTTTCACATTTGATTAAAGGAAGGTGAAGACAAAAAAAACTGATACACACAATAATTTGAAAAGACTGCAAATAAGAGAAAAAAGTCGTCCACTTTGCCCTTAAGACTTTAGTTTTTTGTTTCCACAAGGCTACGCATGTGGAATATTTTTAAAAAGTGTCAATTTAATGACTAACTTTACATCATTTAGTCTTCCGCAGTCAATACTAAACTATCAATATCTTTTAGTATCAAGCAAAGTAGTATCAAGGTCCACTCTATATCAATTTTCTTTCAAAATTATCACTGATACCGTGATTGCATTTATTACAGTATGAGTAAATATATAAATAATGCATGAAAGAAAAAGTAAAATAAATAAACAACAATGAGCCTTTCTCACAAAATTATTTTTGCTACTACCATTTTAAAGTTTGTTTAGTCATTACTGTGTAAACGGTAGATAACAAGAGTTTACACTTATTGAGACTATAACTACTGAACCGTAATAGCTCGGAAGTAAATTATAGAGTACAGAATATGTGTTTTGTATTGAAGTGACTTTTCAATTGTTTACATTATATGATGTGGTTTTGTGTATTTTTTTGCCCTACTTATATAAATTAATACAGACAAAGAAACTAAAACAACACACCGCATGTCATGATATAAATACACACGCGCGAGTGCACACATGAGCGTGTTTGATGTGTTCTAAATATACATAATAGCAATTTCAATATTTGTTGATCTGTTATTTGTTGTTAACCAATACTTACGTTTTCAAAAATTGTTAGATCCTAGTCATATACGATGTTTACAATGTTATGTTTTGTTTACGATAATTTAGTAATGTTATGTTTACGTTGAGTTTTGTTTTGTACTGTTTGTGTCTCCCGTCAATGTCACGTATAGCTTGCAGGCGTTAGGTACCGACACACAACTGTGTACAAGGCTTGTTATCTTTGACTAACAAGCCATCATCTTTATACTTACCCCAAGGTGCGATGATAATACTTGAATTTTCTCGTAATCACAGCATCACTGGCAAGAACATATCATAACAGAATATTACAGGACGAGCCAAGTTACCCAAACTGTACTTCAATAATACGAAAATTGCATTGTAGTGGCATGTCACTAAATAATTCGTTTTATTAATTAAAAAAACTAATTTGTATCGTTTATGAAATTAATATAACAGTTTCCCCTTTTAAACGGTATTAAATTGGTAATAAATTTAAAAAGTGACCATATTTTAATGGATTATAATAATAATAATAATAATACTAAAAGTTTCTAATTGTTGGACGGATGCTAGCAATAGAAAGTGGGAAAAGACAGACAGCAAGCTTGAGAGAGAGAGGAAAAGAGATAGAGATAATAAAAGAGAGTGAGGAAAATTATGTGTGAGTATAAAGCCATTGTCTGTTTGATACGTGGCTAGGAGTATAAGTACATATCCTGACAAACAGGCTCAATAATCCGCTGCATTCCATTGTGTCCTGTAATAGACATGTCGGCCGGCATAGAGATAACTTAAGCGTCTCAATTAATCCCGATTGCCGGAGCGTTGAGTTACCGGAGTCTGCTCTAATTGTAGTGCAGTCTCACTACTGCAGTGGTGTCAATTATAAAATAAGTTATAGTGGAAATCTTATTAAGTCTACAGTCTGAGTTAACGATGAAACACTCGACTCCTTATGTTCTCAGTTACTTCTGTGTACTGAAACGATAATAAGCATTTTAAATTATAAATATTTTCGACGTTACTTGAAAGAACAGAGCCATGCAATCGAGGTATCAGTTACGTCAATTCAGCCTACAGACTGTTTAACCGTTACTGAAGGTGACTACTGCTCCTACAGTAATTTCCTTTTATGTCTTACGTCTCAAAAATGTAATCAGCTCCGTTAGTCGAAAGTCATTTCCATGTTTACAAATAATATTATTATTAATATTATTCTTACTACTTTGACTGACTTTATTATTGTTATTGTTATTAATACCCTTTCTAAGCTATAAAATTTGATCAAAATTTAGAACATTAAAATTTTTTGCAAAAGTAATCTTAATACTACATAATTTTTCAGAAGCGTCATGAAGTCCCGGCCGTTCTATTACTTTTAATAGAGCAAATATTGTAAAGGAAACAATTATATAATTATAATACATTCTCCTCCTATGGCCTACAGCCCGAAGTCAAGCCTTGGCTTCTTCTATCCTGACCTCCACCTCTCTCTATCAGTAGCAAAGGACTTCTATCCTAGCACTCCCAACATCTATCTTTCATCCACAGCGACAGCACCTTTTCATATTTTCTTGGACACCCTTTTGGTCTATTGCCATCCATACTCTCTATAAAGACTCATTTAGGTGTTCTTGCGTGTATGTCGTCCATTCTTACGACGTGGCCAGCCCATTGCAGCCTCCTCAGTTTTACACACACTTGTACGGTTGGTGCGTTGACAAGTGACAATGCTGCTTCGTTATCTCATCATTATGCCATATCCTCCATTACCCATTTCTATATGTGGCACCCAGGATCCATCTCAGCAACTTCCTTCTTTGCTGTTTCATATCTTCAAGCTCTTTGTGTTATTATTCAGAATTATAGTATATAAAAAAATATAATTTTATAATAAGCATTATAAATTTCTAAGAATTCTGTTGCATTGGAATTTAGTTAAATGTATGACAATGTGCCTAAATTACAAATACCTTAGTTCTTAGTGTCTGTATGTTTCCATGGATAGGCCTATATAGAATACCTTCACAACTATATTCGTAGATCTTAAAGTAGTTTTGTTCTTGTAGTTTTGTTAAAGTATCTTACAAATGTTTTACAGGTTGTCCAAAGTTTGCAAGAGATCTTAAGATTTTTGAAATACGTGAAGTTATTAAAGATGATACAAATTATCTATATTCAAAGTTATTTCTGAAAACCGGGTGGTTGGTTGCTGTACATTAGATTTTCTCTGCCGGGCTGCTCTCTTCACTTTCCCCCGAAGGCTAACCGTTGTTCTGCAGTGCACGCACCAAAGGACGCAACTAGCCATCCAAGAACTGGGTCCACAGATTCTTCTCACCCGGCCCACCAGCGTCTGCAGCACCACCCGCTTCTGCCTGGGATGATGGTTCAAGAGTCTGTAAGGAAGGCTGCCAATGTGCGTCGGCCTAGATTGCCATCGACCTTGCAAAGTACCAGCACATCGAGAAATGCCAAATGTTGGCCCCTCTCCATCTCCATGGTAAACTGGATCCGCGGGTGAACGCCGCCGAGTTCCTCCTCCGCGTGACTCCAGACTACGAAGATATTGTCGACGAATTGCAGCCACCATTTTCGCAGATCCAATGGCCGTCTTCTCGAACTTCTCCATGTAAACATCGGCCACCACGGGGCTCAGTGGACTCCCAATCGCATACGTCGTCAGACTGCTCGTGAACGCCGCCATTAAATTGGAAGTACGTGGTGATCAGTACTTGCCGGAATACAGAGGTATTGTCTGCAGAAAACAGCTCACCGATGGAACCCGAGACCTCCTGAAGCGGCACCATGGTAAACAGCGAGACATCATCAAAACTGACAAGCATATCGTCAGGCTCCAACCGCAGGCCTACCAGTTTCTCCATGCAGTGCGAGGAATCCCTCACAAACGAGTCTGTGTACCCGAAAATAAATAAATAATGAGCCGATAATAAGAAAAAAAAACATTTGAAATTTGGTAAGCACTTTTACTAGTTTACCAAAATTTTAAATTTAATTTATTAAGTGGGATGTTTTTAATCCTTACAGTATTACTGTCTTGTAAACACAACGTTCACAAATTTGGCCACACGTAAAATTCAACTTGGAAAACAATATTAAATGCTCAACCAATGTAATAAAACCAAGGAAATAAATAGTGAGTCTATGGGAAAGGAAATCAATTTGCCCGACGATATTACAGTTGTGAAAGTAGGTCGTGTATAAACACTTAAGAAGACAGTCAAGAACAAAACTAATTTACTGCAACATATATTGTACTGTACTGGATGTCACGGGGTAACTACATCTTAGCGACACAAAGCTCTGAGAGGAAGGGAGGATAGTGTTTTAAAATGCTCCCTAAGCCATTGCACTGACATTGAGGGAATAATGCGATGGAGCCCCATCATATTGCTACGACTCCCTAAGCCATTGCACTGACATTGAGGGAATAATGTGATGGAGCCCTATCATATTGCTACGACAGTTACGTAACGTTCACGACAATGCGAGAGCGTTAATCTACACGTTTCTCGACTAGCCCAGCGTTCGACGCCTGCGCCAAGGTCGGACATTCACGTACGCTCCACAGTATAACTAGCCAATTACTGTATATTGTCATGCCGCCAGAAATATTGAAAATTATTCTGGAACCTCTGCGGGATCTGTATAAGCAACAGCGGTTGGCTTAGCCAGTCAGTTATTCCCGGCAACATTGTAGAGTGCGTATAAAGTGATTGTTGTGAATTAGCGGGAAGTGATTACTATGTTAATTAATGCGGTATTTTAATAAGACGAGATTATTATTGCGTGTAAACGAATTTAATTTAACTAATTGTATGGGAGTACCTTGTTGAATTTAATACTGTTATTTGTTATTAATTACAGCTGGTAATTAGTGACTTCTTTGGTGTCTGTATTTTGTATCCACTGTACAATACGCCGATCTATGAGACATTCGTGACAGTACAGAAAAGTACGAGATAACAGAAAACCTGATCATTTACTGTATAACGTTTGTGCGCGCTTGTCATCAACAAGAGTTATGTCTGAACAGTAGGGTCGAATTATGGTCTTACTTTAAAAGGATGACCGGCCTTTTCAAAACAAAAACCCGTGGATGTGCAACTTTATTTTCCAACACGAGTTTGGGATTGATCTGACCACAGTAAATACTGTTGCGTCTATTCACGTATCACTAAAGTGTGAACGCTGCTGTGTCAATTCAGTTTAAGTATTACAGGCGAAATATTAAGTTCGTCAGGAAGCCTATTATGTTTCTGACCCGCATGGCAGATGAACACATACTGGTCTGTTTGGCCGAGGTCCCTTAAGGTGGCTTATAATAACAACAGACAATAAACTATTAAAAAATTTATCAATTTCACGATAAATCCAATGATCAAACGTTTCCGCCGTGACCTTGATGTCCTTCCTCAGTGGGGCATGAAAGAATTATCAAATCACCCGAGAGGTTCACAATGTTAATTTAATTATTTGCGAAATGATTATTACTTATACTAGAAATAATGAATATTAACGTTAAGTTAGGTATAAGTTCCAAACGATCTGCGGGGCAATTAACAGTGCTTTTAGAAACACTGTATGTCGATATACAAAATTAAAGTTCTGCAAAGTTATGGCAGCCCCTGTACTGTCCTTTGGGTATGAATTATGCCCAAATTATCACCTAATTACATGTCCAGACTTGCTCTCAGACACGCAAGTCCAAGACGAAGATGATACGGCAAGGCTCTCACGTCTCTACTGGTCAGCGCGCCGCCTAATGGCCCACCAGCCAAGGGTGGGCGTTGGCTACTAAGTAAGTAAGTAAGTAAATACTGTTGCGTCTATTCACGTATCACTAAAGTGTGAACGCTGCTGTGTCAATTCAGTTTAAGTATTACAGGCGAAATATTAAGTTCGTCAGGAAGCCTATTATGTTTCTGACCCGCATGGTGGATGAACACATACTGGTCTGTTGGGCCGTGGTTCATTAAGGCGGCTTATAATAACAACAGACAATAAACTATTAAAAAATGTATCAATTTCACGATAAATCCAATGACCAAACGTTTCCGCCGTGACCTTGATGTCCTTCCTCAGTGGGCATGAAAGAGTTATCAAATCACCCGAGAGGTTCACAATGTTAATTTAATTATTTGCGAAATGATTATTACTTATACTAGAAATAATGGATATTAACGTTAAGTTAGGTATAAGTTCCAAACGATCTGTGGGACAATTAACAGTGCTTTTAGAAACACTGTATGTCGATATACAAAATTAAAGTTCTGCAAAGTTATGGCAGCCCCTGTACTGTCCTATGGGTATGAATTATAGAAAATAACCAAAACCAGGACAGTAAAATACACGGCTCGGAAATGGCCTTCCTAAGAGGAGTTGAAAGGTGTCATTAACTTGACCTTATAAAGAACGAGATCATAAGAAAAGAGATACATGTTTTTAACTTGAAAGAAAAATTAAAAAATTACAAACAACGATGAACTGAACACTTAGAAATAATGCCAGATTCAGGACTGGAATGCCAAACAAATCTGAAAATAGAAACCTATACGATACATGTATCTGGGTAGACCCAGGAAGAAATGGGTGAAGGATCTTTGAAGGCAGAACAGGCACCACCTTGCCCATGCGGTGTTGTGAAGATGATAAGATGATGATGACATCCACAATCCCTGTCTCTCAAGCCACATTGTTTGTCAGTAAAGAAGGCCACCGTGGGCACGACGTAAACGTGTTATTATTTGATTTGTCTTGACTTTTTAGGTTTTACAGTATATACGTAGTTTATTGTCTATTGTTGTAACCGTGAGCCACCTTAGTGGTAACAACCAATGTTTTAATCATTACGGAAACAACCCTACATACGTTAATTAATCAGGTTCCCGCGTTGGTTCTATCTCACATATCTCTACTAGCTTATCAAACATGGTCTCGCTTCATCAAAACTGTGGACGATAGGTAGGATATAATGACACAATTGATGGCATTTTGAAGTGTGATAAACTGGAGTTAATTTCAGAATTGTTTAGTGGGTCTCATTACCATTACAGTAGATACGCGCTTTTGATTCACTGTTAAATTTTCCTGCCTTTTACGCCGTGATGAAGTGTATATTTTTCTCAGTTTCCTGTACTCACGATAGCCGTCGTCTGTGGAGTGAGAGCCGAAGTCTTACAAAGGTCTCACAGCTTGTTAAAAAGTCTTAAATCCTACAAGGAGGCCCTAAATCATAACCTAAAAACACACACAACCTTTAACAACATTGACAGCAGTCAGAAGAGCTTACGTCAGATTTTCGTTTTTTTTTTTATTATTGTATAGACTTTTAGTGTTTTTAATCTACCTTGTATTTGTCCATGTTTGTGTATCTTCTTAAATTAATTTGCCATTGTTCCACGACCGGTAATAACATACGGATGCAAACAGAGCATTGACGAGAAACATTTAAGAATATTTAAAATAAACGTATTGCGAAAAATATTTTGACCTGTATAAAATGAGGACGGCTATTGGAGGATTCGAGTGAACAAACATGGACTGAACCAACCGATTCAACGTGCCGACATTTTGGTTTATTAAGAATAGGAGGCTTAAGTGGCTGGGCCACGTAAGGCGAATGGATGACAGAGGAATGGCTAAGCGAATTGCAGATTTTAGACCAGTATGAAGAAGAATTAGAGGCAATCCCAGAAAAAGATGGTTGGATGACATGGTGGATGATTTGAGAATTATGAACGTGAGGAGATTAAAACGGATGTGTACTGAGAGAGAGGAATAAAAGAATAACATTAATCAGGCTAAAACCCTCTCTGTATTGTAACCCCAGGAAGGAATAAGGTACTGACTGTAAATAATATTATATAATCTACGTGGGACATAACGGTAACAGGGTTACATATAAGAAATAATAAATCTCCCGTTTCCTTGAGGAATATACAGCACTTCTTTGATTTAATGTCGCGCAGTTATTGATACTTTATACTCATATTACCTAGAAGTTTGCTATATATAATATTGATAATTTATAGGATCCACGCTATCGTGTAACAATACCCTAAATGATACATACAAGTTCACGCATTTACTAGTTATATAAACCTGATCCGGCACCCATCTCATCTTCGGATACCCACATCACTTCTACGAATGGATTTATAGTTCAGTGCCGCTTTCGGCAATTGATCCTCGGTCATCCTTTGCAGATGATCCCACCATTGTCTTCTATAAATTGAAATAATTTCATTTATGTCTTTTCCTTCAATTTCTGCTCTGATATCCTCATTCCTTATTCTGTCCTGCATTGTATAATTTAAATTATTTTGAAGAAACTGCATTTTAACTCTTTCAATCTTGCCGCACTCCTTTTTTTTGTCAGTACCTACGCCTCACTCGCATATTGGTATTGCAAATGTCTTATAAAATTTAATTCTTGTTCTGTGTCTTGTTTTATTTCTAATACTTTTATGAAATGTACTACAAATATTCCTAAATTTATTTATCTTCTCTCTTATATCATATTTAGATTCACAACTTATTGAACAGCCGAAATATTTACAACGGCTTAATCGTTCTAAAGTGCGGTTGTTTATAACTAGCTTAGCCCTCACTGGATACTTATCTTTAAAGGCAATGGTTTTAGTATTTCTTACTAAAGTTGTCAGTAAGTACTCTCCTTCTACTTCTTGTAATTGAAACATAGCTCTTTGTAAATTATTCCCATTTTCTTGAATGAGAACTATATCGTCCGCATATAGCAGGGAACCCATACAAATAGATTTGTTAAGCTGTATTCCCGAAGTCACTCTGACATATGCATTCCCGATGCTCTCAACATATCGTCAATGTATATATTAAGCAAGGTTGGGGAAACACAGCATCCCTGCCTAACTCCCTTATTTATCGGACTGTCTCCTGAGAGCCTACCATTCAGATCCAAGACTAAAGATGTACTTTTATAAAAGAACTTAACTGAATTTATTAAATGCTGTGGATGACCCCTTCTACTTATAATATTTCATAACTTTTGACGGTCTACATTATCAAATGCTTTATTCAGATCAACAAAAGCGTTATGTGTGTCCTGGTTATACTCCCGTCTTTACTATCTGTCGTAATACAAACAGTGCATATACAGTGTACCAATACTTTCTAAACCTCATTTGCTTTTCAAGAAGTAATGCATCTGTAATGACTCTTAATCTCTGATTGAGAATTCTCGTACATATTTTGTACGTTGAGTCCAGCAAGCTTATTCCTCTATAGTTATTTGCATCTGTTCTGTCCATTTTTGTATAAAACGAAATATTTTTTCCCCGCCTCCATTCTTTAGAAATTTTGTTTCGGAATTTACTAAAATATGTGAAATAAAATCATTGAATACCCCGCGACCGTTGTTGATGTGTTTGTGTGTAGGGAGGGGGGCAACACAGACTACTATAAATCTTCTCTCGGGACAAAGTGACACTAACAAATATAGTGCCTTTGTAAAAGCGCTTTCATCTCACTCTAGTATATTAAATTACACGTCACCGTACTTTATATAATATAATTTATAAACTGTAGAAACTGTAAACCTGCACAGCTACCAAACGTCACCATTTTGCTTATTGTGTTTATTATTTATATACAATAGCAATCAGAAATTATAACAACTTTTACAGTCTACATGACAGGCTTAGGAACTAGTTGCTGCCACTTCTGGCCTGACGATGTATTTCCGTCAAGATGACATCTTTTAACGTTTGTCAGTTTGATTGGCCAATTTTATTTCATTACGTTTTTAAACGTACAAATATTCTTGGATATACTAATATTACGAAAACCGGACGACTGTCTAGGTCATCGAGTGTAGAGGAAACCTACCCACACTGATAGATACCTTCATGCAACTTCATCACCTTGCACAAAAGTAAGCCGTTCCCAACACACTTTTTCATTGAACGAAGAGGGTATCTGATGACGAACATTTCCTCGAGGAGAAAAAGCACCTACCGGAGGCTCTTGAAAGGAACGGACATAAACAGGGACGCCATACGTAAAACATTTATGATAACCGGAAAACCTTGAGAAACACCTACAGCAGACGACAATAACCACAGAGCATTCTTACCGTACATAAAAGGTACCACAGATCAAATTAGCAGTATGTTGAGAAAATACGGCATTAAAACAGTGTTTCAAGCACATAAGAAGCTGGCACAATTTTTAAACTCAATCAAAGACAGAATCCCGTTCAACAGTGAAGGTATCTACAAAATTCCATGCATTTGCGAGAAAGCTTACATTGGCCAGACGGACAGTCTTGTTTGCAAAAAAGTGCAAGACCATGTCAGACATACGAAAAATTTGGCAGTTGAAAAGTCTGCAATTGCCGAACTATCAGCCTTAACGAATCACATAGTTAACTTCGAAGACGCATCTGTAATAAGATCATGTATTAGGTATTATTACAGATGATCCTAGAAGCAATAGAAACTAATAATCATAAGGATAACGTCAACAGAGAAACCGCCACGTTTAGTACGACTTGGTACCGTTTACTTTCTGGTTTGTCTGACCGCACAAATAATGCACACAGCGTAACGCCCACAGGGCAGGGTACACTTACACTTATCCACCGCCACTTCTACACTATGTATAACTGAGTTCGCTTGCCGGCGTTTTTGTCACTTAGACCTGAGGATACTCACTGTTATATGAGTGACACATTGTCACACAAGACACTTTTGACGCGGTCCATACCGGAATAAGATTTCAAAAACAATGGACACCGGCCGCGGAAGCCTACGTGAAAACACAATTGTATTTGAGTCTATCTATGTGCGATGGTTTTGCACAAGTGGTCGGATGAGAGGATTGACTGGCATGCGTTTCTATACGTGTATCTTATTTTCTACTTCGTTCGTGGATAATCTCTTAGACGGTTGGTATCCTTGAGCTAGACCGTTGTCAGTTACAAAATGTTTAGAGGCTAGAAATGTTGGAAAATAGCTATTTGTTAAGCATAATGTCGATGCATATCCATGACTTAAATGATGTAGAGAAAATATTTTTAATTTGATTTCTTAATGATATTGTTTAAATTTTTGAATGGACGATATAAATGTTATACTCATTGTGTAATATTGCTTTGTCAGATTTGTTTAACTATGCTTTTAGCCATGATTACAATGTAAATGTAAAATAAATTCTATAAAAGTGAAATAATTTAAACTTTTGTACGTAAATACGAAAACATTACAAATCACATAAATATTGTGCATTTGAGTTTTCACAGAGAAAAGTCACAAGAAAATTTAGTAACTTTTTATCAAACCATTTCTGATACTTATTTCTATGCTCAACTCTTGTAAATTTTGATTTTCACCTTAGTGCATTGCATAAATATAAAGTTTTTTTTGCATTATATGTAATAAAAATTATAGTTACTTCTGCAGACAGAGATTGCTCTTCACTTTTACCGTTTTAATTATTCTTACAGAAACGTCTACCTATAGAGCTTTTTAATATTCTGTGAAACGTGAATCAGATTAATCAAAACGACAAAGAAATACTATCTATTTAAAATACGTAGTTCTAATTATTGTATAAGTATTGTATAATTATTATAAGCAATTATTATTGATTTATTGTAAATATATATAATATAATAATCCAGCAAAAAATCAACAAGTTACTTGCAAAAAAGTGGCAATACTTCACTAAAAAACTCAACAGCCAGTCAACTTTATTAACGTGTTACAGTGATTTTCCAATAAAGTACATTACAGTCTTCAAAATACATAATCTGTAATACCACATGTTATTAATTGCCTTGGAGGATACGTCTCATAACGGTATGCATTATTTATTAAACTCAGTGTACACAGCTGTAATTTATTTTCCAAAACGATTGAGGAGCAATAAATATTACAGTTAATATTTTATTTCTGACGTCATCGTTTGTTCCGTGTTATCTACACTTTAAATCACTGGAGTTCTATGCAAAGTTAAACACATTTTTTCATTTATCAACAACTTCAGCATACATATTTAATTTTAAAACCTTGTTTCTACAGTTTTTTTCTTGGAACATAAATTACTTATTGCTATTATTACGACGGTCTACTGATCGTTGTATGGTACAGTTAAAAACAAATACGAGGGGGTACCCAAAAATAACCGGAATTTTTTTTTATAGCTATGTATTTAATTTTTTTTACAAAACAACCTTATCACCTTTAAAGTACTTTCCATTACACTTAATACATTTGTCCAATCTGCGATCCCATTCCTGGAAACATTTTTCAAACTCGTCTGTTGTGATGGCCGACAGCTCCTGCCTCGTTTTTCTCTTTACCGCTTCCACGTCGTCAAAACTTTGTCCTTTCATGTCCCTCTTCATTCGCGGAAACAAGAAGAAATCGCACGGAGCGATGTCAGGTGAGTAAGGGGCGTGGGACAAGGGATTTATGTTGGTTTTTGCTAAAAACTGGCGCACTGAAATGGCTGCGTGAGCAAGTGCATTGTCATGGTGGAAAAACCAGTCCCTCGTCTGCCACAAACCGGGCCTTTTTTGTCGCACATTGTTACACAATCTTTTTAAAACCTCCAAATAGAAAGCCTGATTAACAGCCTAACCTGGTGGGACGCATTCAGAATGCACTACACCTCTCACATCGAAAAAACAAATGAGTATTGTCTTGATGTTTGATTTCACTTGACGATCTTTTTTTGGGAGAGGCGACAATGAAGTTTTCCACTGGCTTCACTGTTGTTTAGTTTTGGGGTCGTAACCATAGCACCACGACTCGTCACCAGTAATGACCTTGGATAAAAAATCTGGGTCGGTTCGGAGCTGGTCTTTCAATGCACGGCATGTTTCAACTCGATTCTCATTTTGCTGTTCAGTCAGGACCCGAGGCACAAATTTTGCAGTGACCCTTCTCATCCCCAAATCTTCTGATAAAATTCGCTGAACCGAGCTCCAAGTTATTCCAGATAACTTACTAATCTCTTCAATGGTCCGTCGTAGGTCTTCAAACACGATTGCATGAACTTTTTCAACATTTTCGTCAAATCTGGAAGTTGACGGACGTCCAGAACGAGGTTTGTTATCAATTGACATGTCACCTTCTTTGAAACGAGAAAACCATCGGTACACTTGAGTTTTTCCCATAGCACTATCCTTGTAAGCTGTTTTCAACATCACAACAGTTTCTGCGGCGTTTTTCCCAAGCAGGAAGCAAAATTTCACAGCAGCGCGCTGTTCACTTAAATCCGCCATGACAAAAAACGAGGAGTAAGTGAAACTGCTTTTACAAAACGAATTACTGTGACCGGACACAACCTTCCCAGGCGACAACAATGACGGCACTGAACTCGGAACGAGTTGTGCTACGCTCGCCTAGCGGGAGATATGCGTACTACGTAAGCTCCGCCAATCGCAGCGCTATTCCGGTTATTTTTGGGTACCCCCTCGTACAAGACACCAATTACCAGCTTTAATAATCGCAATTAAACAGTTTGTAATCAACAAACTAGTCTCTTATAATAAATTACATAAAAATTGTTCACACGCAATAATCATGTCAATTAATAATGTCTCGTACAATTATAAAACACATAACAATACTTCAAATCGGAATGGAATAAATCGACACTAAAACTATACTAAGCGTCGTTGATTCCTTGTATTTACACCCAGCTTAAATTCCAGAATAATCCATACTACGCGTCAACAACGATAGTAGAAATCACTAGAGCGTAATTGCTGGCCGCCTTGGACACAGAGTGCGCGGGCCGTCGAATTCTGTATCAGTCTAGACTACGGAAGCGTGACAAGTGTCACGTAATTGTCCTTCATCTCAATGTAGCAGAAATATGTACGCACACACACATTATAGCAGAGAACCAAACAGAATAGCCGAGAAACACATAGCATGTTCTGTAATGTCGTAACACATCCCCTCCTTAAACTTGTTCGTCCCTACATTAACATAAATTAATATAAAACACTAATAATTATAAAATTCTTTGCTATAAAACACTATATTAATATAAAATCAAAATGTATTCGCCTTACCTAGAAATAGTTTTGTCCATTAAGCAGTATCGTCATCATCAGTCATGACGTATTCAGTTTAGTAAATAATGAGTTCTCTAGAAAAATCTGAGACCTCAACAAAACGACGAAAATAAACGCAAAAGCCCTAAAATGCGTTTTATTCAAACCCTACATATACATAACACATATATAAATACAAAACAATTTTATATATGACCCAATAACAGAATAATAATCCGTATAAAAACAACTCAATTTTTAAAACACTAAACTTTTGAAATAGTCAATGAACAATAGTCTAATCACAGTAACACTAATAATCACAAATTAACAACATAGACCGAAAACCAAGAGTGGAATTAAACCAGCAGCCAGATACTCCACTAAACTGAAACCCAATGTGGCTAATGATGAGCACTTTTTAATACTTATTGAAGACTTTAAACATGTTCAAAGTAAGGTAAATAATCTACATTTTAATCATCCCCATCGTCATTAACCTCAAGTATTAGACTCATCCTGAATCTTTTCCGGGGGCCCGGCCCTTCGCCCCGATCCATATCCCATTGGTAACACCGAATACCTGTCAACCACCATTCTTCCCAAATTTTTACACCGCATTTTTTTGTTACTCCTTAGCTGTTCCAACAATGGGTTGAACCCCCTATTCCGTCTTTATATCCACATTCTTTTTTCAATCGACAATGGTAGAACACAGGGCAGACCTACTCCTCATAAAGTTATCTCTGCTTCTTGAATCTTTGCTTTGTCTCTTTCTGTCATAACTTTGTCTCTTCATCGCCATACATCAAAACTAGCACCGCTACAGTGTTTAAAAACATTAGCCTTGTTTCCTTCTTTGCTTTATTTTAAAGTTATCTGTTAATTCTTGTTTCACATATATACTTGAATTATCTTCATTTGATATTATTAGGCCTATATTATTAAATAATATTCACTCTTGATGAGACAATCTTAGTAGTTTTCTAAAATATGTATTATTTTTTTCTAGTCGTAAGGTTGAAATCTGTATTGGCAAGTATTTTAAGTAGTCGATTTTTTATCATCAAAGACAAAATGCATTTAATAAACAAAATCGGCTTCTGAAAGCAAGAAATTAATTCTACTCGATCCTTGGTACTTTTCGATTGTATTTGGGGTTTATATCAATTATAGATCTCACATTATCCTAGTTGAATTATGAAACTCAACTGCAGTCACACGGCGTTTAGAAATCGTATTCAACATTATCCTATGTTTAAGACTGACGAGAAGTTTTACAATATGCTCGTTCAGTCGGACAATTTTGTGGGACGTTACAAATCGACACTAGCATACTGTGCGACCTTGTTGGTCTAGCAAATACGTGATAAGGTCCCGTAGGCCTAGCTTGTTTCCTACATCACTTCGGTATAAAACACTCTATTAAACTCAAATAAAATTATTCAACAAAAATAATTAATATGCAGTAATTTTGAATACCTAGGCTGCAGTGTGTCCTATGTTACAAGCAACGTTGTGAATAAGTTACAAGACTAAAATTCTACAACGTGATGGCCCTTCCCACACTTCTTTATGAGTGTAAAAACTGGACTTGGACAAAAAACCAGGCCAGTCGTATTCAAACGGCTGAAATGAGATTTCTCAGGCACGAGGCAGGGTGTACTCTCCATGGTCATAGAAGGTACAGATATACGACAGGAACTGTGAATATTATGAGCATACTGGACAGGATTTCCCAGTATCGCCTAAATTGATGGGAACGTCTTTGCTGAACGGATGACTGACCCATCCCAAAACAACTTTGGAACTATAAGGCGAGGGGACGTAGAGGTGTGGGACGTCCGAGGAAGCGCTGGAGTGACCAGCTCTATACTCTTTGGCTGTTTGAGACCGGACCAAACCATCCTTCCTTGGTTTAATCCTTGCAGATGATGATGATGATGATGATGATGATGAAAAATAAGTAATAGTGGAATAACTATTTATTGGAAGTAATACAAGTAACATAATTTATTGGAAGCCACAACAAGAAATTTTAACAGGGACATAAATCAGTTAACACAGAATGATGTAATTTGAAGAAATCAGTTTGGATATTTGAAATAATGTACACTGACAAAAAAGTAAATCTAATAAAACAATTTCTGTAAAATTGTCTTACAAAAAAGAAGCACCGTTTAATGAATAACAAACGTAGAGTGGGAATATGTATTTGTGGATGAATGGGAGAGGCGATGGAATTAAATTGATCCGGTCATTAGAAACATAATTATAAGAAGAATAATGGCATTACTGGTATAAATTTAGCGGCCAAAGCTAACATTAACAATGCGTAACGTATCTTAAATCCCTTCAATTTTTATTCATGAAAACACATTGTTTTTACAATCGTAAATGCAAATACCCACAATGTATTTAGTTCCGGCGTATTACTACGTGTGTTACGGACATATAAAACTCGATTACCAAGCAGCTTCCACTACGTCATTCATAGCAAACACGTAACGATTCCCAGTAACCACAGAGAGTGTGCATTAGGGGGGGGGGGCATATGTTAATGACGTCTGTCCAGTTAGTAGCCGCAAACCAAATGTCAGACCCGACGGCGAACGTGTGGTGAGACAGTTCTCGCTCGGATTAGACCATTCGCTTTGACAGTTCATGTAAGGTGTTAAGGTTCGTACATGTTATGTAAATAACTAGTAAACTGTACTGACCTGCAAAAACTCAGTCACTATTTTGCACGAACTTAGACTACATGTTTTTATTTCAATGAATGCTACTTCTTATCGTATTGTACAATTTCTTCTTTCTCATCTCCATGTTCCGTAAGGAAATGGAAGTATGGTGGTCGCGAAAAAATCGTGTTCGAGATAAAGGCTGATTCTGATTGTGCTACCCTCAGAACATGAAGAAAAGTAATTTTGTTTTGTGTGTGTGTGTGTGTGTGTGTGTGTGTGTGTGTGTGTGTGTGTGTGTGTGTGTGTGTGTGTGTGTGTGTGTGTGTGTGTGTGTGTGTGTGTGTGTGTGTGTGTGTGTGTGTGTGTGTGTGTGTGTGTGTGTGTGTGTGTGTGTGTGTGTGTGTGTGTGTGTGTGTGTGTGTGTGTGTGTGTGTGTGTGTGTGTGTGTGTGTGGAATTTTTTTCTATGGAGAACGATTACTGCAGCAAATTCAAACAGAATCAAATATTGATTTGTGTATCTGCCCAAGATTTAGAGGTCTCAAGGTCTATTGATTTTGATGAAGATTGGTTAAGGGTGAGGTGTAGTTTATCTGCAACGTTTTACGTTTTCGCAAGAGTAAAGTACTTAGTTTTGATAAATGAATGATCCAAAAATAAAGTCACATTAATCCACTGTAAAATGGTAAATGGTAAATGAGATATCTACAAATAAACAGGGTAGCTGAATTTTTTTGAAAATTACTTTTCTGATATCATGTAAAGTACGAGTATTTAATTTTGAAGGATACGATAATTTAGCAATTACATATGATAAAACTATTACGCTATGAAAGTGTAAATATCAATAATGGTGCGGGATTGGTTGAGGAGGACGGACGATTATCTGCGTAGTTCAGTTTTTTACGAGAATAATGTACCTCATTTTATACATAAATTGACTCACAAATAATATATTATATTAAACGATATAATAATAAATATATCTATAAATAGTGAAATGAGGGTGGGTATATGTTTTTTTAGAAATTATCAAACCGAATTCAAGTACTGATTTTAAATATAAGTGTTAGAAAGTAGAAATCGTGTAAGGTTTTCTATACCGATATTTGTTTTTCCAATAGGCATTAATTCACTTTCTCTCTTCCTCTGTGAGTCACCTTGTGTCATGCAATATAGAACTAACATTGTGTTTATGCAGTGAAATAGGGGCCTATAAAAATAAACATCAGAAAGCCTTTGTTAAAAACTACTAAATTTTTTTTGCGACTTTCCTCTATGACAACTCAATGCAAAACATGTATGTAATTTGTAATGGTTTAATATTCATGTATGAGGGCAATGAGAACGACTTTCTTCTTGCCCAACCCTTGTTCATCATATTTAGAAATCGTTTAGAAATTATTTGTGTAAAGGCGGCGAGTGTTTTACTAGATTGTAGACAAAAGGTTGCTCTTAAAATATTAAATCAGTGTGGTTAACGTCCGTCCGTCATTAAAATTAAAACTTATCTATTCCGTTACTGTTAGCATTGATTTTTGACGTTTGAAGTTCACATGTTTGATGTTTAAAGACGCTGGCATATAAAGTAGTCGTAGTATCTCGTTACTAAATATGATATTATTGAATAAGCAGAAACAATAGTGACTTTATTGTATACAAACGTTTTTAAAAAGATATAAATACTTGGTACGTTTCAGAATTAACTCTGACAGCTGTTCGACTTCTTAAGCCAATGTCAAAGAAATGAGTGAACACTAAACAGATGATGTAAGGGTGGTGGACATCTGTTTAGGTCGTGTATCGGAACATGTGTAAGGTCTGAAGATGGAGAGGAGAGGTGCAGGAGCTAAGGGAAGGTCAAGTGTCTATAAAAACTAAATATAATCTGAATGCAAAATATAAAATTAACTAAACCAAATAACAGCTTTTAATAAAGTACAAACACAGAATTCAGTTTGTTCATTTGTTAAATTTTTGTTATTTTTTATTGCTTTTTTAATGTCTATAAACTCTAACAAATTCATTTTTTTACCTTATTGTATGTTGTGGGGTAGTGTTGTGGTTTTTGTATCTATGATGTGACTGTGTTGTAAACAATGATCTGCAAAACCATTTTTGGCTGTATTGGTTAAAATCGCCTTCTTATGTTCAGAAATTCGATTTTTCAGAGAACGGCCACATTGAGCGATATAAGTAGCATCGCATTTTGCACAGTGTATTTTATAAACTCTATTTTTTTCTAGTATGTTTAATTTTTTTTATTGTTTACTAGTAATGATAAAAGCTTACGTTTATTTACTGATACCATGAGAAGACCATGCTTTATAACCTATTATTTTTCCTATCTGTTATAAACGGAACGTAATTTGTCAAATTAAATATTTTGTTACCCTGATCTGGCTCTATGCAATAAAATTCTTTTAAAATAATTTTCTTCTATTTTTTAAAGTTAAAGAGTCTATTATTCTTTCATCATAACCACTATTTTCTGCTATGGCTTTTATAATATCTACTTCTTTATTAAAATTTTCTTTGGATAAAGGAACTATAAGGAGACGATTAACCATTGCATGAAAACTGCCTAATTTTATGTGCCATGACGTTAATGATGATGATTGTTGTATACTTTTGTAAAAAGTTCTAAAAATCTCCACAATAACATGTACGTAAGGAAAGGAATCGGGATCTGACAGTTTCTGTGTGTTGGAATGCTTTACGTTTATTGGCTGTAGCTCTGACAGCGTTTACTCAGTTATCACTCCAGTACAAACAAACAAACAGACAGGCAACTGTCATCAGGGAATTCTGTCAGCTTCATTCTAAATGTACACTTGATTTTATTGGGTTCAGTGAGGGTTATTTACAAACATTTCGACAACGAAGCAGAAAAAAAGCAGGATTGGGTAGTGCCCACAACCCGTTTACGTTTAGTTTGAATTTATCATTATCTAGAACAAGGATTAACCCAAAATGTTTTGTTCCGGTCCCAAGAAGATAGACTACAGATGGTAGTTTCAACGCATCTTCGGACGTCCAATATCTCTCCGCCCTTTTGGCTTGCAATTCGACAATTGTTTTGGGGTGCAGAGTCATCCATTCGGTTAAGATGTTCTAATTATTTTCGCCGATATTGGGCAACCCAACCAACAACTTCCTTAAACAATGGCTGTACACTGACAAACGTTTGCCCTCAGCCTAAAAAAATATTTAAATGCCACATTTCGGCCACACAAACTTACGGCAATCGTCTTCAGGGTAATTGTGTACTAATGCTTATAAAAAAATAAATAATTCTCTATTAACCAATGATAGAGAGTCAACAAAATAATAATAACAAATCTTCACATAATATATAATCTTCTTCTTCTTCTTTTCTTCTTCTTCTTCTTCTTCTTCTTCTTCTTCTTCTTCTTCTTCTTCTTCTTCCTCTTCTTCTTCTGCACTACAAGGATTAGGGATTTGCCTGTTCCATCCTCGCAAACTTACGACCAAAGTTTTCGTGGTCTTCCTATATCTCTTTCGCTCTTGGGCTGTAGTTGAGTATTTTTTTTGGGTATTCTCCCATTTCCCATTCTATTTAAGTGCTGTTTCTATCTGTCTTTATATTCAGTTATTTTTTCATTTATTGCATATAAATTTAGTTCATTTCGCACGTCTTCATTTCTTACTAAACCTCTTCTTGTACAGCCTTTGACCCGTCTCAAAAATCTCATTTCTGCTGCCTGTATTTTGCTGTTTCCATTTTTGGTATTTATCCAAGTTTCACTCCCATACAGTCATCGTTTTATTAAATTGTATCCTTGCGTCTTTTCGTGTTTTGTTATTCAATGTTCTATTTATTGTGCACATATTGCCTGGAACTTATTTATTTTATTTTCCATGTCATAGTCATAATTGTAGCTTGTGTCGCAGCCCAAGTATGTAAAATAATTTAAAATATAATCAGAAGATAAAATAATTGTTAAATAGAACCTATAGACACATTCAAAAAATCTTGAGGAATGAAAAGCATTTAATTGAAATTTATGGTAAGGCAGAATTAATAAAGAGAAGAAAGTGGTTCACAATTTAAACGACGACACAAACCTTGCTATTATCATAATAATATAGCCCAGTAATTTTTAAAGTAAATTTTAGGGGCCTCCAGTGACGGGGACAATATTTCACTGGATCTGACAACACTTGAAAAAGTGAGCCTCATCGTCTGAAACAAAACGCGTGAGTGCGTGTGCGCGCGCGCGTTAATCTAGCATTACTAATTAATGACGCATACATTGCTACATACTGTTACATTTGTTATTGTCTTAATACAGAGTGTAGGGACGTTTGAATATGAATATTTTAAAAATAATATTACATTATATTAGCTATCTGAACCTATGTTTATTGTTTGTCTTGAAGCATGTTTTTAACGAATATACAAATATGCAGATTTAATACGTATTTTTTATAATTTGTGTCATTGATCGTTAAATATTACTTCTTTTTAACTAAGAAATATTCGTTACAAGTATAAAGCCAATTTTGTCACTACTTATAGCCACAGTGCTAAATACTTCGTTCTTGACGAGGCATTTCGGTAACTCCACCATCTTCAGCTCTTAAACGACCGTTGTCTTTGTCGTTTAAGACCAGAATATGGTGGAGACACCGAAAGGCTTTGTCAAAAAAGAAGTATTTAGCAGTGTGGCTATAAGTACTGACAAAATTGGTATTACGATGGCCTGCTAATAAAACTAACAAAACTGGACATGTATAAAGATTTTAAAGAAAGATACAAACATATACCTGAGGAGAGGCCATAATTAAGTCATTTAATTGTTTATAGATTTTATTTAGGTTTATTGTTATAGGCGCTCCTACATTACCTTTATTAAGTGAAATCTTTATGACATTTTTGAAGGAAAATATTTTTACATTGAATAACCCCACTACAAAATATATTTTTCATTTGACGATATATTTGTACCTGGAAGGGAACAGATAAACAGCTCCGTATGTTCTTAAATTATATTAATTCCTTTCATAGTACTGTAAAATTTACAATTGAAACAGAAAAAATGAAAAATTTATTTTTTTGGATCTCACCATTACTAGGTCACAAAATAATCTTAGTTTTTAGATATATAGAAAACCTACTTTTACAGATACCGTTATACATAAACAATCACTAACGTCATGGCACATAAAATTAAGCAGTTTCCATGCAATGGTTAATCGTCTTCTCATAGTTCCTTTATCCAAAAGGAAATTTTAATAAAGAAGTTATTATTACAAAAATCATAGCAAAAAATAACGGTTATTATAAAAGCATAATAGACTACTTAATTAAAAAAAGAGACAAAAATATTTTAAAAGAATTTTATTCTATAGAACCAGATCAGGGTAACAAAAAATTTAATTAAACAAATTATATTACGTTTATAACAGATAGGATTAATAATAGGTTAAAAAGCTCTATGTGTCCCTGTTGCACTGTGCGGCAGCGGCGAGCACCCCGGCCGGCCATTTGTGCCAGTCGGGAACCCTACGACTTGCGCGGGCAGCCCGGCTCAACCCGCGCAAGATCGTGATTCTGCCCGGTTCTTATTAGGGTCACCAGTGACCGCAAGGGCCGGACCTTTCGGCTGCAAGCCGCTAGCCGGCCAGGCAGCCTGATTCCTCCACCGGAGTCTGACTCCCCCGACATGGAGACCTCGGCTTCCACCGACTGGGTGGTAGTAGGGCACGGTGGTAAGCCGAGGAAGTCTCCCTCCCTGGTTTCCTTGAGTTCGGCTACGGACTCGGCAGCATTCCAAGCCTCCGCAGAGGTTGCGCCTAGCTGTACCTCCGAAGGAAGGATGCCGCCGGTGTTCGTAACGAACATCAAGGACATTATCGGCTTTAGTCGACGACTCCGTAAGGTCGTTGCGCTGGCAGATAGCGCTTCTGGCAGATAGCTCCTAGCGAGCGAGACTGCACGCGTTACCAGCCGCAGCGCATCCGAACACGTCGGAGTAATCCAGTGGCTGGAACAAGAATCGTTCCAGTTCCACATTTATTCCCTCAAACGCATCAAGCCTGTAGCCCTCGTTCTTCGGGGGTAGACATACCGGCAGACACGCAGGTCGTCCTTGACGAAATGTGCGACGCGGGCTATAAAGTTGTGGCAACCTCTCGGTTGTATACAACCTACGGCTCGCGTCGACACCTGCCTCTCATCAGACTCCAGGTGGAGAAGGGCGAACCCACCCAGGCCCTATTAGAGATGAAACGGCTTTTCAGGCTCTGGGTTAACGTAGACCCCAGCCGTCAGACCGGGAAGATTTCCACATTCCGCAGGTGTCACAGGTACGGGCACAGCAGCTTTGCTTGTCGGAACGCGCCGACCTGAGTCCGATGCGGACTAGATTACTTAACGCACGCCTGCGGTGTTCCTGACAATCATAGGTACTGCATAAACTGTGGAGGCGCCCATGTTGCAAATAAGAGGGGCACTGTCCTATTTACAAAAAACAACTGGACAATGTAGTAAAGCCGGCCCAGCTTAAGCCTCGACATGCTGTTCAGCCAGTAACATCGACCAAAGTCTCTGAGCCTGTGGCACGGAAACCAGCCCCAAGGTGTGCTCCCGTTCCGAAGCCACCTAGTGCAGTGAGCTCGAGCAAATCTACTCAGGCCACATATGAAGTCGCGCCCTCGGAACCGGAACGCGAGACACCCGCGTACGCTAAAGTCCCGTTGCCGCAGGATGATGAGGAACTAGAGCCTCCACTGCCGCTGCCACCCAAGACTCGCTACCCCAGATCAGGCAAGAAAGGTAAACGACCGCAAGCCAGGAACACGGGCCAGACTTTACCTGCCACTGGACCCAAGCCTGTCCGCCAAAACCCAGAGCGACCACCCGCTCCAGAACCTGCCCCCAAGGCTTCCGCCGCTACGCAGCTAACGCCAAGCATTCTCCACAATCATCTACCGATGATCCCGCTGTCGTCTCCGAATTTCTGGCAAGCTACGACTTGCAGTTAGTAGCCCAAACTTTCCGCAACTTCAACGAACGCTTGGCAACAACCTCGCCACAAGACAAGTTCCTCCTCTTGGTGGAAGCCTGCCGTGTTATTGGTCTTTTACGAACAACGGACAACCACGGCAATCCCTCAAGCGAGACCTCGAGCTCGTGGCGTGGAACGCTAACGGTCTCGTTTCCTGTTCTGAGCTCTTAGAGTTCGTTGGCCGTCACAAGCCCGATGTGGTGAGACGCACCTGACCCCGCATCGTCGATTCCGATTACCTAACTACGTGTGCTACCGGGACGACCGGTCGGGTCGCGCAGGAGGGGACACCGCCGTCGCGGTAAAGGCGTGTATACGCCATCACCGCGTTGTCCTGCCTCAGCGGCGGAACCTCGAGGGCACCGCGGTTGAGCTCCATGGTGCTCTCGGCGGTCTAGTCGTGGTTTCCGCATACAAGCCTCTACAAACGGAGCTCCTGTTGAACGATCTGGAGGCCGTCTTTGGTGGACACAGAAGGGTAGTCCTGGCGGGCGACGTAAACTGTAAGCACCGTGATTGGGGGAGCCGCTTGGCGAACCCAAACGGGACTTTGGGTACGCTGATGCGGCTCGGGTTACAGTCATGGGTCCTACCGGGCCTACATACTATCCCCCGAGGGCTAACTCCCGCCCTGACGTACTGGACATTGCTGCGGTCAGGGGCGTTTATTTCCCGGTCCACGTCTCCGTCATTTCGGAACTGTCCTCAGACCATTGCCCCATCAGTGTGCATCTAGCTACCCAGCATTCTACCGTCTGCGACGAGCGGCGGGTAATCGAGTGGGAACGCTTTGGCCCGGCGTTCAGTCGCCGCCTACCTGAGCGCATACCACTCGACACTACCCAGCATGTCGACGAGGCCGTTGCCTTATGCGACACAGCCGTAGTCTCGGCGGTAGACGTGTCCTCCCGGATGAAGCCGGGGCTCACGCCCGACTATCAGCGGATCGCCGACGAGGTGACGAGGTGTCTCAGCTTGCTTGCGAGAGGAATCGCCTCCGGAGATGCTGGCAGAGGACTCGTGACCCGGCCGACAAGACTGCCTTTAACAGAGCGTCCGGCAAGTTGCGTCGCGACATGCTGGCGTTGCGTAGACGCAGCTGGGAGCTAGCTGTAGCACAGATGGATGGCCCTCCCGAGAACCGTAATGTCTGGCGGATTCCCAGTGCCCTAACGAGAAAGCGTAAACGTGCGCATCTCCCCGCACTGGAAGGACCTGGCGGTCAACCCCTTGGACGCCCCCCCCGAGAAGGCAGAGTTCATGGCTGACAGTTTCGAGCGTCAGTTCGCTTCCAACCCATCCAAGAACCCGGCCTTCACTGAGCGAATCTGCCGCGAGGTAGAGCGCTTTCTATCGGCCCGTATCACAGTCCAGCCGGAGCCCATCTCGTTGGAGGAGGTCTCTGAGAGAATAGTTCAGCTCAAGCCCCGGAAGGCGCCTGGCCCTGACGGAGTCATGAATTCCGCACTCCACCCCCTTAAGGAGCGAGGAATACAGTTCCTGTCTGATCTGTACAATATCTGTCTCAGGCTGGCCTACTTTACGGCGAAATGGGAAACGGCTACAGTTATAGTGATACACAAGCCGAGAAAAAATTCTTCTCGTGCGGAAAACCTCAGACCCATCAGCCTCTTGTCCGCGACGTCCAAGGTTTTCGAGCGTTTGATCCAGCGTAGGATCCGCGACCACCTTGAAAGACTGGACGTGCTGATCCCCGAACAGTTCGGCTTTCGTGAGCTTCACTCCTCGACTCATCAGCTGATGAGACTCGTGGAATGCATTACCGAGGCTGGCTGCTAGGGCAAACAGACGACTGCGATCTTCCTTGACGTAGAGAAAGCCTTTGACCGCATGTGGTACGAGGGTGTCCTTTACAAACTAACGGAAGTCCATCTTCCAAATTGCTACGTTCATTTGATCGCCAGCTTTCTGCGAGACCATAGCTTCCGAGTGAGAATAAACCACGCTCTCTCTTCGGAGAGGCGTATTACCGCTGGTATCCCTCAGGGAAGTGTACTCGGGCCTCTCCTGTTCTCGCTGTTTGTCAACGACACGGCCCGAGTTCCTAGAGTAAGATTTCGCTGTTCGCGGATGACACTGCGGCTTTTGCCTCAGAGCCGAACGCAAGCTATGCGGCAATCAAGCTCCAGCGCCAACTCGACGCGTATGTCGGGTGGACCGATGACTGGAGAGTTGCCGTCAACGCTCCCAAGAGTGCCGCGGTAATATTCTCGCGCATACGCCAGCGGCCTCGACCGCTTAAAGTAGGCCCCATCGAGGTGCTCTGTACCACTAGCGTCAAGTACCTCGGGCTCCAAGGTGGACTCCCGACTCACCTGGCGAACCCATACACAATACATCCGTCAACGTGCTTCGGCGCTACTCACTAGACTCTGGCCCAGCTATCTAATCCGACAATGACCCCCCGGCTTGGTAAGCTCAACTCGTACGTGTTGCCCGTGATTACCTATGCCTATCCTGTTTGGAGATACCTTGCTCGATGTCCATAGGTCAGCGCGTTCTCGACCGGTGACTTAAACTTGCGTGTAAAGTCCCCCGGAGGTACTATTCTCGTCTTTTGAGGAGAGGACTCGGTGTCCGCTTTTTTGATGACACCGTGAGACGACTGGCGCGTAGATTCTATGTTCGATCCGAAAGTGTGACCCACAATTCCCTCATTGCCGGACTTGGTAATTACACCCCGCGACCAGGTGAGTCCTGGAAGCGACCCCGTATACTAGCCCCGGTGGTATAACCCACCAATGAGGGTCGCTTCAGGCCCTCTACAACTAAGAGAAAATAATATATAAACAACTCAAACTGACCCAGTGGCAGGAGTCCTAACTGAGACTCCTCGCGCGAGGCGCGCAATCCCCAGTCGTTTATAGGTTAAAAAAGCATGGTCTTCACATGATATCAGTAAATAAACATAAGCTTTTATCATTACTAATAAACAATAAACTAAAATTAAACATACTAGAGAAAAATAGAGTTTATAAAATACACTGGGCAGAATGCGATGCTATTTATTTCGGTCAATGTGGCCGTGCTCTGAAACATCGCATTTCTGAACATAAGAAGGCGATTTAACCAATAAAGCCAATACAGGTTTTGCAGATCATTGCTTACAACACAATCACTTCATAGATACAAGAAACATAAGAATACTGCACAATATAAAAAAATCAAAAAAAAATGGATTTATTAGAAATTCTATAAATTAGAAAAGCAGTCAAAAGTAACAAAAATTTAACAACCGTACAAACTGAATTCTGTGTATCCCCTTTTATTATAAGTTGTTATTTAGTTTAGTTAATTTTTTGTTTAACCTTCCGATTATACTTTGTTTTTACAGACACTTGACCTTCCTTTACTAGCTTCTCCATTCCTTCCAGTATACATACCTCACAAAAATGTCCGGATATATGCTCTAAACACATGTTCACTTATCTTACTTTCCTATTTTAGTTGTTTCTATGATCTCTTTGAGAATAGCTTAATAAGCTGAAACAGCTGTCAGAGGTAAGTAATAAACTATGAAATTTACCAAGTGTTTGTATGTTTTTTTTTATCTTTATATTAATATATTTCACTAAGTGCCCAAAGAATCATCAATCAATATTCATTACAAGTATTTTTAATTTTTGTATCGTGGTTCCGCGGTATGGAAATTTTTGGAAACGCTAATGTTGGCTGATCAGAAAAATATTTTTATCATCAATGACATAACTTGAATAAATTTGCAGACCCGTCATTGAGCGTATGGCCTAAAATGTAATTTTTATACCTTTATTTTCAGTTAGATGCTTTGTTTTACAAAAGTTGAAATTACTAAATTCAGAACCAATACCTCACAACAGTATTAGATTATCAGACACCATTACCAAATAGTTGGTAGACTGTTGAGTTAAATAGTTCTATCACAATTTTTATACACCGGTAAAGTTACATATGTGCTGAAGGAAGGCTACTGTTTATATTCGGTATCACACCACGATGTAACGTGAATAGTACACGCGGTTGGAGTGTTCGCAAACCCATATACGCTGTGCATATGTGCCAACATAGTTGTTGTCTACAAACACAAACTATTGAGCAATTTATTGCAATGGTTAGCATATTCTAGAGCTGAATAACAGCGGCACTTCTGCAGGTAAAACTTAGAGGTAACGGAATTTAGAGAGAACACAGCTGTAGACTACTGATAACCGCTACGATAGAGAATTGTAAATAACATAAGCTGTTATGGTCGGTATCTTCAGATATTAAACCTTTTTTTTGAAGCAGTTAGACTGTTGCCAACTGTTCAGATTAATGCCAAACATTTTGGTTAAACGTCTGGAAGACGCGCAGTAGCACTGATGATAGAAACGGGGCTAAAAAAGTGGATACACAGCTGTACGTAAATGAGTATTAACGATAAGATAATCGACAGTAAGGGTGTACACAATATAGCCTAGAAAATGACCAGGAAGCCAAAGAAGAGAGTGTATAGACAAAGAACTCTCAGAAGAATTTTATGGCATTCACCAACTTTAACACTACTTATTGTCACACTGCTAAATACTTCGTTCTTAACAAGGCCTTTCGGTGTTTCCACCATCTTCAGGACTTAAACGACCCAGACAATGTCGGTTAAGACCAGAAGATAATGGAGACACCGAAAGGCCTCTTTAAGAACGACATATTTAGCAGTGTGGCAATAAGTAGTGACAGAGTTGGTGTTTTATGGATTGTACAGAAGTTCTCAATAAAACAAACGATAATATAATTGTAACGGCGAATTTCATGCACATGTGGGATAAATACAATTCTCATATGTACAGTCACGGTTAAAGAACAGAAAATGGAAACGGTTGATGGCTCATTAATTTTGCCATATTCAGCAAGTTTTGGATAATCAACATATTCTTTCCGCATAAAGATTCTCAGTGTGGTTGTGGATCTCAGCCAATAATTGGTTATGTTTTAGTTAATGAAAAAGTATAAAATTTAGTAGACGATGCAAGGGTTTTTATAAGACATGAAGCTGGTTACGGAAAGACGGATTATAAAAACAATATTTAGAGGAGTACAAGAAAATGGAATGTAGCGTGGGCGCTATACCAACTTTACAAAGAGCCGGACATTGTCAGGTTAATCATTATACATAGACTAAGGTGAGTCAGACACTTAGAGAGAATGGAGAAAGGACAGCCTACGAAACATATTTTCTACCAGAAACCAATGTGTAGTAGAAAAATGGGAAGATCCCGAAGTAGATTCAAAGACCAGATAGAGGACCGGACCTCGGAAAGGTGAACATATAAAACTGGAAAGCCAAGCCATGCAATAGGAAGGAACGAAATCAACTCTTGGTGCAAGCCTAGACCCACCAAGGATTGTAGAACCATGGTTGATGATTGATGATGAAGTTGGCTATGACCAACTCCTCACATCAAAACATCAAAGATTATTATTCCTGTTAGGTGAAGAAACGCGCAACTCATAGAGCTCCAGGGCTCCACACAAGCTCTTAAATACATCCTACTTTAATACTTTAAGACGATAATATACAACACCTGTACCAGACTGAGTCAGGCAGAGAACAACAAACACGCATCAGTAATAACAAAAATCAAAGCTCTCGTAAGTAACATCATGTCTCACACACCATTAAAAGCTCTTTAAACAAGACTTAAAAGATGCGGAAACCGAGATCTGCGTACATGGGATATTGATGTTGCCCTAACAATGGAAGTTAAGAAACAGGCATATTTGATTTGAAACACCTAGCTTTAAAAACTGTTCACACAAGGTCTGTGTATACGCTGCTCTGTGCCATTACCAGAAGAGAAGTAAGGAAAATTAATCAAAACAATAGGATCAAATGTATAAGTGGTACAGATCACCATGTGTAAAGTAGGCAGGACAAAGGTTACAAAATATTACGACATTTGAATTAAACAGAATGGGAAACCTTTAATATTAGGAATGGCTTAGATGTTATGTGTGGTTGTGGATCCAGTAGCAACTGGCGGTAACAAAATCTGCTGACATGAACGAATGTGTGAAACCAATAACATATGATGAATTTTTACGTGTTGTAAAAATAGAAAGCCAGCGGGCCACAGATGGGTTGAATTTTGAGCTTATAAATACGCTCTACCAGTGAAAAAACATTTCATGTTTATTATTATGAATGAAAAATACTTGATTTTTTAAAATATAACTTTAAGTAAAAATTACAGGTAAAAAGATGAAAATATACCTCCATGTTTTGGATATTGTTAATCGGTAATAACAATGTAAATAACAAAATTATATTCTATATTACTTTGTATTGTATATTACTTTGTATATTACTGATAATTCGTTGGATTTATCTATCAGCTGGATCAATATTAATACACAGTGCTGATACTCTTTAGTGAATTGACTCCTTAATTGTTATCACAATCTGCGCCCCTCAGTGATCGTCATCTCTTTAGTTTTCATTGTATTTCTCAGTATTACTCATCAGTGTAGATCAAACTTTAACCATGTCTCATATTCCTCTTTTCTAGAATCAATTAATACTACACTGTCATATACAAACCTAACGCAGTTTACTCTAATTCAATTAAATTTTATTCGTTTGTCCATGATATTTCATTAAAATAAAGAATATATACTCTTATATCATGTACGAGAATATTTAAATTTTTTTTTAATATTTATAAATTATTTAAGTAAAGATCTTTTATTTGTTTCGGAAAGCCTATTGTTCCCATCTTCAGCTTTCATGATTTTATGTCTTGTGGATTATTAGTGTTTTGGTTATTTGGTGTTATGGTTTCCTGTTGGATTTTGGTAATTTATGTTGGTGTTATTGTGTGTGATTGTAGTGTATATATTAGCTTTTTGAATATTTTCGATATTGAGTGCTTTGAAAATTGTGTCAGGTTTTGTGTTGATTTGTATTTGTTCAGTAATTAATCTGTTTTGTGTTTGTAAATTTTCGTATATGTTCATTATGGTACATGTTTTTTACAAATATACAAACCAAAACAGACTAATTCCTGAACAAATAAAAATCAATAAAAAACATGGCACAATTTTCAAAACACTCAACATCGAAAAAAATACTCAAAAAGTTAATATGTAGACCACCATAACACACAATAACACCAGCATAAAATATACAAATCCAACAGAAAACCATAACAACAACCAACCAAAAGGCAAATGCTCCACAAGATATAAAATAAGGAAGGCTGAAGATGGGAACAATACGCTTCCCGAAACATGTACCAAATAAGAGAATAAAACATCTTGAAGTAAAGAATTTATAAATATTAAATAAATTATATTCGCATCAAGAAATAGACTGTTGCAAAAAGTGTTTAAATTTTTTAATTTTCTAATTCGACAAGGCAGCGGTAACAAGTTATCGCTGTATTAACAAGTTATCTGATATTAAGAAATGTATAGTTAAGTAAAAAATGTATATTACGTAATATAGAATACAAATATGTTGTATACATAATACAAAATAATATAGAATATAATTTGTTATTTAAGTTGTTATTACCGATTAACAAGATCTTTTAGTTTGTTTATGTAACATGGAGGTATATTTTCCACTTTTTGCCTATAATTTTTATTTAAAGTTATATTTTTTAAAAATCAAGTATTTTCCATTCTTAATAATAAACGTAAAACGTTTTTTCATTTTAAAACAATGCCTTTAAATTCATTATTATCTTCTTAATTTTGATACTGACATTGCATATTTCAACTTGTGAAGGGACTGAAAAATTACCGTGCTGCTTTCGTGTATCCATTTCCCTGTTATGCTTCTGTTTCACCTTCGTCACAAACAAAATTTGAACTTGGGTTTCGTAACGCAGAACGGTTTGGTAACGTTTCGCTTCAACAATAAAAGTCTTTGATCATAAACTGCAAGGAAAATCTATTATCAGTATTAGTATTACAGAAGAGCAAGATTTCTGTTATGTAATGATATTGCACGAAGGCTTGCACGACCGATGTCATTTCGATTAAAATTAACTCCCGGGCTATTTAGCCGTGGTCCATTGTCTGTGACAAAACCAGACGTTTCGGCAATGCTGCTGACTACCGACTTCAGTAGAAAAACGCTAACGTGGGATGATATGCGTTAGGACCACAGTACTATGGTTAAGGCTGGAGATGTCCCATTAACGCTACTTCTACTTATGAATTTCTCAATGTCACGATATGGTAATAAATCAACCACCAGCCAATCGGAAAGAAGAAGATCCATGAGAGGCTAGCAACGCTCGCTGCCATAAAGAACGTAATGACAGGTTTTCACCCCTCCCATGTTTCTGAATCTGAACGCGCTCCATATTAAGGCGAAGCAAGTACGCGCTGACCGCCGACAAAAGCTCCATCTCACCGAAGAGGATCCGATGTTGGGCATTGGCGAGCGCGTCCTCCGCCACGGCAGACTTCTCCGGCTGCCTCAATCGACAGTAGCGGCTGTGTTCACCCACACGAGTGCCCACACTACGCTTCGTGGTTCCAATGTAAAGCTGGGAACTCCGTAGACTCCACACGACCACAGCGTCCTTCGCCAAACACGACCAAACAGACCGGAAGTTAATTTTAATCAATCTCTTATGTAGTGTTACCTGTATTTCTACAGAATCAGTGCACCTTATATTTATAAAACTCGCTCCCGCTTCACTTTTAGTAAACAAATCAGCTGAATGTTTTTTAATCATGGATCTTATTCTGCAGGTAAATAAACAGTCAGTTTAATTTATCGCTGTCTGTATAGTACAAAAGTGCTATCAAATGAAAGACATTGCACGTACAGTGTAATTGGAGTTGCTGCTAAGTTACTGCGATAAAACAGTATATTTCCTTGTTATTTTAGAGTTGTCGGTAACGTAAAGCCTTAAGTTAATTTATAGCCGCAATTAGGAAAATTAATTGTTGTGGAGAAAAATACAGTAGAAGTATCCTCTTACGGTAATCTCTCTATCTCTCTCCCTCTCCCTCTCGCTTTCTCTCTGTCCTTTTATGTACTCAAAATAACCCACTTTTTCTACGTTTTTAAGCTGAATTTAAATATTACGTCGCTATATAAATACGTGTGTGATTTTTACAGTTCTTTACTGCACTACGTTTGATATGTAAGTAAAATGGCTTTCCTTACAAACCTTTTGCTAAAAACATTTGAAAGAAACTGGCATCAACGAAAAGGCAGTGTAGAAAAGTAGTAAAGCAGAAACAAGAACAATTGGTACTGTACCTTTATGCGTACCCAAAGTCATTTTCGATATTTCGATTATGCCATTTTTTGGGTTCGATATGTAGTCAATATCGCACATAACTTTATGTAGGTAAAAGAATTATACAAATTTTAATTTTGTATGTTGCAAAATAGTTGTCTGGCGATTGCAATTGGTTTTGTTTGTTATTTTATTAATGGGAAATGTTTGTAGCAGTAATACTGTATATGGCCGGCGCGTGCCTGTGACGCCAAGAATTGAAGATGTTAGGTTAACACGAAAAATTACATTGCACATGGAAACCAACACGTCTGTAATGTAAAACTCGTTATTTTGCAAATACCATGAAAAACCTCAACTCGAAGTAAGGCGGGATAGTCCTCGCCCATTATTACACATGTCACGATTGACATCGAAGTAAGGCGGGATAGTCCTCGCCCATTATTACACATGTCACGATTGACATCGAAGTAAGGCGGGATAGTCCTCGCCCATTATTACACATGTCACGATTGACATCGAAGTAAGGCGGGATAGTCCTCGCCCATTATTACACATGTCACGATTGACATCGAAGTAAGGCGGGATAGTCCTCGCCTATTATTACACGTGTCACGATTGACATCGAAGTAAGGCGGGATAGTCCTCGCCCATTATTACACATGTCACGATTGACATCGAAGTAAGGCGGGATAGTCCTCGCCCATTATTACACATGTCACGATTGACATCAAAGTAAGGCGGGATAGTCCTCGCCCATTATTACACGTGTCACGATTGACATCGAAGTAAGGCGGGATAGTCCTCGCCCATTATTACACGTGTCACGATTGACATCGAAGTAAGGCGGGATAGTCCTCGCCCATTATTACACGTGTCACGATTGACATCGAAGTAAGGCGGAATAGTCCTCGCCCATTATTACACGTGTCACGATTGACATCGAAGTAAGGCGGGATAGTCCTCGCCCATTATTACACGTGTCACGATTGACATCAAAGTAAGGCGGGATAGTCCTCGCCCATTATTACACATGTCACGATTGACATCGAAGTAAGGCGGGATAGTCCTCGCCCATTATTACACATGTCACGATTGACATCGAAGTAAGGCGGGATAGTCCTCGCCCATTATTACACGTGTCACGATTGACATCGAAGTAAGGCGGGATAGTCCTCGCCCATTATTACACGTGTCACGATTGACATCGAAGTAAGGCGGGATAGTCCTCGCCCATTATTACACGTGTCACGATTGACATCGAAGTAAGGCGGGATAGTCCTCGCCCATTATTACACATGTCACGATTGACATCGAAGTAAGGCGGGATAGTCCTCGCCCATTATTACACGTGTCACGATTGACATCGAAGTAAGGCGGGATAGTCCTCGCCCATTATTACACGTGCCACGATTGACATCGAAGTAAGGCGGGATAGTCCTCGCCTATTATTACACGTGTCACGATTGACATCGAAGTAAGGCGGGATAGTCCTCGCCCATTATTACACATGTCACGATTGACATCGAAGTAAGGCGGGATAGTCCTCGCCCATTATTACACATGTCACGATTGACATCGAAGTAAGGCGGGATAGTCCTCGCCCATTATTACACATGTCACGATTGACATCGAAGTAAGGCGGGATAGTCCTCGCCCATTATTACACATGTCACGATTGACATCGAAGTAAGGCGGGATAGTCCTCGCCTATTATTACACATCTCACGATTTTTGTAGCCGAACTCGTTTCTTCAGATGTTTTTCAAAATATATAAACACTTGGTACTTTTCACAGTTTTTTGTTTAACTCTGACAGCTGTTTCGACTTCTTAAGCCATTGTCAAAGAGATGAGTGAACACTAAACAGAGGAGGTAAGGGTGGTGTTGGACACCTGTTTAGGGCGTGTATCGGAACATGTGTGAGGTGCGAAGATGGAGAGGGGAGTTGGAGGACCTAAGCGAAGGTCAAGTGTCGATAAAATTAATTAATTAAAGCTGGTTTAAGAAGCTTTTTAAAAACGAAAACCGGTTCAGGTAATAAGGTAAAGCTATTACGTTTTTACCCATAAAAACTTTGTGTTCCGATTCGGTAGTGAAATAATTATATTTAGTTTACATAAATACTTGTATTTTTCAGTTTATATTTACTGTTGTAGTTTCGTTCATTTGTCAGTTTAAAAATGTTAGGTTTTTTTATTTTAAGTGTTACAGTGTTATAAGCATTCTATATACACATTAAACGTTACGTTTTCTTCAACAATGGCTTTTATTTATTTCACCAGTAAACTAATAAACCCAAAACCGTCGTCACCTAACCTCACAAATGAAAACAACACGTATTTTTGCTTTACATTAAGAAATAGGACAATTTACAATTAGTACACTTCTTCTTATAAACGTCGTAATATTATATCGATACAATTGCGTATTAAAAACATCGAAAATGTACTGCGGGTACGGTTAAAGGTACAGATCCAAAAACAAATGTATCAGAACAGACTATTGGAGATACTCTTTAAAGGTGACAGTAAAGAATTAAGAATTTATATTACAAATTAAATGTAATAGAAAATTAATTCAGTATTCTGTGCGCTGACTTTGAGTTATATCAGTGTGACGTGTTATGAGGGCGACTGACATACGTCGTCTTCGCGCTGCGGTTAGATTGCATTACAGACGTACTGGTTTCCATGTGCAATTTCATTTTTCATGTAAACCTAAAATTTCGTTGACGCCTCAATAAAATCAAATTGACACATTGAAAAATAGTGATTAATCGTCCACAGCCTACAGAATAATGTTTGACACCAGCTCGAAGGTAAGGACAGTACACTGTGCACATAGTATTATTAGTGTCTTGTAAACAGTTAAACATTGTCAATCTATTAATTTATTGTTATATTGTAGTGTTAGTGGTCTCAAATATTTCTACTAGTAATTTTATACAAACCACTATGTTGTCTTTGCTATTGACGAGCACCAAAGACAGTTAAAAAGTAAAATAAACAAAATAATATTATGTTAACAAAAGCGGACAAAGGCAACTCCGTAGTGCTAATAGATAAAGAAGAGTATATAAAGAAAAAGAATGAATTTATAAAAAGTAATAATTATGAAGAGATTAAATATGATTATACTAACAAAATTTCAAAGTAGGGTGAAGAAATTAATAAAAATACCACTATGTTTAAGAATAAAGTAAAACTAACAGAATCAAATCCGGAAGCGCCTAAATTTAAATGTCAGATAAAATTGCACAAAGAAACCCACCCAGTTAGGCCAATAATATCGTTTATTGGAGCACCAGCATATAAGTTATCAAAAGAATGTAGTAAGATACTAAAAGTATATTATGACTTCGAGAAAAAACATAGTATAGAAAATAACAAAAAGTTGATAGAAACACTGAAAGAAGAAGTACAAGCAAAAGAAAGTTCAAGGTTAATATCGCTTGATGTAGTAGATATGTTTACAAACATCCCGGTTGAAAAAACGATAAAACTAATTGAAAAGAACAAATTGAAAGGATACGGAAAGAAAGAAGAATTAATAAAAGTAATACAAGAGTGTTTGAAGCAAAATTACTTTAGGTTTAATAATAAGCTTTATATTCAGAAGAAGGGACTTCCAATGGGTTCATCAATGTCACCGATAATGGCTGTGGGGTTCTTTTTGATTTGCAGTGGACTGTATATTGTCAAACTAAATGGTTAAAAGGCTTTCTTCCCATGTAATCAACAATGCATAAAAATTAAGCGTTTACTGACCTTGTCCTTGTGCGTTGTAAATGTCCTGTTGTAAGCAACACTTTGGTGTTTTCTAGGCAGTCCTAAACTTAACAATAATATTCCAACAAACGTTAAACACATAAAATAAACACATTAAAAAAAGCACAAAGTAAAATAACAATAGCGTTGAATAGTCTTTCTATTCTTGCGGTATGCGTGTATAAACGAAAAAGAACTGAACTGCACGATATACCGTACACTACAGGAAAGAAAAACGCTCTAATTATGACTGCTGATTACAATGTGAATTGAACTTTGAAACAGGTAATGGGAGTGCATTCTATTAGAGATAATGAAATATAGATAGGGTGAGTTTAACTATTGTTATGAAAACAAAATATCTGACATACCGGCCCCTTTGAACCAACTGGTTCAACAAGAAACATTAAAAGAACATAAGAACAAATTTGATCCTTTGGAAGAGTATAATAAAACTAAATTATAAGGGGCAGTAGCCAATTGACTGGTCGAGGATTTTAGTAAATGGGAAGACGGGATACCTTAACAGAAGGACGGGTCAAGGTTCCACCGGCAGTCTTCATGTTGACGACACGTACCACTCCATCATTCCCTGGAGATACGGAGATGACTCTCCCGAGCTTCCACTTGAGGGGTGTCAGGTTTGTTTCATGAATAACGACTAAATCTCCTATTTTGAGATTTTCTTGAGGTCTGATCCATTTGGACCGTTCTTGAAGTGTGTGGAGGTACTCCATTTGCCATCTTTTCCAGAGATGTTATGTGAAGGCTTGAACCAATTTCCAGCGTTTTATGTGATTAAGTGGTGCATTGGTTAGTTGAGGTTCGATCAGGGCATTAAGAGGTCCTCCAGTTAGAAAATGTCCTGGTGTAAGAGGTTGAAGATCTGAAGGGTCATTCGAGAGAGGAGCTATCGGCCTCGAATTAAGGATAGCTTCAACACGCACAACTAAGGTGGTAAATTCTTCGTACGTTAAAATGTGTTCACCTATGACTCTGGTGAGATGATATTTTGCACCTTTAATGGCACGTTCCCAAATCCACCTTGGTGAGGTGCACGCGGAGGAATGAAATGGAATGTGATACTGTTGTTCGTAGCAAAATCTTGCATCTCTGGTTGCTTCATGAGATCTTGAAAACATCTTTTGAGTGAAGAAGCAGCTCCTATGAAATTAGTCCCACAATCAGAGTACAGGTCTGATACAAGACCTCTCCTAGAGATGAATCTCGTAAGGGCTGCAATGAAGGCGTCTGTAGTTAAATCAGTAACCACTACCAAGTGTACAGCTTTTGTTGCAAAACAGATGAACAGACAGAGGTACACCTTTATAGGCTGTATCCTGCGAAGTTTAAAAAACTTGACCGTGTAAGGACCAGCATAATCAACTCCAGAAGCGTTCAAACAACGAGTAGGGGTAACACGACGGCTGGTAGATCACCCATGAGCGGAGACGTGTTTGTTGATTTTGCACGAAAACATCGTACGCATTTAAATATTCTTGAGCGTATAACACTGCGGGCGGAGAGGATCCAAAAGCGTTGAGATAGTGTTGCTTGGAGGAACTGGGGACCAGCGTGCAGGTACATGCCATGATAGTAATCAATGAGTAAATGAATAGCGACATGATTTTTTGGCAGAAGAATAGGATGTTTGGCATTGTAAGTAAGCGCAGAGTTTTTCAGTCGACCTCCGACACGGACTATTCCTGCATCATCAATAAAGGGTGCTAGACGTTGGATGCGGTTTGAGCATGTCCTTTTCTTGGAGAGTAGATCTATGTCTTCTGCAAAGTGAAGTCTCTGAATGAGCCAGCAAATGCGGTTACAGGCGTTATTTAATTCAGTTACTGTAAATGATCCACTTATGGTGGTTTTAAATTTCAAACGGGTTATAAAGCGAAGGACATAAGCCATTACATGAAGAAGAGTCTTCCAAGAAGAAAACTTTGTAAGAAATCCAAATGTTGGGACTTCTTTTGTGGTCATCACAAGATTAAGCACATTTGGTTTCATTTCAGGAATAGACTCCTCCGAAATTGGATGAAGGATAGATTGTGGCCAGGTCTGCGTTGATTTAGCGAGCCATGGTGGTCCTAGCCACCACTGATTATGTTTCATCAGAACCGTGGGTGTCAAGCCTCGAGAAGCACAATCAGCAGGATTGTCAACAGTTGAAACATATTTCCAGACGTGCGGTGAAACTAAGTCTTGTATTTGTGCCACACGATTAGCAACATACACCTTGAGACGAAAAGATAGAGTGCGTATCCAAGATAGAACTACTGTAGAGTAGCACCATGCTGAAATGTTGTCAATCTTGTGATGTTGTGAGAGCTGTTCTGTACATTAATGTAGCAATTTGGCTAACATGTGCGCACCACAAAGTTCCAAGCGGGGAATAGTCACACGCTTCAGTGGAGCTACTCTTGATTTTGCGATCAGCAGTCGTATGTTGACATCTCCTTCTGCGTCTTCTGTGCGCAGGAAGACACAAGCTGCATATCCGGATTCACTTCCATCTGAAAATCCATGAAGCTGGATATTGACTGCAGTTGCTAAGGATATGAAACGTGGTATCCTTAGCTTTTCTATTTCTGGAAGTTCTTTCACGAATCGTGACCACTTCTCGAAAATATGATCAGGTAATGGAGAATCCCAATCTAAGCCTAAGGTCCATACATGCTGCGTTAAGACTTTAGACCAAAAAAATATTGGGGATATCCAACTACAAGGGTCATAAATCTGAGCAATTGATGAAAGTAAAGTTCTTTTTGTGTAATTACTTGAAGGTGTGTGCATCACATATGAAAAGACATCAATATCTGGGATCCATTTTAGCCCTAATACACTTGAAAATGGCTGTTCCGACGTGCGTAACATGAGGGGTGTCTCAGGATTATCTTGCATGACATTTTCTAAGAGTTTAGGATGGTTTGAAGACCACTTGCTCAGTTCGAATCCACCCTTTTTCAAAAGTAAAACAACATCCTCTTGAAGGTGGAGAGCTTCTTCCAGAGAATTGCTCCCTAATAGAGCATCATCAACATATATTTGCTGTTGGAGTGCTTCAGCAGCAAGTGGATGATTTTTTCCTTCGTCCATAATGAGCTGTTGTACTACTCTATTGGCAAGGTAAGGCGAGGACGTCATACCATAAGTGACAGTAGTCAATTGGTAGACCTTTAGCGGGACTGAAGTGTCTTCTCTCCAGTATATTAACTGAAAGATTTGATCATCTTCATGGATGGATATCTGCCTAAACATTTGTTTGATATCACAAGAGAAAACAAATTTATGTTGACGAAAGCGAAGAATTATATCAGTAATGTCATTGTGCAACTTTGGACCCTGATGTAGAATGTGGTTCAGTGAGACACCTGAAGAAGATGGTGCTGATGCATTGAAAACAACACGGATTTTCCTATCTTTAAAAACTCCATGATGTGGCAAAAAGTAATGCGGCTTGTTCAGAGATGGCACAGATGTGCACAGTTTCATGTGCCCACATGCTAAGTAGTCATTCATAAAATTGACAAACTTCTGTTTAAACTCAGGTTGAGATTCAGATTTGCGTTCCAGTGTATTAAACAGGCGTTTTGCCAAAGTTGTAGAGTCACCTAGTTGAGCAGGGTTTCCGCTGAAAGGCAAGTGACAAACATATCTGCCGGAGGCATCTCTCTTATGAGTAGAGACGAAGTGAGCTTCACATTTTTCATCTTGTGGAGCGAATTTTGTAGTGTGAGGTGGTTCCTCTATGGACCAAAAACGTTGCAATGTTGCGTGCAGATCATGATCATTTGTCGATAAAAGAGTCATTAAGCCTGAGTAAGGATTAGACTTAAGTGAAGCAGGTGTCGGACCAAGCACAACATAGCCAAAGATTGTATTGACAGCGTATGGCATATTCTTGCCGAGATTGATAAAGGTACCATTAAGAGTCAATGCAAATAAATCTGCTCCAATCAGAAGGTCAACTGGACCCGGAACATCAAAAGTTGGATCCGCTAGCATATAACCTTTGAGTCGCTCTTTAATTTCTGGTGGGAGCTGAACACGAGGCAGATTGCATGATATTTTATTAAGAATCATGACTGGGTGAGATTTTGCTAAAATATTCCCACTGAGCGAAGACAATGTCACAAAGGTAAGTCCCTTCGTTTTCACTGGGGCTGTAGAGATGCCACTAAGTTCTGGAACATCTGTTTGAGAGCGGTACAAACACAAAGTCTTTGCACAACTTTCTGAAATAATTGTTGTTTGGGATGCACTATCAAGCACAGCTCGTACAACTGCTGCATTTCCATTGGCAGATGTGATATGCACCAAAGCGGTTGCGAGTAACACAGTGTTATTCTGGTTGCAAGAAACACCTATCAAGGTAGTATCCTGGTGACACTCTGCAGAGTGGTTTTGCTTATTCATCGTCGTTTCAACAGAAGGGCACAAGGTAGGTCTATTTGACTGAGTCAATTATTGTTGGGGTTGTGCGGAGCGGTTCTCAACAAAACAATGTAGTAGGCTATGGTGACGCCTATGACATACATTGCATGTGTGGACGGACTTACAGGTGACTAACTTATGTGTTCCAAAACAATTTTGACACAAGTTCTTATTTTTAACAAAAGCTTGTCTCTCTTGTACAGTAAGTGCGGAAAAATCTGCACATCTATATATGTTGTGTGAATTTGATGAACAGAAGATACAATGCTGAGTGTGAGTAGTGACCATCGCTATTTTGTGCGGTTTAAACTGGTTTTTATTCATTTTAAAGCCACTGATTTTTTGAGAGGTTTGAAGAGAAGGTTCATTTTTTGAGATGATATTAGTTAAACCCGCTGCTTCTTTGCAATAACATTCATTTTCTAAGAATGTAATTACTTCTGTAATGGTAGGAACATGTTGTAAATTATCTCGAGAACGTTCAAGTTTGGTCCTGAATTCCGTGTCAAATCTACGCAAAATATATGAGGTCAACAACAAACTTTCACTAGCAATATCATGTCCTAGTGCTTTGAGCGCTTGATAATTTTCATTGCAGGTCGACAGGAAATTCCTCATTTGTTTAACTGAAGGATTGTGCAATTGTGGTAACTCAAATATATTGCTTACGTGAAGTGCTATCAACAATCTAGAATTGTGATATCTTTTTAGCAAAGTTTGCCAGGCTATGGCATAGTTTGTATTAGTAACAGGCAACGATTTAATTAAATTTAGCGGCTCATCAGTCAAACAAGAAAGCAAGTATGTAAATTTCTCCACATTAGAAATGGTTTCATTTTTGTGCACTGCATTTTCAAACAGACTGTGAAAGGCTACCCATTTCTCAGGTTGTCCAGAAAATGTTCCCAAGTTTAAGCGAGGTAAATTTACGGTGGGAGTGGGTGCAACTAGTTGTAGTGCACCAGTGTGAGACTGATCCAAGGTTTCCTGCGGTTGCGATGGTAGAAGAGGAGCACACGAACTTTGTATAGATATATTTAAGTCTGATATAGAATCTTGTAATCTTGAAATCTGTTCATTATCCAGATCTTCTGGTAAAGGTGTTGTACTAAATAGTTTATTTATAAGCCTTTCAAATTCAGCATATTTATTTTCTGCGGTGGAACTAAGCAAACTAACTTTTTGTGTTTGCTGTTCAGTTAAATTACCTATACCAGTAACCTCAAGAGCAACAATTTGCTTGTTAATATTATGAAGCCTATTCTCAATCAGTTCACTTTGCTTCACAAAAGAAGAAAATCTCATTTTGGTAATTTATTAATACACTCGGTTTAAAAAACAGATTCAGATGTAAATAACAAAAGTGTTCTAAGTAAAAGTTGTAATTCACAATGTTCTTCCACTACTCGGTAATTTCCAGTCCAAATAATTTTAATTTATTTATTTTTTATCACTCTAAAATACCAATAGCGTAGATGACAGTAATAATGGTAATATGGTAATAAAGGAATATGGCTACTGTATTTTAGAAACTAATACAGAGGTCGGTTTTGAAGAAACACACTACACTTCAGAACTATGCTTGCTAGATAAAACATGAAATAACACACGCTGCACAATGAATCAATAAAACTATGCTTGCATGAAAAAACAAGATAAAATCATAACAAAATGAAAAGAGCACTGAGTATTGGCAATACTTGCCAGTAGTAAATAATTGTTTTTTTTTTTTTTATATAAGAGTTTACAATAATTCAATAAACATAATAATAAAGAGCGTAATAATTAATAAAAATCTTGCTTTCCAACGTGCTGGATTCTGAATGAAAGATGCTATCCGGGCTGGACGGACCAAAAATGTGGGGTTCTTTTTGATTTGCAGTGGACTGTATATTGTCAAACTAAATGGTTAAAAGGCTTTCTTCCCATGTAATCAACAATGCATAAAAATTAAGCGTTTACTGACCTTGTCCTTGTGCGTTGTAAATGTCCTGTTGTAAGCAACACTTTGGTGTTTTCTAGGCAGTCCTAAACTTAACAATAATATTCCAACAAACGTTAAACACATAAAATAAACACATTAAAAAAAGCACAAAGTAAAATAACAATAGCGTTGAATAGTCTTTCTATTCTTGCGGTATGCGTGTATAAACGAAAAAGAACTGAACTGCACGATATACCGTACACTACAGGAAAGAAAAACGCTCTAATTATGACTGCTGATTACAATGTGAATTGAACTTTGAAACAGGTAATGGGAGTGCATTCTATTAGAGATAATGAAATATAGATAGGGTGAGTTTAACTATTGTTATGAAAACAAAATATCTGACAATGGCATTATTTATTACTCATTATTCATTCATTTACATGAATTACTTTGAAAATAAAAGAATGTCAACAGTGAAAAATGAAGACAAAATTAAGAAATGGATGAGGTATGTAGACGATATCTTGTTAATATGGGAGGGCGATGATGAAGAATTAAAGGTATTTTTTGAAGAGGTTAACAAATTAGAAGAGTCAGAATGATCACAGTTGCACACCACTATGTAAAAATTATCCCAATTAGCGCTTTCAAGCTTCACAGCCCATCGTCAGATTGGAATAGACACAAAATAAGTGGAAACAACCCCTTCACCCCTCTCCACAACCATGCTCACACACAACAAGCTAAAATATAAATGACCCTTCCCCACCCCCTAAACCCTGTCCCACCATCTGTAGAGTTACATATTTTTTCTAGCAAATTCCTTGTGTTTCAGTGTTTTGTGTGTGTGTGTGTGTGTGTGTGTGTGTGTGTGTGTGTGTGTGTGTGTGTGTGTGTGTGTGTGTGTGTGTGTGTGTGTGTGTGTGTGTGTGTGTGTGTGTGTGTGTGTGTGTGTGTGTGTGTGTGTGTGTGTGTGTGTGTGTGTGTGTGTGTGTGTGTGTGTGTGTGTGTGTGTGTGTGTGTGTGTGTGTGTGTGTGTGTGCATCCTTTTAAACTACCCACTTCCTCTCCACACACGTGGGTCAGTCAACACCCTTATTTTAAAACATCCAAATAGTACTATGCAAAATAATTCTTAATATTATCTATCTGTCCTCTATCATTTACTTCTTAATCATGTTATAAAATATTTCTTCATTATCAAATTTAATTTTAATATTAATTAAATTGTCTAACCCTTTTTCTCTCTCTTTCAATATTTCTAACTCCTCTCTAAGCTTCCTTTCAACTGTGTTATTCACTACTTTTACAATTTCGTATTCTTCCAAAGGATTAACAAACTTATGGTTGTCTTCTATGAAATGTCTTGCATATAACGAATTGGTTGTTCTATTACCTTCTCCACGTTTGTGGTCAGACAGGACGGAAATTCGTATGCAGGTTGTCTGACCACAAACGTGGAGAAGGTAATAGAACAACCAATTCGTTATATGCAAGACATTTCATAGAAGACAACCATAAGTTTGTTAATCCTTTGGAAGAATACGAAATTGTAAAAGTAGTGAATAACACAGTTGAAAGGAAGCTTAGAGAGGAGTTAGAAATATTGAAAGAGAGAGAAAAAGGGTTAGACAATTTAATTAATATTAAAATTAAATTTGATAATGAAGAAATATTTTATAACATGATTAAGAAGTAAATGATAGAGGACAGATAGATAATATTAAGAATTATTTTGCATAGTACTATTTGGATGTTTTAAAATAAGGGTGTTGACTGACCCACGTGTGTGGAGAGGAAGTGGGTAGTTTAAAAGGATGCACACACACACACACACACACACAACACTGAAACACAAGGAATTTGCTAGAAGAAATATGTAACTCTACAGATGGTGGGACAGGGTTTAGGGGGTGGGGAAGGGTCATTTATATTATAGCTTGTTGTGTGTGAGCATGGTGGTGGAGAGGGGTGAAGGGGTTGTTTCCACTTATTTTGTGTCTATTCCAATCTGACGATGGGCTGTGAAGCTTGAAAGCGCTAATTGGGATAATTTTTACATAGTGGTGTGCAACTGTGATCATTCTGATTGTGATTTAAACCACTAACACAAATTTCTTCATTAAACGTCTGTTAAGATGTGCAATCGACTACAGGTAATGGACAACAACAATGAGGTAATAAACGACAACAATAAGGTAAGTAAAGTATTTAAATATCTTAAGTTAAAAGTTAAATTGAAGAGGGTTTTAAGTAAAATATGGTTTAATAAACAATGTCTGGATAATAATGTCATCCCAAAGTACGCTCAAGTTAAAATTAAAAATAAGAACAGTGTAGCCAAAAAAGTAAAAGAACAAAGCGAGAAGTTGTGGATAAAACTGGAAATAAGGTCACTCTACGGCTTAATCAATAGATATAATAGGGAATTATATGACAGACACATAGAATTGTTAAGAATATACTCGTATGTAGAGTTAGAAGAAATATTATATAATTTTGGTTTGGGGTACGTAGAAAAGAAATTGGAAAAGAAAAATAAAAAAATGGTAGATAAGTTAAATAAGTTAATAAAAAAGAACGAAGTAAAAAAGGAACACCTCTCTAAGAATAACTATGAAAAAAGAGTAATAAACCTTACAGAGGTAAATTTCAATACAGAAGAAAAAGAAATGTTAGCAAAAGGGTTAAAATACGCACCGCCACCAGAATTAAATCAAGAAAAAACGATTATTGAATGCGAAAGCATAATACAAAAACTAGGAAATGAAAATGATAAAAAAAGAATAAGGTGGGAAGTAGGGAATGTAGTAGATAAAATATTTAAGAGAAGTTTGTATAATTCAAAAAATGAACAAAAAATCAAATCAACTGTAACTAAACTAAAGAATAAAATAAAGAAGAATGATATTATAGTAACGAAGGCGGACAAAGGAAATACAATGGTACTACTGAGAAAGGACGAATACATAAAGAAAACGGAAGAATTTATAAGGGAAGGACCATACGAGGAAATAAAGTATGATTATACAAGTAAGTACCAGTCAAGGATAAAACAAATGATGAAACAGATAACATTTATAGAAGAAAATAAGAAAAAGTATTTATTGGAAAGTAATCCAACAGCACCAACTTTTAAAAGTCAGGTTAAGATACATAAAGAAGGAAAACCAATTAGACCGATTGTGTCTTTTATTAATGCACCTATTTATAAATTATCAAAGGAAGTTAGCAGAGTACTGAAAGAGAAATATGAATTTGGGACAAAATACAACATAGAGAATAATGTAAAATTGATAGAAAAATTAGAAAATGTTAGGATTAATGTAAATACAAAATTGATATCACTGGATGTTAAGGACATGTTTACCAATATCACAGTAAATGAAGTTATTAAGTTAATAAACGATAATAATATGGGAGAATACAGGTATAAAAAGCAGTTGATGAAAGTAATTAAAGAATGTGTAAATCAGAACTATTTTAGGTTTAATAACAAGTTTTATATACAGAAAAAAGGTTTACCTATGGGGTCTTCATTATCCCCTATTCTTGCTGAAATATACATGAATGATTTTGAAAAGCAATTAATAACTTCCACTAAGTATAAAAACAATATAAAATTATGGTCTAGATACGTTGATGATGTATTAGTAATTTGGGAAGGAAGCATAGAAGAAGTGCATGAGTTTATAAATGAGGTAAATAGTAAGGATAAAAACTTACAATTTAAAGAAGAGATAGGAGGTAAGAAAATAAATTACTTAGATTTAAACATAGAAATTAAAGATAATGAGAAACTACAGTTTGGGATATTTAGGAAAGAGTCGTATTCTGATATAATTATACCAAGAGAGTCTTACCACCCATATAGATATAAAATGGCGGCAATCAATTCATTTTGTTACAGAGCTCAGAAGTGTTTAAAAGAGACCGAGTCAAAAGATAGGGAGTTAAGAACGATAAAGGGAATTGTAAGGAATAATAATTATAACACCAACATAGTGGATAAAGTTATGAAAAGGGTTAACATACAAAAAGATAAAATAGAACCGGAACAAAAGAATTATGCAGGGTCATTGACATACATAGGTTCACATACTAGAAAAATTATAAAATGTTTTAATAAATATGGAGTAGATATAGCTATTAAAAAATGTGAAACGGTATTTGATAAGATAAGGAATAAGAATATAGAAAAAATTCCAGTATTACAGAAAAGCGGAATTTATAAATTAAAATGTAAAGACTGCAACAAGGTGTACCTAGGAGAGACAGGACGGAAATTCGTATGCAGGTTGTCTGACCACAAACGTGGAGAAGGTAATAGAACAACCAATTCGTTATATGCAAGACATTTCATAGAAGACAACCATAAGTTTGTTAATCCTTTGGAAGAATACGAAATTGTAAAAGTAGTGAATAACACAGTTGAAAGGAAGCTTAGAGAGGAGTTAGAAATATTGAAAGAGAGAGAAAAAGGGTTAGAAAATTTAATTAATATTAAAATTAAATTTGATAATGAAGAAATATTTTATAACATGATTAAGAAGTAAATGATAGAGGACAGATAGATAATATTAAGAATTATTTTGCATAGTACTATTTGGATGTTTTAAAATAAGGGTGTTGACTGACCCACGTGTGTGGAGAGGAAGTGGGTAGTTTAAAAGGATGCACACACACACACACACACACACACACACACACAACACTGAAACACAAGGAATTTGCTAGAAAAAATATGTAACTCTACAGATGGTGGGACAGGGTTTAGGGGGTGGGGAAGGGTCATTTATATTTTAGCTTGTTGTGTGTGAGCATGGTGGTGGAGAGGGGTGAAGGGGTTGTTTCCACTTATTTTGTGTCTATTCCAATCTGACGATGGGCTGTGAAGCTTGAAAGCGCTAATTGGGATAATTTTTACATAGTGGTGTGCAACTGTGATCATTCTGATTGTGATTTAAACCACTAACACAAATTTCTTCATTAAATTAGAAGAGAGTATAAAATTTAAAATGGAAGTAAGAAAAAAGGAAATAAATTTCCTAGATTTAAACTTAAGAATAACAAAAGAAAATAAAATAAAATTTGACATTTATAGGAAAAGCAAATATACGGATGTTATAATACCAAATGATTCATACCATCCAATACAGTATAAAATGGCAGCGATAGATAATTTCTGTCATAGAATAAACAGTTGTATAGAAGATGAGGAAAACAAAAAGAAAGAAATAGAAAAATTTAAAATAATTGTAAAAAACAACAAGTGTAATACGAATGTAGTAGATAAAATATTTAATAATATAAAACGGAGAGAAGAAACAAAAAATGAGAATAGTAAAGAAAAGAAGGAGTATAAGGGATCCATATCTTATATAGGTTATAACACAAGAAAGATACAAAAAAATTTTAGAAAATATAATATAGAGGTAGCGGTTAAAAAATCGAAAACCGTGTTTGATATAATAAAAACTACGAATTTTGAAGAAGAAGACATATTGAAGAAAAGTGGAGTATATATGCTTAGTTGTGGGGAATGTGAAAAAGTGTATCTGGGCGAAACGGGTCGTCAATTTTACCAGATATTTAAAGAACATAGGAGGGGTGAAGGAGAATTAACGACGGAATTCATTATACGCTAGGCATTTTATAGAAGAAGGACATAAATTCATAGACCCAGTCGTAAATTATAAGATAATAAAAGTGATGGGTAATGAAAGAGAAAGGAAATTAAAGGAAGAAGTGGAAATATTAAAAATAAGAAATAAAGATGAAAAAAGACTAACGAATATAAAAACCACATTTGAAAATGAAGAAATATTTAACAGCTTATTAGACTACAAAAAAGTGTAAGTTAACGTAAATTGTAATGGCTACAAAATTGGTTATGTAAGACAACCCACTATGGGTGGAGCTAAGTAAGACGTTACTTCGTCAGGGGGCGGGGCTAGATAGGTCCGGTAAAACGGTATATAAGAAGTGAACGGTTTCATATTTCTCTGTTGGTAAATGACTTGAAGATGGCTTGACTGCCGAAAGCGCTCGTCAATACCAAAGACAACATAGTGGTTTGTATAAAATTGCTAGTAGAAATTTAAACATTGGTCAGTGAAATAAATTTACGTTATATTAGGTTCACATAATAATAATAATAATAATAATTATAATAATAATTTTTTTTACGAGGGAGACTGTGGAAAACTAATGTTCGCCGCAGGAGAGTCCGCATTCCTACGGTGTGTGGGACTCTCACCCACCAAAACCACAAACCCTATTGCCTACGGCATGGATCCACCTCGGGACTCAGTTTCGCAATACTTCAAAGTGGTGCCATTTGTTCTTCGTCTTGTGGACGTTCATCTGTTTTAAACCTTCAGCAGGTGTGCGTTACCTGTTTTCTGCTATTCTGTCAGCGGCCCTACCAAGATCACCTTCGGATTCCTTCTTTTGCCTTAGTATCTTCTCTATGTAGGCTGCTACTTGATCCCAACGGTGTTCGCTCTGCAGCATTATTCCGATGATATTTTAAGGCGAGAACTGTCCCACTACGTTTTCCACGGTTTGCCTCTCTTCTTTTCATCTATCACAGGTGAAAAACGTGTGATTCAGATCGTTTAATTCCTGTTTACAGAAAATGCAGTCTGGTCTGCCTACTTTCCCCATCCTATATAGGTAAGCCCGGAACAGGGCGTGGCCAGTTAGGAACTGCGATATGAAATAATTAATCTCGCTATGTTTGCGATCAGTCCACTCAACTAACTCTTTTATGAGCATAGCGGTCCACCTTCCCTTCGTGTCACTGGTCCACCTTTCCTGCCACTGTACCATAGTACGAGCCCTGGCCCCCTAATAATAACAATAATAGTGATAATATCCCAGAGTGCGGCAAATGACGTTGTGCAGATACTGCTTTATTTTGAAACGATGGAACATTATCAAAAAGTCTAGAGCGTCTTTCCACCTAGTCGAGCAGGTGTAGCGTCACAGACAAGGCTGAACTAAAGTACCTTTCAGATTTTTCTGGGCAGCAATTGAAAATACGCAAATTATGCTGACGCCATCAAAAGGATGGAAAGTTATTCTGGAACCTCAGCGCGGCCTATGTAAGCAAGAGCGACTGGGTTTGTCACTCAGTTGCGGTGGCGATTTGCTTAGTGCGGATGGAGTTACTGTTTCGGATTTATGGAAAGTGATTACTGTGTTATTATTAGTGCAGAACTCTATTACTTGACATTATTATTGCGTGTAGACAAATTTAACTTGAATTATCGTAGAAGAGTGCCTTGTTGATTATAAATTGTTATTTGTGATCAATTAAAGCTGGTAATTAGTGACTTCATTGGTGTCCGTATTTTGTTTCCACTTTACCAGACGACGATCAGTGAGACCGTCGTAACAATATTTTAAGCCCGGACGAAAGGAGGGACGTTACCAGTACAGATACCTTTACTACCCTGTCATAAAAATTTGTCTTGCTCAGAAAGCCTGTCAGAGAAACTCGGGAATTTGGACGGTTTTTGAATATTGACGAGTACAGCTGCATTAATAAAAGCTTACGACAAAGTTAAAATTTTTAACAACGCAATTAGACTGATACATACATAATTCGGTGGAGACTAGAGGAAATACAGTGGTCACAAGATAAAACAACAGCGATCAAAATGTAAGATTCGAAAACTCGTTATAATGGATCTCTTCATGGTTTAAGAGCATTCTCCTATTTGACACATATGTGTCAGAATATCTTCCTATTCTAACAACGTCTCTACTGCCACAAAGTTGGTAAAAAAAAGGACTGCATATATTTTATCCATCCTATATAAATTGTGGTTACGTTATTCTCTATATAAATTAATTTTTTCATTAATGTCCTCAATTCCTTTTTAATATTTTAATTGCTTACTTAATACGATTAACTGCTTTGCATTCCTTGACATCCCGTAAATATCTCCTTTCAGATGACTCAACTTTGGTTATATCACACAATACATATCTTAGAACCTATAACATTACTGACTAAAAAAGCCATTGTATTATGAAACCTAAAAATAAAATTCTTTTTGCTGATCGTTTTTAGAGTGTTTCAAGTAAATATAAAAATAAAACGTTACTCGAAAAACACCAATTACCAATAGGAAATGAGATATATTGACCAAGAAGAGAGTAATAAGTATTTTCTCGTATGTGCAAAGAAGCTTGCATTTTGAAGCTCGTATTTCGCAAAGAGCAGCAACTAATACCAAAATATTTAGAGCCATTGTTAGAAGTTCATGACTTACCGCTCGGAAGTTTGGAATAATAATAAACACACAAGAACAAAATTAACGACTGGAGGCAAGTGATTTTGTGGAGACTTTTGTCAACAGTATCCAGACGTGAGAAAATTAAAAATAAAGTTATTAAAGACAGAACGAATGTGAAAAATTTAATTGTTGATTTTATCCAAACAAATAAATTACAGTGGTATGGGCACACAAAAAGAATGACACGAAAATGTTTGCCAAGGAGACTTATGGAGTGAATCCCACCAGGAAGAAGTAAAAGAGGAAGACCACCTATCTCCTGGATAGGAGAAATTAAGACTATATTGAGGGAACGAGAAATTGAAGAAGATCTTTGAATGAACAAGCAGCAGTGGAAGCTGAGAATTCAAACATTTCTGTACTCTTTGTTTGCGAATAATGTGTAAACATTGTACAGCCGAAGAGCACTACATGCGTCTGTTTCTTATCAGCCAATGATAAAAACCATAATTTACAATAAACGACGCATTATTGTCGTGGAGTTTCTCTGATAATCATATTAGGGAGAACTTTCTTTATACCTTTTATAATTAAGCGGGTTACTGTAATGAAGTGAATTACTCTCTCTCTCTCTCTCTCTCTCTCTCTCTCTCTCTCTCTCTCTCTCTCTCTCTCTCTCTCTCTCTCTGTGTGTGTGTGTGTGTGTGTGTGTGTGTGTGTGTGTGTGTGTGTGTGTGTGTGTGTGTGTGTGTGTGTGTGTGTGTGTGTGTGTGTGTGTGTGTGTGTGTGTGTGTGTGTGTGTGTGTGTGTGTGTGTGTGTGTGTGTGTGTGTGTGTGTGTGTGTGTGTGTGTGTGTGTGTGTGTGTGTGTGTGTGTGTGTGTGTGTGTGTGTGTGTGTGTACATTTATCATTAGTGACGTGTGCTACTTTTATTTACTACAACACTGTAATGTTTATTGTGTAATATGTAAGAGAGTGTGCGTTGGACAACTTGTGCGTAGCTTGAACAATTCTCGTATACCAGTGCCATTGTTAATTGAAAATGTAGTTAACAATATAAAAAGTGTTTTCTTTGTTTTTAGTTATTAATTTCTACTGCTTAACACGACGATCGGTTTCCGTGACAATACAAAAAACTTATATTTAAAAAAATTTAAATATTTTAATTTGATTTTATCTAACAAGAAATGTATTCCTTTCTAAAGAATGGTCTCCTTTTTTGTCTAGGTAAATTTCTTACTACTACTACTACTACTACTACTACTACTACATCTACAATAATAATAACGGTCTAACAATAGCGGAAAGAATTAAATGGAAATTTTCTCGTAGCCGACAACACTTATAATAAATTGGTATAAAATCTACAACCAAGATTTATCAAGGTGACAGGAAAATATGCCACTCCACAGTGGATTCCATTTGACCTACTTTACAGACAGCCGTCAAACTGTCTTATGCATTCATATATTATTATTTATTTCATCACGCCATATTCTATAACAGCGCGGGATATAATTTGCCTTTTATACACTATTTTATTGCATATAGTATTCAATCATTTACAATGTGACAATAAATTCGATACCGTCGCTTTCTCCGTTATATCATGAAACATACTTTTATGCACTCAACAGAAGGTTGAGAACAACTTATTACTATGAGCTGGAAAAATGAGATTTTGTGTTTGATTATGAACTACAATTTACATATTCCTCTCTGTATCCGGTATTATTAAAGCAATCCAAATACTTCCCACTTCAAGATTATCCACTCATATAAAAGGAATAATCTACACACTTCAAACAATATCAGTTTAAAAGTGAAGAACGAAGTATAACTACCAAATAGTTGAACTTTTAAAAATAAAAATTGTGACTGACGTGAGTCAGAGAATTTAGAAGTCTTTCAGGTTCCAAAATATGATCTTACGCCAGGCTGTATAGATACGTTGCAGAGAAACTCTTACAAATGACGAAGTTCCTTATAGTCTTCATAACAGCAGAGGCTCCTTGTAGCAGTTGAAAACGAAAACTTTGCAACCTGTGCAAGAAAAATATTAATGCAGGCAGAATGATCAGAAGAAAGTGAAGGACATTAATGATTTGTATATACACTAAAAACTCGTTTATCCGAATCGTTTTTAACCAAAAATCCTGTTTATCCGAAACAACTTTTAGTAAATTTTAAAAATGCACAAAAGCATTTTCCTGTTGCCATAATCTACATTTAATAGAGTAGACAATCGATTCCACGTGATATAATGTAGAAAGTCAATAATCAGAAATAATTGGGATAAGGGATACTCCGAATTGTCGATTTTTTCAGATTTTCGAACATAAAGTATTATGTCCGTGTATTGTAAACATAAAGTATTGTTTACCGTTATGTATTATAACAGCATATTTCTGCTTCGGTTTCGAAGCCGAAGGTGACACAGTAAAAACTGTTCACATAAACCAATCCTATGTTAATAAATAACTGTAATGCGACACTGTATAACTACAGTATAACTATAACTGTACGGTAATAAAAAAAAAACAGTGGTCTGACAATAGCAAAGAACAGAAGCATTCTCTCACTCGCACCGCTACTGACTGACTCGGGACTGGCATGCACTTGCCTACACCGAAAAAATGCAGTCTTATCTTTCATCGCATAATCACGGGACGGACTTTTTGCAGACATCAGCTGGATAGGAGGATCCTGGATATCAGCTGTTATCCGATGACGAAATTGTTGCAGAATGTTCACAACAGCCCGGTGAGGACAGAAGCTGATGTGGAAGAGAAAACGGGAGTCAATCATACAGAGGCAACACAATGTTTGAAGAGCTACTGTCGTATTTGAAGCGAGAAGACGAAACTTCCGCTGCATAACTTCTAAGAATGAAACGACTTCGAGATCGGCAGCCAGCAAACGAGCTTCAATGCTTAGGCAAGAAACTATGATTGATTACTGTACGAACAAGCAATAGGACCCTTCCAGTAATGCAGAAACTATAATTTACAGTGCGGTGTCGTTTTATAGTTTATTGTGTCACTGTAAGGAACTCATTACATCACTGTAAGGAACTTTTAAATTATTATTATTAAATAAAGTTACTGCACTTACATATGTATTATTATTTAAATAGAAGTTCGGTTTATCCTAAATTCTGTTTATCCGAAACGGGCGCGATCCTATCAAATTCGGATAAACGAGGTTTTAGTGTATTATGCTACAACGGAACACTAATTTTTAAGTACAATTTTCAGAAAATGTTTGCTGTTTTCAGCGTTGTCTAAGGCGGTTGCTAGGAGCGCTGTCAGTTTTATTACTCAACTTAGCACCGTTGTTTTATAATTGTTGACACATCTGAGATGTGATATGTTTTTAAAAGAGTATTCATGTATGTTACAAATACAAAAGGCACATTGGTCCTTTTATTTTGAAAGTTGCTTCCACGTATTTTTGAAAGTTTCTACATTCCTAATTTTACAAGTTACTAAGTTAACAGAAACGGTTTAAATCACGTATTACAGTTAGAATACATTACACATCCCACACACAACAACGTACTGTCAACCGATTCAAACAATGGCAATAACCCCGCTCCTAGCGGTACCCTCTGACGAAGCTGACAACAAGCAAACTCCAGCAATGGCAAAGGTGAACATTTTATAAAAATTATATATGAAGCATTAGTGTTATGATCAATCCACAAGAAGTTCTACTGCAAAGTGCAGAGATGACCCTTTTTAGATCAGTAGCCGAGTACGAGGTTATATCAAGTTAGATAGGAAGAGAATTGAGGACATCCGTCATAAGTTAGCTGGCCGATTACAGTAAAGGACGTGGTAACGGAATATAGACAGAAATGGTTTAATCACGTAGAACATCTGGACCTATCATGAATACAACACGTAAGTTCGGAATGTGTGCGTAAAGATAGAAGAAATGTGGGAGGGCCGATGAAAAGGATGAAAAGATGGAGACATCAGTTGTAACAACTGACGACGTAATAGGCTTTGAGCCTTATACTAACAAAGAAGGAGAAGGAGAAATAGAAGGAGAAGGAGAAGGAGAAGGAGAAGAAGGAGGAGGAGGAGGAGGAGGAGGAGGAGGAGGAGGAGGAGGAGGAGGAGGAGGAGGAGGAGGAGGAGAAGGAGAAGGAGAAGGAGAAGGAGAAGGAGAAGGAGAAGGAGAAGGAGAAGGAGAAGGAGAAGGAGAAGGAGAAGAAGAAGAAGAAGAAGAAGAAGAAGAAGAAGAAGAAGAAGAAGAAGAAGAAGAAGAAGAAGAAGAAGAAGAAGAAGAAGAAGAAGAAGAAGAAGAAGAAGAAGAAGAAGAAGTGTTTACTGTCAGAAAATAATGTAATTAATATTATTGGTACAGGCGTATAAAGGTTTATATCGAGCAATTGACAATTGTAATGCCCCACGTTCTTTGTGCGGCAAATATAAAGGTTTATTTATATTTATGCAAATTTACTTGCATACATTAATCGATTATCTTGTAATAAATTAATAATTAAAATCACTTACTGCCAAAATGTTTCAATTTCCCGGGCGCCACCTCATATCTACAAGGATTTGGATATAAAAGATTCATTTGCCAAACACACAACAACAATATTATGTCTAATGCTTATTTAATTAATCAAGTTGTAGCAAGTTACAAATATAACACTCTGTATGGATATTTCCTTAAGTAGAATCACTTCTCTTAGCTTAACAATGAGTATCTCTGAAATCGCGATTAATTAACATTTAATAATTTTCTAACACTTATAATTGTAAATTATAATCTACAATTGTATTTGGCAAATTTAGATTACTGTTTAGATATGATTTTTAAGAATTTACTAGTTGACGTTTTATTTCGCTTCAGTCGAATGCAGAGCACTGAGAGGCAGTTCTCAAGGTTAATTAATTATTAGTGTGAGTTCTTTGACTTGAATGAATTGAGTTTGTTGACTTAACTCTAAAGTACCATTAATTTGAGAGCGTTGATTATTCGTAGTTCATACTCTCGGTGACATCATGTGGTCCTCTGTGTTTAGTAGTTGCTGATCTCCGTAGTCGTTGTAGATTACGTATCATTTCGCGGTCACTGCACCTGACAATCACTGTTTAATTATTGAAGCATTCTCGACCTGTTCACTTTTCACGGCACACGTATTGTGTTGAATATGAGTGTCCTTAATTGATGTTGGTAAAGTTCATGTATAATGTTTTTTAAATAGTTCTTTAGATTGCTGATTTTATGTCTAATGTCTCTGTTGTAGAATATGCACTGAGTCTCTATGTTGATGTGTTCTGTATTATATAAAAGCTGCTGTGATGTTTATAGTTTCTTGTGAATTATTTGTAATTGTAGAATGTCTGTTAATTGAATTTGTTTTCACTTAGTATTGTACTGTGTATCCGTATTCTCCGACAGTTTGTTTAAATTACGGTGAAGTTAATTAATTGTAAAGTCTGTTTACATGTTGACTTCGCGTGAGATTACTTTATACCGATAGTCTGTCGAACGCGATTAACTGTTCAACTCTCTTGCGAGTTAAGATGATTCGTGGTGATCACTTTGTAGATGAGTACTAGACTAATGATGAGTACTGGACTAATGATGAGTACAAGACTAATGATGAGTACTAGACTGATGATGAATACTAGACTAATGATGAGTACTAGACTGATGATGAATACTAGACTAATGATGAATACTGACTGCCGTTTTTCTGTTCTGAGATCTACCAAGTAAACTCTCATCCCGCCTACCTCTGCTGAATCTTCCATCTGCTTGGATACTCTTATTGGTTCCTTAGCCAGTGTGACAAATTGTATATTCGTAATTGGTTTTCGAGTATATCTGCTTTATACGTGATTCTCTTGTCGAACTCCCATTGGTCCTGATTGTTCCTACAGCCGTTTTCTCTATTTACTAGGAATCTCATTCAAGCACTCCAGAATTCGTGAGTTTCACTTTCCCCTTGTAAATCAGGCGACATTTCTTTGTCTCTCGTGGCCGTCTCCTAGTGTCCACTTTCTGTTACGCTTTGACATAGATACAATACTGGTATTGTTCGATCTGCTGCACCATTGTTTATCTTCAAGTTGCACTCTAGCTTTGTTTTGAGTCTGGAACGAATCTTCCTTTGTAATCACGACTTTCGTCAAATTTCTACGTTGCAATTGTTCTGGCCTCTAATGTTGTACCGTATCGAATTGACAAACTCTTTGCTTTCAGTCTGTGTCAAAGTTTTAAAAAGGGTAAATTGGTTTATTGGGGGTTATGCCTTTCTTACTCAGACCAGCTGCCTGATGCGAAATACAACGTCTCACATACATTTAGTAAGTGTCACTCTTTTTGTCAAACAATTAACTTTACAGCCGTAACACATCAAGCTGTCTGTAGGTTACAATGCCAAGAGGACAGTCTTACAAACTTTCCCTTCACACACCCTCACATACTTCTTTGTCAAATATAACTGCTAGTACACATTATTTTTAGCTATTATTTACTACTTGTGCAATTTTATAAATATTTTCAAAATAAACGTTACAGGCGTTATGGAAAACAAAATTCAAGAGTGTAAGACGCTTTTATCTTTAATCACCAAAAACATAAAATATAGATAGTTTAAGACAAAGCAGTGACAGTCTTGCAAAAACTCGTATTTTTGTTGGAAAACGATATATTATTTAAAGGCGTGGCAAAAGAAATCAGCATCCAGAAGAGCTGTAATCTTACATTTTTCCAAGGAAAAATTGGCCGAGAAGCCATCTTTTACCCTGCGCGTTTTGTTTTACCATCTCCTTGTCGTCGTCGCCGTCATCCTTTACGGCTTACGCTAGTAGCCTGTACCAGTCTGAATGGAAGTCATAGAACCATCGCTTACGGGGTCCTCCTACACTTCCCTTCCCCCTTGGATGTTAGTCAAAGGCTTTTCTTGAAAATCTAGTTGGATCAATTCTCTCTGCGTGTAACCGCCACTCCGTTTTGTACTGGGTGATTTTCTCATTTAAGCTTTAGGCTATTTGTAACTCCATTCTAATATGATCGCTTCTGATAAGATCTCCCTTTACAGCCCTCAAGAACCTCATTTCGCCTCCTTGTATTATAGATACATTTGTATTCTAGACATATCTTTGGCCTTACTAATCCAAAACTCACTACCGTACAGTAGTTGATCTATGGTCTCTTTCCTCGTTTTCTTCTTTAAGTGTTAAATCATAGAGCCACAAAGCGACTGGAAGAGGCTAATTTTGCCTCCTAGTCATCTTGGAATGGATGCTGCACCCCAGGTAATTCAAATCTGGCACCTGTTCTATTGGCATGTCGTGTACGATAAACTTTTGTTCTAATACGATTTGCCCCAGAAGAAGCTAAAACTGTTGTTTTGGATAAAGAAATGGTTTGATTGTAGTCTGTTAAAGTATAATTGTTCTCGTTATTAGCGTGACATTGTGATTACTCCCTTAAATTAGTATATCGCACAATGCCTTTATTATTGATTTTCTTCACTCTTCTGTTTTACAGGTTACTTTAGGTTTCTTAAAATTATCTTTCTTACCCAAAGTATTCTGCTCAATATATTGTTATTCAATAAACTACTATCTTATAAGTGTTACCTATCTAATATAAACAATTACTTCGCGATAAATCGTTAAAACTTGACACCTCACTAAATAAATAATAACAATCTGCAACATTCTTATTTCACTTATTCTTTCATATTGTAACGACAGAACGTTCTCCAACAAGCAGAGTGTCGTTCTACACGTTTCCCGGCCAGCCGAGCAGGTGTGCGTTTCTGCCAACGCCGCCCTCTAGTATCCTCCAGAGTTTTCGAGTGCTTGTTAAGGACGTATATTATAAAATATTAGTCTGCAATCGTGCATGCTATAAATAGGCGACAGCTGCCGCTTATAAGTTAAATAAGTGGCGACTTATTGAAGCTTTTTTCGAAGTATTGTGCGAAGTGATTATTGTGTTGTAATTAGTGTGCAACTCTACTAGTTGGCATTATTATTGGTGTTGAGAAATTTAACTTGGTTATTGTACACGTTGAATTGAAAATATTATTTGTGGGTGTTTAAAGCCCGGTAATTAGTGACTTCATTGGTGTACGTAATTTCCTTCTAATTAAATGTACTACACGACGATCGGTGAGACTGTCGTTAACAATATTAAATAAAATTTAATTAAATATTAATTCAAATAGTGTTTTATGCAAAAAGGGTCGAAGTTTATTACTTGATAGTCAAATGCAATGCGATAAACGACAGTTTATGTTTAATAAAATTACCCCTCTTACTGTACGCGGCGGAGACCGTGCAGTAATCATCGTTCAGCGACTAGTGGAGCATTTAGCCACAGCCGATTTGATCTGCTGTAATTAATTTTAACGCACTGTTTGCTACATACAGTATAATGCACAGATCGCTTGTAACTGGTTTTCCTAAAGTACATAAGTTGATTTGCCTGCTTTTAACCTAATGTTTGACTTCATTTTAATGGTGAAGTCAAAACAACTTATAATGTTTTATAAATAAGGAATAAATCCGGAGTAAGCTACAAGTAACAAGTGTCAAAAGGCCCACACTAGATGTAAGCAAATTCAAATATGGAATACTAATGTGTAATTTTTAGTTGTAAGGATAAAAGTGGTGTACAAAATTCGTTAATAAGTTGCCCTTCAGATCTGTTGTTAGTTCCTCGCTGCGAAAAAACTATTTTCTATATCGCTACACGACTATCACAAGGGGATACCGGCTCATCGCCTTCTACACCACGCTAGTAATTCATCTCTGCTTAACTGTCCAGAGTCAGCATACCAGAGTCAGTATATTGTAGTAGTAATAGTAGTAGTAGTAGTAGTAGTAGTAGTAGGCGTAGCAGTAGTAGGAGTAGCAGTAGTAGGAGTAGTAGTAGTAGCAGCAGCAGCAGCAGTAGTAGTAGTAGTAGTAGTAGTAGTAGTAGTAGTAGTAGTAGCAGTAGCACTAGCAGTAGTAGTAGCATCAGTAGTAGTAGTAGTAGTAGTAGTAGTAGTAGTAGTAGTAGTAGTAGTAGGAGTAGTGGTAGTAGGAGTGGGAGTAGTAGTAGTAGCATCAGTAGTAGTAGTAGTAGTAGTAGTAGTGGTAGTAGTAGTAGTAGTAGTAGTAGTAGTAGTAGTAGTAGTAGTGGTGGTGGTAGTAGTAGTAGTAGTAGTAGTAGTAGTAGTAGTAATAGCATCAGTAGTAGTAGTAGTAGTAGTAGTAGTAGTAGTAGTAGTAGTAGTAGTAGTAGGAGTAGCAGTAGTAGGAGTAGTAGTAGTAGCAGCAGCAGCAGCAGTAGTAGTAGTAGTAGTAGTAGTAGTAGTAGTAGTAGTAGTGGTAGTAGTAGTAGTAGTAGTAGTAGTAGTAGTAGTAGTAGTAGTAGCATCAGTAGTAGTAGTAGTAGTAGTAGTAGTAGTAGTAGTAGTAGTAGTAGTAGCATCAGTAGTAGTGGTAGTTGTAGTAGTAGTAGTAGTAGTAGTAGTAGTAGTAGTAGTAGTAGTAGTAGTAGTGGCAGTAGTAGTAGTAGTAGTAGTAGTAGTAGTAGTAGTAGTAGTAGTAGTAGTAGTAGTAGTGGGAGTAGTAGTAGTAGCATCAGTAGTAGTAGTAGTAGTAGTAGTAGTGGCAGTTGTAGTAGTAGTAGTAGTAGATTGGATTTATCGATTTAACTTGGAGATCTGGAGATCGGATGTTGTTGATTATAAAGTAATGATTACATAGCTAACTGGTTATAAACACCTCACCTGTAACCAAATTGCCAAAACAGCTCGTGCAGTACGGGAACCTGGCACCCCGCACAACATGTTTATGGTTCTTGGCAGTATCACATACATTACTGATGACAGTAGGACCTGTAATAGCAATAGTGCAATATTTGACTTTAATGAGCAAAACACACACACACACACACACACACACATATTTTCCTATCTTTTACACACACACACACATATTTTCCTATTTTTTTCATCATCATAATAGATCAAGTTACGTATGACAGCCTCCGTTTACAGTGGCAAAGAACAATAATTAATGTTTGGTTGTATCTTATATCAAGACGTTGTAAACAGTTTGTGCTTTGAATGTAGCCTACTGCTACAAACAAGGTGTTGGCTGTGGCCGACGCTAGCTGTCTAACCACGGCCTGGCTCCACCACAGTCAAGCAGTGTGTTGTGTTAATTGGCTGTCGTGTCTTTGACATCTTTACCCCACTGAATCACGTTCTCCTAGCTACATTGTTACCCTGCGTATGTCTGTGAATACAAGTACAAGTATCATTGTATCGTATATAGAAAATATCTTAACCACACAGGCGATTAAGCGGCCAAAATAAAAATTTTTTCGGGCAGGCGACAGAGTATATTCTTCAAGATAGGAAAACAAATGTCAATTTGCGGCAGGAACTGAATATTATGCGTACTCTCGATAGGACTTTACCATTATCGGTTAAAATAGTTAAAACATTTGAACCAAATGGTTTACACAAATAATTATTGAATTATTTATTCAAGGAACTGAAATGTGTGAGATGTCCGACGAAGAGGAGCCAGAGACGGGGCCGGTCAAATCTGGAGTAGTTGGAGCCGCAGCTGAACGATGTCAGTGTCTGTGGGAACCTGATGACTGCCTGATGCACCTTTATGAAACTGAGTAGCATTGAGCACGGTAGGTAGTTCCTCCGTGTCATTACTTTTTGGTGAGAATGAGACTGTGTATTAGGTTCTCGGCCGCGGAGCGATCGGCAAAAGTTTTTTATTTCACGGGATTGGAAAAAAATAAGTTTTGATTGTATAGTCCGACGAAGCGCTGGTGTCTATCTGCTTGTTACTGGAACAAATCATGTTTTGATTTATTGTCTGGTGAAGAAAAAGGAAGTGATGATTATAAAGTTCGTAAAATTTAATCTGTAGTTCGCCAATATAGTCATATTATTCATCAATACAGATAATTGTATATTAATTTATCGAAGGCAGTATTTTGTAAACAATTAGTGTAAGGAGAGAATGAGCAATAGTTTTAAAAATTTATTGCGTGAAGTACAAGCGTGGACACGTGGTAGCCTGTCCACACGGTACACCTGCACAGCGAAATTGTTTACAGTTTAAGTCATTGTACGTGTGCCTGTGTGCAAGTGAACCAGGAAAAGCCTGTACTGTACTATGTGTAGGGGAGATGTCTTTTGTATGAATTGTTGGTTTTTACTATTAAATGAGGTATTGACATGATTAAAAAAATTAATAAACATGGGTTTTACATGTTACAAAGACATATCACAATTTTGAAAACACTATTAAAATAAGGACATTTAAACGCGTATGGTGATGCAAAATTATTGAAGAATATTGCAATAATAAGAACGTCATACAAATTAATGTTAAATACTGCATTACACCACGATTCATTGAGGAACACAGGTCCACCATCAACAACAGGCTATATAATAGCGAGGAAGCGTCAACATCATCATCGTCATTGTCATAATTCAAGAAACACGCACACGCGCATGCGCGCGCGAGCTTACACACGCAACGGTAACTTCAACTTCACGCAGGTGACAAATGAACAACTAGAATTTCGGGTGTTGACCAAAGAACTCATGAAGAACAGAATATGAGATAAGGTAATACAAAGACTTAAATGTTAACAGCGTAAATATTCAAAGAAAAAGACTTAATTGTAATTTGGTGTTAAAAATAATTTTATTCGGTTTAATTTAAAAATTGGGTGTATCCTTGTAAAAAATAATTATTCTTAAAGAAAATATTATTTTTATTGAAATATTAATAGCAACCATTCAAATTTTATTTGGTAAAATTAGTATTACTTTTTAATAAATGAGTTGCTATGATTTCAAATGTTAATAATGATTTAAAATCAGACACCCAAACAATATAAAAGAATTTTATAATTTTTTCATCATATATGTTTCAATATTTATGATTATATGTTACTACTTTGGGCTGAATAGCAAAGATGTGTTATGTTTAGAGATTCTAACCTTCTTAAAAAAGCAAAATTTTTGAATTTTCTAGTTCCAAATTTTAACAATCAATTAATTTTTTTGCAATATTTATTAAACCATTTATTGATTCTTTTACTATGTTTTAATTAATTATTTCATATCATCGTCTTCTCACTCTTCTTCATAAAAATACGTTTATTGTTAAAACACATGCACTTAACCCACTATTTTTTGCTGACTATTAAGTAAATTGCAAAAAAAAGGACAAGTTAGATACAAATGTGATTAATACAAAGATAACTGTAGGGAAAGCAATAAAATACAGATATCTTGTCCGATTCGGACACAAAATAGATAAGCATAGATAAGCGTGGCGAATACTGTACAAACATGTTATCTGTCAGCGAAAGACATGTTACCTGTGTTGATTTTGTCAATAAGTTAGCGAAACCTATAAAGATACAGTTGAAGAGTTACATAAAGTTTATGGGGAAGATTTTATGAGCTGTACACAGGTTTATGAGTGGTTTAAGCGTTTTAAAGATGGGCGTGAAAGTGTCGAGAGTGACGAGGGTTCAGGAAGGCCTTTAACCAGCAAGACTGCACACAACGTTGAGCCTTTGCGTGCTTCTGTGCAAGAAATCTGCCGAATCACTAAACGTGAGCCAGTAAATGATTTAAATATTAGTTTCGAATTAGTTCTGTCCATTCTTATTGATGAGCTGGGAATGAGACGTGTTTCTCCAAAGTTTGTATCAAAAGTGCTCACAGCTGACCAAAAAGATGAAAAAAAGATGACCAAAAAAAGAGCGGTGTCAGCCGCTCAAAAGATACTTGAATGTGCTAAAACCAATGATAACCTCATTAAATCGATCGTAACGGGTGATGCATCATGGGTTTATGGATACGATCCAGAAACTAAGGCCCAGTCTGCGGTGTGGAAGACGCCTAATTCTCCAAGACCAAAAAGGCAAAACAGGGCCGATGCAAAGTAGAGACCATGCTCACAGTTTTATTTGATCACAAAGGGATTGTTCACCATGAATTTGCTGCACCTTGCCAAACAGTAAACGAGGATTACAGATTTCTGTTTTGAGACGATTGAAGGATGCAATTTGCCGAAAAAGGTCACAGTTGCATCAAAGTGGTGAATGGTGGCATCAACACGACAATGCACCCTCCCACACGTCACATGCTCTTCAGCATTTTCTTGCTAAACACAATATTCCACAGCTTCAAAATTCTCCATATTCACGGCTCCCTCTGACATTTTCTCTTTCCGAAGATAGGAAATCAATTGAAAGTGAGCACATTTCAAGACATAAAAGAAATTAAATTCGATGAGAGAACTTAAGGGTTTTACAGAAGATGACTTTAAGACATGCTTCGAACAGTTCGGAAAGCGCTGTAGAAAGTGTATGGCTGCAGAAGTTGACTATTTTGAAGGAGACAAGTTTACAGATCTGTAACTTTTGTTTATTTATGTTAATAAAATCTATCTGATACTTTCTTAGTACACCTCATATGTTCTTATGTAAACCTGGCAACAATAACACTACCTAGGCAGTAGACATTCGTACAGGCATATTTACCAACCAAATTTTTCACAGAATACGTCATGTAAAACTTTGATAATTTTGTAGTGACATCTCGGTATGTTTCATTCCCAATAATGGTAATGCAACCTAGCTAATTAAATTCAGAGGCTTGTTCTAAAATTGTTTCCCCTTAAATTAGTTTTTATCTGAGTGGATACTTTTCCCAGAACGCCACGTTCTTTATTTTCTCATGTAATATTTAGACATCAACACATAAAAACTTCCATGATACATACTATCTAGTATATTACGGAACGACGCACTGTCGTAATGACGGTTTTTAATAACTTAATAATAGCAAACAAACTTAAGATATTTGTAAACAAAACTACTGACAGTGAATACTAAGTTAAAACAAAACCGTTTAAGTAATAAAGTAATAAATCAAAACAAAAGGTAATGTACGAATTTACTCAGAAAACACACCCTGTGTTGAAGTACGCAGGGAAACTTGTATTATGCAGGCCACCGACACCGCTCTGCCCTTTACAAAAGACGTAATAATTCCTGTGAGGGAGGTGCCAGATCACCTGGTGCCTGTTAATGACGTCTGCTTAGTGGTGAGCAGTCGGAGCAAAATTAATATCTCCCTCTCTCCACGGCACGGCTATCTCTCACGTGCCTCTCTAGTATGCTGTAAAGAATTTCTAGTTAGGCATTTTCAATATCGTTTTCAAGTCAATTTATTTGTTGGAACTAAATGAAAATTTTTTTCACTCTAAACATCTGTATTTTGCTTTGTTTCATCATAACAGAAGCAACAAAATATTGTATATATCACAACCCACAGTAAGCATTACACTGAGAAATCTTGAAGTGAGCACTTCATACACAGCACTATGATGGCCGACTCACTCTCGTTCATCTCGCTCTCCTAAGGCAGCAAACTGATTCAACGTGTAACAAAGTAGATGAAACGAAAAATCAATGTTGCCAGTTCAATCAGACCTCTTTTCCCTACATAATTGCCCAAAATTTCCTCACTGCCACAAATATTTAAACAAAGCGCAATATTTTAAACAATGTGAGCATATTTTAAATGTTAATACGATTACAAGAATAACGTAAATATTAAGAAAAAACAGTTTATTTATGGTAAAAAAGTATTCACATTATGAGAGATTTATTCTATTTTCTAATTATACTACAAGTTTACATTTCAACCACTTCAATATGGCTCAAAGCCTTCTTGCTTTTCTATAACCTAGCCTTTTGCAAAATTTTTACAAATATAAGTAATTTATTATATGCTTTTGGCTTAGCTTACTAACGTATTTAAGGCGGTCCGAAATTTGCAAGGAGTGCTATCATATAGTAATTTTGTCAAGTAAGAAAGATGCCGACTTTGTATTTGAATAAAATACCTATTTACTTTATATTGGCAGAGATTTCCATAATTTCATTTTAATTTTAACTTTAATTTTGACCCATGTTGTTTCTAAGTTTAAAGTATATTTTGAGGGTAGTATGCGTTCAATGCTGGTTCAAGATTCTACTTAATTTTAAATTATTTTACCAATCTTTCTCCCTTTTGTAACTACAGTGTGTTAAAAGTTATAGTGGAACAAACTGAACATTACATTCAAATATTTGTCACAAATTAATATTAATACAATTTTATATATAGATTTGTATAATTTTGAAGCAAATTGTTGGACCTTTTTAGGAATTACTAATTACTTAGGTTAAAATTTGGGGCAACATTTTTAAATTTCTAAAACTGAACACTATGTTTATATTTTGTTGAAAGTTGTCTTTCTTTATAAAATGTGGTGTGTTCCAACATTTTTATTTCTTGCCTTTATATTTTTTACAGAATTAATCTGAAAACCAATAAGGATTTGTGCAGTAAAGTATGAACCGCATTTCAATTAATATGGAAATCGCTTTTCTGTGTTCAATCTTCTAGGGAGGCATTACCTAATCAGACAGACAAGTGCCAGACGTCAAGGTAAAGCTAAAACGTTCAATTTAAATTAGTTTCTAACTACACTTGTACTGAAGACAAACGATACTGTAAACAAGAAATCATTAGAAGTGTCAGTGAAACAGGTGACATAGGAACTGTCACCCTTAGCTTTGCCAGTTACATAAATCTCTGCTGTCTAGATTGTATAACAAATTACTCTGAGTTGTTTTCTAACATAACTGAGTCGGTGACCTTGAAATCCATCCGGCTTATTTCTTTCAGACTTATGAGTATATGAATTTTGACGTGACTGGGTTATCGTCCCACCGCACAACTCCCAACCTGGAGAACCAGGTAATTTTTTAGTCAAGAATAAAAATAACCTCCAATGGTCGTTGTTTTATCTTGCTAAGGGCCTAACAGATAACAATCAAACTAGATCCTTATCCAAAGAAAGTTACGGCCTTTTCTGGGGTAAATCGTATTCGAACAAAGATTGCTATACAGGACTCGCCAATAGAACAGGTCCCAGATTTCAAGTACCTAGAGTGCAGCATCACATACCAAGATGATAAGGCGGTTGAAAGCAAAATTAGCGTCTTCCAGTCGCTTTGTGGCTGTATCATTAAACACCATGTGGCGGCAGCGGTCAGTGTCAGAGCTGTTGGGTTGTGCGTCGTGAGACGACCCAATGGTTTTCTAGTACCGAGCCTCCGGTAGGGGCTCCTGCCTAGTGGTCCTGTCCAGACGGAATATTATTTAATTAATTTTTTTATTGGTCGCTACAACGACATGCTCGTACTAGGTCGACTAGTACAGTATTTCTCGAGGCCGTTTCCAAGATTCACCTGGACGTGTTCGGTACTTGCCAAGGCCAGTTATGAGTGGGTTTGTCTGGGTCCTCGCAGCTCGGACGTAAAATTTACTTGCAAGTCGCCTTGCGGTGTCATCCAAGGAACGGACACCGAGTCCTCTTCTCAGGAGACGAGAAGAAAACCGATAGGGGACTTTGGCCGCTAGCCGAAGACCTCTATCGAGAACGCTTTGCAACCTTCTTTTATGAACGGTTGCGAGGTAACCCCAGACTGGAAGAGCATAGGTAATTATCGGCAACAGATACGCGTTGACGATCAACTTACCCAGCTTGCGGGTCATAGCCTTGTTGACAAGTATCGGAAACAGTTGCGCAAGACGAGCGGACGCTTTCTTTCGCATAGTCTCAGCGTGGGCACGCCAGGTGAGCCGACGATCAAGGTGGACACCGAGGTACTTAACTTCTTTCGACCAGGGCAAATACGTTCTACCGAGTCTCACTCGGCCTCGTGGTTCTTTCCGGCGCTTTGTGAATAGCACCGCGGAGCTCTTGGTTTCGTTGACGGCAACTTTCCAGCTTTCCGTCCACGTCGAATACGCATCGAGTGCGCGCTGAAGTCGTGGGATAGCAAAGTCTGCGTTCCGATCGGCGGTATAGACCGCCGTGTCGTCGGCAAACAGAGCCATCTGGACTCCAGGCTCTCTGGGTGCGTCGTTGGCATACACGGAGAACAGGAGAGGCCCTAGCACGCTACCTTGAGGTACCCCGGCTGTAATGTGTCTCTCGGAAGAGACATGGTCGTCTATTCGCACGCAGAAAGTCCTCTCCGTCAGAAAGCTAGCAATCAAGCGAAGGTAGCAATCTGGGAGCTGGATTTCCCGGAGGTTGAACAAGAGCCCGTCATGCCAGACACTATCAAAGGCCTTTTCCACATCTAGGAAACAGGCGACAGTCTGCTCTTTCCGACACCCGGCGTCCGTGATGTATTCCACCAGTCTCATCAGCTGATGAGTGGTGGAATGCCCCACACGGAAGCCGAACTGTTCGGGGACCAGTACATCGAAATTTCGTAGATGGTCTAGTACTCTCCGTTGTAAGAGACGTTCGAGAACCTTTGACGTGGCTGACAGTAGACTAATGGGCCGGAGGTTGCCGGGACGGGAAGCGTCCTTTTCCTGCTTCGGGATCACTGTGACCGTCGCCTTACGCCATTTCTGGGGAAAATAGGCCAGTCTAAGGCACGCGTTGAACAACGCGACCAAGAAAAGTACTCCTCGCTCCGGGAGTCGAGTAAGAGCGGCGTTCGAGACGCCGTCCGGGCCAGGAGCTTTTCTCGGCACGAGTTCAACGAGCCGATCTGTGACCTCTTCCCTAGTAATGGGTTCGGGCTCCGTAGTGATCGGAAGAGACAGAAAGTCTTCCACTTCGTTTTCGACTTCTTCGTCGAAGCCCCATTCCATGGGCGGGTTAGGTGCGAACTGTCGCTCAAAACACGCGCCCAAGTACTCGGCCTTCGCCTCCGGGCGAGCCAGGATTTGACCGAAAGGTCCAGCAATGGCTGGGATGCGAGGCCGGCGCCTCTTCCCTACCAACGCCGAAGGTATCCGGTAAGGGCTACTTTCGTCAGATCCGTCCCCTGCTTGGGCCACGGCGAGTTCCCAACAGCGTCTCCGGTAGGCCTGCATTTCACGACGTAAAATGCCGGTCGCCCGGTTGTACGCTACCTTGTCGGCCGGATCACGGGTCCGCTGCCAGCGTCTCCGGAGGCGATTTCTCTCGCAAGCGAGAGCACTCGTCTCCTCTGGGATCCGCTGCCAGTGGGGCGTGACGCCAGGCTTCATCCTGGAAGACGCGTCGATCGCAGATACGACAGCCTCGTCGAAAGCGGCAACTGCCTCTTCGACTTGGCGGACGGTTTCGAGTCGTCCCGCCTCTGGCAATCGGCGAATTAACGCCGGGCCATAGCGTTCCCATTCTACCACCTTCCTGACATCTCTGCGTACGACGTGCTGGGTGGCGACGTGTATCAAGATGGGGAGTTGATCGGACGATAGTTCCGTTAGCGCAGACACATGGACCGGACAGTCAATTCCTTGGATCACCGCTATGTCCAAGACATCGGGAGCCGCGTGGCGTTGTGAGGGGTAGAACGTAGGTTGGGTAGGCCCAATCACTGTTATCCTGCGAGAATCGGCAAACCTGCGTAAACGTTTCCCGTTTGGGGCAGTCAAGCGACTGTTCCAATCGCGATGTTTACAGTTCAGGTCGCCGGGCATGATGACCCTCCTGTGTGCATCGAACGCGACAGCTAGATCGGGGTGAAGGAGCTCTTTTTGCGGCGGTTTATACGCCGCGACCATCTGTACGCCGCCTAGAGTGTTTAACAACTCCACAGTGGTGCCTTCGAGGTGAGTCATTGCAGGCAAGACGACTCGGTGATGCTCGAGGTTGAGCCTCACCGCGACGGCAGTACCGCCACCAGCAGTGCCCGGTCTGTCGTTTCGATAGCACACATAGTTGGCCAGTCGTAACCGACTCGCAGGGGTCAAGTGGGTCTCATTGAGAAGGACTACATCGGGTTTGAGTCGGGCCAGTAATTCTTGGAGTTCCTGGATCTTGTTGGACAACCCGTTGGCGTTCCAGGAAAGAATTGAGAGATTTGAGGACCCGACTCATAGAAAACCTACACAAGTGGCGGCTTTCACCAAGAGCATGAATCTCTCGGTTGTATCGGCAGTCTCCAAGCGGGAGAGGATGGACCTGAAGGTCTGGGCAACTTTGCGGAGGTCAAATTCCGCAAGGAAGTCTTTGACGACCTGATAGTCGTCTGGATCGGTTTTCGAGGCAGATTGCCCGGAGACTGTGTGCGCATAAGAGCGCCGAGGCTTGTCAATCGGGGGATTGGTGGAAGCCAGGGGTTTCTTAGGGCCAGGTGTAGCGCCTCTAGCGGAGGTGCTAGGAAGAGGGACAGATGCGATTGCGTCGGACTTCGCGCGCTGTGCAGGCTGTCTGGACTGTGCGGCCGGGTTGGCAGGAGCCCGGGAACGAGCGCCACGGGGCTTACGATGCCGCTTCTTCCTGCCTGCATTAGGGTACCGCGGGGGCGGGAGGTCAGGCGTGGCTGCTTCTAAAACAGGGGCAGGATTCTCCGGTGCTGGGGAGGGTTGAGAATTCTCAGGCTCCACAACCGAGATGTTTTCTGTAGGCTGGGTGGTCTCACTTTTAGATGCCACGAGGTTTCGGCGCTTTTTCGCCATAGGCGGGACAGGGGCCTGTGAAGGAGCCTGAGTTGGAGTTGCCAGAGCTGTAGGTGATTGCTTCGGGCCTTTGCTGCGTTTACGTTGCTTGTTAGCAACTGCGGCGAAAGACACGGCAGCCGTAGCAGGAGGCGAAGGGCCTGGCTGCTCGGTTGCAGGTCTGGAACCAGCTTCCGGATGCCTCGGTGGTGGCAGGCGCCCTTTCGGCCCGGAAGTCGCTTGGCCCTGACGGAGTCATGAATTCCGCACTCCACCGCCTTCCGGAGCGGGGAATACGGATCATCTCTAAACTGTTCAATGTCAGTCTCAGGCTGGCCTACATTCCGGCGAAATGGAAAACGGCTACAGTTATAGTGATACCCAAGCCGGGAAAGAATTCTGAGGAAAACCTCAGACCCATCACCCTCTTGTCCGCGACGTCCAAGGGTTTTGAGCGTTTGATGCAGCGTATGATACGCGACCATCTAGAAAGACTGGACGTGCTGATCCCCGAACAGTTCGGCGTTCGTGAGCTGCACTCATTGACTCATCAGCTGATGAGACTCGTGGAATGCATTACCGAAGCTGGTTGCCAGGACAAACAGACGACTGCGATCTTCCTAGACGTAGATAAAGCCTTTGGCCGCGTGTGGCACGAGGGTGTAAAGGACAAACTAACGGAAGTCCTTCTCCCAGATTGCTACGTTCACTTGATCGGCAGCTTTCTGCGAGACCGTCCGAGTGAGAGTAGACCACGCTCTCTCTTCGGAGGGGCGTATTACCGCTGGTGTCCCTCAGGGAAGTGTACTTGGGCCTCTCTTGTTCTCGTTGTTTGTCAACGACACGCCCCGAGTTCCTGGAGTAAGATTTCGCTGTTCGCGGACGACACTGCGGCTTTTGCCTCAGAGCCGAACGCAAGTTATGCGGCAATCAAGCTCCAGCACCAACTCGACGCGTATATCGGTTGGGCCGATGACTGGAGAGTTGCCGTTAACGCTTCCAAGAGTGCCGCGGTAATATTCTCGCGCAGATGCAAGCTGCCTCGGCCGCTTAAAGTAGGCCCCGTCGAGGTGCCCTGGACAAATAGCGTCAATTACCTCGAACTCCACGTGGACTCCCGACTCAGCTGGCGAACCCATTACACAATACATCCGTCAACACGCTTCGGTGGAACTCAGTAGACTCTGGCCCGTGCTATCTAATCCGGCAATGACCACCCGGCTTGCTAAGCTCATCGTCAACTCGTACGTGTTTCCCGTGATTACCTATGCCTGTTAGGACTCCTGCCACTGGGTCAGTTTGAGTTAATTTATATTATATTATTTACCTATATGTGGAGGGCCTGAAGCAACCCTCGATGGTGGATTATACCACCGGGGCTAGGAAAAGGGATCGCTTCCAGGACTCACCTGGTCGCGGAGTGTATTTACCAAGTCCGGCAATGACGGAAATTGTGGGTCACATGTGCTGATCGAACATAGAATCTAGGCGCCAGGCGTCTAACAATGTCATCAAAAGAGCGGACACCGAGTTCTCTCCTCAAAAGACGAGAAGAGTACCTCCGGGGGACTTTAAACGTGAGCTTAAGTCCCCGGTCTGTTTGTGGATACCTTGCACGATGTCATAGTTCAGCGCTTCAGCGCGTTCTCGACCGGGGACTTAAGCTCATAATTCCCTCATTGCCGGACTTGGTAACTACACTCTGCGACCAGGTGAGTCCTAGAAGCGACCCCGTTTGCTAGCCCCGGTGGTATAATCCACCATCGAGGGTTCGCTTCAGGCCCTCCACATGTAGGTAAATACTATAATATAAATTAACTCAAACTGACCCAGTGGCAGGAGTCCTAACTGATACTCGGGACACTGTATTGCCTTGCTCGAGCCGTGCAACCCCCAGTCGTTGTACGTAATTTTGACGCATTCTTCATCGCCACGCCATCGGACGCACTTCATCTCCTCTCCTCTCTCGGAAGACATCGACGCGGAGTCAGCCGGAAGGAACGCCAAAGAATAGAACCGGCGTTCTTGCGTCTTCGCCCTCCAGTTCCGCGGCAGCGATGGATTTCGCTGGGCCGGCAGCCGACTCTACAACCGATGCCGAAAGAAAAGGAGGACTGCAGTACGCCACGAACAGCGGGCGCAGCCGCCGAACATCTCAGCGCGGCACAACCGACATCACGTTCTCGCCACACGGTCTTTTTTAGGGCCATCAAAATAACTAGAGTGTACGATTGGCGCGACTTGTCATGCGGCAAGCCTTTATTCCGGTGACAACCTAAAGTAGGAAACGAGGAAATAGACGCAGTTGAAATATTATAATGTAATGGTACTGTATGGTAGTGAGACTTAGATTAGAAAGGCCAGAAATATATCTAAAATACAAGGAGCGGATATAAGGTTCTTGAGGGCTGTAAATGGTTGTACCAGAAGAGATCTTGTCACAAGTGATCATATTAGAATGAAGCTAGGTATATCCTAAAGCTTACATGAGATAATCTCCGGTAAAAAACGGAGTGGCGGTTACACGTAGAAGAGAATGAACCAAACTAGATTTTCAAGAAGAGCCCTTGACCGTCATCCAAGGGGGAAGAAAAGTGTGGGAATACCCCGTAAACGATGGTTGGATTACTTCCATTGAGACTGGAACGGGCTGCTAGCCTAAGCCGTAAAGGATGATGACAACGACGACTACACTGAGTAATTCTGAATAACTTTATTAATGTTATTATGTTATTTAATATAAGATTCAAACTTCTAATAGTCTTCTTATTAATACTTTTAATAAACACTTAACACATATGAGATAGAAATTTTATTAATGTGTGTGGAATACATTTACCGACTCGTTTAATACCCAGTATTAATTAAACTTCGTCTTTATCTTTCTTTTTGCCTTTAAGATACTTCCTCTACTTTTTAAACTTACGCTTGTTTTTAACAATACGTTTCATTTCTAAGAACATCTTCGTACTTCTAATGCCTAGCTAAAACCATCATCTCAGTATATTCTCTGGATATCGCTTTTTTCATCTTCTTCCTCTTTTGGATGTGTTTCAGTGATAAGATTGATACAGTTTTATCCTCCCTCATGACATTCACAAAACACAGTAACGATTTTCTCCCAAAAATCAAAAAATTATTTGTATCTGTTGTAAACAAACAGCTACCCTATTGTAACATCTGGCCATCGTGTGGTTAAATGGAAGTACTGTAACAAAATCGCGGGCTCTCAAAGATGCTTCACTAAATATCCCAATAATATGTAGTAGATTTTGGTGCTTTCATGAATGATGGTCAAACGCCATACTTAAGTAAGAAATGTATAATTTATATAAGTTTATTGTGAACAGTTGTATACGTTATTTTTGTTTGATACACAATTCGAACATCATCATCATCATCATCATCATTATCAGTAGCTCTACAGCCCGCCGTGGGCCTCAGCTTCTTTCAGGATTTTCCTCCAGAATTCCCTATCCTTAGCCAATGTCCACCTATATTTTTATTCCAAGTACTTCCACATCTTCTAGGATTCCATCAATACATCGTAGTCTGCGTCTCCACGTCCTTTCTTTCCTCCTGGTGTGCATTTCATTATCCTCTTAAGTACATGCTCTTTATTCATTATCTATAAATGTCCTGACCATCTCAGCCCAGCTATCCTAATTGAAGTCACAATATCAGGCGATCTATATAACTCATATAGCACTCTGTTGTACCTCATTTTCTTCTCTGCTCCTTCCCAATGGGTCCACAAATTTTCCTAAGTATTTACTTTTTAGAAGATGCAAGTCGAAACATCTCGCTGTGTCAGTACCGTGTCTCACTTCACTAATGTTTTATATAGTCTACCTTTGGTTTTACAGTGTAGAAGTTGTGATTTAAAATATTTCATCAGCCTGTATTATGTAACATCTATTAGAATTCTGAATTCTTTTAACTTTTTATTATTTATATCATTGTTTTCATTTACCAGAATGCCAAATACGACAACGTGAGACCCTTCCAAAGTTAAAATTTATAATTTTTAAATGTAATCCTAATGGACCGCAAATACTAATAAATAAACTTTAATAAAGAAGGAATAGATGATGTTGAAATAAAATCAAGAATAAACTAAGCAAAATAAATAACTAGATTATTGAATGGGATTATATAAAGCACAGAAACTGGAAAAAAAGAAAGAAAAGAATATACGATAGCATGATTAAAAGCACGTTAATGTACAGATAAAAAATATGGAGAATAAAAGAATAGGTAAAAATAAAGTTAGAAGCTAGAGAAATGGATGCTTTGAGACGAGCTGCTAGAACTTCAAGGTTAAAGCGAATGCAAAATGAAACGATCAAAGAAGACAATCATCGACTGCATTGAAGAAAAACAACTTATCTGGTATGGACACGTAGGAAGAATGGGACAAGACCGTTTAACAATGAAAACAGTGTGATGGGTATCTCGAGAGCACAGAAAGAAAACATGGATATATGGCAAAAGAAGATCAATGAGCGATAAAGCGACTAAACTAAGAAAAGTGCAACGACAAACAGCAAAGGGTATTAGGTATCAGACAACGTCGTAAAACGTTTTGACCCCGAATTGAAAACAAAAACTTAGTGACTTTATTGGTGTCAGATATTCTGTTTCCACTGTACAACTCGACGATCCGGTGTAACGGTGGTAACTGTGGACTGAGATAGTTGTGTTGCATTCCACGAGGGGGGTAATGTGGGGTAACAGTATGATGTACGATGAGATGTCAATGAGTGTGACGTGGAGCGGAATCCAGTGAGTACGGTCAGCGAGAGCCCATTGTTTATGTTTGATTGTTACAGATGGGACGAGGACAAACAGAGCTTGTGTTTGATTTATGGCGGTACTTGGCTTCTGTGTGCAACTGCAATTGACTTGAGTGCTTTGACGGCACAATGACAGCTCACTTGATATAATTGTTGATAATCTCATATTGTATTTGATTTTCTATTTCATCAGTTTTAGATTTCTCGTCCTTCTTCTTCTTCTTTTTCTTCTTCTGCTTCTTATTTTTCTTCTTCTCCACGTCAAGTATAGGCTTACAACGTTGTTGTACCTGCAACGTTTTGTGTTTTAACAAGAGTAAAATATTTAATTTTAATAAACAAAGTATACTGAAAAGGTCATAATAATACACTGTAGAAAGGTAGACAAAATATTTATAAATGAAAAGAGTAGTTGAAGAGGGAGGGGTAAGTTTTTGAAAATTACCTTTCCGATTTCAAAAAACTACTTCATTTTGAAGGATAAGATACCCTAGCAATTATATATGATAAAACTATTACTCTATGAACGTGTATATATCAATAATGGTGATGATAAGTTGAGGAGGATGGATGATTATCTGCGTAGTTTAGTTTCTTTATAAGAATAAAGTACCTAACTTTTTGAATAAAGCGACTCAAAAATAACACTATATTAAAAGATTACCCCATTATAATAAAAATTTTACAAATAGTGAAAATAGTTTGAGGGTAGTGGGTACTTTTATAGAAATTATCGAACCGAATTCAAGTAAATGGTTTTACATATAAATCTTAGAACATGAAAGTAATGTATGGTTCTCCATACCAATTTTTTACTTTATTACTTTATTTAAATTTCTATAAATCGAGGATTATAATATAGTCCTGAAATATTTACGATTAAAAGTCTATAAAGATGGGAAGGTTGATAATATTTATGACAGAAAGTTGTTTCCTCTGCTCCTAGACGCACCGTTATACATCAGTGGTTATAACGTACGGCCGCTATAAAAGTATATAGTCGTGTAGAAACAGAGCTATTAAGGGAGCTGGTATTGTACAGCAGGTTGAAAACTACAACAATAACTATTTATGACACTATAGTCAGCAGTAACGGGGTAGGAAAACACATTACACTCTGCTGTTGCAAAACGAATGTTGTGATCTTGTAAGATACAAAAAAGAAAAAACAGTCGTACTCGGATCGTTTGTTGCTTTAAATGTTAGTTAGTTCCTTTTTTAAGTAAACGACTTATTACAAAACAATATTCTGGGAAGATATTAAAGTAATTACCAATCATTAATGTTGTACGTTCATATAAGTAGGCATAGCATCTTGTACACTGTCCTACTTTGAAGCCACTAAACACTAACCTCCTGGCCAACATTATCTGACAGTTACAATTTCTTACTTTTCACTGAAAACGACCACGAGATATATTTGAAGTACTTGCGCGTTTTCTTCTGCTTACCCTCCTCCACCTTCTTCTTCTTATTCTTCATCATAATCTTTTTCTTATTCTTACTTTTCTTTTTTGTCATCATCATCATCTTCTTATTCTTCTCTCTTTAAGCATTAGGCCTGCACACTGTTGGGTTCTCTTAGCGTGGTTAAACTCACATTGTAATAACCACGTGGAGATTACGTTTGTGTGTGTGTGTGTGTGTGTGTGTGTGTGTGTGTGTGTGTGTGTGTGTGTGTGTGTGTGTGTGTGTGTGTGTGTGTGTGTGTGTGTGTGTGTGTGTGTGTGTGTGTGTGTGTGTGTGTGTGTGTGTGTGTGTGTGGTAAACATGTGCCTGTGTCATTTTTTGAAACGCTGCTCAGCCATTGAATTTGTGACTTGCGACCGTTACCACTTTCAACAACACGCGGCCAGTATAGCTTGTCCTACTATTAGTTTAATAACTCACCTAAACACGTGACGTATACTACGTTCTTATAGTTAAACTATTCAAAATACACTTTCAAAGTTGGAACGCAGAAGGGTAGATAGAGAGAGACAATTATATTGTTCGGATTATTATTATTGTTATTTGAATTTTTCAGTGAAGGGTTTGTGAGGACCGGTCAAAAATATAACACACATTTTAACTTATTTGTCTCGACGTTTCGACAATTCTAATTGTCATCATCAGGACCTATGTAAGAATACAAAGGAATGTCAAACACAACCGAACAATTATTTTGATGAACGTGTTTGTGTATGTGCGCGCGCGTGTGTATCCTTGTATATGTGAAGGAGTTGAGATATTTTGTTTACATCTTCGAAAGTTTTCTTTAAGACTGTAACTAGCTTTTCGCCGCGTTACAAATCCAGGGAACCCTTCGTAATTAAACTCCGTTAATTAGAAGGGCTGCCTACGTTGTAACAGAATTGATCCCAAATAATTAAAATAACATATTACTTACTAGCTGTGTAATTGTTTACTTTGTGTAAGGAAACAATGGCAAGGTATACAATTGATTTAAACACTCCTCATATGTGTGTAACAAGAAGACTTCTCTTTATTCAACATTTAAGAAAAACATATACTGACTGATGCCATGACATTACTAACTCAATTATTAAATTATCGAAAGGTTTCTTTAAACTTTGGCATCAAACTAGATTCTATATAGTTATACCTCGGATCCGGGTGCACTTTCTGTATTAAAACTTTTAATTATACTCTTTTCATGATATTAGCTTGCAAGACTTTCTTTTAATTCAACATTTAAGAATGGTATTATTGCTTGAGTTATATTACTCTACATTAACATATAAACTGCTACAACGTATGAAGTTAGAATAGTTACATGAAATATTAATTAATAAGATATAATCTTATAAACATTAGATTTAATTTATAAGTCTTTACAAAGTTAATCATTTCTGAAAAGTCTCTTTCAAGATGTGTTGTGTAACAAATATTAGTAACCCTCGATAGACAGGCTATCGAGTCACCTTTTAATTGGTATGCAGAAGACTCCTCCTGGGGTATCAGTCTTGGGAAACAGGAACAGCTACGTCGTCATCTCGGTCTGGCTTTCCTCTGTAAAGGGCTCCAAAAGTTAGCAGGGAGAACACTTGGTCATGTAGTTATCTACGATGATCATGTAGATTCTCGGATGTCCTGATCTGCATATTCTGTCACGTGCAGTAGAGTTTGTGGCTTCTGCTAGTTCACATCTCCGGGTATTACTTTGGAATAGTTGTTATACGTTGAAGTACGTAGTCATCTTGTGTTACACTTTTTGTTACGTTTCAATACTTTTTGTTTTACATAACTTTAAACTTATTGTCTCTTCACATGACTACATTAATTAATACACCCAGATGCTTTAAACAAACTACATCTGGTACACTTTCTGAAGATGAAACCAAATATGATACACATATTTGAAGAGCATAGCTCTTACGTCTACACTGTACGGAGTCGCCCTTGCAAGAGAGAGAATTTACGCTCCCTTCGCCAGGTACTGGACAAAAGTTAGTGGGACAACTTCCGCGCGAGAATATAGTTCCTAACTATATTTAAGTTAACTTTTTTATTTATTTAAACTATCCCTAAACAAATATATATAATTTAAATTAGTTGTTTTAGCGACTTTTTATGTCTTCAGATTTTATTATTATTAACATTAGTTTTTTATCTTATTCTTACTCACACAAGACTCTGAAAGCATGTCGAGTCTGGAATCAACAGGAAAGCGCCTGCTTACAAGCAAAGGGTTAAATACGATATTAATAACGCTTTACAATTTATCTTTTTATTTGAGTATCTTATAACTAATTAATTATAACTGATTAAGTTATAACTTATAACTGAGTACATACAGGTATCTTATATTAAAACAGTGAGATTTAAATAGCTTAAGAGCTCGCAACCTTAAATTTTTAAAATTTTTATTTTCTAGATTATTTCTTTTATTTAAATCGTCACATACTCCACCGCTTGAATTGCACGCTACGGTTTAGCTTTTTGAGTCTAACTCACTATTGGGCACTGGGATATTGAATGGGTTTAGTGTGTGTAATTTCTTTCACATACTTTCTTGTACACTTTACAACGTTCTCCACATAGTTATTTCCTATAGTTACAACACAGTACACTTTATATTCTTATGAACTACCTTTTTTTTTTACATACTATTTACACTAAATATTTACACAATTAAAACACAAAACTCTTTCTTATCTCTATCACTTAATTTTACTACCGGTTTTTTGTTTGTCTTACTCTCTCTTCTGTAGAGTAACTTTCTAAATCTCTACTATTTAGAATTCTATCTTTTCTTCTGTGAGTCCTATATATATATATAACTCATGAAGTTAATGAGTGTTAGTACCCATCTAGTTAATGATTATTCATTAATGCATGCTCCGCAGAACTGGAACTCAGGTTGATCAGGCCTCGTTTCCAAACTTTACGTTTTACATTTCTTACGCGGATTCAGAAATATAATTTTCTTTACTACCTAGTATTCCTTTTTCTTATTTTGGGTTATACTATACCGTCACTTCTTCTTATATAACTTTAGTTGCGAAATATGCGTTCTCCGCACATATTTCTGAGTTGCAGGTTCGCACAGGGCTACTGTAACTGGAGTTAGGTACTTTTGGATTTGATAAGGGCCACACCATCTGAATGATAGTTTCGAGGTGGTCTTATCAATCGCACTACTAATGGGGTGAGTCTTGTACATTACCAAGTCACCTACTTGGTACCTGACTGAGTTGCTATGATTACCTTTCTCGTGGTATCTTCTGGATTTTTCCAAGCTTGCTCTCAAGTTAGAGCGGGCTTTGTTCCATATTCTCTTTATCTGCTTATCCGTTATTTGCGGAGGCAGTAGATCGTGTATATTCCATCTTGTGGACAAAGGGTGGTTTGGTCGATACTTGTATAGTAACTCGAACGGGGTCGACTTGTGACCTTCGTGGTAATTGGGGACTGGGAGTACGATTAGTGGCAGTGTGTGAAGTTATTTATTATTAGTGCACAGTTGGTTTTTCCTAATTTCTTTAAATGACATTATTCATTTAAATGATCGCCTTCGTGAAATTCCCTTTTTCTTACTTCTTAAGTACTAACTTACATTTTAATCTTAATCCTAATTTCCAAACCTTAGATTGGAATGATCCCTACTTATCCGTAACTCACAACATCCCGGCCCGACTGACACCAGCTTACTCTAACTACGGAAGTTAGCTTTCAGCAATTATTAATGATCTTTGGCACATTTCAGCCCTATCATTTCCCTTTCAGTCGGCGCCGTTGTGACCTGTTACGTTACATTTATAATCACTACTTGATTATATCTCATAAACTTATTTCTAATGTGATCTAAAGAGGATCCCATACTCCACTTTAGATCACTGGTTTGAGAGAAGCGGAATCTCACGAATATGATTCTCTTTTATCTCTTTTAACAATACTTAAACAAACTATGCGGGAGAGGAGACACTTCACATAATGCATACTAGTCATACTCACTAGGGGTGGTTTTTCAATTGTTCAGGCTAGCACCGGTTTCTCACAATAGGGAGGGTGCGTGGCTGTTTACTACATTTCCTACAATACTGAACACGCTTTAATTTCTCTTACTTGCCACCACTGCGGTGTCTTCACTATGCAACGTTACTTTTTATTATTATTCTTTACCTTTAATTACTTCTACACTTCACACAATTTTAGTATAACTTAGGATTTATTTAGCTCTAGTATTTAAATCAATTATTATTATTCACTTTATTATTTATTAAACTACTTTGGGGATTTAAGAAACGCTCTTAGAACTATCGTCTATTTAATCACCATATTTATTTAGCACACTTTATATTTACAGGTTGGTTCCGTTCCAATGGCTTACTTTTGCACTCTCTACTTATGTGTCCATATTTGCCACAATTATAACAGGTGGGTTTTCTGCGAGGTGGGTACTTGGTTTCCGCTTTATCTGGGTTTACAGTTAACTTACCAGCTTTGCGCACATAGTGAGGTCTACTAGAAACTTGACTTTCATACGAGGTTGTTACATCAGGCAGTAGTGCTCGCAATTGATGTCTATTATTTCCAGAGGTTTTCATTGCTTCTCTATTTTGATCTGAGTACCATACATTTGAAGAATGGATACTGTACTGTTCCAGATCAGCAATCGTATTGGGTCTATTCATCAATGATAGTCGAGATCTTTCTTCGGGTGACACTCCTATTAAAATGGTGTCCACTAGTTGTGTTTCATTCCAGTTTACACGTAGTAGTCGAGAGGACTCCCTAATATCGGAGATGTAGTGAGCTAATCTCTCCTGATGTCCTTGTACTCGGAGTACTGTCTTTCTTTTTATTTCTTCATAGATACCGGTGGGAAATAAAGTATTTTATTAGAGAACTATGTAGCTCTTCTACTGGGAAAGTAGAGGTTAGGGCTTCTAGCACACGATTTTTTTAACGGGGGTTTACACTTTGGTAATAGAACTTGTAAAATTTGCCAGTCATTCAGCTGCTGTAGATCCTTTATCTGAAGAAGATAACTAATAAATGTTAGTAACTTGGAAACATTTAAACCATCTGTATAAGGGATTTCGGTTAAAATCTTCTCCACAGGGTGAGTCATTTTTCCGTATAGATCTGCATTATAGTTCATAGGGGTAATTCCTCGATGAGGGAGATTAGATTCATTGTTTCCGGGACGAAACTGAAAATGTTCGGGAGGAGGGGGATTTACATCTGTATTAGTATTTTGTTCTGGGTTCGCTTGCACTTGCGATACGATAGGTGAGTTCCGATCCGAGTTAGGCGGAGGTAAACCAGTGGTGGGGGATTGTACTGGGAAGATGTGTAATTTCATTAATGATTTCTCTATTTCCTCCATCCTGAATGAGTCGGATTTTCGTCTTAAATCGTTGATAATTGAAGGTAAGCGACGTAGAGCTTCGTCTGCTAGTTTTTGTACATCAACGGGTATTTCTGTGATATTCGGCCAGATCGACAAATTTTTTATTCGCCTGGTTAAATGCTCTATTCTCTGGGTAGTCCGCAAAATTTTTGCCGGAGATTTCTCGTCTTGGAGTGTTTGAGACAATAAGTATAGTTCACTATACTTGGCAGTACAAATTTCTTTCTCGCCTTCATAATCGAGTTGGCTTAGATTGTTTAATTGCACGGGCGCATCAAATCCACATTCGCGAATTGAACTTCGTAATTCCGCGACTGTTACATCAGCATGGGGTAGTCCACGCAAAAGAGCTTCGTAAGACAGCTCGTCTTTTAATAACAAATCCGGGTTAAATTGGGCCATTTTGTTCTAACACATTAGCACGTACTTAAAATTAATACTATTATATTACACATATATTACATATAATAAATTCATAAGTAATCAATTTACACAAATTAGAAAAGAACCATTTCTCTTCTAAGGGAGAGACAGAAATCACACACACATATCTTTCAATGTTAAATAGCCGATCAGCTGTTTACTGGAATGTAGGTCAGAGGGTGGCCTACATATTTAGTTAACAAAGGAGGGTGAGAGTGTGTGACAATGGGGTGTTTGTTTTTACATCTTATTGTCTACACAATGCGAGTGAATAACACCAACGATTTGAAACCGGTCGTTTTAAACTTGAGAAGGGGAGCACACTTTTGTGCAACACATTTATTATTATTCCGCTTAGACAACACTTTGGCTTCGTTCTTTCATAAACCTTTTCTCAATTAAATAATTACTTATTTTGTTCACAAGTTTTAAATCACGACTTCTACTTAATTACTTTATTATTATTTACAAAGTTATTTTTATCAATTTTTTTTATAACACATACTAGTGTATGTAAGCTATGTAGTTGGACATACACCGTGCAGAATGATTCAGGAGACAACAGGTCGTAGTTTGTCGTAAACAAACCTGTTACAGATTGTTCGGTTGACCAAAATTGTTATGCTTGGTCATGATTCATGTATGCAAGTACTTACATCGAATTATTCAGGTTGTGCCGGTAGGAACCTGCATATAGCATTTTGCATTGTATGACGCTAATGACATTTTACTTATACATACTACCATCTACGTATTAATACATATTACGTTATTTAATAGTGTATTAAATATGTTTTGAACATTACATTTATTAAAGTAACTTTCTGAGTGCATATATCAATATTAAACATTTAGTTATTAATCATACTATTTATGTTTATCCACTCATAAATAGTGAATGCAATTTGTTTGTGACACATATATATACAATTAAAACTCTTTCCTTTGTTTCCTATATTTTTTTTTTTTATTTCAAATAATGTAAGCAGAGTAACGCACTTTTGTTTACGTCACGATGCTTAACAACCCTTTACATAAATTAGCCGAGTGAATGCACTTTTGTGACACTCTGTAAACAATTACCCTTTTATTTTTTACAATTCAGCAGAGTGGCGCACTTTTGTAACTAGCTTTTCGCCGCGTTACAAATCCAGGGAACCCTTCGTAATTAAACTCCGTTAATTAGAAGGGCTGCCTACGTTGTAACAGAATTGATCCCAAATAATTAAAATAACATATTACTTACTAGCTGTGTAATTGTTTACTTTGTGTAAGGAAACAATGGCAAGGTATACAATTGATTTAAACACTCCTCATATGTGTGTAACAAGAAGACTTCTCTTTATTCAACATTTAAGAAAAACATATACTGACTGATGCCATGACATTACTAACTCAATTATTAAATTATCGAAAGGTTTCTTTAAACTTTGGCATCAAACTAGATTCTATATAGTTATACCTCGGATCCGGGTGCACTTTCTGTATTAAAACTTTTAATTATACTCTTTTCATGATATTAGCTTGCAAGACTTTCTTTTAATTCAACATTTAAGAATGGTATTATTGCTTGAGTTATATTACTCTACATTAACATATAAACTGCTACAACGTATGAAGTTAGAATAGTTACATGAAATATTAATTAATAAGATATAATCTTATAAACATTAGATTTAATTTATAAGTCTTTACAAAGTTAATCATTTCTGAAAAGTCTCTTTCAAGATGTGTTGTGTAACAAATATTAGTAACCCTCGATAGACAGGCTATCGAGTCACCTTTTAATTGGTATGCAGAAGACTCCTCCTGGGGTATCAGTCTTGGGAAACAGGAACAGCTACGTCGTCATCTCGGTCTGGCTTTCCTCTGTAAAGGGCTCCAAAAGTTAGCAGGGAGAACACTTGGTCATGTAGTTATCTACGATGATCATGTAGATTCTCGGATGTCCTGATCTGCATATTCTGTCACGTGCAGTAGAGTTTGTGGCTTCTGCTAGTTCACATCTCCGGGTATTACTTTGGAATAGTTGTTATACGTTGAAGTACGTAGTCATCTTGTGTTACACTTTTTGTTACGTTTCAATACTTTTTGTTTTACATAACTTTAAACTTATTGTCTCTTCACATGACTACATTAATTAATACACCCAGATGCTTTAAACAAACTACATCTGGTACACTTTCTGAAGATGAAACCAAATATGATACACATATTTGAAGAGCATAGCTCTTACGTCTACACTGTACGGAGTCGCCCTTGCAAGAGAGAGAATTTACGCTCCCTTCGCCAGGTACTGGACAAAAGTTAGTGGGACAACTTCCGCGCGAGAATATAGTTCCTAACTATATTTAAGTTAACTTTTTTATTTATTTAAACTATCCCTAAACAAATATATATAATTTAAATTAGTTTTTTAAACATTTTTCTTGCCTCCAGAAACGATTAAGACTATAAAATAGGTTATTTACCTTCTGTCGACGTTTCTTAAAATCCTTTTAGGATTACTCGAGTTTCGACACCATTTGGTGTCATCATCAGATCAGAATATGAATTAAGTTAAAACATTTCGATGTATATGCATCTCGTCAGATATTTAAAGATTAAAACAACTTTAATCTTTATTCTTTTATTAATGTTATTTTATTGTGATATAGTTTATTTATTGTTATATATAATTTTATGTGTTGTTTTAATCTTTAAATATCTGACGAGATGCATATACATCGAAATGTTTTAACTTAATTCATATTCTGATCTGATGATGACACCAAATGGTGTCGAAACTCGAGTAATCCTAAAAGGATTTTAAGAAACGTCGACAGAAGGTAAATAACCTATTTTATAGTTAAATTAGTTGTTTTAGCGACTTTTTATCTCTTCAGATTTTATTATTATTAACATTAGTTTTTTATCTTATTCTTACTCACACAAGACTCTGAAAGCATGTCGAGTCTGGAATCAACAGGAAAGCGCCTGCTTACAAGCAAAGGGTTAAATACGATATTAATAACGCTTTACAATTTATCTTTTTATTTGAGTATCTTATAACTAATTAATTATAACTGATTAAGTTATAACTTATAACTGAGTACATACAGGTATCTTATATTAAAACAGTGAGATTTAAATAGCTTAAGAGCTCGCAACCTTAAATTTTGAAAATTTTTATTTTCTAGATTATTTCTTTTATTTAAATCGTCACAAGACAACGAGAAAATTATAAGATCAGAGAACTTAATTTATACACTATAACAATTTAAGTTACTATATGTAATGATATTTTTAATTATTATAAAAGCAATAATCAACAATCAATTAATTAAAAGCAATAATGCTTTAATAATTAATTAAAAATGTCTCTACATGTAGTAATTTAAACAGTAATAGTGTATAAATTATGTTCTCTGATGTTACAATTTTCTCGTTGTCTTAAAGAAAACATTTGAAGGTGTAAACAAAATATACAAACTGCTTCAAATATACAAAGATACATACATACGCACGCACACGCACTCACATACACAAACAATTCACCCAAATAATTATTCTGTTGTGTTTGACATTTCTTTTGTATTCATACACAGGTCATGATGATGACAATAAACATTGTTGAAACGTCGACACAAATAAGTTAAAATTTGTGTTATAGTTTTGACCGATCCTAACAAGCCTTTCACTGAAAAATTCATTCATTGACGATCACTACCAATTTAAGGAGTTACTTGTATTATTTCTATTATTATTATTATTATTGCAAGCAAGAGGCAAATGTTGACGGCAGTCACAGAATCCATCATTCTATACGGTTGCGAAATCTGGGCCGATGCACTAAAGATAGAAAAGTACATAAAACATATGGCATTGGTTCAGAGAATTGGAGCCCTCAGAGTAGCATCCTCTTACCTGACAGTGCTAGAGCCAGTAGTCCTGGTGATAGCGGGAGTGATTCTCATAGACCTGTTGGCTCTAGAGCGGAAGCATTTATTCGATAGAAGAGAGGAAATTAGAAGGTATGCCGCAAAGCATGAAGCCAGGGAACTCACTCTTCGGCACTGACAAGATCCTTGGGAAAAAGAGGACAGAGGAAGATGGGCCGCAAGGCTCATACTAAATTTGACTCAACAGAGCGACACGGTGAGGTCAACTACCATTGGACTCAGTTGTTCAGTGGCCACGGCAATTTTAATGCCTACATCCATAGAATGGGAAAGGTGCAAACCCCAGCATGCCAATATGGAGACTCTCCCCATGAAGATGTCTCACACACGTTTTTCAAGTGCTGCAGATTCGCAAGACAAAGGGTGGTACTGAAAATGGAGCTCGGGGAGTTCACGGCGCTTATGATTCGTGCCAAGGCGGAATAGGACCACATCAATGCATTTATTCAGTGGGTCCTACTAGAAAAAAAGACAGGTCTAACGGGTAGACAAAATGACAGATACTTGCACCCAACGGGTAGTAGAAGATCGGAAACCACTAGAAGGAGCCCGATAAGGGCACAATATTCTTTATCCTGAAGTAATACACTAAGTTTCAGGATGAATATGAATTCTTGAATTAAAGGTGGTTTTTTAAGTTGGTGATAGTCCCACACACCAGAGGAAGCACTGCCTTCTCTGACGGTGTATACGATAGATACCCCCCCCCCAAATAGCTGCTGTATTATTATTAGTATTATTATTATATGAACACCTAAACGTAATAATGGATTGACAGTGGCCGAAACTATAACAATGATGTTTTTGTGTTTAGTGATCGTTGACGCTTTCTCAATAAAGGCTTTGTAAGCTGAGTGCCAAGCGAGTTATATTTTCTAGACAAATTGCTGCTGCTAAAGAGCCTGTGTTGAATATTAGTCAACAGGAAGTTAATAACGCCCAGTAAGCATACTACACCTACTCGTTCGTACTAATAATTTATGAGCTTTGCCGAGATTTTAATTAAGAAAACTGACTTAACGTTAATGTTCCTCAGTAAGCAGTGACTAATTAGCATTCCTCCGTCAGCTCTGCCTTGTTTTTAAACACGTATTTTGTTACAAATTTTAAAGATACTATACAATAAAAAAAAAATTTATATTGGTATAGAGAACCATATATGGCTTCCATGTTCTAATATTTACATATAAAATCATTTCCGAAATGAAATATTTCCATAGAAAATTCTTCTTTCTTCAGCCTTAACCACAGAACTGTCGTCACTAACGTATGCCACCTCACGTTAGTGCATTCCATTTTCACTGACGATAGCAGTCGATGGCACTGCCGAAACGTCTTGTTATGCAAAACAAATTGGACTTCGGCGTAACAGCCCGGGAAGGAAGTTTAACAATAAACTACGTCTTTGTTGCCGATAACATAGTACACATATAAAAAATTATCCCCACCCCCTACCACTATCATTTTAATTTATAGAAAATTACCCCTCCTCTCTTTCAACTACCCTTTTCATTTATAGATATTTCATCTACCTTTCTACAGTGGATTATTATGACTTTCCTTTAGGATACATTATTTATCAAAATTACGTACTTTACTCTTGATAAAACGTAAAACGTTGCCGGTAAACTACCCTACCCTCTTAACAGATCTTCACTAAAATCAATAGGCCCCGAGTCCTCTATAATTCAGGCACCTATGCAAAAAATTATTTGATTCTGTTTGAATTTGCGGCAGTTATCGTTTGCCATAGAAAAAATTCTACACACAGGCACTTTTCGGAAAATGACTTTTCTTCATGCTTTGAGGGTAGTACAATCAGAATCAGCCCTTATCTCGAGACATTTTTTTCCATCACCATACTTTCATTTTCTTATGGAACAGGGAAGTAAAAAACGCCGTGTCTAAGGGTACAGCAAACCCTCACTAGTTCTGACAAGTGGGGAAGACCATTATGAATAAGTAAAATTCCGAATTATAGAAACTTCATATAATCTGACAGTAACATGTCTAAATGACAAACACGTTCATTGTAACTATGCGGTATAAAGCAGTTGCTTTCCTACGTAATAATACAGAAATTTGAATACCTATCATAATAAACCTTAATTTCAGTGTACTGTAGAAATATTACATTTCAGATCTATCAATAATAATGATTAACGATCAAACTGTAGAACGGGTGAGCTAGTTTAACTAGTTGGGAAATGATATTCTCTGTGATAACAATTATAATATTGTTACAACATCACAGAACAATCTACGCGTTTATCGAATGTTCCAGAGTGATCCGCAATGAAACGCGTGTGGTGTACGTGCTTTCCGACGCATTTGCTAGACGGTGCGAGAATTCATGCGGCCGCTCTCACTGTGTCAAGGGCGCAAGCAATTACGTCATAGTTAAGTGGTAATACGTAGTATGTGAAATCGTCTAGTCTAGATTTTCGGCGCGCTATAAATACCAGTACTCAACGACGTTCAGTTCAGTATAGCTGCGATATATTTACAGAGCGGTTCAAGACTTATTATCGGGCGATATTATTGTGCGCGTTCAAGTGGTTATTAGTTAAGTGTTGTGTTTTATAATCGGACGGTATATTGTTATACAATTGTGTTTGAATATTAGTTGACATTTATTTTCGTGAGAACAATTTTTATTTGATTTGTTATAAGAGACTTTGTTGTTAATTACGAACTGTTTAACTGTGAAAATTAAAGCTCGTGATTAGTGACTTAATTTGTGTCTTGTATTTTGTTTCCACTGTACCTACGACGATCAATTAGACCGTCGTAACAATATTGATGTTAACTTTGGTAAGTTCTAGAAGGTCTCTGGGACAATGAAAAATATTTATGGAAACAAGGTACTTCGAGCCACAAAGTTAAATTTTTAAAAATGTTATGGAGGCCCCTGCAATGTCCTATGAGCGTGAATTATGGACAGCTACCAAGGAAAAGGAAAATAAAATAGAGGCCACAGAAATGGCGTTCTTAAGATGAGATAAAAAATGTTAACGTGACCATATAAAGAAGGAGGATTTAAGAGACGAGTTACAAGTTCTTAACTTGAATGAAAAACTAAAAGATTATAAGCAACGGTAAAAGGAACACTTAAAAAGAAGCCTTTGCTAACTGTTAAAGAAACCCGTTAGAAATCAGAGATTTTTATAACAAGACGGAAAAACTAGTAGTCAACGTAAAAATGATAACGTTATGGTCGACAAAATTCATGTAACATCTCACAGGCTACGGAAACTGTAAACCAACGTTCGATAACTACAGCAATAAAACTATTATTTACGGCACTCGTGGTGGCAGTAATATGGTATTGAAGGCTATAAAATTGTACTGTAATTTTTATGATAAAATTTCTCACATTGTAAATTGCAAAACGAGAATGTTTGCTTATAGAGAAACAGTCCAAACGTGATACACCATATAATATCATCTCAATTTTCTATTGTATTGTATTTATTTTTTATAGCTTAAAGGTACTATACATACGATGTGTAATAAAATTTTTATTATTCACATTCTTAAAAACGATCGATTTCGGTCGTAGACCATCGTCAGGTTATATACAGCACACTTGTGGTCACAATATCGTAAAACACTACTATTTACAAAAACGAATTCCTAGACATTGTTAATGAATTTGATACATATGTCTTTGTCTAAAACTTCCAAAGAACTGATCCTGTCATAGAGTGTTCATGTTTACATTCGTTCTACACATTATATCACCTGATTACTGAATGTCGATTTTCATTTTGCCGCAATATTTCAAATGTGATATGATTTTTTAAGTCTGTCATGAGGTTCAATAGATTTTCATGGCCCTCTTCTTTTACATGTTTGTATATTCGATATTGTTCATATATATTCGATCTTATTTTATCACTGCATGTTTTCAATACGGTTAAATGTTGCTGTATTGGACCCATATTCACAAGACTGTTATATTATGTGTTTGGTTACCGTTGAGTTCGGATTTGAGTGTTGAGAATGTTTTGTATGTTCAATATATCTGTGTTTAAACGATCTTGAAGTTAATCCTATGTATTTTTTGTTGCACTGTACATTACATTCTGTCGAGTTCACAGGCTGGCATTGATATTGGTAGACTCCAGCTTTTTCATAAATTCTTTCCTTTTTTGTACTGCTTATTTTCAGATTGTTGTAGATGTCGTTGCTTGTTCTGAACGCTAATTCATAGTCGTATTTTGCAAATGTTCTGGCTAATGTTTGAGAGTTGTCGTCAATGTAATGTGCAGGTATATAGGTTTCCTTCCTTTTGATTGATATGTTATTTGTTTTAATACACATCGTGTGTATACCTTTAGGTATAAACAATAAATACAATACAATAGAAAATTGTAATTATAGGTACCATTAGTAAAAACAATAAGTGTATGTATATTATAAATACATCACATTATCATTAATATCATCTCATATTTGGCTCTTTGGGATACGATTTTTTATGAATAATCATGATTGATGAAACCCTGGTTAGTGCCCTGGCCTTAAAATATTATTCTTTCCAGTGTTCCCAGAACGTTTTCATTGGTATTGTCCAGTATTCCCGAAACAATAGAGCAGTGGGGTAAACATTGTTTTGTGAAATATCCTTATTCTTAACAGTTTGTAGTTGGGGTTTCCTTTAACACCAGAAGTAGGTTCTCTACTGTCGCATGGCTTACTTGTCAAAAACACGTGATCCACTGTCAGCAAGGATTAAACAAAAAGTGATTTCTAATGAAGAAAGGTGTGTTAGTGGTTAGAATCACAAGCAGAATTATCACTGTTGCACACCACTATATATTTGCTAGACAAATATGTAACTCTCCAGATGGAGGAACAGGGCTCAGAGGGTGGGGAAGGGACATTTGAATTATAGCTTGTTGTGTGTGAGAATTGTGGGGTGGGGTGGGGGTGAAGGGTTTGTTTTCAGGTTATTTGTTCATTTCCGATCTGACGATGAGCTGAGAAGCTTGAAAGCGCTAATCGGAATAATTTTTATATAGTGGTGTGCAACAGTGATAATTCTGCAAAAGTGATTTGTTGCGGTTTGAAACAGGTAGACTAGAGCTGGTCACTTCAACGCTCGTTCGGACGTCCCACACCTCTCTGTCCTTTCGGCTTACAATTCCATAGTTACAATTATTACTGTTGCACACCACTATAGGAGTAATTTTTCTATAGTGGTGTGCAACAGTAATAATTATGATTGTGATTATAACCACTAACACAAATTTCTTCATTTAAATGCCACAGTAATTTTTTTGGCGATGCGACAGTAGTCAGTTTGGTTATAATGTTCCGAAACTTTTAGCCGATATCACGCAATTGTATAAAGTGTACTTATGATATTCAGCTCTTCACAAACATATCGACATTTTTTATCGATCTTTTTGAAGAGTACATTATTTCACGTAGCCGAGAACTACCATTTCGTCCGCTTGGAAACTGGCGACTGGCCTGGGATTTAGTTCAGTCCAACGTTCAGTCTCATACCACTAGAAAAGTGTAGGAAAGGGTGTTGCCTAGTAGAGTTGCAGGCGTGTATCTTTACTCGTTGATTTTAGAGTTCCCCTCATGGTCCCACACACACATAAATGCTTGAGCTTGTGCAGTTTCTTCACCACACCGTTGTTTGTATTGTAACACACATTACGGCACAGCTATTTAAAGCTGACTTCCTCCAGAACAGTACCATCTACAACAATTTTTACTCGTACGATTCCATGAAAATTCATCACTTTGGTCTTCAATGCGGTGACCTATAATCTGAAGTTGTTTATGATTCGGCTCAATGAGTGTACAACCATATCTGCAAGCAGCTTCCCGAGTTCGACAAGATAAACGGGCAGCCTTATGGGTCGTCATGATGTCAATAACAACATATCAACTGCAGAATTAATAATCATAAAGTTTTCTTGAAGGCCCATCTGCCAATTATGTAGGACATCGTCTATAGGCCTATATAAAAGTATCAGAAGACAGATAAGTATATACACTACACTTACTACTTTGGATTTATGATTCCGTCTAAGCCTATTTCTTGAGCCATCGAATTTGAAATAATCACATATTGTTACAACGTCTGTAAACAGAGGAAACCAAATAAGTTAAACAAGATGAAATGTACATTTGGAACTTTAATGGCAGTTTAGATAACTAAATAAAACGATCAACTGTCATATACAAGTGTGCTTCAGGTTTACGTTTGTTCAACATGCACTAGCACAACAAAGAATAAATGTCACCTACTGGCAATAAATAATACAAGTGACGGGTCAACACTCAATATCTTGCAATTACCACATTACACAGTAAGGTGCAACAACCGCATAACAACTCCGATAAGGCGCAATGAATCAATGATTATCGCAAATCCTGGACGAACCCTGGATTATCGCTCTCGACTTTCAAAGTTTGAATATTTCTTTACTAAAGGCAAAACACAAAGAGCTTTCTGTTGCCTGGACCTAGTTTTAGGGTTTTTCATTTAATACGTTCATGGTTCCTTGGTTTCAATTTAAAGTTTGTGTTCCCTGTTACCATATTATATGTCTTAGGTGTTAGAAAATACGTTATAGATCTTCAATCTTTAATAAGCGAACCTTCTCCTCCACCCCTCCTTCTTTGCCTTTTTCTTCTTCTTATGCTCCTTCTTCTCCTAAAAGTTTGAAATTATTTAAGAAATAACACTATACTTAGATTATGGTTCTGAGTTCCCTTTAATATTACACCCCCCCCCCAAATTTTGTGGTTTCATCAAAATTTTCATCCACCTCTCTGACCCTAACTTTCAACAATTTTGAAATTTTCAAAAATGAGCTTTATTACCATAGTTATTTTTAAAATACCTTTCATTTATTACTCCATATTTCGAATTTTTTTCACAAGTTTGACCACTTCACACTTTTTCTTTCCACCCCTATATTTCTTTATTTTTGGGGACATCAGTGTCAAAAACAATAGTTTTATTTACGATAGAAACTGGACTGTAGAAATTACACAGAGGTTTAGCGATGCACGGTGAACAAACACCTTGTTGTGAGCCTAACAAAAGAAATCGTTTACGATGCACATGCTCACAGCAGTCTTGACCAGTGTTTCATAGTGCGAATATCGGCTCCAACGAGACTGGTGAGAACAATGGATGCATGTGTGTGACAGAGACGGAGGTAATATCTAAGTGAGACAGTGGATTGTTATTGCGTCGTCTCTCCTCTCTACACTCTAGACAAATGAGCTGTACTGGTAAGTGGGTCGGCGCAGCTCAGCAACCAAGAAAGGCTGTCACGTTCCTAAAAGTGTCACGTTCCCGGCAGACATGCCGCGTTTTAGTAAAACCGGGCGATGCGTTCAAACGTTATCGGCAGACATAAGGCAAATAGACAGACAGACAGACAAATGCCAAACGGTGGAGTGAAACATGCATACTGGCTACGGTCGTTCAATGAGCTGCTACATTAATTGGCGGCGTTAGTGGTATTATGGTAACGTAACGGAGTGTAAAGCACTGTAGAAAACACGCTGGTGCAAACAACCAAAAACATCCTTGTTGATAATGACCAAGTCATCGTATGTAACCATGGAAACGCGTAGTTAGTAGCGCCGTTTGCGTTAAGCTGAACATAGTTTGTAGTAACATAGTTACGTAACTGCGTACGAACCTCATAGTACTTTCAAATGTCTGATAATCTCGGTTGATGTACGTTAACATAAAAAGTCAATAAAATTAAAACATCGTGTTGATAATCACCAAGTCATCGTATGTGACCATGGAAACGCGTAGTTAGTAGCGCCGTTTGCGTTAAGCTGAACATAGTTTGTAGTAACATAGTTACGTAACTACGTACGAGCCTCATAGTACTTTCAAATGTCTGATAATCTCGGTTGATGTACGTTAACATAAAAGTCAATAACATTAAAACAAACATGCAAACTATTAGCAGATACGTAGCTATTATCATTCTTCTTTTTCTTCCAATGGTTGTACATTCCTCTATGAGATTTGGCGTCCTCAACAATCCTACATTAGTCCATTCTGTTGTCGGCAACAATCTGCCATCCTCTGATGACCAAGGTTCGCAGGTCCTCCTCAACACACTTCATCTGCCTCTTTCTCGGTCTTTCTCTGGGCCTAAACTCCAAGGGTTTCCATTCTCTGTGATAGCTCTCGTACTTCAAGTCTTCTCCATTCAATATATATATATATATATATATATATATCCTAGCCATCTAATTCTGTGTGTATCAATAAACTTTACTATGTTCTCCTTGTTTATTATTGTACCGAATTTAAGATTCACGCGGATCCGACAAGTGCCATCTTATTGCACTATTGGCCAGAAAATTCTCTTAAGTATACTTCCTCAAATTGTTTAAGAGCTTTATCATCTTTCTTCCGTATGGTCTATATCTCACAGCCGTAAGCCACTACAGGTCTTATAAGACTTTTATAAATTTTCAGTTTAGAATTATGACTTATACATTGTAGAAGACAATAATGTCTTGTTTGCAAAATGTGCTTTGTTTCCTTTTGTTATTCTTGACTTGATTTTTTCACTGTTCAAATTGTCCTTATTTAGCAACGATCCCAGGTGGGTAAAAATTATCCAGTTGTTCAAAGCTATAGCCTCCAACATTCAGTGTATTTCTTTTATTATGTCTTTATCTTGAAACACACATGAAAATTGTTTTATCCTGGTTTATTGACAACCCTGGCAGATTGCAGTGCCGAAACGCCTGCTTTGCAGAAAACATTGGACTACGACCAAACAGCATGGGAAAGAATTTTAACAACAAACTACTTCTTTGTTGCCGACAACGTAGTACACATATAAAAATTATCCCCTTCCCCTTAAAATATCATTTTCATATATATCAAATTACCCCAACCCCCTTAAACTACCCTTTAAATATATAGATATTTTATCTTCGTTTATACAGTGGATTGTTATGATCTTCTTTTTAGGATACTTTATTTTATTTATCAAAATTAAGTACTTTCCTCTTGTTAAAACATAAAACTTTGCTGGTAAACTACCCTTTTCCGGTAAAGATCTTCACCAAAATCAATAGGCCTAGAGTCCTCTACAACTGAGGCACATATGCAAAAAATTATTTGATGCTGTTTGAATTTACGGCAATTATCGTTCGTCAGAGAAAAAATTATCCTTGGTAAAACATAAAACGTTGCTGGTAAACTACCCCTTTCCCTTTGCCGATCTTCACCAAAATCAATAGGCCTCGAGCCCTCTATAATATATCGATGAATGCAAAAAATTATTTTATTCTGTTTGAATGTGCGGCAGTTACCGTTCGTCATATAACAAATTACCCGTGTTAAAACATAAAGCGTTGCAGGTAAACTACCCCTTTCCCTTTAACCAATCTTCACCAAAACAATAGGCCTTGAATGCTCTACAATTCAGGGATGTATGCAAAGAATTATTTGATTGTATTTCAATTAGCGGCAGTTATCGTTCGCCATAGAAAAAATTCTACACACACACACACTTTTATAAAAATGACTTTTCTTCATGTTTTGAGGGTAGTACAATCACAATCATCCCTTATCTCAAACACGATTTTTTTCGCCATCACCATACTTCCATTTCCTTATGGAACATGGAAGTAAAAAAATGAATAAATATTACCAACTGTGAAATCTATAACAAAAACACAAACAAACACACACACACACACTCTCTGTCTCTCTGTCTCTCTCTCTCTCTCTCTGAATACACCTCACAAGACGCACAAACTTACATGAACCCGACTTAATACAATTGATTAACGTCGTCGAAAGAATTACGTCGTTGATTTAATTGCTTGTAAGTATGAACTGTACCGCTACGGAGTCGTAAACAAACTGATTAACGTCCAAAAGGTCAAAGGGTTTCTTAAGTTCTTAGAACAGCAAATTAACTTTGCCGCCGCAGAGACATTCGGCGATGCGGCAGTTTCCACTCAAAGTGTGTTATGTTACGTTCGTCTCATACGGATTACAACACATTAATCGTTCTGCACTAGTCTTCCTGCGTTTGAAAGCTATTCAAGTATTAAACCAGAAAAATAGGTTTTAATTAGTGTGCTTTAGTAGTTAATATGTATATCAGAAATATTCGCTGACTAGAATACTTTTGAAGAAAATGTTAGTAATCTTACAAGATAATTCTAAAAAAAGCTTGGTATTCCATACTATAACTTTTACTTTAAACTCTAAAACAAGTGTGCCCGTTGATAATGTTTGACGCGCCCGTGGACCAACTTGAATTTTTATTTTCTTTTGAACGAAGGAACACAAATTGTATCTGCTTCGAAGTACTGTATTATAAAATAGTACAAACCGTTTAAAATTTTACTTTTTTTCTAAATCATGGCAGTAAATTAGTTTTTTTAAAGAAAAGAACTGAAACCTCCATTTATGTTTTAAATTTGATTTTTTTAATTTTACATTTCTGTACACTATATAAAAATAAGTAGTGTTATTGTTGGAAGTTCTTTAATTTAATTAAAATGTGTTCCTGTTTAACCATTCTTTTCGTTCAAAATTTTAATAGTTTTAACGTGCGTATTAATGATGACAGATTATTATTGACGACCTACACCTAATGTGAAAAATGTTTACAAATTTATATGAAAAATACTCGAAAACTTTTTTTTATTCGTTGTTCTACGTCAGTAAATATTAACGCAAGTGTATTATAAAGCGACAGTTAATTTTTGTAACGTCTGTCTATTGGAATCCGCACCTTTCTATATTTCATTGATGGGGTGGAAAGAGTCAGTGGCGAAGTTACATAGAGGCAATTGAGGCAATGCCTACCCTAAAAAATTCTGTAGAATAAAAATTATAAATACGTATGAACTACATAACGTAAAGATTATACATTGTTACCGCGACTGTCGAATTTATTAGGCCGAAACGTGCTTTACTGAGCGACCGCTAGATGGTGACAGGTGAGACTCGGCATGGCTCGTTTAAAGCGAATGAGGCAACCTGAACTTGCCTCAGCGTTTTTTGTATACATCGTATGTAAGCAATGTGCCGGATTGATAGGGAAGTGAAGAGAGGGGGATTGTCCCGTGCTGTACACATAGAGCGTTGAGGCATGTCTCACTTCTGTGGTCCAAACATTCAAGTTAAAGCGCGCTGTGTTGTTTATAAGTGTGTTTATTTTATGTGGTTATTAAAAGTGTCCCTGTTATTCCGCTGAACTAACAGATGATCAAGATTGTTATTTGAATTATTTATAACATTAAACATATATATAGAAACTAATCAAGTTTAAAAATTTGAAGTTCAATCAATTGTATTATTGTGTATGACTAATACAAGGATTGATCAATAGAAACACGTATAGAGCTGTAAAGCATTTTTCATTCAACGGTTTTAAAAGAAGTCTCCATTAACATTAAGACATATGAGTTCCGCTGTTGCAACAATCTGTAGATTCCCTGCTATTAAAATTCTTACGGCTGTTTGTGGAACCATTCGCTTACAGCAAACTCTACCTCAGCGTCCGATTTGAACCACCATCCTTTTAGTGATTCCTTAAAAAAATTTTAAGATAAGATTTTTGCCTACCCATTCATTAACTACTAGCTTCGCCACTGGAAAGAGTACGTTTCATCCACTCCATCGGTGGCCATCTTCAATGCTTAGAGGATGGCACTGTTACTCTGGCACAGGTCTACAGTCAGAAAACGACAGTACTGTGCCTCTAAGCACTGAAGATGGCCACCTGTGGAGTGGCCGAAACGTTTGCGTTTAATGACATTGGACCACGGCGTGATAGACCGGTAAAGAGTAACGCCGCCGCCGTGGAAGCCTAAGATAACATTTATAACTGTTTGGTAACAACAATTGTTTATTATAGCTCTTATAATATTCAACTAATGGAAAGGCCTTACCCTTCATCTGACAAAGTTGGCAATACTTTAATACTATCTACGTTTTTGTATGGAAGCTTGTTGCTTGTAAAGTATTAAAACAACGAATAAATGCCTGTTATGTCTACAAGCTTCTGCTCGTGGATAATACGTTTGTGGTACCACTGGTACATCAGGTTTGCAATTACATGCTCCAAAATCCACACAAAAATACAAATCTTAAGGCTTCAAATCCAAATAGCTAGATAATAGTGGTGTTTAGGCAGATAGTGCTAGTTAAAGAGAGTCTCCTTTTTAGTATCATACTTATTCAGGCGTTGACGACCCCCACTGACACAAAAAAGTACACATCTACATCCACCACAATATTTAGATACATGCTGTTATCCCTCACTATCCCTGCTGTTATCCCTAATTTTAACGTTCTCTTTAAAGTACATGTATTCCACCTAAAGAAAATATTAAGCTTCCAAGACTATCGAATGTATGTTTTCAATCGATTTTAATGACATTAGTAGAGATATTCTTTACCCATTATTTTTAATTTATTGGTACAATTTTTTTTATAATATGAGAACAACAATACCTTAAGAAAACAATATGTGGTTAAAAAAAATGTCTCCTGAAATGAAATCCTAGGTTCGCCCCTGTCAGTTTTACTTTAGTATATAAGTCTACTTTGTAACTGTTTAATAACAACATTTATATAATATAGACCTTACAATATTGTTACGGCATCACAGAACAATCTACGTGTTTGTCGAATGTTCCAGATGAATCCAGTGGAATGGGGTTAATTGTTCTGGCGTACGTGATTGAAACATCCAGAACAGGCGTAGTTTGGAATGTTCTGGTCTGTGAGCGTTGTATAAATACAAGGCGTCAGTGGCCTTAGTTTTCAGTTATTATCGGGCGACATTACTGTGTGCATTCAAGTGGTTATTAGTGAAGTGTTGTGTTTTATAATCGAGCGGTATAATTGTAATACAATTGTGTTTTATATTAGTTGACATTTTATTGCGTGTGAACAGTTTTTATTTGATTTGTTGTAAGAGACAGTGTTGTTAATTACGAACTGTTTAACTGTGAAAATTAAAGCTGGTAATTAGTGATATAATTGGTGTCTTGTATTTTGTTTTCCACTGTACTATACGACGATCGGCAGACCGTCGTAACAGTACATAACAACTGTTGGTACACCGACTGCCGTTACAGATCATTGTCTATGATACAGTATAGAACGTTGCGGTCAAGATAAGGTCGTGTAGCATTAAAGGAGTAAAAAATTGTTCGCCACAGCCACTGCAATAACTCCGCTGTTTATGACACTCCGGACAACAGTAACGCCACACTACACTACACTCGGTGCTTCTTTGTAAAATAAATCTTACGACCACGTAAACGGCAAAATAAGAATATACGCAGTTTCCTTTAACGATATCTGCAGTAAGACATTATAGTATTTTCTGCTGAATTGATTCTCCCATTTTCCTCACGCCCAATAAAAACAAACGCTATTATAATACGTTTAACCGTTCCAAAGTGCCATTCCTGTGATTCTAAATACTTGGTAAAACGGTAACCTATCAATAGCTATGAATTTTTTTCGAAATAAAAACCGGTGCCTTTGCTTCAATGCCCACGAGACGGAAGCCAAGGCTTGCGGCGTCCGACCCAAATTATCTCTTTTTCTCTCGTGTCGCATCCGCCTGGCCATGCGCACGAAATTAACAATATATCTCTTGTTTCTCAGGTTAATACTGACCTACGCGTCTCCCGCATGGTCTCTTTTGTCCACCACCAGCAGGTGTAGGGTAAAAGCGTTCCCGTCCCAAATCCTCCGCTCCTTGTCGGTGTCTCCTTGGTTTGTGAGGAACGACGTGACTCGAAGCGATCTCCGCGTTCCTACCTTATCTACCTTTGTCCGGTCGCTGGCTGTAACTCTCTTTGCTGCAGCCTCGAACTCAACCTTCCCTTACTTGCGAACTATCAGCGCATCAGAACCACCACCGCCAATCCGGGTCAAACTCCCTCGGGCGCTTCTTGATGACCCGCCATAAAGTCGTCCTCGTAATTACATCAGCCCACAGCCCTAGAGTTCACTACTGAAACTGCCCTTCATTCCTTCCTTGCCTAGCTCCTAGTAGGCTGAGCCAGCTGCTTGTTGCTGTTATCTTGTTCACCGGCGCGGGGGCTCTCTCCGTCTCGCGGCGAGTAAACGACGCCTCAAGGGGTCTGCTGGCGGCCCCTAAGACGAGCAACATTTGTTGTCCAAATCGGTTCCAGCGGCACTGTCACAAAAATAAAGTTTTCTTTCTCCCCCGCCTTCTGCGTTAACGCGTTGGTGGTTCCCTTTACCAAATTTAAATTATATTAAAAAATAAAACAATAAAATAGTTTTAGTGATTTTCACTCGTCATTTATTAAAATTATAAATCCATGACAGCTGTTACGGCAACACAGTGCCTTCATCAGATGGTGTAAGCTGACTACCATCTGATGAAGTCACTGTGTTGCCGTAACAGCTGTCATGGATTTATAATTTTAACAAATGACGAGTGAAAATCACTAAAACTATTTTATTGTTTTATTTTTTTAATATAATTTAAAAAATGGATTTTCACCAAGTAAAGGCATCAAGCATTAATTATTACCAAATTTAGGTAATCTGTCGACTGATCCGGACTAAAGTTCACCTACTGGCAGCCATTGGACACGATCCAAATGCTGAAGTCAAGCCACGAGTGAAAAGGCACCCCGCACACATAATGCAATGCAATGCAATCCGAAATACAACATATGCTCGTCACTTAGCACACAAACGTTTGTATATCCCAAGTTAGAATGTGTCACTTTTGCAGAAACAAAAGTTTCGTTCAATGCATCAGATGTACTGTGAGGGGCCTCCTGTCTACTCGAATCAACTCATCAACACGTTTAAAGTTCTCAACGATCATAATACTGCGACGCGCGCCCACCCCTAGGTTTGTCTGCGACTGCGGTTTCTCTTTCTCGGACCTTCTTCTTCCGACGCCGCTAATTGTTAAAAATTCTTTAGAAACTATATCTTTACTTTGTTGCACACTTTAGTATTAAAACAAAAAAATGAATCAGAGCTGTTTCTTTTAGCCCAAGCCCAACTAGTTATCAATTAAAATTGCAGGAATGGTCGCGATTCGCGAATAGAAGTTGCATGAATGAATCTTTATACACTTTTTTTTACGGATGGTTAGGCTGTTGTTACCAATGAAAAATATAATGCCTCATTAGGAGAAAGCTACTGGAATAATATGCAAATTGGGGACTTAAAACAGAATTCACAGAAACAAAATGTTTACGTGTACGGAACGTGAATGATATCGTGCTATAAGTATACGACTGCCTTTTAAATTATATTCTTTCAGCAAACATCTCAGTCGTTAGAAATCAGTTATTTCTTAAGTACAAATCTTATACCAGAATACAGAAAGTTGGAGAGCACAAGACTGATACATTATTCAGTAGGATGTATGCGGAAGTCTCAGCACCACTCACGTCAATGCTGCATTGTTTAGAGGCAACACATACACTGCAGCTGACTTTATTATTGGTAACATAATCGTGTCTACAGTCTCAGCTGATTTTCTCTAAAGGCAAAGTTTAGAATCAGCTGATTCCTCTCTCCGAGTTCTTCATATATTTTAAACGAATAAAGAATATTTCCAATCTGTAATACAAATCTATATTATTCATAGAGATACATGAATAATAAATATTTGAAATGATAACTAAATTAAACTTAATAGAAAAAATACAGGTATCCAATTATATAAATGCGATCATAAATAGTAATATACAAAATAAAGTCAAGCAAAACCAGAATTGAAGATTCATAATAAAACATGTGCTCTATTAGAGTGAAAAACCGATAAAGAACAAGGGAATGGCGAGTTATAAATTAAAATATGTAGTACGGGTGAAACGATACAGAAAAATAGAAAATTATAGAAAATTTGTATTGAGAGCAGTTCTAAAGGCATTTGAATTGGCTAAATATGTAATACAGAGAAAAGTAGAGGCAAATGAATATTGTACGCGCACAACACGAATACATTGTTACGACGGTAACAACTGATCGTCGTATGGTACAGTGGAAAACAAAATACAAGTCACCAATTACGTCACTAATCACGACCTTCAATTATCACAAATAACAGTTAATAATCAACTCGTACAATAATTCCAGTTAGATTTATTCACACTCGACAACAATGTCCAATAATAGAGTTCCACACAATTATTAACACACCACTTCTTCACTTTGACAAACACTCAATCCGCGCTAACGAAAATCACTCACGTAACTGAACTGACAAAGCCAGACGCTCTGCTTTTACAGAGTTCTAGAATTAACTTTCCATCCTTAATTTGTACGCCACTTAATGCTGATCCTAATTCGTATCTCAAGTAGCCTCTTGACGAGTCTAGAACAAACTTGAACGCGGCCTTGACTGGGCAACACCTGCCCCACTGGGCGGAGGGAAGAGTGGAGAATGTTCTGGGTTGTTCAGTAGGCTTCTCGTAACAATATCAATATCTGAGGAGCACAATCAGCCAAGGGTAAAATCTGCGAGAAAGATACAACGACTAAATGCTCATTCAATACTGGAAGGTGATCCGAAAGCTCAGCTGTTTGCTTTAGACCAATCAAAATTTGGAATAAATGTTGAAATTAATCTGTACAGAACAGTTGTGCGGCCAATTACAACATATTTCCCGAGTGCTGGCAGATGACAAAAAGGGAGAAATAAAAACTGACAAAGACTGAAATGGATTGTAAACAGAGAATGAGAAACGTCTTAAATCGTTTATTTCTCACTGTATGAGAAATCCTTGCCTGTGAAAACGATTTTAACCGTTTTGTTTGTCTTATGAGCAAACTTTGAGTGATACGAAAAATAAAAGTTACAGGCATGTTACAGGCGTAGGTCTAACAGGCATAATGTTACACGCATAGTGTCATAAGCGTTTGAAACTTCTCACTTATATAATAAATTAAATTTAAGTATAACCAAAATAAGCAACAGATAAATAAAACAACAATAAAAAGTGGGTCACATTCACATACATAAACAATAAGATGACAAAGCTAACAAAAGTGTTTAACAATACAGGCAATAAAATAGCATACAAAACTAATAAAAATAATTTATAAAAACTAAATAACCCACACAACAAAGACAATACAACAACCAATGTAATATACAAAATTGAATGCCAAGATTGCAATAGATGTTACATAGGGGAAACAAAAAAAAAACAGAAAAAAACGTTATTTTGAACATCTAAACGCATACAAAAAACCAGAAATATATAAATCTAATTTTGCCACACATGCAATAAACACAGGATATGACTTCCCAGACATAACCAACATGACACTAGTAAAACACATAACACACAAAGGCACTATAATGAACATATGGAAAAATTTTAAAATATACAAACCAAAACAAACTAATACATGAACAAATACAAGTAAACACAAAACACGAGATAATATTCTAAATACTCAATATTAAAAACTTCCAAAAAGCAAATATATACACCATAGCCACACACAATAATACCAAATTATAATACCAAAAACGAACAGGAAACCATAGCAACAACCAACTAGAATATAAATATACAACTAAATAGAAAACTATGATGTCTGAGAATGGGAACAATATGTATCGCGAAATATGTTCCAAGTAAATGAAAAAAGCTTTTGAGGTAAATAAATTATAAATATGAAATAAATTATCTATACATCAAGAAATAGACTGCAGCAAAAACTGTTTGAATTAATAAATTATAAAATTATTAACAAAAAACAAAGATACTGTACATTACGTCAGTAAGCGTAAAACGTTACTGTGACTTACAGGGGTAGGCAGAAATTGCAGTTACATGCCAAAGGCAAAGAAAGACTGAATAAATTCCAGACGTTAATCCGTATTATGACGGCCAACTTGGCATGAAAGAGAAATGTGTAAAATATCTGTTGTTTAATTTTCAAGACAAAACATTGCAAAGGGAAAGCGCTGTAAGAAAACAACAAGGTCTCTTACACGTGGCTGGAGTCTAAGTAACAGTAATTATTTATCTAATTTACTGAAATGTTAAGTAAAATAAATTGACTAAAATTAACATTTCGCAGTAAGAAGTAGATTTTACACTGCTTCCTTGGCGTTTATATAGAATCTCGTTTTGGGTTCTATTTGCACTCCCTTATCTTCCTTAATGGATTCTTACAAAAATCTTAACAACTCATAAGTCAAGTTGCAAACATTGTACTAATTAAAAAGTTAAAGTTATAGAGGAGGAGAACGATTATCACGTAAAAGTTGAACGAAAACCGAAAGCCTTAAATGTTTTATTTAAAAAAAAGCAGTTAAAAGTGGGAATTAATAAATATCATAATAACTTATTTTACGACGATCTAACTGATTGTCGTATGGTACAGTGGAAAACAAAATACAAGATACCAGTTACGTCACTAATCACCAGCTTTAATTATTACAATTACACAGTTTGTAATCAACAAGATAGTCTGTTACAATAAATCAAGTAAAAATTGTTCACATGCAATAAAAATGTCTACTAATATAAAACACAATTCTATTACAATCGTCCCGCACAATTACAAAGCACATAGCACTTCGCCACAATACTACAAACCGCACTCCAATTATTCGCAAGTCAAACTGAACTGAACGTCTCTGAGTACTTGTATTTATACCCCGCTGAGGTTCCAGAATATTCGCTAACTGCGCGTCAAGAATGCTACTATAAAACACCACAACATATTCGTTGCGGCCTTACACACAGCAGGCGCGGACCGGTGATTCCGGGACAATCTCGCAACGCATGTCGAGAATCACGTACGCACATAACATTACAGCCGTATTCCACTGGATCGTTCAAGAAACGCGTAGATTGTTTTGTAATATCGTAACAGTATATAAAATTAAACAAAACAACAATTTTCTAATTGTCGGAAAAGCTTGCAAGGTTATCACTAGCCGCCGACATTAGTACGTACTCGCTACACACCAAATAATGATAAAAGTCGGTAAGTAAAATAACAGATATAATAGCACGTAAAACAAACACTTGAACACTTGATACCAACATACATTGTACCATTGTACACTCTCTGAGCAGTACTGTCTTATCACATAACTTGTACAGAACTCAAAATTAATTTTCTGTTAGTTGTCTCTTGTTGTTTTAATATAACAAGGACACGTCATTTGTATAGTGTAATTTTGATAGTAAAGTTCCACAACATTTTGCTTGCAATATCTGTCTGTCATAGCCAAAGTTTCTGATTTTCACAGTGGTTAGAGTTCGTATCCTCAATTGATTTCCTGTAGATTCGGAGGTTTAGTAGTACTTTGCCGTTGTGAAATCACAATACACGTTATTTTATATACACCAGCAGTTCCCAGCTGGGTAGTAACAAATGGAAGCAAGATATGGGTGCTGACGTTGGTGTTTTCGAGAGGAAAATTCTGAGAAGGATTTATGAACCAGTGAGAGACAACGAGATGTGGCGGTTAAGAAAGAATCGTAAACTAAGTGACTTGTATGTAGAAGCGGATAAGCGCAAAGTTTGAAATGGTTGGGGCACGTGGTGAGAATGAGAAATGGTCGAGGCTAAAAAGTGGCATTGGAAGAGGGAGTAAGGAGGAGATGACGTCTGAGGAGTAGATGGTATGAAGATGTGGAAGGGGATTTGAGGGAGACGCAAATAGCAGGTTGGAAAAGTGAGGCTCTGGACAGAGAAGAATGGAGGAGAATCACAGAAGAGACCATTGTTTTACAGGAATCGTAGTACCAGAAAAAGAAGAAGAAGAAGAAGAAGAAGAAGAAGAAGAAGAAGAAGAAGAAGAAGAAGAAGAAGAAGAAGAAGAAGAAGAAGAAGAAGAAGGAGGAGGAGGAGGAGGAGGAGGAGCAGAAGGAGGAGGAGGAGGAGGAGGAGGAGGAGGAGGAGGAGGAGGAGGAGGAGGAGGAGGAGGAGGAGGAGGAGGAGGAGGAGGAGGAGGAGGAGAAGAAGAAGAAGAAGAAGAAGAAGAAGAAGAAGAAGAAAAAGAAGAAGAAGAAGAAGAAGAAGAAGAAGAAGAAGAAGAAGAAGAAGAAGAAGAAGAAGAAGAAGAAGAAGAAGAAGAAGAAGAAGAAGAAGCTGTAGATTTTAAACGCAGGAAAGGAAAAGACACTAAAAAGATGCATAAAATCTAACCCATTGAAAAGGCTACCTAAAAGGATCATCATCTTCTTAACGGTTTTAGATTTTAGCGGCCTGTTCCTATTCTACAGTCCACCTTTTCTTAGATCTACCAACCTTTCTTCTGCCTCTAGGGTTGTAATCTTTCGCCATCCCAGGGTTGTATTCTACTTTCTTCCATTCTATTGATGTGGTGAAACTGTTTTCTTCTGTATTCTTTAATCCTTTCATTAACTGAAAAAATATCTAAATCACTTCTTATCTCTTCATTTCTTACATTTTTTTCGTCTATTTCACCTTTTAACTGATCTCAGAAATTTCATTTCTGCTGTTTGTATCTTCTGTTTAACTTTTTCTTTATGACCTTCAAAACCTTACAGTAGTGTAAGGTTTTATAAGATTTTATTTGTGTTTCTTTTCTACATTTATTTTTCAACGCTCTCCAAATCGTTCCGCACATTCTTCTGAAATTTGTTACTTTATTTTCTGTACCTGAAAGGATTTGTATATAATAAACAAGAATTTGTATAATAAAACTAAGAAAACTTAAAAATACGTTACGCAAAGCAGAAATAAGTGAAAAGGCCAGGAGGGGGGCAATAAGACCTGCAAGGTTTCTCAGGTCATAATTGTAGGTAAGTTATTTTACGTTATTACAATTTTCCGGGTTGGTAGGGCGTGGTCTAAGTTTTTATGTTTTTTTTTACCAGACGTTTCTTCCATACCGATTATTGATTGATATCGTCAGTCATGATGATGTAAGTAACTTATTTACGTAGGCAATGAGTTGCGCAGATACAACATAATGCACGGAGACAATCTTTGGTTATATCTGTTTATCAATAGAGCTAGGTCAAAAAGGCTTGTTTCTGGCTAACAAAAATAACGTATGCCTTGTTAAAGAAAACTATCCGAAATTGTATCGCCTCGGTGTGAATAACGACAAGAAAGTTTTTTAAAGGGTCCGAAAGGGGGTGTGACGCGAACATATGTTTTCATTGAAGAGAAATGCACTAGCTTCTCGACCTACACGTTGTGGTGGGTCCTGTCACGCCGAGCAATTCACTAAAAGTTTGTGACGGCCAATCCCTTTGGCGGAGTGGATCTTTAAGCAAACGAGATATAACGGCCACTTAGGCCGTTACGCAAAATTTAAAAACTAGACTACTTGGCCTAGAGGAAGCGAAAAGTGTGCTGGAGCCCAGAGTGACAGGATTTGCAATCAACACTCTTGTAACCAGTAACAATTTTTTATTAGTGCCATTTTCTTTAAGAACATCAATTTAATTTATCACAAAATATTTAGTTACAAGTCTTTTAAACAGTTGCATTCTAGTATCATTTTCTTTTAGAACATCAATTCAAGTTATCACAAAATATTTAGTTACAATTTCAGTTGAAACAGCTGGAGTTCTTGTGCCATTTTCTTTAAGAGCATTAACAAGATCTTTATCCTGAATACCAGGGGCCAGTCTATTGACTTGTTGTTGACTGAAGGATAACAATTAGAACGCTCCCACCTGTACTTTTGTTAAAGAACTTAAGGGTACCATGTTGGCCAGTGTGCCATGAGTGCTGCAGATGATCCTTAGAGTGTGTTGAATGTCCAGCAAGTCTCATTCCGGGCAGATGTCCTTAGGTGTTCTGTAGCAGGAGTATTTCTGGGCATGACGGCTTCGGGGAGCATCCTGGTGCACTGCTCTGCGGATAGTGACCGGTTTTGATGTTACTACTTCTGCTTCCCTTTCTCCCGGCTGGTGCGGGGATCCTATAACATTTTTTTTTAGATCAGCAGTCAGTCAATACACCCACCCACCCACGTTAGTTAGTCTACTGCGATCGGGCAGAGAGAGCTCATCAGATGAGGTGAAAGCAACTCTGTAGGGGAAGAGCAGCCAAAAATCAAAGTTCCTAGTCCTCCAGGTTGAAGGTTTTGCAGCAGGCCAGTAACCTGTTTAAGTAAAAATATATGTACTTACAGAAGTTATACAAGCCTTCGAAATAGGATGTCGGTAGACCGAGGAGGAAATTGGTTCTGGAACAGGTCTAAGGCCTAGTCCTTGTAGTGATGATGATATTGTTGAAATGTTTTTAAAAATGTGAGTTGGATAAACAAACAAATTAATTAGACGTATAAAACACAAATTTTACACCCAATTAAGTTTTAATAAATCAGAACTAACAAGTGCGCGCGCGCGCGTGTGTGTAGAACCATAGCGTTACTTGCCAGATTAATTGGTACACCTCGCTGTGTTCAAATTACGTGTGACAAGCAGTTCTAACGTCTTCAAGTTGCTGTCCAATTAGAAAGTTTTGTAAATTCATTAGGCGCGCTACGTCTAGTAGTTTATATACGGCTCTTGTACTGCAGCACACGTCTGGACTGCGTGTGTGAGTGTGCACGCGTAATATCGCCGTGAGCAAGAAAACGAATTACAATTATAGGTAGAAAGTGTATTGTTACATTAAGCTGAAGAAAACTGTTTTCCCAAACAGTAAGGTTTATTTTATTCGATACCAAAAGCTGACACCCGAGACAGTCAAATTATTGTAATATGTTTTACTTTGGAATTTTTTTATTGTTTCACTTGTAACCAACTTAACACTACGACCACCCGAAGTCAGTAGTAGCCATTAAAATAAAATGTCTGTTGTAATTATATTAAAAATTAAAGATATTGTTATATACAATAGTATTAAACAAACGAACGTAACGCAAGAATAATTATAAGTTACAAAATATTTTTAGAGAAATCGAATGATCATATTAAAAATTGTATGTTATCCTTCAGGTCACAATTGAAGGCTAAAAAGTGTATATCATTTCTCTTAAATAAATTTTTTTATCAGAACGTAAACTTCAGTACATTTGCTAGTGCACGTCCTTATCGAGTAGATGTACACAAACATAGGTCTCTATAGCAATACTCTGTTGTACCATATTATATCCAGTTCACATGCTTCGTTTGATATGCATCGTACATTGTACTGCACCACCTGATTACACACACATTAGGCCTATATATGTGTCGTAAGAGCTCTCTTCATAAGTCCAAAATATTTCAGCATAATTTACGGTATAATAACTATAGCCAACAAGGCCTACTTTGCGCTTGTCACAGTCTTTAAGTCAAGAATTATTCATAGGGAGACAAAAATGCGCATATACAAACGTACCACACGACCCATCCTGTGCTATACCAGTGAAAACTGGATAATAACACAGCAGAACAATTGAACACCTGAAGATCCTGAAATTGAAAGGAAGCTATGGAGACAAATCCTGGGCCCCATATGTAGAAATGAGGAATGGAAGATACGGCATAATGATGAGACATATTGTTACTTCAATGAACCAACGGTAGAAGTGAACGTAAAACTCAGGAGGCTGCAATCGGCTGGCCATGTCGGAAGAATGGATGGCAAACGAACACCTAAAAGAGTCTTTATGGATGGTAAAAACCAAAAGGCCGTCCAAGAAAAAGATTGGAAGATGCTGTCGCTGTGGATGCAGGAGAGATGTTGGGAGTGCCAGGATGGAAGTCCTTTGCTAGTGGTAGAGAGAGGTGGAGGGTCAGGATAGACGAGCCCAAGGCTCGACTTCAGGCTGTAGGGCCATACAATGAGGGAGAAGGAGGAGGAGAAGGATTTACGCTACGCTCTACGCTTCCTAGTTAGTACAGTAAAGCCGACTTCACAGAGACCAAAATTGCAATCATCTGATATCACTGATCGGTATGGCGGTAGCCACTCACGCACGATAGTAGCGATTTTCAGCTGCACGAGTTTGGCAACACTGGCACCAAGCAGACCCACTCCAAACACTTTCGGATTAGTTATATTACTTTCTCTATATTTTCAAGACGGGCTAAAGGTTGGTAAAAGGTCTTGGAGGTTGTAAACAATGCCGATTAGTATACAGCGGTAAAACTCTGAGAAATGCTAATTGTTTTCTGACGCATTAGCCAGACGTTCGAAGAATCGAACCCTGCTCTGCCAACAAATCCTACTCTCACGTCCTCGAAAACAAGTGTCGCGTAGCCTCCGGGTAGATGGCGTGCAATGGGTGTACGTTATATAGCAGACGAGAGAAGATGAAACGGCGAGTTTCCGGTTATAACATATCGGCTAAGAGAAGACCACAACGGAGGTGAAGACGGAGAAGAGAAACTTTGGTACTGCGGATCCGGCAGATGTGGTACCCCTGCTCTTAGGGTGAAGATAGAGCCCTTCCCAGGGTATGGTAAAACTGCTGTCTTGCGGTTACGCGTTGGATCACCAAATGATAAAGGAGAAAACCTTGATTAGCGATATCGTTTGACGATATAAGTAACCGAATAGGGCTGCTTATCTAATGTAATGTAATCTATACCATTTGAATGGTAGCGGCAAATTTGGAGAAGGAAAACATTAAAACTGTAATATTTGAGGAAAAAAGCACTAATCCCCAAACAAAAGTACTTTGTACAAATTTTAAAAATTAACTCCAACAGGAAGCTAATTTTAAGATTGCAAGCAATAGAATTAAATTATTGTAATTAGTAGAAAAAATTGTACATTATTTAGTACAGGTGTATCCTTGAACGATGTGCTGTAGTACACATAATTTTAATTTTTTTTTAGGTTATTACTGTGGTATTGGTATTTTATATATATATATATATATATATATATATATATATATAATGTACTGCTGCTAAAATACACCGCAGTACATAAGAATCAAATAATAATTTTAAAAGAGAAAAGGTATAAAATTAATAGTATTATGAACATGTGTTAGAAGTGTAGACAGAAAAACTGATTTGTGAGTTACGACCAATATAGAGGTAGACTCCAATATTATATAGAACAGCATTAAGAAATATGTGTTGACAATTTATTATATTAAATTGGAAATAAACATTCAAATAAAATGAAAGATTAATAGAATAGTAATTTAAAAGTTACTAATTATATGGATAATGTAAAAAAGAAAATAAATGTAATTAATAATAATTAATAAAACTATATATGTTGTCAAGAGTCATATGATGGAAAGATGTGACGAATGAAGTTAGGTATCTAAATGGCAAATTGTAAATTGTTAGATTTGAATTGTATTCAAATAGAAGAAAATTTTTTTAGTCTAATTTTATATTTAAGAAGAGCCACATCAAAAAGTTTAATTTTATATTTCAGAAGATACACATCAAAAAGTCTAATTTTACATTTAAGAAGAGCCACATCAAAATGTTTAATTTTATATTTCAGAAGATACACATCAAAAAGTCTAATTTTATATTTAAGAAGAGCCACATCAAAATGTCTAATTTTATATGTAATAATATACACATTATTACATATAAGTACATATAAGTGCCGTCTCTCACTGTTGCTTGTTCCCATTTCACTGGGCGAATTGTTCGGCATACCATCTATTACGAACATTCTTTGCTACTGAAGATGGCCACCGGTGGTGTGGCCGAAACGTCTAGCTACACAACATCAAGCATTCGACCACGGCCTTTCAGCCCGGAAGTTTTAATTAATTATAGTGACACCGGCCGTGAAAGCCTACGTACTACACATTAAAAGAGTTTAATTTTTATAAAAGAGTTTAATTTTGTATTTAATAAAGGAACCCTTTAAAGGAAGGGAGTTAACATTGATATTGAATTTAATAAACATACGAGGGTATAAATCTATAACATTGAAAGAATCATAATTTGTATACAACTTACTAAACTACAATATTTCAAGAAGTCTGAGTACATCATTCAGAGAACGCCGAACTAAAAGAAGAAGCCTGTACTGGAAGATAGTTGGAGTGTCAATACAATAAAATTTGATATTCCGAAGAAGTATCAATTTAGTAATCATAGAAGAAAATATAATTCAACATTTAATCTAATAAGAAATCCCATAGAAGGAACAGATCACGAAGCCTAGCATTACCTTTAAGATGATAAACATCAACTAGAATTGAACCCGTTGCAGTTGTGAAGAGTTCAGATTCAAGCTATTTACATTTATATGGTAGATATTCTTACCTTGTTATTTATTAAAAAATGTATACACTAACATTATTTGGTACGGATTAAAGAAAAGAATAAATCATACACAGTATTAACTAATATAAATCAACTTAATAATTGTTAACCCTGATATAGTTTTCTTTTCATGTGCATATAGAAATAAAATATCTGCAAATAATTACAGTACAATATATATATATATATATATATATATATATATATATATATATATATATATACCACAACGTCCTACGGCGTTGCCCGATGTCTAATCTCCATTGTTGTCTGTCGTTCCAGTTTTCGGTTTAGTCTTCTATCGCTCATCGATCTTCTTCTGCCCTCTATCTATGTTTTCTTAGGTCTTCGTTTCTTTCTGTGCTCTCTACCTAGACACCTGTCTATCTCATGGTTTTCTTTGGTAGTCGGTGCTGTCCCATTCTTTTCTCATGTCCGTACCAGATTAGTTTTTTTTTCTTTAATGTAGTCGATGATTGTCTTTTTGTACGCCCATTTCTTCTTTGATCGTTTCATTTTGTATTCGCTCTAGCCTTGAAGTTCTAGCAGCTCGTCCCAAAGCATCCATTTCTGTAGTTTCTACCTTTTTTTTTACCTGTCCTTTCATATTCCATGTTTCGGATCCGTACACCAATGTGTTTTTAATCATACTAAGGATATCGTATATCCTTTTCCTCCTTTCTTTTCAATTTCTGTGCTCCATAGAATCCCATTCAGTGATCTAATTAATTATTATAGTATTCTGTTGTTATAATTTATTTTTTCAAATATTCTCAAATAAATGCCTAGCAGTAGCTAAGTGTCCCGTTTTGAATTTTTACCACGAAGGTTTTTATCATGCCGTAAATAAAATTTTGCAAAACGTTAACTAGATTATACATTAAACCAATTACGGTATTTACAAAATTCTCGTGAAATGTATCTGAAATTACGACAGAATGATCTACTGTGGTTCTCAAGTCAGTGCACCAAATAAATTATTTTTCTTCTTCTTCTTCTGCTTTTATATTACAGTCAATCGGCTGCTTTTCTTCACGCATCAATAAAACTCACTATATGTTGATTCCAAGTCGCCCATCCGTCACTCCTCTGGTCGACCAGAATTACGTTTCCCTAACGGTCTAGAGTCTTGAATTATTTTTATTAACATATCGTCGCTTGGCCTTTCTACGTCGTTAGTCCGTTTACTTTTTTCTCTTCTATGACCTTCTCTAGATGAAATTTGACTATGCCGTCTAAGGTCAGTATCTTGTATTTTATCACGTCTCGTTTTTCCAACAACTGTTCTGAGCGTACTCATTTCTATTGCCCTGCACTGGTCATACCATCATCTTCTATATATTAACATTACCTTAAAATCTGAGGGATTTATTTTTCCAGGTTACGTCACTTAAATATTCAGAAGCACGGTGTCCTTTCATTGCCGTCTTCTTTTTTGCTCATAGGCATTTCTGTCACTACAGACCCCTGTCACTATGTATGACATCGGTCATCAACAAGCTACATCGGTGAAACACTGTCCAGAACCAAGCAAACCCTCCGTTGAGTTACTGTTAAAATCACATCCGGAATGGTTTATTAATATATTTGAAAAACATAATTTCTCAGGCACGTGGCAGGGTATACTCTCCATGATCATAAACGAAACACACATGTACGGCAGGAATTGAATATTATTAATATACTCGACAGGTTCGCCCAGTATCGGCTGAATTGGTGGGAACATCTTTGCCGAATGAATGACTTCCGCATCCTCAAACAACTCTGGAACTATATGCCGAGGGGACGGAGAGGTGTTGGACGTCCAAGGAAGCGCTGGAGTGACCAGGTCTAATCTTTTCCTATTTGAGACCGGAACAAACCATCCTTTGTTTAATCCGTGAAGATGATGGTGATGATGAATACAATTTGAATTTCGGCTCGCTGGTGTTTTAACGCTTGAAATTTTGTAACTATATATTGAGATTTTACTTAAAATTATTTTCACTTTAATACGCGGCATGGTATTTTGTATACTTTTTCGTAATTCCAAGCCACTTACATTTTCATTTCCCAGCCGTGTTTATGAAGGATCAGTCTCTAAACCAGTAGACGTTCGTGCGAGAAATATACGGTTACTCAAACTAAGTGTACAAAAGTCGGTTAATGCATACAATATTTACCGAGAGAGCCAAAAAGGCAGCCAAATGCCAAAGAGCAGAGTTGAAATTTATAACTCACTTAGCTTCTCCGAAAAATTGAAATTATATGAAGCAGTTATGATAAGTGCCCATTTACATTTACTTTTTAACAATTTGAAGAAATGAGAGTTTTTGTTCAATTGAGTATGTACACGTGAGAAGAACAGAGATGATGCAGCGCGGAGTGACAAGATTTATACAGTTCACGTGTGCCACGTGTATTTCTGGGTCATCGCTGTTATATGCTTCATTTCACTGGCCAGAAACAGATGATTTATACCCAGTTAGAAATTCAAAAATGTCAGCTGTTTCATTACACAAGTGTCAGTAACATTTCTGTTTTTCATTCTCGCTCTCTCTCTTTCTCGGTCCCCTTAGAAATCACGTAACCTGTAAACAAGTTTCAAAAAACCGCCATATATACTCTGGTAGTGTGGAATGTTACTACATCCTGTTGGAATCACACAGCATTCAAGTCGACCCCATGACGACGCAGTTCACAGGAGCATGGAATTCTTGTAACATTACTGTGCATCGAGCAGAAGTGTCTGTAACAGTTTGTCTTTCCTCTTCAAAGAAACAAGGGCCTACTATCCCAGACTTTACCACAGCACAACAAAGAGTTACACGTGGACTGTGAAGAGGAGGGACGCATATGATGCTGCTGAGAATTTGTATCAAGTAATTTTGTTTGTACCAGTGGCAAAAATTTTGTTTGTTCACTGTGCCCGGTACATGAAAAAGTGCTTCTTCGCACATTAGCGGGATAATTTTATCAGTCAACAAGTTCAGAATTTCTGTACAAAATACCGTCCTATTTGCACTGTTGTGGTTATTTAACTCTTGTACAATTAACGTGGTGAAGCTCAAATCCTTGCGTAGGATTCTTAGGATTACACAATTTTAAAATAAGTTTTCACAACAAATGCATGATGTGTAGCAGTCCACTGCTCCATTGTTACTGAAATGGCATCAGGTATGTAAGGCCGATTTCCACTAGCAAGCCAGGGTTGCCAAACTATGCCGCGTTCAAGATAGATTCTCGTCGACCATCCTGTACAGTTTCTCTACGAGAATAGATGGAATGTCACGTCTGTATAACGATCCGTCGATACTATATCTGTCAAAGTTTCAGGCCTATAGTATTACTCCGCAATTCTAACAAATAGTAACAATAAAATAAAATTACTTAAAAATAATAAAATAGTAGCAAGTAAATAATAAATGAATGACTCAGCTAATTCACGAAAAATTCTTTCATTGCACTAAAAGAGAATATTATACAAGACCCATATATAAACCCTTCCTAACAATAAAATCAAAAATTAAAATATATAGGACTGTCATCCGACCGGTGTTATGCTACGGGTGTGAGGCATGGACAATCACACAGAAAACAGTCGACATAGTAGACACCTTTGAAAGGAAAATCCTCAGACGCATTATAGGCCCAATACAAGAAAATGGCTCATGGAGACTGATATACAACAACGAACTGTATCAAATATATAAAGAGATACCAGTCTCAAAATTTATGAGAATTCAAAGATTGCGTTGGGCCGGACATGTTATGAGAATGGAGGATGGCAGGAACCCTAAGAGGGCTTTGCTGGGTACATGGGAGGGAACGAGACCTAGAGGTGGACCGAGGAAGAGGTGGGAAGATGGCGTTGCAGAGGACGCGAGAGACATGGGGATAAGAAACTGGAGGAGGGTTGCAGTGGATAGAGTGGATTGGAGGCGGAGATTGGTGGAGGCCAGGGCCCGATTTGGGCTGCAGCGCCATAGGAGAGGGAGAGAGAGAACAATAAAATGTCTCTGCTTTAGAAATTACACAAACGTAGGTACATCATTTTTACAAAAATTACGTTTATTCCTTCTTCACGGTTATTAATTAGTACAGCCTCTGTAAACCGGCACTGCGGTAGTCCGGCCCCTCCAGTAGTCCTGCCCCACCAGTAGTCCGGCGTTTTCAGGCATGTGCTGGAGGCGTGGAGGGGAAAACATGTCGATGACCATAGACATCAATTGCATCATTAGTCCCTCGCTGTGTACAGTGCCGTTTATTAGGAGTCATTTATTTTCTTGGTGTGTTTTCTTGGGTTATTTGTCGTGTTTACGTAATTTAAGATCGTGAGTGAAAAATGTTGTCACAGTGCAAAAAAAAAAACATAAAACCTTAACACTCCTTCAGCAAAAACGATATTTTAAAAAGACTTAAAAAGGGTGATAAATTAGTTAACCTTGCTAACGAATACGGTGTTGGGCGTGCTACGATACACGATATAAGAAAGAACGCCGAAAATAAAATTTTTTTTTTTCAAAATCAATGAAAATAAGAAGTATGTAAGAAAAACATTAAAAACGGGCGAGTTCCCTCAAGTTGAAGATATCCTATACACTTGGTGCCTTCAAGAGGATAATCAAAACACGGCCATTACGGGAGAAATTCTTGAGGAAAAAAACAAAATTCTTCTACAGAGAAATTATAGAAACAGATGATTTTTAGGCTAGTAAAAGTTGGTTGGAAAAACGTTTCGGAATTGGGCTGTTGAGTACTACGGGCGACAAACTGTCATGTGGTGTTGACACTGTCGATACGGAACAGAAGAAAATTGACGGCTTTTTCATTCCAATCGAATAGTACTCTACATTACTCTGTGAGTTTCATTTTTGTATACGTTTGACTAAGTTATATATATATAACTCATCATCTATCTGTCCAGTATTAGGCAGGTTGTCTGTTCCGGCTTCACCATCTCCGTCTCGGTCTGCCAACATTTCTTCTTCCGGTTGGCTTATAATTCAGGATTTTTCTTGGAATTCTTTCTGGAGACGTGCGCATAACATGCTCTTTCCATCTTTTTTTTTATGGTTTTTCGCTAGTTCCGTTACCGGTTGTTCTTTAAATTCCTGTCTTATATCTTCGTTCCTTTTATGATCTAATCTTATACAATCTTTCACAGATCTAAGATATTTTATTTGTGACGTTTCCGTCTGTTTATAATCTTTCTTTCTTTATGCCCATGGTTCGGACCCGTATAATAGCATGGGGACTGCCATCACCTTATAGAATTTTATTTGTGTTTCTTTCGTGGTCTTTCCTCTGAGTGTTCTCCGTAATGTCCCACATATTCTTTGGAAGTTGTTTGTTTTTTTAAGAATATCTTTGTCTTCATCATATGTAATATCAGATCCTAGGTAATTGAAATGTGATATTTATTCTAAAATTTTATTTTCAATTACAATTTTTGACTGAATTGAATCTTTTCCTAGGAATGCCATGGTCTTAGTTTTTCTATTGAAATGTTCAAATTATAACCTTTCGATAACAGATTTAGTTTGTGGATAGCCAGTGTAATTTATCCTAACTATCTTGGATTACAAATTGAACATCGGCAAACAGCATAGTGTTTAGGATATCGTGTCGGCTAATCTGTATACCTAGAGGAGCATTTTGTTTCCATTCTCGCACGAGGTCATCTATATATATTGAACAGTGTAGACGATAAAGTGCATCCCTGTCTGACACCTTGGTTGGTCATAATTTCTTATGTTAGGTCTTTGCTGGTTCCAGTGTTTTTATAAAGGGCTTGCACCTTTCTAATCAAATGCATTGGATATCCTAGTTTCTCCATCAAAACAAAACTAATATGAATAATTTTAACACAAAATAGAAGATAAAACTATATTTTTAATCCAATGTTTTCATTCGGTGTAAGTTTTTTTCACGTTTTGCCATTATGTACGTTACTTGGTGTCATTTAAATGGGGTTTTTTATAATAGCCACCCATTAATCCGGCACTACCCTGGTCTGATACCTGCCGGATTAGTGAGAGTGTACTGTACTTATATTACAGTATTTAAGATTTACAGTATTGACAATACAGATGTCTGTTTTTCATAAGTTATTGCATACATGTGTGCGTATCCAAAACCCACACGCGCTCGCGTGGCCACATACACACACACCTGTACCCATATCTATGGATATCAATATTAGCATTTAAACCCGCAGTGATCTGAGAACAACTGCGCGGTTAGTAACCATAGAATTACCCAGATCAATTGAACATCATTAAATTAATCATATCTCATAAATGTTACCAGCAATTAATATATAACTAATAAATTCGTCACCATTGTCTTGACCATCGAGAAATAAACTCGGAAATTCTTGGCTGGAAGGCAAGCGCTATGCGCGCTGCACTACGACGAGTTTCAAAAGTTTGACTTACTCTAATTTAGACAATTTAAATTATATCAATTCTGAGTTGCATGTATATGTTTTGCATGCGTTCGTCTGTGCTGTTGTAGTTTGCTCTGACAATGGCATCACTCTTAACTTGATTAAGTTGTCTCTAGTGATTCAAGTTAATCCGAATAGCGTCAATCCCGTAGCAATGAAAACAGGAAACAATGGTGTTTTGATTAACATCAAGCATCACCTTACACTTCAGTACTAGAGGGGGATCGGATATAAAGCTACAAGACAATGGTGGTGTGCATTAATAACACAGCTTGACTGAGGTTTCGTGATCGAAGCCGCGGAGCTCGAATACTGTATACACAATCTATATTGAATTGCGAACCATCATAATTAATTAAAATATATCATATTTGGAAAGAGGTGTGATATCGTTCTGTGGCAAAGTGATGGCCCTTCAATAAATAGTTTTTTTTTTTATGAACTGTTAGGTAGTCGCTTTCCAGCAGACTGAAAACATTGAAATTGTCTAAACAAAATGATGAATTGGATGAGAATAAATAGAACAGCCGTGGCAAACTCAATATGAAATACTGAATATTGGAAAGTATTTAATCCATTTTGTTGGCCTTAATTTTATATCGACTACTGATATGAACTCCCGACGCAACAATTATTAAGCCGTCAATCATTACGTGAAACTAGGGCACTAACATATTGCTCTAATTGCACGGACTACAAAAGTAAACATCCTCTTCTTCTTCTTCTTCTTCTTCTTCTTCTTGTTCTTCTTCTTCTTCTTCTTCTTCTTCTTCTTCTTCTTCTTCTTGCATGCTGTGTCTTTACCACATTATCCTCAGTATCCCAGTGCTTTGCTTTTCAACAGACGTATAGCTCATAGCCTGTCTGGGTATCCTACACACACACACACACACACACACACACACACATGTTCTCACCATCTATCTTTACACCGTCATGTTATTTCTGTTATTAATTGCCAACGTAATTCCTGTCTTATATCACCGATCAGAGACTTTCTGCCTGATCGAAGAAATTTCATGCCTTTGCTAATGGCATCAGACACGATCACTAAGCGGGAGAAAGGGAAACTAGAAATATCTTTTTCGAATCAACTTGTGTAAGTGTTGAACTGCGTCATGGTAAGAAGTCCGAAGTTCTGCTAAGGGCCCAGTACAGAACGGGTATAGAGTATATAGGGTATAGTATCTTCCGGAATCTCGGGAATCTTCCCGGGCCCCGGTGAACCCCCTGACTGCCTGGGCTGAAACTTTGGTCAATAACATCAGGTCTGCTCCAGATACAACCACGGTTCTCGCCCTGGTGTTTCAATCACTGCCTACCCTCTTTCCTCTTCTTCCTTTGAATGGCTAGGAGTCTTAGGATCGTTGCGTGAAATGCCCATGGGGTAGTCCCTCGACGATCTGAACTGATGTCTTTCGTAACGGAGTACGACGCTGATGTCGTCCTCTTTTGCGAGACTCATCTGGCAAAACTACCATACTTTTAACCTGCCATCTGTTTTCGTCAGGATCGTCCCCTTGTCATACATCTCTTGTTGAAGGTTGTGCGGTGGCGATAGACGCTGGCGGATCGGAGTTGCGCGTTGTTGCGGCGTACCTCCGGCCCGGCCTGCGGATACCTCCACCGCCGAGGAGTGGGACGCTCTCCTCGATCATCCCCTACCAACCATTGTAGCCGGCGACCTAAATGCCAAGCATCCCTCCTGGAACAGCAGAGTAGCCAACGCCTACGGAAAATCTCTGTATCGGTTCGTCTCCGACGACCCGGTACTTCAAGTCATCGGCCCAGAAGACCCTACTAACTTCCCCTTTTCCGGTCATCGACCGGACGTCCTTGACATTGTCATAGCCAAGGACGTGACCCATCACATCCAGATCTCGTCAGTGTCGGATCTCTCATCCGATCACAATCCCCTTTTTATAACTGCCCGTGAGCTGTCGGCCTCACCCCGACCTCCCGCTCAGATTGTTAGGAGAGCCAACTGGCGCTCCTACCATGATGAGCTCTCACGGCGGTTTCCATCACTCCCCGCGGACCCGATCGTCACTTGTGACGATTTGGATCTCCGAGCCACTCATCTTCAGGATTTGGTCCAAGGTGTCATGGATCGACACACCTATGCTCTCGAGGTGAACCATCCACGCTCGGGCCTACCACCGGAAGCTCTCCACGCCATCTGGCTCCGGCGCAATCTCCGCCGCAGATGGCAAAGAACCCGTGATCCCGGCGTCAAAAGACGCTTTCAGGCCCAGTCTCTTTACGTCCAGCAGCTACTGCGGGACATAAACTCTGATCGATGGGACTCATATCTTGAGTCTTTTGAAGTCGACCACGCCTCCGTCTGGAGAGCGGCGAGTAGAATGACCCGCGAGAAGAGAACTCGCAACCCACTTGAAACTCCGAACGGGGTTGTATCTTCGTCAGAAGGCAAGGCCGAGGTCTTCGCCGACTGCATGGAGGTACAATTTACTGTTCACCAAGGCGTCTCGGACCCTGCCCACTCGGCAGAAGTCCGTGACTTCCTTTCTGGACATTTTTCACGCCCTCCCGGTATCCCAGCCCTCCCGTTCGACAGGGATGAACTAGTTTCATCTATCTGCCGACTAAATCGCCGTCGCGCCCCCGGTCCTGACCGGATCGGGGCCGCTGCTCTACAAAATCTACCGGCCTCAGGCGTTGACCTCGTTCTTGAGCTGTTTAACTCCTGTCTCCGGCTACAGTACTTTCCCCGCCTGTGGAAAACAGCCAATATCTTAATGATTCCGAAGCCGCGCATGCTTCCTGAAAGCTATCGACCAATCTCTCTCTTGCCAGTCATCTCGAAGGTGTTCGAGCGTCTCCTGCTGGCTCGCATCTCGCCGCTCCTCGATGGTTTCATCCGCAGCGAACAGTTCGGGTTTCGCAGAGAGCACTCGACCACGCTTCAATTGGTCCGCGTTGTTACGCACTTGTCAGACGCCACCAACAGGCGAGCGGCTACTGCCGCCGTACTGTTGGACGTGAGCAAGGCCTTCGATAAAGTCTGGCACGAAGGTCTTCTCTTCAAACTTACCAATTCCCCTCTACCATCGGCCATAGTGTTTTTCCTCCGGTCGTATCTCAGCGACCGAACCTTCAGGGTGAGCGTCGACGGGTCCTGTTCTACAGTTCGACCCGCCGCCGCAGGCGTACCTCAGGGATCTGTCCTCGCCCCCGTTCTGTACCTTGTGTAAACGAACGACCTGCCTGTCCTGCCCGGAGTCACGTTGTCTTTGTTCTCTGACGACGCTATGTATCACTGCAGCTCCCTGTCCCCGCGATTTGCGTGTACAAAGCTGCAGCGTCAGTTGAACCAGCTTCCGGACTGGCTACGGAAATGGCGGGTGACGATCAACACGGAGAAATCCGAGGCGATCTGCTTCACCCGTAAGTCCATCTCCCGATGCCAGCCCCTCTCCCTAGAAGGGAGGCCCATCGCCTACAAAGAATCGGTGAAGTATTTAGGCGTTCGGCTAGATCGTCGCCTTTGCTTCAACGCCCACGTGACGGAAACCCTTGCCAAGGCTCAAGGCGTCCGAGCCAAATTATCTCCTTTCCTCTCGTGTCGCAGCCGCCTGGCCATGCGCACGAAACTTACAATCTATCTGCTATTTCTCAGGTCTGTACTGACCTATGCGGCACCCGCCTAGTGGTCTCTTTTATCCACAACCAACAGATGTAGGTTAAAAGCTTTCCAATCCCGAACCCTCCGATCCTTGACGGGGTCCCCTTGGTTTGTAAGGAACGACGTGATTCGAAGGGGTCTCCGTGTTCCTACCTTGACTTCCTTTGTCCGGTCGCTGGCTCTACCTCTCTTTGCTAAAGCCTCGACCTCCACCTTCCCATACCTACGAACCATCAGTGCATCAGAACCGCCACCGCCCATTCGGGTCAAGCGCCCTCGGGCGCTTCGTGATGACCCGCCATAACGCCATCCTCTTTAGATTAACAAAAACAAAATGTAATCATCAGTCCTAGACTAGAGTTTTTTCACCTAAACTGTCCTTCTCTCCTTCCTGCCCACCTCCTAGCACGCTGAGCCGGCTGCTTGTCGCTGTCATCAATCATTGGCACGGAGGCTCTCCGCCTCGCGGGGAGCGACCGACGCCCTCAGGGCGTCTGCTGACTGGACTTGAAAAGGGCAACATCTGTTGCTCGAATCGGTACCAGCGGCAGTGCACCAAACAAATAAAGTTATACTCCCCCGCCTTCACAGTTAACTGGTTGGCGGTTTCCTTTTCCAGTTTTAGGTAACCAGTCGACATTGTACCAGCACTAAGTTCACTTCTGCCAGCCATTGGACACGTTCCAGATGCTGCAAATAAGCCACGGGTGCAAAGACACCCCGCATCCACAATGCAATGGAATGCAAATGCAATGAAAAGGTATAATGCTGCCTTCTTACACATGGTGAAAACCACAGCGGGGGTGACGCTGGATAAAACTAGTTTCAAAACAACGGACCCTGCAGACGTACCAACCAAACTTTAAGGTAAAGCCTCTGCCACGGTATGGCAAAAGTTGGTGTCTCGCGATTACGCGTTCCTTCGGGGTTCTTTGTATAGAAGAAATCTTAAAGGAACGGAAAAGACAACTTTAGGTTACTCAAGAAAACATTGGAGAATGCTTGCCACTAAAATTATTTCCAGGAAAACCCCAAGAAGAGGACAGATACGATCCGGACTGACGAAAGGAAGGAGAGATATGGATAAAAAATTAAGTAGATTTGGAAGAGGAAAAGTGAGAGCGACGAAAGGAGAAACCAGTTGAACCGAACGTAGTCCACAGTGGCTCGTACGCAAAAAACATCAATAATTATGGACAAAATATAATACGCAACAAACATCAATAATTATGGACAAAATATAATACGCAACAAAACATCAATAATTATGGACAAAATATAATACGCAAAAAACATCAATAATTATGGACAAAATATAATACGCAACAAACATCAATAATTATGGACAAAATATAATACGCAACAAACATCAATAATTATGGACAAAATATAATACGCAACAAACATCAATAATTATGGACAAAATATAATACGCAACAAAACATCAATAATTATGGAAAAAATATAATACGCAAAAAACATCAATAATTATGGACAAAATATAATACGCAACAAACATCAATAATTATGGACAAAATATAATACGCAACAAACATCAATAATTATGGACAAAATATAATACGCAAAAAAAATTATGCACAAGACAGAGGGAGACCAAGAAAACGGTGGCTGCGAAGACGGAACAAGGCTGTCCATGGTTTTTATAAAAACCGCAAGAAGAGGACATACCATCTAGACTGACGAAAGGAGGGAGAGACGTCGATCAAAAATGAAGTAGATTTGGAAGAAGAAAAAGAGTGAGGAGACGAAAGGAGGAACCAGTTGAACCGAAAGTAGTCCACAGTGGCTCATACGCAACAAACATCAATAATTATGGACAAAATGTAATACGCAACAAACATCAATAATTATGGACAAAATATAATACGCAACAAACATCAATAATTATGGACAAAATATAATACGCAACAAACATCAATAATTATGGACAAAATATAATACGCAACAAACATCAATAATTATGGACAAAATATAATCCGCAACAAACATCAATAATTATTGACAAAATATAATACGCAACAAACATCAATAATTATGGACAAAATATAATACGCAACAAACATCAATAATTATGGACAAAATATAATACGCAACAAAAAATTATGCACAAGTTAGAGGGAGACCAAAAATACGGTGGCTGCGAAGACGCAACAAGGCTGTCCATGGTTTTTAGAAAAACCGCAAGAAGAGGACATACCATCTAGACTGACGAAAGGAGGGAGTGACGTCGATCAAAAATGAAGTAGATTTGGAAGAAGGAAAAGTGTGAGGAGACGAAAGGAGGGACCAGTTGAACCGAACGTAGTCCACAGTTCCTCATACGCAAAAAAAACTCAAAGCTAAAATAAAAGTAATATGCAAAATAAGCCAGCGGTAGGGAAAGGTCACCATCACCTGAAGATATCCGGTGTGAGAACTTAAGTCGTCGGGGCAAAGTATAATGTGTGGGGTCACTTACGACTGAACAAGAACATAACTGTTTTGTTAATTTTTATCTGTAGAAAAATACATGTCTTATGTAGATTATTTTAACTGGTTGTGCATATATATTTTTAAAAAATAAGTAATTATAATTAATTCACTACCAACTCGGAACACAAAGTTTCTTATAGGTAAAAACGCGAAAGTTCTACCTTATAGCCTTAACCGGTTTTCGCTTTTAAAAATCTTCTTCAGAGGCTGCTGTTCGGTGCACTGTCCGTCTTGTTGTTGGCAAGTGTATCGACTTTTGCAAGATCGATGTTGTGGTCTTCAAAGATCATATAGTTACACACTCACTGTATGTTTTGAAACTATTGACAATGGGAATTTTTGAGTAAGGGGGCTTCCGAAAATTGATACGTCTCTTACCATGGCCGGCTTGACTAGAAGGCCGGAACATTAAACCTGGCAACATTGCATCTGAGGCCTATAAGCATTGTGTAATAAAATAGCTAAAGTGAACATATTATATTTTGATTTAATTTCACACCATTACTAAAATCAGGAGAAGGCCTATTTATAGCTAAATCTAAATTATAGGTTTGTACGCATTTATTACTATACGTTTAAGTTGAAGAAATTAGTGAATTATTGTTAAGCCTAATGAATTAGTTTTGTTCGAATTATTGAATTCGTATCATATGAATGAGTTAATCAAAATATTTTCTAAATAATATGACAGTATTTTACAAACTAAACTTTTAATTTGCAATATATGAAGAATTACAAACTGCTGTTAACCGGCAATTAAAAATGATGCAATTTGATTATTGAAATACATAAATTAAGAGATCGTCTAGTCGGAGTCAAAATATCAGCTGGTTCCAGTGTTGCCACGTTTAATGTTACGGCCTTCTACTAGAGCCGGCCATGCTCTTACACCAGTTTATAAAATCAATGACACAATAGTCGTCTATTTTTAACATAGGAACAATAAACAATTATATACTACGGCTACCTAATAATTGTAGGAATTATTTATGAAGGGATAATACACACAGCGGAAATTAATATTAATCGTGTGTCCTTCTCGTCGCATCTCTCCCTGTTGGTGCATGTATTATAAGTTGTGCTTGTGTGTGTGTGTGTGTGTGTGTGTGTGTGTGTCCACACACGCGCACTCTCGCGGTTTTACTTATTGACGATACGCTGCTTTAGCACGTAAATAACATCATCATCATCTTCTTAACGGTTTTACGCTTTAGCGGCATGGTCCTATTGCACAGTCCACCTTTTCTTAGGCCTACCAACATTTCTTCTCCTCTAGGGTTGTAATCTTTCACTGGCTTTGGTATTCTACTTTCTTCCATTCTACCTATGTGTTGAATCCACTTCCTTCTGCATTCTTTAATCCTTTTATTAACTGAAAAAATATCTAAATCACTTCTTATCTCAGAATTTCTTAGCCTATACGATTTTGTCTATTACACCTTTTAACTGATTCCGAAAATTTCATTTCTGCTGTTTGTATCTTCTGTTCACCTTTTTTCTTTATGACCCAAGTTTCAGAACCATACAGTAGTGTAGGTATTGCCACTGTTCTATAAAATTTTATTTGGGTTTCTTTTCTACATTTATTTCCCAACGTTCTCCAAATCGTTGTACACTTGTGAAATTCGTCACTTTATTTTCTATATCTCTATCTTGATCGTAAGTAATGTTACATAGGATGTTTGCACATCCTGTAGTAGGATATGCGGAACATATAGCCGTTTGGACCAGAGCCTCTACCTAGTCAAGACCGTCGTGCGTGATGAAGAGCATCTTCCTTTTCGAGGTCGTCCTATAAGAACACGACGGATGTAGACCAAGGGAAGATCGAAAAAATCTAGCCGGCATAGGGTTGGTTGCTCTATACGGTGGTTTCAATCAAAAATTCACAATTCCAACAGTAGCCTCGAAAACAAGAACGTGAATAACAAGTAAATTATTTACGACTTGGTAAATACAGATGCTTCGATATGCGTTTACGGTAGTAACAAGGCTTTACTAATTGTTATAGGTGTTGCACTAAAAAAATGTGAAGCTACATTAGCATAATGGCTAAGCACTGAAATTGGGTACATCTTTTCCTGGGAATTTCGTTACCTTTAAGGGGACCAGGTCGTGAAGGCCTGTCCCTTGTTAATTAAATGGAAGTGTCGCTTATCAGTTAGGTACACATATTTCAAAAACCATTCAAGATATTTGTACGAAACTTTTTTCTGCTGAAAGATAAATGTATGGAGCATATCGTAGACCTAATTAAATGTATGTGCTAATAAAATAGTACTTTCGGTGATTTTTCAAATATAAAAAAAACTAAATTAATACTTATAATTCAAAACATATTAAATATTTATATAAGGTATCATTCAAAATTGGTGGCCTATTATAATAAGTGTTATGAAACAAACATAACAAAAAACAATTCAAGTCTCTAGCACGTTTTAGTGCAAAGTTATGCGTACCTAAACATGAAAAATATGGAATTACGAAAAATCGCGTTTAAATTTTATGTTTCATACAAATGCACCTGCACTATACACTTCTTCTTTATTACTCTCATTTCCGTTCCTTTTTAGATGCCCTTTTTTTTTACTCTGTTCTCCTTACGTCTTTCTAGAACACTCTTATTTGCTTCCAGAATCCTCATTTTATAGCTAATAATATTACTGTTAAATATTGAAACGTTTGTTTGAAAGAGGCCAGTGGCATCGCGCTGGGTGACTTCACACGAAATAAACATGTAAGATGATATGAATAAAACGTTTGGTATAAAAAATATATATATATATTCCAATAAAACACAGGATGGTGATCTATGAATAAGAATGTCAGAGAATGGATGACGGACATTAGCATGTTTTAGATTGATTTATGCAATTTTTGTCAATTAGCTATACGTTTTGAATTTAGTAATGGATAAGGACTTTTGTTATACAAAATTTTTTGTAAATTTTTGCTCTATAATGTCATGTACTTTGTGTGTGAATATGTGCGCGCGTTCGCGTGTGGTGAACATTTGCTGTTATATCTTCCGTGTTAGTTAACCGATTGGCATGAGACTTGGACAGAGAATTATATATGAAAATAGCTACATTTTCTATATACTCTGTTGTTCTCAGCTATTTTTTAATTGTTGTTTTTTTAATAATTGAAAACTCAACTGTTCACGCTTATCAATTGCAGAGTAATAAAATTTCTACGTAAAATCTGAGCAGGCACTCGCAAAATTATAATACAAAGATTCGCCTGCAACGCGTCTGTCTGTTGTCCAATCTACCAAGTAGACTGTTGATTGACCAATCAGAAGCCCCTAATTTCAGTCAGATCCGTCGGTTGTCATGTGTACTTCGAGGCAGTTCATCGGAAGCCGTTGCATAGTGAACGTGTGTTCTTCGTCAAGAGTTTTTCTTGTTCGAACTGGTTTAATCTAGAGTAACTCTAAGTCTTGGAACTCTTTTTGAGTTTGTCGATTAAAACCAAGCGGGTGAACTACCAATTATAATATATTAAATGCTATAAGGTGTTATTGGAAGATTTTCCGCTTAGGGAGATTTATCTACCGTGATAAATCCTTATTAACGTAGAAAACTTCAAGAATAGCCGGAAGGTGTAAGTAATATACACCGCTTTTTAAGAATATAATTCTTTATCACCCTAAGTATCAATAATTAATAACAATCAATAACTAATAATAACCAATTGCGAGGGAGAAAACTACGATTCGGAAAGTGACAATTTGTGTGTGAAATCAGTATCAGTGTTATCAGCTGTTCGGCGAACCCCAGCGCGGAGAGAGAGAGTGTGAGAGCGGAGAGCGGCGGTCATTGCAGAGAGAGGAGCATAGCAGCGGCGGAGCGAATGACGTCACGCCTAGTGTAAAGGAATTCTACGTTCAAGTAAAATTTACCAAAGCTGAACTATATAAACTCTTTCATAATAAATAAAATAATATACATGACATTTTGTTCAATTTAAATATATCATATAAACAATTATTTACTTGTGTGATAATAAATAATTTTTCTACACCTCCAATATAGACGTGTGCATAATTTATACACACATAACTATCCTATGCGAAAATATTTATTTGTATCGTCGCAATATATATATTGCAATAGAACATTGCAGTAAAGGAAACTGTAGCTATGACTACATGCTGATATATCATTTTATGACGTTATAGACATGTTAAAATTTGATTTTTGTTTGATTATGTTAATTAGATATATGTTTTAAATTAAGAATTGGGTAAAAATCTATTATTTATCAAAATGCCCATAAATTGATTTGTGATCATGTCATGTGCGAGTTTAATGTGCGAGTGCGCGTGTCATTTGTATTTTATGAATAACTCTGTTATAAGTGAACATATTGAACTGAGATGTAGACAGCGCAAGCATCTTAAATAGAGCTATATTTTCTGTGTGTCTGAGACTTATTGCATACTATTTTAATAGGGATTTTTAAGTAAAAATCAACTTTCTATAGATTCCTTATCTTTTGGAAGTAATGAGGTTTGTAGATAAAATCTATACCTGGTTCTGCAGAAATCTGCCAATCTGTTCAAGAAGTTTGTCTATCAGTTCTACCCACCAATCTCGTGATAGATGTTTCGAGCTATCAGCGGCCCCAATTTTCATTAAGATTGGGTCTTCGGCAACGTAAGTCTAGTCAGTTCCATCCAGCAGCTCAAATATTACGGACGTGCTCTCTGTGCGAGTTTTTCGAACAGAAACGTTCTTATGTAAGAGTTATCAAGGACAATTTAGCAACGAGTTACCCGTTAGCTAATACCTTGTATTGGTACGAACTCAATATTTCTCAAATAATAAAATAGTTATATTAAACAGTGCTAGTCTCGCGTGAGTTAAGATTTCCGCATAGGGGAGGTTTATCCATCCGGGATACTCCTGTGTTAACGCGAGGACACCTCAAGACGCGGGAAGGTGCACGCTTAAAGCACCATGGTAAATAAATATTAAATTACAGCCCAGTTCAGTACCTTGAGATAAAGAGTAAACTGTTATCGGGTGTGTCGGCGTGCGTGCGTACAAGAGGAGTGTCAGCGAAGCGTCAGTGTGCGGAGAGTAGCAGACGACGAGGGAGCAGATTTCGACGGATAACAGGACCAGCAGTGAGACGAATCAACATATTTGGATACAACGTTCAAGTAACAATTGACATTTTAAACAGATCAGTTCTAATAATTCAAAGACAATTGTTACATTAAAATAAATTATTTGTGAATTACAGACCATTTCTAAAATTTGTTTCAAAATATACAACCTTGCTCTAGATAACTGACTATATTGTTCAATTATTACATATTTAATATATATTTTAATATATAATTTGTCGCAATATATCATTTTAAACAGAAAGAAAAGAAGAATATTTTGGTGCTAAAAACTAAAAATTGATTTTTTTTAACTTTTTCACGACCTGGTCCCCTTAAAGTGTTGATCAAATAACAACAATCAGGATGAAATAACGCAAGATAATAACATTATTGTGCTTTACGCGTGCGTTACAGGCAACCACCACGCAGTGATGTTATGTTGGACACATAAAGTACACGCGGTTGGGAGTCGTTTATGAATGATCTTGCCGTTTCTTGAGCTCACGCGTCCCTTTGTTTCTTTCGGTTATGCTACAACGTATCAGAGAATCAGAAACAAATGTAGGGTAAGATCAAATGAAACAATTTACAAATTAAACTTTCCATATAAATACGGAAGAGAATATCAGGATGATGTGAACATTTATTGAGAATAGAAAATGAAGGATTAGAGAAACAGATAGGTGAATAACTTCAGAAATATAAAAACAAGATTTGGTGGGCACAAAGGAATAACAGCTATCAAATATAAACAAAGGAGCAATTAAAGCAAGAAATATGTACAGAAGAAAACGTAGGCGGAAGGAAAGATTAACATATCAGGACTGCAATGTGAATCACAAAAAGGTAGTAAACAATCTAAATGAAACAATAACAGCCTACTAAAAAACAGAGGAAAACAAAAAGTGCAACGCGGTGAAAAGCGGCCTTAATAAAAAAATACATAATAATCAAGAAGAAGAAGAAGAAGAAGAAGAAGAAGGAGGAGGAGGAGGAGGAGGAGGAGGAGGAGGAGGAGGAGGAGGAGGAGGAGGAGGAGGAGGAGGAGGAGGAGGAGGAGGAGGAGGAGGAGGAGGAGGAGGAGGAGGAGGAGGAGGAGGAGGAGGAGGAGGAGGAGGAGAAGGAGAAGGAGAAGGAGAAGGAGAAGGAGAAGGAGAAGAAGAAGAAGAAGAAGAAGAAGAAGAAGAAGAAGAAGAAGAAGAAGAAGAAGAAGAAGAAGAAGAAGAAGAAGAAGAAGAAGAAGAAGAAGAAGAAGAAGAAGAAGAAGAAGAAGAAGAAGAAGAAGAAGAAGAAGCTCTTTAACTTTTAAAATGTGTAGACACAGTATTCAGTATATTTATTTTTCATAAACAGTCCTTAATAGCCAGTAAAGTTTTCCATTATTTTTGTTATTGACTTCAACTTTTTCTATGAACTGTATTCGGCCTTTATACATCTATTAAAATGTTTAGTCCACTCTAGGTTTATTTCATTTTGTATTTGATTTGCTATAGTTCAGAAAGGAGAAGACTGGTAGATTCGTTATTTTTAAAAGTGTGTTTGTGTTTTAATAAGCGCTATTGCAGACACAACTGCATTATTGAATTGTATTGGTTCAGGATTGAGGGTTGCGAGTATTGAGGTTAAACCAACCGTTGACGCGGTGTTGATCCTGCGGGACGGATCGCTGCTGTTTGATAAGCAGACGGCAGAATCGAGTTCCTGTTGCGGGAATTAACGAGGAGTCGCGGGATTGTCGCTGGCGTTTATTGTTTACGTTGTTACAATAGGTGTCACGTGTTCGATGCTTAGCATCTGCAGAATCGATAAGTTAAATTGCTTTTCTTGTTGTATGCGATCACTACAAATATATTGTCTTATTTAAGTAAGATGATGAAGCAAACTATCGTCTGTTCATATATACAAAAGAAACAAGTTAGGTGTAATACGTTTTGTACGAATTGTTAAATTAATTTCAAAAGATTTAATTAACTAATGTTTATATAGCGTTAATAACAATTATTTATATTACCTATTCTTCTAATACCTTTTAATTGCACTTCTTTGTTACTATTAAATATGACTCCACGTAACGAATCTTTCTCATTCCATTTTCATTTAGTGTTCTTCAACACACCTACAGGCTTAATCCTCTTCTCATCGTTTGCTAGCTTCAACCATCTTTTAATATCCACCCCCTGTTTTTTGTTTTTCTATGTTTAACAGTCTGGTTCAGGTCGGTTTAGTCAATCACCACCCCTACTCGAGTGTTGTCTGTCATTGTTGGTAGTAATGGCATCACCTACATTACAATTTATTGTCTGTTTCCACTAGCCGCTATACTACTAATATCATGGGGTCATTTACAGGTCATCTGTTTCTGAGACTAGAAGCTTGTCGTCATCACGGTCGAAATATTTAGATAGTAGTGGCGTGAGTAGGATTTCGTCGTTAGGCAGGAGTGTTATTGACCTAGATTTGGAGATTGTAGCCAAGCGAGTCTACCATGGCAACTAATAAATGTAATACCTTAGTGGTTACGTGTTCCTGTATTATTGTTAAACGTTATAAGAATTTATGGGAGAGTAAGTCGGCCCGTGCACATGTACATATGTTAAACGTAGAAAGTGACCAAAAATTGCCGACATAAGTAGAAACTGGAAAAAAAATATTTTCTGAACATGTTTGGAACATTTAAAGAGAATGGCACATATTTAAGTCGCTATAATTATTTTAGTTTCACATAAAAGAAATAGGTGATATTGTTACGACGGTCTACTTGATCGTCGTAGGTACAGTGGAAAACAAAATACAAGACACCAATTAAGTCACTAATTACCAGCTTTAATTTTCACCGTTAGACAGTTCGTAATTAACAACACAGTCTCTACAACAAATCAAAGGTTCACACGCCATAAAATGTCTACTAATATTAAAACGCCATTGTATTACAATATTACCGCCCGATTATAAAACAAGCACTTCACTAATAACCACTTAAACGTACACGGTAATATCGCCCGATAATAACTCGTACCTCACTGTAAATATATCGCAACTATACTGAAAACTAAGACAGCTGCCGCCTTGCATTTATACATCCGCACACAGACCAGAAGATTCCAAACTTCGTCTTAGCGCCAGTGTGTACGACGTAATTAATTGCGGCCTTGACACAGTCCGCGCGGCTGGCGCCTTCCAGAAAAATCTCGCGAATGCGTCGAGAGTCACGTATGCCACATAGATTAGAGCGAGATTCTTCTGGCACATTCGACAAACACGTAAACTGTTCTGTAATGTCGTAACACTATATTGTTGCCTTCAAGGATTATAAAGGCTAAAGCTTTTCATGTAATAAGAGAGAAAAAACCGATTAGAACGGACGAAATGTGTACTGAAAGATTTGATGACGATGAAAATGAAGAGAAAAAGATTGTAGATAGTACTGTACGGCAAAGTACTATAAGTCAGAAAGCTCTTTTAAATTGAAGTTTGGTGTGGCAGCTAAAGATTCTGAAAGTATCTGCTACTTCCTTGAATATTTTTGTAATTACAAAAGATTGTCGCTTTCCTTGCTCCAACTCTGTGGACTGTTATTTGATGTATTTAAATAGTGGACGGTATACACAAAAAAAAGAAAGAAACTGATTTAAATTTGTATATTTTCTGATACCACTGCAGACTGAAATCAGCACAATACATCAACTCACCTGCAGTGCTATACACACACTGACTCTGCCCTCTACACCCTCACGAGAGAGCCAGTCACTCACCCCACTATTTGGTTTCTCTCTCCCTCGCACTCTCTCTCTCTCTCACACATACACACACACACACACACACACACACACACACACACACACACACACAAACGACCTAACATAGACTCAATTATGGAGTCGTATGGACACGAGAAAACTATTGCTAAGAGTATAACCGTTAAGAAGTTATAAAGGAAAACAAATTCTCACTTCTGACAGAAATACTGAGAACACCGTCTAACGTACGCCTGATCCATTGTGAAGTACAACAAGGTGTCTGTTATCACCTTCTCTTCGTAGTTTACATATAGACGAAGCCATACACTATTGCAGGCGAATATTCTGGAGCATTTTATGACTGATAACTCAACTGACACGTTGTTGTTTGCTGATGACCAGGAAACCTGTTGAATTCGAAAACCAGCTTGTACGTGACTTCTCGATTGTAATTACAATCGAATCTCGCAAAGATTTCGGATTAGAGATCGCCACACTGAAGACCAAGATGGTGGTTTTATGAAACTGATTACATACAAGCATAAAATGGACCATTGTTGCACATAATACTGTACTTTAGCAGGTCAGTAATTTTAAATATCTGGGCTACAATATGTCTTATATTACTGACAATGACGTGGTGAATAAGCTACAAAGTTTAGTCGTATGTGGGGGACCATCAGGAGAACTTTAAAAACAATGAGGAAAGAAACACGCCTGAAATTCTACAAGGTGATGGCTGCACCCTTACTTCTTTGTAGGTCTGAAAATTGGACTTAATCAAAGTCCCAACCCTGTCGTAAACCAGGCGGCCGAAATGAGAGTTCTCAGGCACGTGACAGGATACAGTATTCGGTACCGCGGAAGGTATACAGATATATGTCAGAAGCTGAATAATATGAGTATACTTGATAGGGTAGTCCAATATCGGCTAAAATGGTAGTCCATCATAACGAAATGACTGTCTTCCGCATCCCCAAACAACTATTGATTTATAAACCAAAGGATGGGGATGTGTGGGACGTCCAAAGAAGCATTGGAAGCTTTTATCTGCTTTGGCCTGAACAAACTATTTTTTGCTTTATTCCTTATTGAAGACGATGATGATGATGAAGTAGTCACAAAGGATTACGTCGTTTCCAATCTTGTTCACTGCAAGTTTTCAGAAATGTCTACTCCATTAAATTCTCAATTATTCAGAAATCTTTTCATCTTTCCGACGTATCTATCATTGTCAAATCCAATATCGTTCTCAACGAAATTAGAATTCTATTTTTTTATTCTTGATAACTTTTCACGATTTGGTGAACCGCAGTTCACAGCAAACGATACAGTAAAGTTTCTAAAACTCCTGAGGCACAATTAGTTTCACGAAACAGCATTACAATGAAATTTTAAAGACACGTAGATTTGGTAAATGTCATTACCTTATGTAATATAACGTTATAACCTTAAATAACATTGTTCTCGTTCTCGTTCTCGTTCTCGTTCTCGTCGTCCTCCTCCTCCTCCTCCACCTTCTTCTTCTTCTTCATCTTCTTTTTTACACTGCCAAAGGCTGAGCATTTACCTTTTCCGACTGTACAGGCTACATTTCCATCTGTCCAAAACACTTCCAAAATGTCTTCACCCTACGAGCAAATAGTCCATCGCTGCTTTAGTAATTTCGTCCCGCTCGTCTCTACATGTTTTCTCAGTTTCCGTCTAGGTGGTTTCTTATACGTTTCAACCACATTGACGCTCTTGACTTCCAGATCCTTTACCATGAGCACATTTCTAATGGACTACAGCTTTTGACTTTCCGAACGAAAAAGACAGTTTAATACCTCAACTGATGTACCTCGGTTTCTGCTAATGCCCAAATATTACACACATGGAATAAGATATGTTTGTCCGTGGTCTCCTAAAATTCCAATTTTGTATCCTTTCTTACCGTGTGCTTTAGTATCCTGTCGGTAATTCTGCAAATTTGTTAATCTTGTTGCTGGCGTCCCTTTACCTGGCGTTACAACCCAGCGTGGGTTTTATCCTGGTCAATGACTTTCCTCCATTCCTCCCTCTCATTACACATCCGTCTCCATCCCCTCACTTTTATACATCTCAAATCATCCATCACGTCATCCAACCAGCTCTTTCTGGTTTTGCCTCTAAATTCTTCTTCCTACCGTTCTCCAATCTGCAATTCTCTTAGCCATTCTTCTGTCATCCACTCGTCTTACGTGACCCAGCTAATCAAACCTTAACAAACCTGTATATGTCGGCAACCTGAACCAGTTCATGGTTCATTCCCATCCTCCAATAGCCATCTTCAGTGTATAGAGCTCCAAATATTTTTCGCTAGACTTCTCTTTCAAATATTCGTAGATGTTTGCTTGTCTGTGCTGGTTAATGTCCAGGCTTTGTATCCGCATGTTACTGCCGGTCGTATAAGAGTTTTGTATATATTAAGTAATTAAATATTACCTGAATAGTCCGTCTTGTGGTTCACTTGTTTTATATTAAAACACAACGCGTTTCGGAACTAAATTTCCATCCTCAGGTTATTTTCCTCGTTAGAGGTCGTCAAAACATTAAGACATAAAACATAAAAAAAACAACATTTAAAACACATATATAAAACAATCATTAGCGCGCGAGAATAGCGGTGCGCACCGTGAGTCGTTGTAGCTTCCTCACACGGTGCGCACCGCTATTCTCGCGCGCTAATGATTGTTTTATATATATGTTTTAAATGTTGTTGTTTTTTGTGTTTTATGTCTTAATGTTTTGACTACCTTTAACAAGGAAAATAACCTGAGGATGGAACTTTAGTTCCGAAAGGCGTTGTGTTTAAATATAAAACAAGTGAACCACAAGACGGACTATTCAGGTAATATTTAATTACTTAATATATTTGTGGTTCGGATACGAATATAAAGTATTTTTTGTATATAGTCAGCGTCAGATGTTTACTTAACATCCTGGATTTGGAAAGCTTTTCATAGGAGTAATAACACCTGTTGCCACGTACGCAGCGGGACTTTATTTCATTGCTGCAAACCTTGTTCTGAGTAATTTGTGAATCTAAATGCTGACATATCTATCATTGTTAAATTTAATATTTCACTTAAGGTAATTAGGAATTTTCGATTTTTCTATTATTGATAAATGTCATACACCAGACAGGTTTGGACAGCTTTGTTTTTGTGTCGGTACGTCACAAAGTCGGTACATTGTACTCAGTGGATACTTCATAACCGTTTATAAAATTCACAAAGCAATGACGTTTATACATAAAGCATAAAGCATACATATTCATAAAGCAATGTGACGTCACTGGCGTGTGTATACAGATATATTGCTAACAAATACGTAGTCACAGGGCGGTGTACATATCATACCGTTCTAGGTCACAGGGTCGTATCGCAGGCTGCAATTCGCCGGACGCGAACGGCTGATTTTATTAACTTTCAGATAAGCAGAACCGGGTCAGCTGTTGTAGTCAGATATCCCTGATACTAACATACACACACACGCACGACGCTTTACACAAGATGGATTGGAACAATGTACCGCCCGACTTGCATATATCTACAATTTTATAGTTTCGCTTACCCAATGTAGAAATGTGCTCTTCTTCCATACCGTAAATATCAAATCTCTGTGCGTGTCCTCTTTCTAGTTCTTTCCTCTTACCCACTAACACACATCCTGTCTCTCTCACTCATTCTATTTACGCACTTACAGTATTTATCTCCGTGTGTATGTCTCTATCTCTCTCTCTCTCCCTCTCTCTCTCTCCCTCTCTCTCTCTCTCTCTCTCTCTCTCTCTCTCTCTCTCTCTCTCTCTCTCTCTCTCTCTCTCTCTCTCTCTCTCTGTCTGTATGTCACTCTATCTCCCGCCTTAAGTATATTACACACACACATTATCTTCTTGGATTTCGTTGTCCATGATGTGTCCGTTACTTAACTAAATATAATTAATTCACAACCGACCCAGAACACAAAGTTTTTTATGGGTAAAAATGTAAAAGTTATACCTTATAGCCTGAACAGGTTTCCGCTTTTAAAACCCTTCTTCAGAGGCTCCCGTTGGGAGCACTGTCCGTCTTGTTCTTGGCGACGGACAGTGCTCCCAACGGCAGCCTCCGAAGAAGCTTTTTAAAAGCGAAAACCGGTTCAAGCTATAAGGTAAAACTTTTACGTTTTTACCCATAAAAAACTTTGTGAGTCGGTAGTGAATTAATTATATTTCACTATCTTCTCTTTCTTCTTCTTCTTCTTCTTCTTCTTCTTCTTCTTCTTCTTCTTCTTCTTCTTCTTCTTCTTCTGTTTCTTTTTCTTTTTCTGTTTCTGCTTCTGCTTCTTCCTTTTCTTCTTCTTCTCCTTCCGCTTTTTCTTCTTCTTTTTTTGCATAGGAAACAAAGTTGATAACCGCCTCACCATCTATACTCCCAGTTAAGCTTTACTCGCCCAATATTTTTTGTTTTTACTTTCGGACGAATGTTTTGGGCCTTCTTGATAAATGTGTCACAATCAATCCTGTCAACGGGACAGTTTCAAAGTTTTCACCTTTCCTTTGTTTCGTCTATCATATCTGTTGCATATATTTATTTAATTGCACCATTTAATAGACACACATTAATTACTACTTTTATTTTCTGCTATTTTTTACTTCCATGTTCCATAAGGAAATGGAAGTATGGTGATGGCGAAAGAAATCATGTTCGAGATAAAGGCTGATTCTGATTGTACTACCCTCAAAACATGAAAAAAGGTAATTTTTCGAAAAGTGTCTGTGTGTGTGTCTGTCTGTCTATCTGTTGTAGAGTTTGTCCTATAGCATACTATAACAGCCGCAAATTCAAAGAGAATCAAATAATGTTTGGCATACAGGTCTGAATTGCAGAGAATTCAAGGTCTATTGATTTCTATGAAGATCGGTTAAGGTGAAGGGGTAGTTTACCGGCAACGTTTAATGTTTTCACAAGGGTATTTTTTTTTCTATGACGAACGATAACTGCCACACATTTACACAGAGTCAAATAATTTTTTGCATACAGGTCTGAATTACAGAGAATTAAAGTCTATTGATTTCTATGAATATCGGTTAAGGGGAAGGGGTAGTTTACATGCAACGTTTTATGTTTTAACAAGGGTAATTTTCTCTATGACGAACGATAACTGCCGTAAGTTCAAACAGAATCAAATACTTTTTTGCATGTGTGCCTGAATTGTAAAGGACTTGATTTGATTTTGGTGAAGATCGGTTATGGGGAAAGTGTAGTTTTCCTTCTACGTTTTATGTTTTAACAAGAGTAAAGTACTTCATTTTGATAAATAAAGTATCCTGAAAAGTAGTTCACAATAATCCACTGTAGAAACGTAGATGAAATATCTATAAATGAAGAGACTAGTTGAAGGGGTGGGGGTAATTTTCTACAAATGGAAATGATTGTTGAAGGTGGAGGGGATAATTTTTATTTGTATGTCATGTGTACTACGTTAACGGCAAAAAAGAAGTATTTGGTTGTTAAAATTCCTTCCCGGGCTGTTTGGCGTGGTCTAATGTTTTCTACAAAACCAGACGTTTCGGCGGTGCTATCGACTGCCATCATCAGTGATAATCGAGTGCGCTAACGTGAGGTGGTATACGTTAGTGACCACAGTACTGTGGTTAAGGCTGAAGAAAGAAGTAGTGTCTATGGAAATATTTCATTTCGAAAATGATTTTAAAAATAAATCTTAGAACATGGAAGTAATGTATGGTTCCCCATACCAATATTTCTTGTATAATTATCTTTACAACGTTGTCAAACAGTAGCTGTTTATTTAAAATGTAAAAACTTTTCATGTTCGTTCTGACGCTTTTATAAAGTTTAATTACACGTACTTTATAAAAACAAAGTAACCGTATGTATAGTAATTCTATATTACAAGAAAATAATATGTGAATACCATTCCCATAAAAGTATTACCATTCCTAACACTTCTAACCACTCGTCACAACAAGAATGGCAGCTTCACATGTACTCTTCGATATAATGTATACAATATTTCTAAACAAACAGGAAATGAAACAGAGAAGTGTCATCAACATCATCTTCTACAAGGATTAAACCAAGGCTCGTTTATTCGAGTCTCAAAGAGTCAAAAAGGCTAGAGCTGTTCACTTCAGCGCTTGCTTGGACCTTCTACACCCCTCCGTTACTTCAGCTTATAGGTCCGTAGTCGTTTGGGGATGCGGCAGTCATCCATTCGGCAAAGATGTTTCCACCAATTCAGCCGATACTGGGCGAGCCTGTCGAGTATACTTATAATATTCAGTTCCTGCCGTATATCTGTGTTTTTTCTATGATCACGGAGAGTGTACCAACCACACAGTCCACATATGCTGTTCGATCCACCGCCCTTATCTTTGGCCGTCCCAAACTACGACGTACTTCTGCAAATTAAAGCAACCGCCAACACGATATGTTCATCGATGATAGTGGCTGTAGATGGGTTGTCTATTTCTGTCTACATAATGTATTCTACTACAATAATTATATTCATTAATTCTAGCACTAATATTTACATCCTTTATTTTTCGAGCAGTTTGAGGCTTGTCCCTAGGGGTTTGAACCTTTCAGCCATATAAAGTTCACGAAAGACATACGCCAGAGCGGGCCGCAGACAAAGAAAGTAGAGGCACTCAGAATAGCGAGAAGTGTGTGGGCGTGTATGTGTTTGTCAGTGTTGTGTGAACAGCCAAATGGATGTCGGAACACGCTGTTGGGAATGCCAAATTAAAAAATAAAATGAAAACAGCTAAGACGGGTCGAGTAGCGCAGGACGCTAAAGATGGAGGGGACTAGCAATGCAGCGTCAAGGTATAGACGGGGGATATATAGAGGAGAGGAAAATGTAAGAAGTTAGGAGATCACGAATGACACAAGGTATAGAGAGAGAGAGAGTGTGTGTGACGTGTGTATTTAGGTGTTTCTGTGTCTGCGAGTATTCCTAGGAAGAGGCCCATCGGCAATAGTTAGAAGACGGTTTATGAGGAAGGAAGGTCTGTGGGTGCTCCGAGTATTCCTGTTCTACATTCTTCTTCTCTCGGTTAGCTGATACCCAGTGAGAGCTTGCAGAAATCTCATTTCCACTGTCCGTGTACGCTGGTAGTCCTTCTTGGTTGAAGTCCACGTTTACAGACACAGAGAAAAGCGGCGTAAACTGAAGCCTTTATAAAACTGAAGCAGCGTATATGTGCGAGTTTTATTTTTTACAGTAATTGTAATTGTTCCACACATATTTCAAAATATGGATATTTTCTTTTCCAAGTCACAATTAACATCATAATTTACCAGAAAACCTAGATGATTATTAACATTTACTTGTTCAAGTTATTTATTGCCACACTCTGTTTTTTTCTGTTATTGCATATTTTTCTTTAAAAGTAAATAAATTGGTTTTCTCGGTTGAAAATGGCTAAATAATGTTATATAAACGCTTCTCCAATTGATTCTCTAAACCTTATACCAGGACTGGCCGTACTGGTATGAAATAAGAGCTACCTTAAAATTATTTAAATCGTAGTCGAGATCACGGCTTTACGGCTTAGGCTAGTAGTCTGTTCCAGTCTCAATAGAAGACATTCAACCACCGCTTACGGGGTCTTCCCACACTTCTCTTCCCCTTTGAATGATAGTCAAAGGCTCTTCTTGAAAATCTAGTTGGATCATAGAACTAGGATCTAGTTGGATCTAGTGAGAACTATTCTCACTATGTGCAACCGCCTTTCCGTTTTGTACTGGGAGATTTTCTCATTTAAGCTTTCGGCTATGCCTATCTCTATACTAATATGAATATTTCTGATAAGATCTCCCCTGGTACAGTCCTTTACAGTCCTCAAGAACCTCATTTCTGCTCCTTATATTCTAGATATATCTTTAGCCTTTCTAATCCAAGTCGCACTACCATACAGTAGTGAATGTACGGCCATTACGTCATAATATTCCAATTGCGTCTCTTTCCTTGTTTTATTTTTAAGTTTTGCATGATACAGTCACAAAACAACTGGAGGAGTCTAATTTTGCTTTCAACCTCCTTATCATATTGGTATGTAATGTTGCACATTAGATACTTGAAATCTGGCACCTGTTCTATTGACGGGCCCTGTATGACAATTTTTGTTCTAATATAATTTGCCTCAGAAAAAGCCATAACTTTTGTTTTGGATAAGGAAATGTTTGATTGTAATATGTTAAAATTTTAGTAACAAAAATCAACGAAAAGAGATTACTTTGGAGGGCACTTTCATTCTCTTGGATGATCACAAGATTGTCTGCATACATTAAAATATTTAAATAAAATCCTTTCCCCAAGTATAATCTTTTGGTGGCGTCCAATTTCTATTTCGTTATGTCATCATCTACATCAATATTAAATAAAAGAGGAGAAAGACTGCAACCCTCCCGAAGCCTTTGGTTATTCCAGTGGTCTCTGATAATCTGTTAGTTTTTATCCGTATTTGCGATCCATTATATAAAATTTAATTAATTTTATTAAAAATGAATAGGGTATCCTCTTCTCTGCATTATCCTCTATAATGTTATCTTATCCAACCTATAAAAAGCTTTTTCAAGGTCCACAAACGCAAGATGTGTGTGCAAAATTATTGTTATTATTATCTATAAATAAATAATAATAATAATATTATTATTATTATCTACAAAACTATTTAAATTATAATCTATATTTCTGTGTTTCCGCCATAAACGGATGGCTGTGTCTAGACACAAAATATACAAAACATTATTTATCTTTTCATACACGTTTATTTTTTATCAAGCATGGGACAAAACGGGAATAAAAACTATCGTGTCTGTATCTTGTAACGCGGTGGGCAATTAATCAACTAAACGTCAAGACGACATGATAAATCGGGAAGGATTAATCTCAAGTTGTATAAAATCGTGGGGGTTGGAATTTACACTGCAGTATTGGTTTTATCGGAAACATAGTCTGTGTATTCCGGTGACTACATTATGTAATCAAATTAGTTAACGTTAACTTGTACTTCCAGTAATAATGATGAAATTATTTTGTCATATTACCTAGAGAAAAACAATGACGGTATATGTACCTGGTACTAATTGAGACCATTAAGTTTAAACTAATTTTACACAATTTTATTTCTATACCTGCAGGCGAAGAGAGATTAAACTACTCATATTGTTGGTGTTTTGTGTCGTGTATTTGACTAACATGGAAATAACAAAATGATATGACGCGTAGATAACGGTTATAAATCATCATCTGCAAGGATTAAATCAAGGATGGTTTGTTCCGGTGTTAAACAGGCAAGGTCCAGAGTTGCTCACTCAAGCGCTTCCACGCACGTCCCACACCTGTCCGTCCCCTCGGCTTATAGTTCCATATTTGTTTGAGGATGCGGCAGTCATCTATTCGACAAACATGTTCCCACCAATTCAGCCAATACCGGGCAGTCCTGTCAACTATAGTCACAATATTCAGATCTTGCCGTATATCTGTGCTTTCTTCTATGATCATAGAGAGTATACCCTGCCACATGCCTGAGGAACCTCACTTCAGCCGCTTGGAGACGACTGGCCTGGGCTTTCGTTAAAGCCCAATTCTCAGGCCCCTAAAAAGTGTGGGAAGGGCCATCACCTTATAGAATTTTAATTAAGAAAGTTGTGTTAGTGGTTATAATCACAAACAGAATTATCACTGTTGCACACCACTATAGAAAAATTATTCCGATTAGCGCTTTCAAGCTTCTCAGCTCACCGTAAGATCGGAAATAACAACAGCAATAAAACAAGCTCTTCACACCCTCACCAGCCCCACTGTCTACACACGCCCCCGCAGCGGAGGCTTCTGATTCACACTCATTGTTAATCATTTGGAAGACTATAAGATTTTAAAAGTAGTAAATAACGCAGTTGAAAGAAAGCTTAGGGAGGAGTATTTAAAGAATACTAAAACTAAATTTGATAATGAAGAAATATTTTATAATATAATTAAGAAGTAAGAGGTAGAGGACGGATAGATAACATTAAGAATTAAATTGCATAGGGATGTTTTATTAAATAAGGGTGAGTGACCGCGCCCAAAAGTGTGAATGAGAAAGGCTTTAGGTTTAGGTTTTGAAAAGAATTTACACATACGCGCACACGCACACACACACACATACACAAGTAATGTGCTAGAAAAATATCTAACTGTACCGACGGGGGTGACAGGGCTCGGAGGTTGGGAAGTGACATTTGACTTATAGTTTATTTGCAGGGGTGTGTGTGGTCAGTGGGGTAGGGTGGGGGCGTAAAGAGTTTGTTTTATTTCTGTTTGTTATTTCCGATCTGACGATGAGGTGAGAAACTTGAAAGCGCTAATCGGAATAATTTTTCTATAGTGATGTGCAACAGTGATAATTCTGTTTTAGAATTTTAGGCGCGTTCGTTTACTTGCTGACTAAAGAGTTTGCCTAATAGTGCCGCACATATAGTTGGATTTATGTAACTATACATAACATTGTTGCTTGTATTATGAGATACACTGTAGCCGAGGTATTCAAAATTGCTGACTTGTTCCAGGATAGTATCATCTGTAACAATGTTTGCCCGTACGGGATCAGTTCTACGAAAAGCTATCACCTTTATGTTTTTTAAGCCTTTTTCCGGTATGGGCCGCGTCAAAAATGTCTTGTATGACAACGTTCACTCATATTACAATGAGTATCCTCAGGTCTAAGTGACGTGAGTGACATATAAGTAGAACGTTGTCATACAAGAGATTTTTGAAGCAGTCCATACCGGAAGAAGACTTCAAAAACATAATGGACACCGGCAGCGGAAGCCTACGTGAGAATGTAGCTATCACCTTTGTCTTAAGTGTAGATATTTGTAATCAAGACTCTGCAGATTCAATTTAACGAATATATACCCCTCTGCTACCTGTTTTCCGAGTCTGACAAAATAGCCTGAGCGTCTACAAGTAACAAAATGTCAATTTTATATCAGCAATTCATTTTACATTAATAAAACACTGAAAATGGGTGTACAAAATGGATTCATACATTAAGAGAAATGATGTAGACAATGAATTTCTGACTATATAGAGTGAGATAGGGTAAGACGGAGAGAGATAAAGAGAGAGAGAGAGAGAGAGAGAGAGAGAGAGAGAGAGAGATGGGATCAAAAGGACAAAGTACGTTATGCAGTAACAAACAGAAAATAATAAATATAGAATGACGGTTTTTCAATGTATGTAGCCTTGTCTGAATGTAAAACACGTCCCATTAAATCCACGGGAAGTGTCACAGTTTGCTAACAACCTGATAAATTAGTCACACTGATATGTAACCTGCAGTTTAGGTCTGCATACAAGGGGAAAACGTTTATTATCATTATTATTATTATTATTATTATTATTAGTAGTAGTAGTAGTAGTAGTAGTAGTAGTAGTAGTAGTAGTAGTAGTAGTAGTAGTAGTAGTAAATTATATTGTACTATATAAACATTAATTATTTATTTAATTACTTGTTCTTTGCAGGGACAAATGTTATAGAATTTAAGGAGTGTCTGTAAGGCATTTGGATCAAAAAATTCAATTTTAATTTTTTGTTCCAAAATATTGTATGAAATATATGTTTTCATTTGATATTAATTTTAAATTAATCTAACACCTAGAAAATTTATTTTCCATTTTTTTAAAGGTGATGATGTTCGGGATAAACTCAGTCCAATATATCACGCATTCGAGCTTATGCATATTTCGGTTTGTTTTAGTACACAGAACTATTGTTTTTCGTTCTATTTCTCTTTGTATTCATATTTATATTTTATTTATGGATGAGCTTAATCCTATGTTTAGAGACCTGGCTAACTCAGGACTATTAAAATAGTGTCTCCATAGTAAAAGTCAAAACCCCAATGAGTCGTTAAACAACATAATTTGGTCGCGCATTCCTAAAACTATTTTTGCTTCCCTTGTTTCCCTACAAACATTGAATTTTGCGGTTTTTGATGCAGTTTCATCTTTCATGCAGTTAGATGTTACATAACCAGGTGCTTAGTGTTGATACAAATAGTCATATCAGTAGGAAAGAACTGAGTTCAAATTATGTTGGGTATTGATTACGTTGAGTATGGGTGAGTATGAGTGTTGGGTATTATGTTGAGTGCGGAGAGCTGAACAAGCAACTGAAGAACCACAGAAAGAAGCCCGGCAGAAGAGAGCAATGACAAAAGAAGCTGGAAGAAGAATTTCAAGCTGCAGAAGACCCAGATAAACGTTCTTATGAATCAGGATTTTATTAGGCAATGCACAGAAATTCATTATGTTATAATGTAATAATGTAATGTATAATTTTGTTTTGTATAAATGTAAATCTTAACGTTCAATGTAATTAATATCCTGTAAAGCCCCAAGTTGTTGGTGCCAATTTTATGTAATGTGAAATAAAAATAAACTCTTGTTCATTCTTGTCTTAATTCTCAGCTTTAATTTATTATTAATTTTTTTATATATACAAATGATTACTCTTTACTTTTTAACATAGATTAAAATTCATTGACATGCAATGCCTTTCTCTTAATCCGGTAGCTCCTTTAGATTTAATAAAATAAGAAATCTTTCTCATTGTTAATAAAAAATTAAAGTCACTGTACAGTCAATGTCATGCATAACAACATGTTAGACATATTATAGAAAATATAAAAATAAAAAAATCAGTTTCATTAAGGTTATGTTGGGTATGTGTGTTGTGTCATGGGTTCTTTGGATTATACAAAAGAAACAACTTAATCTAATCAGAACAAACTAAAAGAGTACAAAGAGAAAATGAAATAAAAAACAATTAAAAATTAAAAAAATTTGAACACTGAATCTGTTACTACTCATTAATAATTAAAACAATATAATCTTGTTAAGTGAGTTTATTGCATTCTCCACTATAAGCGTTGTGAGAATCTCACCATCTCACTCGCACTCATTATATATGCATTGGGTCTCACTCCCACTCATTGGTTTGATACTATTTCTAATTCAACACTGCCGCCATGTTGGATCTACCTATAAGAATAGTTCGAAGATTATTTTCAATAAAATACACAGTTTTCCACTTTAGTTTATAGTAAATTAGTGTGTACTTCACTGTTCATAATGATTATAGTGTTTGTGTTATATCAGTTCACTGTTCTAGTTACTTCAAATTTAATAATGAGTGAACAAATGTATGTCTTAGCCTAATCGTATATACATAGAACTCTCTCACCAGATTGCTGTTTAGTTTTACAGATTATTTTCTTGTTATAATTCTTCTGGCCTTCAGTTTCAGTGATTTATATTAAGCCCAGTGTACTTTTCATTATTTCAGGAACTTTCCTTCATTAATATACAGTATGATATTATCTTTTAGTAGAAATGTTAAGCTTATAATTATATGTGTTCTGGCTTTCTTCAAAATCCAACAATCTACTCCCTTTCCCTTTCTTTTAGTCTCTATAGATTCACTTGGTAAAGCTCTTGGCTTTACAATATATTTTATGGGTCACAGGGTTGTTTTTACTCTTTATAACTAACATGATTTATTCTAAATTTATTTTTACTTGTCCTTGATGTACATAATTAATTTTTAGGGATATATTCCACTAATTAGAAGTATTGTAACATTGCTTAATCTTATTAGGTTAGTTACATAGTTATTTTATATAAATTACATGTGTTACTCACTGTTTATATTATACCAAGGTCTATTTCCTATGCACTTTCACTTCACCAAATTCTGAAAACTTATAAACTGCTTTTTAACATTAATCACTGTTATTTTTTTATTATTTTCACCTTTCTTACATTAGGTAGTTGTTAATTATAGGTTTAGTATATTTTAATTATTTTTTTTTATATCACTTATAGTCTGTAGTGAGATTACAATCAAAAACTGTTAGAGGTTCGCATACCTCTATATGGTTTGATAGACTCATACCATAACAAATGTTTTTTACATAATTACTAACTTATTAACACTTACCCACTATATTTCTATTTACGTTAACATTTATTTACATTTTTTTTATCATTTGATCTTCCCTCCTGGGTGTAGTAGTCATAGTCATGTCGTCTGATAGTCTTGTCATTGTCATTAAAATAATTAATTAATAGGTTTTTATTTCCTATCCCATTGCATGTATTTATAATATTTCCTTTTTTATTACTTTTACTCATTGAAATTATTATTTATTTTCAAATAGTTACCTCTTATTTTCATCCCTTTTTTTGTTAAATTGTTTTTATACTTTTTTGCATATTATCTATAAGAAAGATTGTGTTTAGGCATAAGATTGTGGTTAGGGCATAATCTTGTTATGTTACAATATTGATGATTAATCTTAGTTGCTGTTTTCTGAAAATGGTTATTTTTCACACAAAAGACCCATATTATCTCTAGAACTACTAAAGATACATAGCTCAAATTTTCTGTACATGTGTAGAGCAAATGGGTACATCTTTTAACATAGGAATTTATTGATACAATGTACTTGCCTTGAGAAAAAAATTATAATATGCGATTTTTTTGAAGTGTTAAACATTGCATTGGATTAAAATGTCTAAAATCGCTCAACATAAGAATATCCTAAAACCCCTGTGTTAAGGTTTTTATTGAGGGCCAATTAATCAATGGTAAACGTTTCTAACAGCTGAGTTAATTAGTGTTTGAGAAAACGGGTCATGAAATATTTTAATATTTCAATTTTGTATCTTTTGAATTGGGACACACATTCCAGGGTTTCTGTTTATTTCATTATCAATATCGTTTTCACATTCACAGCTTATGTCGCACCCTAGATAGCTGTAGCAGGTTTTATTTTATAGTTGTCTAATAATTTTATTGTCTGTTTCCATTTTGGAGAGTACTGAGAATTTTTCTTTAAAACCCTTTATTTATTTATTATTTGCTAAAACAGCAAGTGCTGATAGTTAATATATTTATAAGTAACATTCTGTATTAAACTGTAATCAGCTTGATAAAGCTTAACACATCATTAAGCTTAAGTTCAAATGAACTGTGCGATAAAAAAACTTCATCTGTTTCTGTCTTATCACCATCGTCGTCGCCGTCAGCATTAAACCGATGATGGTTTGTTCCGGTCTTGAACAGACAAATGGTCTAGAAACGGTCACTCCATCGCTTCCTCGGACGTCCGACACCTCTTCGTCTCATCGGCTTGTAGTTCCATAGTTGTTTGGGGATGCCGCAGTCATCCATTCGGCAAAGATGTTTCCACCAATTCAGCCGATACTGGGTAATCCTATCGAGTATACTGATAGAATTCAGTTCCTGCCGTATATCTGTGTTTCATGTATGATTATAGAAAGTATACACTGCAAAGTGCATGCAAAATCTCATGTCAGCCGCTTGGATGTGACCGGCCTGTCCTTTCGTTCTCAGTCCAATTCTCAGACCCATAAAGAAGTGTGGGAAGGGCCATCACCTTGCAGAATGTTAGGCGTGTTTTGTTATTTGCTGACTTAAAAGTTCATCTAATAGTCTCTGTTTTATTATGTCGCTAATTCTGATCTTTCCCGTATTACATCTACCAGCTGGTCTTTTCTGTAAATTCATTTCAATTACACTTATTATAATTTGAACTTGTTCATTGCGTTGTTTTTGTGTGTTTTCTATTTCAGAAATTTAAGGTGAGGGAGGCGCTGACTCACAGTTGTAACCAGTAACCAGCCTCTGTTTAGTATTTGGCGAACCATTGGCAAAACTAGTAGCAGTGTCTGTTGGTCAGCAGAAGGTGTTTTATTGTTCTTGTACTTTTCATATGAGGTAGCCATTCTTCTGTCAACTATTTTGGGATTCTCTCTAGGAGTTACAGTATCTAATTAAGCTAATTTTACTACTATTCTTGAAAATATTAAAGGCTAGATGACTAAATTTAAGAACACAAATTTCAAACAAATTTGTAAAACTTAAAAACTGCGTCATCATCTCACCACCATCATTGTCATCATCATCATAATCGGTGCTACAACTCATTTCTACAACAAAAATATTTTGCTGTTACGAAAGTAGGAAATCTGTTCAGTGAAAAAAAAAGATTAATATTGCCTCACCGTAATCAGTGGAATAGTAGTAGCAGTTTCATCAGTATTGTCGGACAGCAAAATTAACGTCAGAGAGTTTCATTATTGAAATTGGGTCGACGAATCCACCACTTTTTCCAATAATCAATACTCCAGAGTGACATTCGTGGTTCTTACAGTTTTGAATAATCTGAACTTAATCCGTTTCAATTCATCATTACGTTCTGACGTGCCCCTGATTAATAACCCGCAGTAGCGCAGTAAAACTGGATAATAATTTTATAATCTTACTTCATATATATCGAGTTTGATAAATGGAAATTAATTACTAATAAACTGAATAATCGCAGAGCAGATTCTTAATTTAAAATCAATAGTGGCACATTTGAAAAGAAGATCCAAAAATTTTGTAATAAACTTTATTGACTTTAAGAAGGCATATGCCTCAATTGATAGAGAGTCATAGTTCAAAATCTTTAATGAAATTTCCTTGATAATAAAACAACACATTTAATCAAACAAGCGCTGACAAATACCTACCCCAAAGTGATATTCAGAGGTGAAATTTCTAGACCGTTTGAAATTGAGACAGGAGTCAGACAAGGACATGGACTATCATCGTTGCTTTTTAACTGCGTTCCGGAATAAGTAATAAGAGAATAGTGAAAATCATTTGAGCACAGTCACATCAACCAGGGAATTAGACTAGGCTATATCAGAGATAACCTGTCAATAGATTGTCTAGCGTTTGTAGATGGTCTACAATCCTGTCAGATTTAGTAGAAACAGCCATTAGACACGTGGAATTGCCAATAGAACAAGCCGAAAGGGTAGGTTTACAAATTTCTTTTAACAAATCACGTTCATGACAAACATCTAGACAACGAAAACTTGAAAACACCTAACAACGAACACATCTAGACAACGAAAACTTCTAAGAACACGAAAACCTGATACAGGCAAATCTATGGAACTGACAAATTTAAATAACTTGGAGAAGTTATTGAACAAAATGTCTCAGAGAAAAAAGCCATTGAAGCACGTGTTAAAAAGACAAAAGTTGCTTACCACTTAACCAAGGGCATACATACCAAGAAATTGATATCCATTAATGTCAAACTTCGGCATTATTCAACAGTAATTCGCCCGGAAGCACTTTATGCAGCTGAGTGTCTAACTCTGAACAAGAAAATGATGATGGAAGAACTAGAAGTCACAGTAAGGAAAATATTAAAAAACATTTTGGAATCAACAAAAGGTAGAGAACAGTACAGAAGACAGAACAATAATAAACTGTACATACGTGTTGGAAAAATTACAAACATAATTAGAAAAGAAAAATTACTTTCTACGGACATATTCTAAAAATGAATCCTGACAGGCTAACAGCAAAGCTTTTTAACTATTTCAGAAAGCTCAAAATGTCCAATACGTTGTTCAAAGAACAGAAAAGGACATAGAAGAACTACAGATTACTCAAGAAGACATTGAAGAATGCTTGCTAATCTCAAAAAGAAATTAAAAATTGGCCAAGGTTTTCAGGAAAACTCAAGAAGAGTACAGGTACCATCTTGACTGACAAAAGAAGGGAGAGACATCGATCAAGGATGAAGGGGATGTGGAAGAGGAGGAAGAGAGAGGAGAAGAAGGAAGGAACTAGTTGAACCAAATGTACTCCTTAGTGGCTCATACGCACAAAAAATTGAAATCGTTTACTTTTCGCCTCAATGACTCACACACACACACACACACACACACACACAGAATAATGAGCCAAGGCTTACACGGGTGGAGTTGCGATAAGAAACTCTAACGATAACGGAGATGTTTCAAGCCTCTGTTTATAACATCTCCGGCGTTCCATCGTGCTAAAGGTCTTTTGTTCTGAACGGTGACTAGGTGAGTGACGATGTTATGTTCAGTACCCTTTTGTTTGGGACATGCAGCTCTAACCCTCCACGGGTTACGGAATATCTACTCTTTAGCAGCAGATAGTAGCATCCAACTACACCGCACATGGCGGACACAGAGTCGACACCCTACACCCTAAACCACAGAGCAACCTCGAGTCCAACCCAATACATCGGGAATGCGCCCTGATAACCCCACTTCCATCCCCGATACCGGTCGGGGCGCAGACAGAAAGTACCCTGGCTGCGGTGCCCCCGACCACCGAAGAGTTGATTTAGCAAGGCCAGGGCAATCCCTGACCCGCCTCCCATCAACAACGGGTCTGCCTTCCATTCTCGGGGATCTACCAGAGACAGGATTTAGCCACCCTTTCGGGTCTGGATACCCGGGGACTTGGTAGGCCCTGTAACTTGTGGTTTTATAGAGACCACTATGTAACCCTTACTCTCCTATTCCTCTTTTTTTCTTCCGGTCTTCATTATTCTCTTGCCTTTCACGAAATTTCCAAGCGACCTATGTGCTGGACTCTGTCTTCATTTATATTAAAGGTTTGCGATCAGTCAGCGCTGAGCCAAAAGTTACTAAATAAGGAAGTACGTATAGGTACGTAGGTATCAAGCTTTTGGATGAGGACTGGAAGTATGACCGCCCCTTATAATACCGAAACACAGTAAACTACTAAATTATGGTTGGGAAACTTGGCGAGCTAGTAACTCAGTTCAGTGTTAATAGGGTACTGGACTTTTTGCGTGTTTCCAAGATCGATTGAAGTGCTGCGAAACAACTCTGACCAAAGAATTTGGTTTCTTTGGTATGAAGACCGCACTGCGGGAGAGCGAAGATCCGTATACTTGGAGGTTCTCGTTGAAGCAAAACAATACGATTCTAACCCAAAGAGGTGATTAATATTCTTGCCAGAGAAGAGCAACTCTCAAAGGTATGATGAAGTTTGGACGTAATTGCCCTGCACCAGGGATCGCAAGTGACAGTCACTTAGTGTACGGTATCGACTGCGTTTCTTTCCGTGCACGCGCGTGGAGCTTGGAAAAACGCACAGTGATCACACGTGTACGGAAAAAAGTGTAGGCCTAGACACACAGGCGGTTTGTAATCGGACGGCAGCGTTGGAACGTCTCGGACGCGCATCCTTACAGCTCTGGCTATAAAGGTTAAATATGTAAACAAAGGTTAAAACGCAACTGTAAAGAAACGTCCTTGTTTAAATTGACGAACACATTGGTTACCAATAGTAAATAAATCTTTATTAAAAAAATTTTGTCATTATATATTTCTTATAAAGTTGGCAAAAACACCATGGAGGCCAAAATTAATTACCATAGTAACAAATCAATAAACAAATGCTATTTACTTTTATTTAGCGGCATCTTTGAACAGTCCGTGTGATTACCCTTTTGCGTGTTAAAAAGCACTAAAAACGTAGCAGGTTGAGTTTCGATGCGGGAGACCTTGAAAAAGAAGCAGAGTTGACGACCCGTGCGTTTTTTCCACGTAAGTATGACCAATTTCATTGCCGTCTGTGTATTCAATTCAATGCGTTTCCCAACCCCACTCACTCGGCCGGAAAAAAAACGCTCGCTAACCGTATCCCTACATATAGATTTAACCAGCTATGATACTGGTCAACACACGGGTACTACCATGATATGCTACGGTATAGGTGTAGAGAACATGCAAGAATGCTCCTCTTGGAAGATACCATACCATACTATATAAACTTATGTGCTTCAAAAAAAAAAAATATTTTCAGTATCGTAAGAAAAATATTGACGTCAGTTTACATACTTTCTGGTTACACTCATCTCGTTTGATATATACCCAGGCTCTCTTGTGTTACTCTCAAGTAAGGATGTTAGCTTACGGTTGTTTTGTAAGGGGCTAATAACTTCATGTGTGCATTACAAAAAAGTCTAGAATTCAGTTTTAGATATTATGTCTGTATCCTTCCTTCGTCCATCGTTGCTCGATGGAATCAAACATTGCGATGTCATGAACCTTTGTATGTGTAAACATTAGTCCAAAGTTGTAACTGAACTATTTCTCAAGAAATGGCAGCACTGTGAGAGCTGACGGCTGCGACGTTTGCTTAGTTTCGTAAATGTTTAGCTTATTTACGTTACGGGTTCTGTTTGTGGCCTAATATTTTTTATACTATCGACTTTTAACAAGAGGTCAAACAGGTGGAGATAATTTATAATAAGCAGTATTATACAATCAGATTTTTAGTAAAATTTAAGGAAACCCAACAGAAATATTTAACAAGTTAAAACATACTTACGGAGATAAAGTCACTTACTGTGCTAAAGATTTTGGATAAGACAAAATGATTGTGGGTAACCGTAAAAGTTTAAAAAATGAATACCATTTTGACACTAAGCACAGCACAACATAGATAAACAGAAAGACTGATAGACACATATTTTTTATCTGTATCCTTCTTTCATTACTCGTCGACCGACTGAATCAAACGTTGCATGTCATGAACCTTTATCACGATTTGATTGATATAGTTCTTCATGTATTAGGTTGTCCTCATGCACTGTGTCAGAAACGTGATATTTTTTGGTTTGTTATTATCTCAGTAGCACAATGAAACTATCTTTATCTTTCTCAGGACACTTTGACTTTGATATGTTCCTCTTGTCCTCCTTTTTGTACTAAACAGAGATTCCCATTTGGGCTATCGCTGCTATGTTGGCCACCAGAATTTTTGAGAGGAAATTGAAATAGCATCGGGTATTGCGGAGGAAATTTCATTTTCAGCAAAAATGTAACAACAAAAATGTTGTCTTTGTTAGTAGTTTTGTATGCGATTCTGTATCCTGCTTTTTTGAATTTGTGGGCTATTTTTTCAGTTTGGTTGTTGATGTATGTTAGTGTTATGAATTTGTTGTTTTCTGTCTTTGTCTGTTGTTTGTTTTGTGTTTTGTGTAGAAGGTTATTAACTATTGTTCTGTTGTATCCGTTGGATTGTGCTAGATATTGTATCGTGTTTAGTTCGTCTTTGTTGTCTTTTTCATCTAGTGGGATGTTGTTAAGTCTATGTATCATAGTACTGAAGGCAGCTAGTTTGTTTTGTATTGAGTGATTGGAGGAGTTGTGTATTAGTGTGTCAGTTTTAGTCGGTTTTCTGTATATATTGAATTTGTGCCTGTGTTCAAATTTTGTGATGGAGAAGTCTAAGAAGTTTATGCTATTGTTGTGTTCGTATTCGGCAGTAAAGGTTATGTTTTTGTGAATTTTGTTTATGTGCGTTAGTAACTGTTCAGATTGTCTTTTGTGTCCCCTGTATAGTATTAGAATATCATCAACGTATCTGTGCTAATATAGTATTTTATTTGATTGTCTGTCATTGTTTGTGAGGATTTTTTTTTTGTCTAAGTGCTGGAGGAAGATTTCTGCTAGAATTTTGGATACGGGTGAGCCCATGGGTAGACCACCATTCTATGTGGAAAATTTATTGTTATATGTGAAGTAGTTTTGTTTTGTGATAATGTTCAGAGTTTCTGTTATTTTGTTGATCAGTTCATCTGGTGCGTTGTTCTGTTTGAGTTTGTTTTGTAGGATGGTGATTATTTCGGAAATGAGGATGTTTGTGTACAGGTTTTTAATGTCAAAGGAGGCTAATGTAGCATTATGGGGGATGTGTATGTCTTTTATTTTTTTACTAGGTCTGTGTTGTTTTTTACTGCAATGTTGTTGTCTAGTTGTGTGTGTTGTCTGATAATTTGTCTAGATGTTTTGGGAGTTTGTACGAAGGGGCATTCTTTAATTGCTAATGGGGCAGATAGAGATTTCTTCTTTATGAATTTTGGGGAGCACTTGGAGGGTAGGGGCTGATGGTTGGGTTTGTCTCGTGTAGTGCTTTCGAGGGCTCATGACTATTTTGAGGTATCGCCTGAATCTGAAAATTAGAAAGATAGTGAGAACCATTGGAGTACCGCACCACTGGTCTTGGGAAGGTAGGGAACACCATTACAATGTAGCAAAACTAGTTAATTATTTCACGTTTAACAGTTGGCTAGTAGTTGACTAGTTTTATTCATCTTGTTATTCGAAATAGCAGTCTCTGTAAATCCAACTTTGTCGTGTTTACTCGCTGAATTGCTACTTGTCATGTTCCGGACGAGGCCTTTCAGTGTTTCCACCATTTAAAGCCCTAAACCACGACAAATAATATCCCGCTGCAATATATCCACGTGAATCCTCCCTCACGGCTGGTCAAATTGTAAACAAGTCTACATGTCACTACCCTATTGGCTGAGATCCGTAAAGCCACGCCCCTGCTACTTACTACGAAGCTTCGTCTCTACCTCTTTTACCTTATTAATCCACACTCAGTTTTGTCTACCTTCTTAACACTCCGACGGAATTCACATATTTCACCCTTGCAAAATATGATAAAATATTTCTTCATTACTAAATTCTGGTTGTGTATATTCATTAGTATATTACTGTTATTCTTTTTTACCTTTAAAATTTATAACTCTTTATATAACGTCCTTTTATTTAAATTATTTTCTAGTCTTAATATTTCTATATTTCTAAGAGGGTTGGTGAATTTATGCCTTGTTTCCATAACATTCCTAGCGTATAGTGAATTGGTGGTCCTATCTCCTTCTCCCCTTGTGTGTTCTCTCAACCAAACCTTTAATTTACGCCCAGTTTCGCTTACCTTATCACCTTATCACATTCTGTACATTTTAATTTGTACACCAATCTATTATGCAATATTAGTGTACCTTCAGTATTATTATTCTTAAATTGATCGACAACTGTTGGTGCCTTACTTATGGCTATATCTATATCATATTTCTTAAAATACTATTATTTTCTTTTTCTGATATCCCATATAAGCCTGTGTAATTGATCCTTAATATTTCTTCTCTATTTTTTCTTTTTATAATCTCCGACACATTACTATTAATCCTTTTCACAATTTTGTCTATTTGTCGGCGATTAATTGACCAGCCGTGAAGGCGGATTCACGGGTACATATACGAGTTCCAACGGGATATTTTTTTGTCGTGGCTTAGGACTTGAAAATCGTGGAAACGCCGAAAGGGCTCCTCCGAAACATGACAAGGAGCAGTTCAGCAAGTAAACGCGACAAAGTTGGAATGACTAATTTTAATATATTATACTAATATAGGCTGTTTAGTTGTTCAAACAGTCCACGATTTTTTAGGAATTCCTTTCCACCGTGTCTTTTAAAGATAAAATCCATCCACCTGACAGTTCTGCAACTTTCGTTATCTTTATTGTCTAGCACTGCACCGCAACCATGTAAGCAGAGAACACAAGATTATTTACTGAAACTCTGTTCTTCTATTTTTATGCATACATCGTGTGTGCACAAGGGTTTCAGTCTCTATAATAACTAATATCTACCTCATCACTAAGGTGGATTGGCGAACACCGTGCCAATTGTTACCGACACTGATGATGGTGTCAGACGGTGAAGCCGAAACGCCTGGCTACATAACCTCTAGAGAACCCCGTAACAGCTCTTCCAGTATTGTTTACAATTATATACCGTGTACTTTCCACAGTCTTGCGAATCGTATCGGTAATGACTTCAACATTCCTGCTTCCGTATTTCATCCTGTATTTCACATCAGATTGCACTGCTTCTATATTACTAATTTGACCCGCATCTTTGTGTCTATTATTTGGTCCATTTATCTCCTATTATAATTTTATGTTTTATAATTATTCTCATATAAATTATTTTATCTTCTTAACAGACACCAAACAAGTCTGAACATTAAACGTGTACCCAAGGATACAACATACATTGGGTATACGGAGGCATTAGGCCAAAAGGTGGATTAGAATTCAACGTTAACTGCACTCAGCTTACATTATTATTATTTGATTGTGCACAGTGAATAGACTGCTGATTGGCAATGAATCGAACCCTAGCACGTCTCTACTACCCAATAATGCTTCTTTTCAGCAGTCAGTAAGGGTACTGCTAATCAGTGAACAAGTTTGACGCAAAGAAGTAAAATAACATTCAGTTTATTTCAATATGACCCTTGCTCTGTCATAGACAAAGTTTTTATTGGAGATACGTTATGTATTAGCTGACTGTTACAAATATATTGTGAATATTAGTCATGAAAATTTCATTTTTTTCTTCAGTTTTGTTAAATAATATTTTCCTTTCTTAAAATATTTTGTGTTTAATCTAAAGTAATGATGTCAGTAGTAAAAATATAATGCAACACGAAGACACTAGACTTGTCTAATAAACGTAATGATACTTATTAGTATGATTCTCACAATGGGTAACAATGTGAAACCATGACTCAAACACACATTTGAACATTTGTTTGCTTTCACTTAACTACCAGCTTTTTAACAGTAATATATAATAAAGATTTTGTATTTCAACAAAAACGGGCAAACATTTAATGAGAACGTTTACAAGAAAACTAACTACTTGAAGAACATTCGAGATGAATTAATGGAAGAAGTGTCACCTCCTACAAATAACAATAACAATCATATTATATTTATTACTGCTGAGTTGCAAAGAGTAATGACAGAAGTAATGGTTGATACCGGGGCGAATATATCGTTAATAGATCAAGTAGAATTCAACAGAATTAAAGAAACATGCAAAGGAAATATACCGACCCTACCAGTCAGCAATATGGTGATCGTGGGAGCTACAGGTAGAGCAAACAAATCCGTCAGAAAACAAGTAAAGATAGAAGTATCTAGTGAGGGTAACATGATTCCAGTAGCGTTCCTAGTAGCCCAAAGGCTACCATTCAAGGTCTTGATTGGGTGTGATACGCTACGGCGGCACTCAGCGGTTATTGATATGGGCAGTGGAAGGATAACGCTGTACCATGGACAAGGGCAATGGTCGAGTGAGATTATAGGCCGAATTTGTGCCACTCACGATCGGCAAACATTCACCTTGGTCCACGATGATAGGGAGAAGATAAGAACGTTGAATCATGACTCAGACTACCCTGAAGAAGAGGAATGGACACGGAAATTACAAGAAATATACTCGTTCCAGGTCACCAATGCGAAGATGATAAATAGTGAACAGAAGGATCAATTGGTAGTGGTATTCAACAAGTATAGAAGAATTTTTTCGAACTTACCCGGTAAGGCCAAAAATTTTATATGTGAGCTGACTTTTAATCATCCCATTAATTTCAATAAAAAATCATACCCCATCGCACAATCCCTAAAACCACCAGTAAGGGAGGAAATACAAAGAATGATAAATCAAGACATAATAGAAAGTAGTTCTTCGCCCTTCACAAGTCCAATTGTCGCAGTGCAGAAAAAAGATGGGACGGTACGTTTGTGCCTAGACGCACGAGAAATCAACAAACATATAATCAACGACAGGACATCACCGGGTGAGATCGAGGAGATCATCAAAAAATTCAAGGACTGCAGGTATATGAGTATTTTAGACGCAATATGCGGATACTGGCAGGTCGAGCTGCACCCCCACAGCAGAAAATATGTGGCTTTTATCTTCGAGGGCCGAAATTATCAATTTCAAAGACTCCCATTTGGGCTAGTGAATTCAGTAGCGGTATTTGTAAAGGTGATGGATCAAATTCTCGGTAGGGAAGTACTGGAATTCACCACAGTATATGTAGACGACCTGCTTATAACTTCCAAAACCTGGGAAGAACACTGCGAACGGGTAGATATGGTATTGCAGCGGTTAGCAGAGAATAACATCACACTTAAATTGGAAAAGTCTAAGCTGCTGACAAAAAAGTTAAAGTTCCTCGGTTTCATACTCACCGAAACAGGAATAACAACATCTTCTGAAAAGGTGGAAGCCATCCAAAATATCCCAAAACCAAGAAGTATAAGACAGTTGCAGTCGTTTTTGGGGATCTGCAACTATTACCGAAAGTTCCAAAAGGATTATTCCAAATTGACGTCCCGTTTTAGGCACCTGTTATCCTCAAAGTACAAGTGGAAATGGTGTGAAGAAGATGATCTAACATTTAAGCTAATTAAAGAAAAAGTTTTAGAAAAGGTCATGCTTCACCACCCTGATTTCAACAGAAGATATTTCATTAATTGTGACGCTAGTGACGTGAGCCTGGGTGCGGAGCTCTATCAGGAGAGTGATGAGGGAGATCATCAGGTTATCAGTTTCGCCAGTCGCGTTCTAAACCAAAGCGAACGTAACTACAATGTTACGGAAAAAGAGTTGCTGAGTGTAGTGTTCGCCTGCATAAAGTTTCGGACGTATATATTAGGATATCCCATCACGGTAAGGTCCGACCACAAATCTATTTCCTTCCTGCAAAGATGCAAGTTAAGCTATGGGAGAATGACTCGCTGGATCCTGGCACTGCAAGTATATCACATTACGTGGGAATATATACCTGGCAAAAAGAACACATTTGCAGATGCGCTATCAAGAGTAAATTTAGAAAAAGGTACATTTGAAATAGATAGAGAAAATATCGGAAAGGTGTATTGCGTACTGACGAGTAAAGAATAATTGGCAGATATACTGAGTAGAATCCGGGAAGAACAGGCAAAGGACAAATAACTAACTTAATCAAGGAACGCGTCATAAACAAAGAAATGAAAATAATACCATTTTATCAAGTGCATCAGGAATTACTATTCACAAAAACTACTACGAAGAACAATCAATGGAAATTAAGTATCCTCAGATCCCTGGAACAGGTAATAATTGAAAATTATCATCGAATGTACGGCCATATGGGACCCGCCAAGGTGGTTAGTGCTTTAGAAGAGCACGTATTCATCAAAGGTATGAATAAAAAGGTTAGACAAGTGGTGAGGAGGTACATCATATGCCAGATGATTAAAGTGAACAATGCACGGAAAGAAGGGGCTTCCATAACAATAACTTCAGACAAGAAGTTGGAGAAGGTATTCCTCGACATCTGCGGTCCTTTCCCTCAAAGTGGAGGCAGGCACCGGTACAAGTATATTGTGATAGTTTGGGATCACTTCTCTAAATACACAAAGTTGTACCCTGTCAGCAAAGCATCAACAAATGTAATTATCAAGGTAATTAACGAAAGATATGTAAATGACGTAGGAGTTCTGGAAACCATCATCACTGACCATGGAACTCAGTTCAGGGGTAAGAAGTGGAGAGAAGAAATGCTAAACAGAAATATTAGAACATTCAAAACCTCCATATACAATCCGTCGAGCAATCCTGCTGAACGAGTGCTACGAGAAGTTTGTCGAGTTCTCAGGACTTACTGACACGAAAACCACAGAAAATGGAGTGAATATGATATGTCCCAAGTGCAGAAAGGTTCTTAAACCTAGCATGCCACGAAAACCTAGGAATTCGCCCGTATCAGATAATGTTTAACATTCTACCACCTCGACAAATAACCGAAATAATAAATTTCTCCGAAACACCAAAGGAAGAGATGGATCTAACCCGAGTGTATAACCGAATATCACACCGAATCGAAATGAAGAGGTGAAGACGAGACAACAAGGGAAAACCTGTGATTAAGTTTGAGGTTGGAGAGAAGGTGCTAATCAGAAACAGGCAGCAACCAAGCGGTGCAGAAGGTATAATGAAGAAATTATTGTTGCTATACCAAGGACCGTACTTAGTAAATAAAAACAATAACAACAACACCTATGTACTCGTGAACCCACATACCAAGAAGATAAAGGGGACATATAACGTCACCGAAATGAAGAAATACAATGAATAAAGAAGGAACCGTTAAGGTAACAGCTTATTTTCCCCAAACCCCAATTTAGTAAAAATAACCATGTCTTGGAGAGGAGGCATTATGTAATGCGACATAAATAGAGCCCCACATAACTAGATTATATTGCAAATAATCAAAAGAAATTATTTAAACAAACCCAAAATGAGTAGGAAAATAAAATGATAAAGTGATAAAAGAAGTACAACACAGTCAGGTGTTATAAATAAAGCCCTGTACTGTAGTAAGTAAGAATTAAACTTTGTAAAAGTGCTAATTGTAACAAGCGACAAACAGTGCCAGTCATTAAGCGACAGAGAGGACTGTGTGACCTCAATGAGACCCACTTGACCCCTGCTCATCGGTTACGACTGGCCAACTATGTGTGCTATCGAAACGACAGATCGGGCACTGGTGGTGGCGGTACTGCCGTCGCGGTGAGGCTCAATCTCGAGCATCACCGAGTCGTCTTGCCTGCAATGACTGACGTCGAAGGCACCGCTGTGGAGATGTTGAACACTCTAGGCGGTGTACTGATGGTCGCGGCGTATAAACCGCCGCAAAAAAAGCTCCTTCACCCCGATCTAGCTGTCGCGTTCGATGCACACAGGAGGGTCATCATGACCGGCGACCTGAACTGTAAACATCGCGATTGGAACAGTCGCTTCGCTTAACTGCCCCAAACGGGAAGCGTTTACGCAGGTTTGCTGATTCACGCAGGGTAACAGTGATTGAGCCTACCCAACCTACGTTCTACCCCTCACAACTCCGCGCGGCTCCCGATGTCTTGGACATAGCGTTGATCCAAGTAATTGACAGTCCGGTCCATGTGTCCGCACTAACGGAACTATCGTCCGATCTTGTTACACGTCGCTACCCAGCACGTCGTATGCAGAGATGTCAGGAAGGTGGTAGAATGGTACCGCTATGGCTCGGCGTTAAATCGCCGATTGCCAGAGGCGGGACCACTCGAAACCGTCCGCCAAGTCGACGAGGCAGTTGCCGCGTTTGACGAGGCTGTCGTATCTGCGATCGACGCGTCTTCCAGGATGAAGCCTGGCGTCACGCCCCACTGGCAGCGGATCCCAGAGGAGACGAGTGCTCTCGCTTGCGAGAGAAATCGCCTCCGGAGACGCTGGCAGCGGACCCGTGATCCGGCCGACAAGGCAGCGTACAACCGGGCGTCCGGCATTATACGTCGTAAAATGCAGGCCTACCGGAGACGCTGTTGGGAACTCGCCGTGGCCCAAGCAGGAGACGGATCAGACGAAAGTAGCCCTTGCCGGATACCTTCGACGTTGGTAGGGAAGAGGCGCCGACCTCGTATCTCAGCCATTGCTGGACCCTTTGGTCAAATCCTGGCTCGCCCGGAGGAGAAGGCCGAGTACTTGGGCGCGTGTTTCGAGCGACAGTTCGCTCCTAACCCGCCCATGGACTGGGACTTCGATGAAGAAGTCGAGAACGAAGTGGAAGACTTTCTGTCTCTTCCGATCACTGCGGAGCCCGAACCCATTACTAGGGAAGAGGTCACAGATCGGCCCGTTGAACTCGTACCGAGAAAAGCTCCTGGCCCGGACGGCGTCTCGAACGCCGCTCTTACTCGACTCCCAGAGCAAGGAGTAATTTTCTTGGTTACGCTGTTCAACGCGTGTCTAAGACTGGCCTATTATCCCCAGAAATGGCGCAAGGCGACGGTCATAGTGATCCCGAAGCAGGGAAAGGACGCTTCCTGTCCCGGCAACCTCCGGCCCATTAGTCTACTGTCAGCCACGTCAAAGGTCCTCGAACGTCTTGTACAACGGAGAGTCCTAGACCATCTAAGAAACTTCGATGTACTGGTCCCCGAACAGTTCGGTTTCCGTGTGGGGCATTCCAACACTCATCAGCTGATGAGACTGGTGGAATAAATCACGGGCGCCGGCTGTCGGAAAGAGCAGACTGTCGCCTGTTTCTTAGATGTAGAGAAGGCCTTTGATAGTGTCTGGCATGACGGGCTCTTGTTCAAGCTCCGGGAAATCCAGCTCCCAGACTGCTACCTTCGATTGATTGCTAGCTTTCTGACGGAGAGGACTTTCTGCGTGAGAATAGACGACCATGTCTCTTCCGAAAGACGCATTACAGCCGGGGTACCTCAAGGTAGCGTGCTAGGGCCTCTTCTGTTCTCTGTGTACGTCAACGACGCACCCAGAGAGCCTGGAGTCCAGATGGCCCTGTTTGCCGACGACACGGCGGTCTATACCGCCGATCGGAACGCTGACAGGGCTATCCCACGACTCCAGCGCGCACTCGATGCTTATTCGACGTGGACGGAAAGCTGGAAAGTTGCCGTCAACGACACCAAGAGCTCCGCGGTGCTATTCTCAAAGCGCCGGAAAGAACCACGAGGCCGAGTGAGACTCGGTAGAACGTACTTGCCCTGGTCGAGAGAAGTTAAATACCTCGGTGTCCACCTTGATCGTCGACTCACCTGGCGTGCCCACGCTGAGACGATGCGAAAGAAAGCGTCCGCTCGTCTCGTGCAACTGTTTCCGATACTTGTCAATAAGGCTGTGACCCGCAAGCTGGGTAAGTTGATCGTCAACGCGTACCTGTTGCCGATCATTACCTACGCTTTTCCCGGCTGGGGTTACCACGCAAACGTTCATAAAAGAAAGTTGCAAAGCGTTCTCGATAGGGGCCTTCGGCTAGCGGCCAAAGTCCATATCGGTTTTCTTCTCGACTCTTGAGAAGAGGACTCGGTGTCCGCTCCTTGGAAGACACCGCAAGGCGACTTTCACGTAAATTTTACGTCCGGGCTGCGAGGACCCAGACAAACCCACTCATAGCTGGTCTTGGCAAGTACCGAACACGTCCAGATGAATCTTGGAAACGGCCTCGACAAATACTGTACTAGTCGACCTAGTACGAGCATGTCGTTGTAGCGACCATTAAAAATTAAATAATATTCCGTCTGGACAGGATCACTAGGCAGGAGCCCCTACCGGATGCTCGGTGCTAGGAACCTATTGGGTCGTCTCACGACGCACAACCCAACAGCTCTGGCAGGTAATTTTTGCGCGACTGATCCAGCGTAGGATCCGCGACCACCTAGAAAGGCTAGACGTGCTGATCCCCGAACAGTTTGGCTTTCGTGAGCTGCACTCCTCGACTCATCAGCTGATGAGACTCGTGGAATGCATTACCGAGGCTGGCTGCCAGGGCAAACAGACGACTGCGATCTTCCTAGACGTAGAGAAAGCCTCTGAACGCGTGTGGCACGAGGGTGTCCTTTACAAGCTCGCGGAAGTCCTTCTTCCAGACTGCTACGTTCACTTGATCGGCAGCTTTCTGCGAGACCGTAGCTTCCGAGTGAGAACAGACCACGCTCTCTCTTCGGAGAGGCGTATTACCGCCTGTGTCCCTCAGGGAAGTGTCCTTGGGACTCTCCTGTTCTCGCTGTTTGTCAACGACACGCCCCGAGTTCCTGGAGTTAAATTGTCGCTGTTCGCGGACGACACTGCGGCTTTTGCCTCAGAGCCGAACGCAAGTTTTTCGGCAATCAAGCTCCAGCGTCAATTCGACGCGTATGTCGGGTGGACCGATGACTGGAGAGTTGCCGTTAACGCTTCCAAGAGCGCCGCGGTTATATTCTCGCGCAAACGCAAGCGGCCTCGGCCGCTTAAAGTAGGCCCCGTCGAGGTACCCTGGACCAACAGCGTCAAGTACCTCGGGCTCCACGTGGACTCCCGACTCACCTGGCGAACCCATGCTCACGTAGGTGTTGCCCATGATTACCTACGCCTATCCTGTTTGGGGATACCTGGAAAAGTACTGGGGATACTGTTTGGAAAAGTACATCCCTAAGTATGGCCATGCCAAGAAGATCCTATCCGACCAAGGCAAACAATTCCAAAATAAGAAATGGAAAGCTGAGTTGGAGAAGAGGAACATACAAGCGGTATTGACATCCATTAGGAGACCTCAAGGAAATCTTGCCGAGAGGGTCAATAGGGAGCTCGGTCGATTATTCAGAACATATTGTAACACAAACCAAAGCAAGTGGCCGGAGTATCTTGAGTTTTTCGAGAACGCCATAAATGGTAGTTACAATACCACTACTGGATATACACCGTTAGAGCTGTAATCGGATGTTCAACCAACGCGTGTTTGGAGTGAATGTGTAAACCGTATAACTACTCAGAATTTCCCTGTTCCGAACGAGATTAAGCGTTTGGATGCGAAAGAGCGGATACAGAAGTTTGCAGAACAGCGTACAGAAAAATTAAATTCCGAGCAGAAGCTGCAATCATTTAGAGTAGGCGAATTAATATTGCTCAGAGATTTGAACGTGGGTCGTAGTATTGATAATACAACAGCTAAGTTCCATAGACTATATAATGATCCATTCATGTTATCTTAACAGGTGGGAACACATACGTAAATTGTTAAGAATCATGTTACAAACAAAATTATTGGGAAATTCTATGCGTCGTCATTACGAAAATAGTATGTCAAAAGTTAATGTGTTCACGTATATCTGGGTATATAAAGAATGAATGTAATAGACTAATTGTTAAGTTAAATGGAAATGTGAAAATTCATGTGTGATTGAAAAAATGTCAGTAAGTGTGATAAGCGTTGATCGTGTGGGAGTAGGTGGTATGACGCCATGAACTGTTTATATTAGCTAAACTTTCTGGGTCAAATGATAACTGAGATATCAACCACGTGTAGGGATTTGTTTACATTCGAAGTGACAGATGTCAAATTTATTGGAGAAGAGAGATTTTTTAGTTTGAAAAGTATTATTTATTTATTTTGAGTTTTATTATATTGTTATAAAATGGAGGTGATATTATTTTGTTAAAAAAAATTTTGTGGACATGTAAACAAATTATTTTTTTATACGTGGACGGGATATTACTGCAATGGGACAGCGCAGAAAGGGTATTTGTAGCTTAGGACTACAGGCTTTTATACAAATTTATGACGTTACAGCCATGTTGAAAGTTGATTGTAATAAAATTTTGTAAAAGAGCTATAAGTTTTGAAATAAGAAATGGGTAATTAACTGTTATATGTCAAAATGCCCATAAATTTATTTTCTGTCATATCAAGTGCGAATTTAGTGCGCGAGTGCGCGCGTGCGTGTGTTATTCGTATTTACGTGAATAACTCTGGTATAAATTAACGTATTGAATTGAGACTTGGACAGCTCATGCTACTAAATTAGCGCTACATTTTTCTTATGTCAAAGACTCGAAACATATTATTTTAATATGTATTTTTTAACAGAATTCATCTTTCTAAAGAATCCTTATCTTCTGAAAGTCATAAAACTTTTGATAAAATCTATACATGCTTTTGCAGTTTTCAGCCAAATTGATCAGGACTTCTGTTTATCAATCTAACCCATCAATCACGTGCTAGGGGTTTTGACCAATCAGAGGCTCCAATTTTCAGTCAGACTGGTTTTTCGCGAAGGAAGCTTCAGTCAGTTCTCCCTAACAGCTCGGCCTTAAAAGACGTTGTCTCTGTGCGAGTTTGTCGTATCAGTATACGTTCTATATAAGGGTTACGAGTACGGAATCTTAGCAACGAGTCGCACGTTTGCTAGAATCTATTGGGTACTAGAACTCAAATAAAGTAAATTATTAATTAAATAGTGTTATCTCGCGATACTCAAGATGTTATCGCATAGGAATCAGGAGTATCTCCCGAAATACACCTGGGTAAACGCGAGGACACGTCAAGATACCTGAAGGTGTACGTAAAACACACCGAAATCGAATTAATAATAGTTAAACCCATTATCGAGCCCTAAGATAAATGAGATAAACTCTATCGGTGAAACGGCGTGCGTGCGTGTGTCGCGAAAGTTCTACGTGTCATCATTGCAGCGGATTCAGCAGGCGGCGAATGGCAGTGGAGCAGTTCAACGGTTCATCAAGGGATTTCGTCGAACAAGTAAAATAGACTCTAAAAGAGAAAAACATTCAAACCATTTTACAGACTCTATTAAAATTAAGAATAAATAATTTATGTTCATATCACACACCATATTAAATTTGTTTTAAAATAAATACCTAACTCCAGATAAAAGACTGATATTATTTTGTTGTAATTTACTATGGTTTATATTTGTTTTTTTGGAATATATATAGCCCTTAATTATATAATATATACATAATTATTCAACTAATCATATATATTATTTCTGTTGTCAACATTCCTTTTTCTCAACTAATACAAAGCCTACAGCGATGAATAAGGTATCAGTGGATAGGACTTTTTCCCAACTTCTGACATAGCATACTCAGTTTACGTTAAAACACGTTATTTGTTTAAAATTTAAGTTAAAAGACAAATCACTGAATGCGGTATGACGTCATCATTGCGTGACGCTTCCACACTTTCGATTCCCCACAGTCTAGAAATTTGATATGTAAACGCATCAAGACAGAAATAGTCGCTGCTGACATTGAGTTTAGGAATTTAACATGATAATGTTTAAGTTTAATATATTTTAATTTTATTCTTTTTTATATATACACAGCCTAAAGGTACCATATAAAAGAAGAAGACCATGAAGATTTATTAAACGTTATGACTGATTTTAAAAATCATATAACTTTTGAAATATTACGACAAAATCAACAAAATCAGCTGATATAATATATAAACACTCTATAACAGAATCAGTTCCTAGGAAGCTTTATACGACCAACATTATGTATAAAACTAACAATACCTACAAATTTGTTTTTATAAATAGTGTTGTTTTATTGTGAACCTGAAGATGGTCTATTGACCAAAATCGATCGAAAAATTATATTATAATAACTTTATATGAAAACAAGTGTAACATTAATAAAAAACAAGTGTACGTATATATAAAATACAATTATCATTAATAATAATGTTTATTATATAGTAAATATATTAACATGATAATGTTTGTTATTTAGTAAATATATTTGTTATATAGTTATACAGAAAACATGATAATATTTGCGCAAAAGAAACAATCAGTCGGTCAGTTTACGTTAAAACACATTGTTTGTTTAAAATTTAAGTTAAATGAAAAATCTACAATGTCTTAATTTTTTCTTTTTTTTTCTTTTCTGCTGTCAGACACGCTTAATATCTTAAATCATGCCGAGGAAAAGAACTCTTGAAAGAGTGAGTGAGAGACGTCGCTACAAAAGACTGGCAACAAACGAGACGCCTGGCCAAAGACAACAACGGCTTGCAACCATGAAAAATTCTCAAAGAGCATCCCGTTTCAGGAGAATCGATCAACTACAACCACAGACAACAACCAGCATACGTAATGAGGCAACGGCAGCAGAGAACTCGACACAACCTACAACCAGCACATCTTCACAACTGCAAAGGTTGAAAATAGACATTGAACGAACGCGAGTGCAAGACAAGCTGTAAATGACTTATTGTTGTGCAAGGCTTTTGTAAAAGAATTGTGATGTGACAAAACACTCTGTTGGTCCCATGAACAAAATTTGCAAATATTGTGGTCCAAAACTGTTTTCTTTAGAAGTCTCAGAGGGATCGTCATCTCTTTGCTGTCACAAGGGTAAGATTAATGTACCAGAAGTTGTTCTTTGTGATGAACTTAAAACTTTGCGTGAGTGTAATGACAACACAACTACAAACTATTTAGACAACATTCGTCAATTTAATAGTGCTTTAGCTATGGCCTCTGTTCAAGTAACCTCAGTACATGTTCCAGGACGTGGCTCATTTTGTTTTAAAATTCATGGACAAATGTATCACATGATCGGTGGCTTGCAGCCACCTGCAGGGTTTCTGCAGGATTATTTGTTATGGATTCTGACGTGCCTTTAGGGCGATAACTTGGAAATGTTGCAAATACACGCTGTGACCCAGAAATAATGGCCATGTTGCAGACGATGTTGACACATCACAATCCTTATGCACAAATATTCAAATTTGTCAAACATTACATGGTGAATGCTGCAGATGTACAATTACAATTCACAACAGAAAATGCTTTTGATCCAAGGAGGTATAATTTGCCAAAAACAAGTCAGGTGGCAGCAGTATTTATTAGTGACGATGGTGCACCCCCAGGCCAATTTCACTTTGTTGTGTACTCAAAAAGGTCTGGAGCATTAACTCGCATATCCTATTTGAATCCACACAGTGACCCAATGTGTTACCCATTGCTTTTCCCATGCGGTGATTCAGGGTGGAAGCCTGGCATGCCTCACGTTAACATTCATAGAACAGCAGTAAGGACTGTCACTACCCAAATACAATATTACTGTTATTGTCTGGCAGTCAGAGGGACTTTCAATCTAATTCATTACTCAGGAAAACTGTTTCAACAGTATGTCGTTGACAGTTATGTAAAAGTAGAAGGCTCCCGTATTGTTTATGTAAGATCTCATCAGAAGGAATTGCGAGCTGAAAATTACAAAGGTTTGACTGATTTAGTTCACAGTAATGATCAGCAAAGAGGTATGTTACCAGGAATTCCAGTGGTTTTGCCATCATCTTTTATAGGCTCTGCAAGAAATATGCTCCAGAACTACCAAGATGCTATGTCGATTGTTGCTAGCTTTGGCAAGCCTGATATTTTTCTGACATTCACATGTAATCCGAACTGGCCTGAAATAACAGGTGAATTAGAGCCGTTTGAACAAGTTCAACACAGATCAGACCTGATAACAAGCGTCTTTAGGTTGAAGTTAAAATCTATGCTCGATGATCTTCTCAAAAAACATGTGTTAGGGGTTGTAATATCAATATCTTATGTCTATGTCATAGAATTCCAAAATAGAGGGTGTCCTCATGCACACATTTCACTTATGTTAAGGCAGTCCGACAAATTAACTGAAGATGAACATGTCGATTCGTTGATTACAGCTGAAATTCCTGATCCTCAAACAGATCCCATACTTTACAACACTGTTAAGAAATGTATGATCCACAATCCATGTGGACAGATCAATCCAAACTTGCCCTGTATGAAAGATGGACAGTGCACTAAAGGTTTTCCTAAAGATTTCAATGATCAAACAAACCTTAACGTCAATGGGTATCCCTTATACCGGAGGACAGATAATGGAATCAATTTTGTAGTAGGAGAGTCAGTGGTAGATACCCGTTGGATTGTGCCATATAATCGATATTTGAGACTAAAATATGACGCACACATTAATGTCAAAATTTGTTCTTCGGTAAGGTCTGTTAAATATTTGTACAAATACGTATACAAGGGTTATGATTGCGCATCAGTACGTTTACATAACAATCCTGAAGATCAACAACAAATCACTGTTGATGAAATCAACCTTTACTTGGATTGTCGGTATGTCAGTCCCCCGGAGGCTATGTGGAGGCTTCATGAAAGACGCCTTTTTGATCGTTCGCATGCCATCGTACGTCTACCAGTGCACTTAGAGGAAGATCAAATGATTTACTTTGAACCTGGAAGAGACTTGGAAGCAAACATGAACAAGGCAACGAAACTTACAGCTTATTTCAAATTATGTGAAAAAGAAGAAATTGCGAGACAGTATTTGTACTCAGAAATCCCAGAATATTACACCTGGATCAAGGACGAGTGGAAACCACGAAAACGATTCGCAAACTCCATTGGGAGAATTTACACCGTAAACCCTGCTGACTGTGAAAGATATTTCCTACGTGTTCTTCTACTGCATGTGAAAGGTGCGACAGTCTACGCTCACCTCAGAACGGTTGATGGAACACTATGTACGTCGTTCCTGGCGGCTGCAGAAAAATTGCATTTGGTGGACAATGACCAAGAATGGGTAGACATGGCAAGAGGCCACAAACTTCAAAATGCCTCAGCAGCTACGTGAACTGTTCGCCATTGTGTGCTTATTTTGTACGCCAACGAACATTCCTGAACTTTGGGATACGTTCCATGAGCAATTATCAGAGGACTTCCGCAGAACTCATGACGTTGAAACTAGCAAAAACTTTGCTTTACATTGTTTAGAAGACATTTTTAAACAACACGGCCACCATTGCGAAGACTTCGGATTGCCGAAACCTACCGATTGCAATTTCCACGACGACGGTAACAGATACAACATGGAAGAAGAAAATCAAAAGGGAATGGAAGCTTACGCCAAACTGAACAATGAACAGCAATAAATCACAGAGGACATTTTGCAAGCAGTCAGAAGTGCCACATAGCGATTAATGTTCATCGATGGACCAGGTGGAACCGGCAAAACGTTCCTTTACAGAACGTTATGCCACATTTAACGAGGAGAAGACAAGGTTGTCTTACCTGTTGCTTGGACAGGAATAGCGGCCAATTTATTTCCGGGTGGCAGAACTTCTCACTCCCTATTCAAATTACCTGTACCTATCCTTGACACTTCAATATCATCTATCAGGCCATTTTCAAAACAAGCCGACCTACTTCGAAGAGCTTCATTGATAATTTGGGATGAAGTTTGAATGGTTCCCAAACACGCCCTAGGAATTGTTGATCGACTCCTACGAGATATTTCCAACGTAAACATACACTTCGGAGGAAAACAATAGTTTTCGGTGGCGACTTCAGGCAGGTACTTCCTGTTGTCAGGCACGAAAACAGAACGACCATAATAGAAGCAAACATACAACAATCACCACTGTGGCGAACAATACAGAAACGAAAACTGTCGCAGAATATGAGAACAGACGATCCAGAATTCAGCAATTGGCTGCTGCAGTTAGGAAACGGAGAACTCGAAGTGAAACACGACGTTTCACCAAACACAGTTAAGATTCCCAAGACATTCTACTGCGTTGACAACGAGATAATTGCGAAAGTGTTCCCAACTGGCAGCATTAATGCCAACAATGTCAACGACTTTATCAACACAGCCATATTATGCCCGAAAAATGAAGACTGTACAAAAATCAACGAACACATTGTGCAAAACATTGTAGAAGGAGATTGCAAAGTTTACCACAGTTGTGACTCCGTACAATCCGACGAGGGTACTGACAACCAATTGTATCCTCTAGAATTCTTAAATAGTTTAAACCCATCAGGCTTGCCAACACATAAATTAATTTTGAAGAAAAACACTATTGTCATGTTGATCAGAAATTTAAATGCTAAACAGGGCTTAATCAATGGGGCAAGAATGGTCGTCACGCACCTCCATGAATACACTGTCACTGCTCGGTTAATTGACTCTGGAAAAACTGTTGTCATACCACGAATTAACCTCACCCCATCCGACCCAACCATGCCTTTCCAAATGACCAGAAGACAGTTCCCACTGAAAGTTGCCTTTGCAATGACCATCAATAAGTCTCAGGGACAAACGCTTCAAAGAGCAGGATTATACTTATCAAATGCCGTATTTACTCATGGACAACTCTATGTAGCCTTTTCAAGAGTCACTAAATCTAACAATATTTTTGTATCAATTACCGAAAGTGACAAACAAAAAATTCAAGATGATTGCATTCTAACATCAAATATTGTATACAAAGAGGTATTGTAAATTGTAAATACGTTCACATTAATAAACTCTCTTTGCTGTTTTTTTATACACTTCGCAGAACTGTTCTGGAAAAACTTTTGTTTCAATTACCGAAAATGACAAACAAAAAATTCAAGATGATTGCATTCTGACATCAAATATTGTATACAAAGAAGTATGTAAATTGCAAATACGGTCACATTAATAAACTCTCTTTGCTATTTTGTGTATACACTTCGCTGAGTATTTAATTTCAACAACCCAACAAAAGACTAAATCATTTTTTTTTTTCGTTCAATGTGCGAAAGATTTGCACGGGTTTACTGGTATATCATATATCTGATGATGATAGTCGAATACTATTGAAACATTATACTTCACAAAATAAAAATATATATTCTTGCAAACAAGTTACATCATTACTAATAATATATATTTAGGTATTGCAACGATACATATATTCATTTACGACAAGTATAATTTTTTTTTGTACGTGTAAATAATTCAGAGAGAAAACAGTTGTAAAATATTTTATTTTTAACTACTAGAAACGTGAACAAATAAGTGAGATCAGACAATTATGGACGTGTAACACCTGTTTTGATCAGTTATATAACTGCGTTACTGACGACTGACGAGGTGCTTGTGTAGACACTGTATTTTGTGTATACGAGTTCTGCCTCCTCCTTCTCTATTCTTTACTCTTTCCTGTAATTCGCTTTCCACCAGTGTTTCAGCCATCACATTACCTTGTAGTTGTAGCTTACGGAGTCCCAATTCTGATTTTATTGGCGTCTATATTTCGCTTCTACTCTTCAACACGACGATCAATGAAACCGTCGTTACAATATATAACTATAGACAAATAACGCAACAATTTCTCTTATAAACGAGAAATTGCACAATTTATTCTATCAAACATTGTAACATTTAGAACGGTTGTTTGCAGTCTGTATAAGTGTAAGTTTACAAATCGTACTGACTGACTGCTAACTAGCAAGCGTAGCGTATATAGCATACGTTGTGTTACAATATTCTGGACGCATACACTGAGAGCTCTTACGACAAATACGTAATTTATTGAGTCATGCAAAACTACATACGCTGCATATCAAGTAAGCCATGCAAATTGTATACACGACGCAATCGGGTATAAAGCCCTACATCGGTGTGCAATTAACACACACGAATGTACGCTAACAAATACACTACTCACGTTTGCGCCTTTGATAATAGAAAACTATATATATAACAGAAGGGAATATTGTTGTTACTTAACATGCTTCTACGTAAGAGGAAATAATATTGCAAATTTGAAATTGTGAAAACCGTTGGGGTAACTAAAAAATGTTCTCGGAAAGGGACGGACTAGATTCTGAGGGCTAGAGATGAGACTAGCTTTAAGATTGGGAACCCCCCTTTTTCTTAGAGTAAGTAACAAATTAAGCATTCTTCAAATGTTATACTGTAAACACATTCATATATGCTCTTGTTTTTCTTGTATTTGTATTTATTTAAATTTAAATAATAATACAACTTTTTACAAGAATATATTTTTTTAGTATTTTGTAAATTTACAAATGTTTTGATAGTAATCCAACTATCTAGATAAAATATAAATTAATGAAATAATCAATTTATATCTGATAGTATAAATTAGTTGGTTATAAATCTGTTAGTAATGACGGTTGGTTGGAACGCAGTCATTCTAGTTTCTGTTCAGTGATTGAAAAATTCTGTGAAGTTTTGTTAACATTAACAAGATAATCGTACTTTATTTCAAAGATCGCACTATTAAGACAGTCGCGCCATCTAGTGGTGAAAGAATGACACGCTTAGTAACAGATGATTCCGCCTCACCGTCGCACACGTTACAGTTTAGACACCCTAGTTCTCAAAGTTGTCACCAGGTTGCAGCATTGTACAACTGGTGGCTATTCTGTCGTTACATATTTACCAAATGATTACGATATTTCTAAAGAACTTGAACGAATTCTATTTATCATTCCAAGTGGAGGACTTCTGAGGAATATTTTTAATACTTACTGTTTAACATGTTTTTTTTTACACGTTACAATCTTTGATAATTTGCAAAATTCTGTACTTATTTTACAAATTTTCAGCTAGATATTGCCTCTTTTTTCTTCTGACGTGGATGTAGGAATGTAGAATCAACTAAATTTACAAAGAATATCAGATTTATGAATATATAGACGCTAAAAAAAGTAATTGAAATGTTTTTGAATTTATATTCAAAAAGGTAAAAAATCAAAATGTGCATGTGTGTGCGTGTGTGTGTTTAATTTGTGACAAGAATTAAAGGTATGGATCCATATGCAGTCACAATATCCGTTACGCATAAATCTAACGTACGACAAGCGTGGAAATAAGTACCGTAGCGAAAATAAGAACACGTAAATTAGACGCTTCGTTGCAATCCATTAATTTTTACAACACTGCTGGCCGGCGTTCAGACACGGTGAGATAGGCCTATCTCATTAGATTCTTAAGTATGGCGAGACTAAAGTGGGTAGGAAAAAGCGTGAAGAGTTTGTCTAAGGTAAATACTGTATTGATTTACAGAACTTACACAGTGCATTCAAAAAGTCCCGGGACTGATGCTGCTATAGACATACAAATGGAGCTATCTCTGTGTCACAGCTGGAACACTATGTGACAACCTTCACCCACTTCCTGTGACAATTGCATTGTTGAGGACTCATTCCATAGTAAACAGCGACACTGTTAAGTTTATCTGGTTTTTCCTTGTTGTCATAATTTTCGACATGGAGCAAAGAACTGCAATTAAATTTTGTTTTAAATGTGGAAAAAGTGCTACAGAAACGTTTCCGATGATGCAACTTGCATATGGAAAAGATTGTTTAAGTCGTAGCAAAGTGTTCGAGTGGTATGCACGTTTTAAAAATGGTCGTGAGTCTCTAGAAGATGATCCAAGAGATGGGCGCCCCTCCACAAGCGTGACTGACGAGAATGTCAAGCGTGTCTGTGATGCACTGTCCGTCAACCGTCGGCTGAGCGTCCAGATTTTATCAGAAGAGATCGGCATCAGTGTTGGTAGTATTTACACTATCGTGCATGACGTACTCGACAAACGGAAACTGTGTGCAAGGTTCGTTCCACACTCGTTAACAGCAGAGCAAAAAGAACAACGTGTGGAAGCGTCGTGAAGTCTCGTTGAACGGGCCGATGACAACCCGAATTTCTTACAGAACATTGTCACAGGCGACGAATCCTGGTGTTTCCAGTATGACCCATCTACCAAACGTCAAACAGCTGAATGGCGCGACCCAGGAGATGGCAGACCCATGAAAGTGAGGGCCACAAAATCAAAAGTGAAAAGAATGCTGATCACATTTTTTGATTCAAGGGGACTGATCCACAAAGAAATCTTGCCACCCGGCCAGACTGTCACTGGACCATTTTACAAAGAGGTACTTGATCGCCTTTTGAAAAGAATTCGCAGGGTTAGGCCAGAAATGTACCGATCAGGGGAGTGGTTTCTTCTGCATGACAATGCTCCAGTCCACTCATCATTGATTGTCTCACAATTTCTCGCTGTGTGCCGAGTCTAAGAAAGATCGGCGCGTATTCGGCATTTAACGCCAAAGCTGACGAAATTCTAAAATCTGTATTCTCGATACTGTACTGTATTTAGCGGTAGATATACGCATACAATCTACAGCAGTGGTAATCAAGCTGCGCTTGATTGGTGCTGCGCTCTGGTGCTCGATACTGATGGCGAACAAACAATAGCCGGAATAGTTTCTAAAAGTCTGTCTCTCGCTGCTCTTCCAAACTATCGCCTCGCCTGCATTTCTTCTCCGACAGAAAGGAGCTTTTCGTTGCACCATCTTCTACCTATGGCAGGCTAAACAAATACAGATCTGCGGTAAGTTACGGCAATATAATTATATACATCAATTTAAAGTTATACGAAAGGAATTTGTTTAATAACTCCACATATGAGTAAAATCAGTTAACCTCACGCCACGTGGTGAGTTGTGAAATGTGTAATTTTGAGTAATTTAAATGTAACTTTTATTGGTAATTATAGTAATACTATATTAATTTCAGAAGTCTTAACTAAGGCACCAGAATTGAGAATAATGTAAATGCAAAAAGGTATTTGTTCATTAAGTACAGAAATAGATGTAATCAGGTAACCTCTCACACCACGTGGCAAATAAGACTATGTGTAAATTTTATTAATAGTATAACAAACTGAATAATTATATAACCGTAATTGAATAATGTTAACCCACAGGGGTAAAGTTTATAATATGAAATTTAACAAAACTAAATGTTTTCAAGATAGGGCCATGCGGCCGTATAACCGTTGCAAAGTGTGTAAAACTATCATTTTAAGTAGGCCTAAAACTGTGTTTAATATTATATATGGATTTTGGTGCGTGTGAGGTTTCTGGGGGAATTAGTTTTGAGAACTTATCGCTGATAATATGTTGTATGACTAGGGTCCCTCGCCGGAAGACGAGGAACAGCTCCATCCTGAACAATTAACATCTAGACCCTCTCTCAACTTCATCTGCCGGAGGAGAATAGCGAGGACGGGCCACAAACACCCTATCATGTAGACCAGGAGACCACCGCTTCACACCATGCAATATATAAGGTGACACCAATCCATATTATTTTTACACAGTATGATGTAACCCACTAGAACCAGTGGACATAAAGTCACTCTACACCAATGACTTTAAGCTTTAAACATTTTAATTGGGTCCCCGGTTAACGGGACAGAATAGTGCGCGGACTTGGGGGGGAATCTTTTGTACATTTTGTAACTTTGTTTGTATAATCTGTGAGCCCAGAGGTTGACATGTATCTGTGGCTGCTTCCCATTCAGGCGTGTAAATTTCCTTCTTATTTTCAGTATAAGGGTTTCCTTAGTGCTACTAATTCATTCAATCAACATGTAATTTCACTGGTTCAATTTAGTTTTCATTTTATGCTTTAATTTCTCATTTTTTTAAATTCAGTTTGGATCATATAGGGATAGAAGTTGTAGTAACCATTTCGAAGGAGATATAAGGAGTTTAGTTATAATAAAAAGGTTTTATTGGTTGTTAATTTTGTGAGTTTTAATTGCAAGTCCCGTCTCACTGGATCCAGCGCATTTTTGGCTTCTCTAGGCTTTGGCCTAGTTTTAATTATCTTGTGGCCCCTCTTTAGAAAAAAAAAACTTAAAAAATCTTTTTCAAAAAAAAAAAAAAAAAATTTTTTTACAAGTCAAAGTTAAAGAGGGGTTACAGCTGGAAAATCAGTCACAGTGATTAACCATCCACCCTACTCACTAGATTTGGCTCCGGCTGACTTCTTTCTGTTCCCTAAGCTGAAGGTGGCACTGAAGGGGCAGCGTTTTGATAATGTAGAGACAATTCAGAACAATGTGACAGCTGTTTTAAACACGATTTCGAAGGAGAACTATGCGCATGCCTTTCAACGATTGTATGAGCGATCTAAAATCTGTATAGAGAGGGAAGGGATGTATGTTGAATAATAAATAATAAAATTTCATTTATCTGAAAAGTTGTGTCCTTAATAGCGATAGTCCCGGAACTTTTTGAATGCAATATGTATATCACTTTTTGTCGAATAAACTGAACTGGGAGACTTAGATTGAGAAGAAAAGTAAAGACGTTGGCTGCAGATATAAGAAACATATAGGCTAAATTAAATATACTTTTATCGACATACAATAAAATACCGTTACATCACCAAACCACTAAGGGTAACCAGAACGCAAAAATCATATTTTTATATCTTAACGAGTAATGAAGGGTTTCTCTTTACAACAATATTTAATATATAAGAGTTTATATATTTTATACATTTTTCAAAATTATCTTTTATACTAATTTTTTTGCCTGGAAACGAAATGTATCTTTATTTCAGTGGATATCAATATTTTTAATAATTCATGGAATAATATGAATAATTCGATTCTCGTGATCGCCATGAAAACAAAACAGTATATAATTTATTCTGAAATATTTTGTCACAATACTCGCTGTGTAAAAAAAGTGGATTCGGTTATATACCACAGATTGTCAGATTGGTTTAGCCTCTCATGTAAACCTGTCAGTAATTTTAATCTTCAACATACTCTTTTTAGTTCTAATGAAATAGATGTGCCAACGGACTCAGTTGTACAAAAAAAATATACATTTTATAAAATAAACGTAATATTTGTTAACGAACTAAGGTCAATTGGGAAAGCAAAGTACTGTGTGCTCGAATGGATAACATTCTGACAATGCTTGATTAAGATAGGATACATACTTTGTACCGTACATAGCTATATAAGAGTACAAAAAGAAAGGCTAGAAAACAAAGAACATTAAAAAAAGAGACAAGAAAAATAAATTGGCGGATGTCTAAATTGTAGCCCAGATTTCAGACTTTAGTTTCGAGCAACCCGATATAAGTGAGTAGTGGAAAGAGATTCTTAAAAAATCCCTTCCAAAATACGTTTTACTAATTTTTTATTAAATTGTAGCGTACGTTTCCATAAGCATTTTGCGTTATTTTTATTTACTTCGTTAATTATAAGCCCAAAAATACTACAATTTAAGGCTAAAATTTATAGTAATTAAAATTTTTACCTTAATCCGTCACTGTGACCGCTTGGTTTTCGTCTTCTAACGCGTTTCGGATTAGATTTAATCCATCATCAGAGTAAAAATTCGTCAGTTGACTTCGTTAAAACATTAAAAAGACACTAAAATACATCTATGTATACGTTGTACAAACACAGCGACGTACGCGGATGTGAGTGCGCACTCGACACCGGTTGACGACGTACTGCACAGTTTATTTACGTTATCATGTTATCTATTGTTGTGTTAGGGCGTGTACTCTATGGTTATGTTATCTATAATCTTATCATATAGTGTATGTGATTTAAATGCCAACTGTTCGTTTAGTATATTATTAGGATTATTTCTGAAGGCGCGGTAAATTTCTAACTCTTCTACTGCATCCATATATCTTCCCTTTTGCAAATGTGTAGGGGTTTGCAATTTGCCTCAAAATTTGTGTAATTATGATTTAATGAAACGAGATGTTTAGCGTAATTTGATTTATTTGTATTTGAAATGCTCGTGGGTAAGTGTTCTTTATATCTTTCGAAAAAACCCCTGCCAGTCTGACCAATGTAATGCATGTCGCAGTCATCACATATCATCTTGTATACGCCCGTTCTTTTTTCAATTGATGTTCGTGTGGCGTTATTTAACATTTTTTGGATATTGTTATTTGTTCTAAATGTGATATGGATGTTATGTTTTTTAAATGTGTTTCTAATGAGCATTGAGAAGTTATTAGTATAATCAACCGCCCTATATATTACGTCCATCGTGACACGGTGAGGGTTGTCAATTCTGCGTTTGTGTCTAAGCATCAAGTGTTCAACTAATGAGCTGCGGTAACCGTTTGCAATTGCAATGTGTTTAATTATATCTATTTCTTCCTTGTGGTTTGTTGGATCTAAAGGTACACTGTATAGTCTGTGTATCAGACTGTTGAACGCGGCCAGCCCTCACCGTGTGATAATAAAAATATAAGTGACAAATTATTCTTTTCTAATGTACACGATTCTGCACCTATTATAAAGAAATAACTTTGTTAACAATACACAGTTTTCATAGCGTATGCCTACTTACCTCTGTAGAACAGAAGAAACGTCTTGCTCTATTTTACAGGCTGAAACATACTTTCACCTTTCACGTCTTCTTCAAAAAACCAAGAAACTGCATCCCAAAATACCACGTGGCTACAAGGAAGCAGGTGAACAATCACAGAGTACGAATATATTATACTGTGAACAATACTGTTGATATAGGATAGGATTACCCCTCCATTCCCACTCTTCGATTCAACTGTTTGCTCTTCAGGCGAAGTTGCGTTTCGCTAGACGCAAGTACTTGCAATGACCCAACTGACGATGTCACTGGGAGCCAGCCAGGTGAAGCGACGAGCGCGCCCCATATTGGTGTAAATGTGAACTTTAGTGGTCATAATGACCGATATTCCGGGTAGAGGGTTAAACTGCAATTGGAAGTATTAGTCTGGGGGCCCGCCAACATATGAGAGGAATTATTAATATACTTCTATAACTTTCTGTATGGCTTAATTATGATTAGTCTACCCCTTTTTCCGCTATGACAATTTTCGCGATCGATTTCTTCTCTTTCCCATTTTTCCGAAACATGTCGATTTCCCGTTGTAAAGAAAATGTATTAATATAATATTTTTTCTAATTGTAAACAATAGATAATTGAACTAAACTCGCGAAAAAAAAACTGTCGGACAAAAATTTTGATTTGTAAAGGGTGTCTACACCCTAAACATGTCAAAATGACGAATTTTTAAGATTTATTGATATTCAGCTGATTTTTTCAGAATCGGTTATTAAAAGTATGTAAAATTGAAAAATGACATTGTCGGACAAAATATATTTTCCGATTTTCCAGTCCGACGCCTGAAAGTCGTCGCAGCCATGACGTCACGGTATTTATTAATAACCTTTTTTTTGTTATAAAATAGAAAGCAGAACATGACTGATGAGTTGTCGGACAGAAAAATTTTCCTTTTTTCGTGAAAAACCCAAAAAACTGATTTTATATATTTTACCATTTTATAAAAATTTATATGTAAATGTATACATGGTGTATACAAAAGACATATAACGCTATATACCACTGTATAGAGCTTGAAAATCCAAATGAAAAATTTTAATGCAGTTTTTCTCTATGAGCAATAGTTTTTCCGTAATTTAGCATTAAAAATTGAAAAATCGGCCAATCAGCGCGCGTTATGGGCAGACGCGAGAGAGATGATCGAGCAATCAAAGCTAACGCTGTGCGTTCATTGGTTAATTTACTCAATTGTTAATGTCCTATTACTCAAAAACTATTGCTATTAGAGAAAAACTGCATTAACGTTTTCCACTTGGATTTTCAAGCTTTTTTTCATATCCAGTGGTATAATATAGCGTTACGTATTTTTTGTATGTATACCCTATATATTATATATTTTATGTGTTATATTAGGAGACTGAACTAATAGCGTCTCTCTCGTTGTGAAGTTCCAATTCAAGTAAGTCATGGTTGAAAATTTTTCAAACGTTAGTAAATTTCTTCTTTGTATTCGCCTCGTGAATATTTCGTATTTTTACCTTGACGTTATATTAAACTTATTTCAGTTTATTTTCAACATTTGTTTATATTTTTTATGTTTGTTCTTCATTTATTTATTTCCTCATTGGTTTTAAGGCTTTTTAATATTCATTTTTTCATATCAGCACATATTATATTTTTTACATGTTCATGTTCCATATATCACTCTTTGTTTTTTAGTAATATTTTTTATTCCGTATTTATACGCACTATTAGGTATTTATTTCGCACATTTCCGTTAATTTACGTACTTTTTAAGGTTTATTATTATTAATAATTATTGGATATTTTAGTTTTTTTCAATTTTCGAAAACTTGCTTTGGTCTAATCGAAATCGGACCTAGCCTATGTCATTCTGCATCAAATTTCCTACTAAAAGCACCTAAACACATACCGAAATTCCTCTTAGCCTAGGAGGAGATTCATTACATACAAATAAACAAACAAAGTTTCAGATTTATATATTGTACTGCTGTTAAAATGCAACACAGTACATAAGAGGAAAATAATAAATTTTAAAAGAAAAAAGATATAATTTAATAGAATTGGAACATATGTTTTAAAATGTAAACAAAAACATTGTATTGACTCACCCATCAACATAGAGGTAGATTCCTATATGAGATAAAACAGTATAAAGATATATATGTTCTGAAAGAATATATGAAATTTGAAATGAATATTATAATAAGAGGAAATAGTAAGAAAATTATAATATAATAAATACAAACTAGAATTAAGAATATTAGAAATAAAATAAATATATTTAATAAGAAGTAGAATATTTATATATGTTTTTAAGAGGTATATGATAAAAAGATGTAACGAAGGTAGGGAATTATCAATGTGGCAAATTTGTAAATTGTTAGAGATTGGATTGTACAGAAATGAAAGGAAATGTATTAGTCTTCAATTATATTTAATAAGAGTAACGTCAGGAGTCTAAAAATATATTTAATAAGAGTAACATCAGGAGTCAAAAATTATATTTAATAAGAGTAACATCAGGAGTCTAAATTTATATCTAAGAAAAGTAACATGAATATTCTAATTTTATCTTCAATCCTGTAAAGATCATAGAGAGTGATATGTAAATTAATATTTGGAATCATTTAAATAAGTCAGATTTTGTACATCACAAAGTGTAATGTTATATGTAAACGAAGAAACAGTAAAAGAATTTAATTTGTTATACTGTACCAGAGTTTTTGATTATCAATTTAATGAAATAAACAATCAGGAGAAGAAATTTAACATTAATATTGGATTTAATAAAATAAAATATAAATCAATAAATAAATAATATTTCGAGAAGTCCAAACATATCTTTAAAAGAACACCGACCTAAAAGAGAAATCCTGTACTGAAGAATAGTTCGAGTGGCCATAAAATATAATCCAATAGTCCAAAGAAATATCTGTTTTGCAGTTGTCGAAGAAAACAACATTCAGCAGTAAAACCAACAAGAAATTCGCATGGAAGAACGGATCGCTAAGCCTGATATTGCTTTGAAAATAATAAACATCAACCAGAAGTGAACCCGTGGCAGCTGAAAGAATTCAGAATCAGTCTAGTTACACTTGTATGGTAGCTATTTGGTGCATTGTTATTTATCAAAATATTATATACTAACTTTATTTGGTTTGGTTTAAAGAAAAGAAGATATCATATACAATTGTAAATGAGATCAAACAGCTTAATAATCATTAACCCTGAGAAAGAGTTTCTTTTCAAGTCCTGATAAACAAAAAACATAATAACGGTAATTACATATCATAACTACATAATTAATTACAGTACTAAGAAAAAACAACAGCACAAATAATGGCGCCCATACATAAAAGCCAAGATTTTCTTTAAGCCAGCACCAAATAACATAATTTTGTTAATTTTAATTAGCATAAAAAAATAATTTTTCCTTGTAATTAAATTACGTTAATGATTGTAAAATGGCTAACAAATCAGAGCAACGATATGAATTAAGGGGTAATAGTGCTGAAGAGGAAGAAACTGAACTGGAAGTAATAGTAAGGGATGCCCAAGGGGACCAACCAAAGAAACCAACCCAAACAATAGATGTAAATTTCCAGGAGATGATGAGAATTATAATGGAAGGGAATAACAAAACCAGCGAAACATTATTGAAACAAATGAGAGTAGATAATAAAAATGTATTAAAACAAAATAATGAGGAATTAAAGGAGACCATTCAACAACAAATAAATGGGGTGAATAATAAATTAGACCAGCATAAGGCTGAAATCAAGTTAATATTAAAAAATTATGAGGAAAAGAACGTTAGGCAATCCGCAAAAGTGAAACTGAATATAGAAACAATGAAAGAAATAAGGAGTGATGAAAACCAGTCAATAGAAACAACAATAGAAGATGACAAGCAAAGTGTGGAAACATTGAATAAGATAACGGAAGAAGTAATAAATGATAACAAAACAGAGATAGAAATAATACCAAACGGTCAAATCAGGGAACCAGTAAATCAGAAAATAAAAGGTAGTAAAGAAATAGAAAATAAAAAAGACAAAAGTGTATTGTTATCTGAAAAGAAACATAGCAGAAATAAAGAGAATAATAAGTATATGGAAAAGAAGACGAAGAAAATAGGTAAAAGACGTCCCAAGAAACAGAAAAATGCACAGGAAGAATTAGATATGATTAGGAGTGGGCTGGTTAATGTACATAATCTCCCAATCGCTAATTACAGAGAAAGAACAGGATTAAAAAATCATAGTAAAAACTTCAGGAAATTTATATTTAAAATGAATACATCAGAAAAAGAAAGCGATAATAAAATATCAGCTATATCATCAATAGCTGATATAACAGTGACATATTTGGTTAATGAACTAGATAATAAAGTGTTAAAAGTAGGCGAAGATACCATTGAAAATTTGGTGTTCGAAAAATTGCAGTACAGAGTGATCGAAAGATATGTCTCATTAGGACAGAATTGATTGGAAATTCAATAGTAGGTCTTGAAATGAGTGAAAACTTCGCAGCAGCAAAATCAAAATACAAGCTAGTAGTGATAAAGTTGACAAGGATAGAAATCATTCTGAAAACAATAATAGTCCGTGCAACAAGGACAACTTATATATTTGACAATGGATGAACTAAAGATGAAAATATGGAAAGAAGGGACTGATTTTCTGGGTATGGACCAAAGCAAACTAATGGAACAAAGATTGGATTAATTATTAATACAAACAACATAATATGGAAGTTATTACAAATAAAAAATTTTTATTTTATGAATTAAAAGAAAGGAAAATAAACCACAAAATTCTAAAAATAAGTAAGAACATCTTACTATATATATTTCAGAAGAAATAATTTTGAATCAATAATCATAAAAGAAGAGAAAGACGGTTAATAACCATAATAATTATTTGAATAACCAGATTAATCAGTATAATAACGATGATAAAAACAATTAATAATAGTTACTATTTAAGAAGGGTCAGAATGAGTTAGATGAAGATAGAATCTAAAATATCATTGATTGACAGCACCAAGATGGAAATAATACAACATGTAGGTTGAGTAAGGTTAACCAGTTACCTGTGAAAGATAGAACATTAATTGAAGTGATAAAACACTAGAAGTGAAATAGTCATAGAATAAAAATGTGAAGAGACCTCAAAGAAATCATGTAACAATCCCTTGAATATAAGTTTGTAGCGAAGGAGCTACCTTATAGGTAATTATTATATGTATTGTGTTGTGATAGTGCAACTTTTATTTTTTCCTGGACAGAGATGAAGTTCCTCTGATCTCAGATGATATATTTAGGGAAAACGGCGGAGTAATGGAAGCCAAGAGTCCCCCTCCGAATCTGAACCCATGTGTAGTATTTAATGTTAGGGAATTATGGTATTTTAGGGATGATACAAACAACGAGGTAAAGAAATAAAAAAGAAATATGACAATATGACTCGAGGTATGAAAAGTAAGAAGAATTAAGTGTTCCAAAATGAAAACAGGAATATAATTAAAAGTAACCAAATAAATGATAGAATAACCCAAAGTGTATGAAGAATCGACATCAAGTTTTAGGTGCTAAGTTAATATATGATATTTGTAAAAAAGTCAAGGTAGCCAATGTCAGATATGAGGGAAGGTAGATAAATCATCAAGCATGGAGAGCATTAGAGCAAGTTTTGTTGACATTTGTGGACCATTATCAACTAGTCGTAGGAGATGTATGAAATATATACTGATTATCATGGACAGCTATCAGGTTTACAAAGCATATCACATCATTAAATCTGATACCATATTATAATAAAAATAATTTAAAAAAAAAGAATTCTGAAATGAAGAACAAATGAAATTTATGACCAGGATTGGGAAGGTGAGGTTTAAAACAAAGATAATGTTTTAGTCATGTTTTTGAGTTTTTTAGCCATGAAATTAGGCACAATTCTTATTTTGTAATTATTATATTTGATGTAAAACCAGTTGGTTTAATTAATGTTATTTTAAGCCATAAATGAGTGTTTAAGATATGGTGATTGGTGATAGTGATGAACCATATTTGTTATATTAATAAAAGAAAAAACCAATTTGTTAAAAGAACTTTGTGAGATACAATTAACTAATTAATCAGATGTTTTAAATATTAAGGTTAGACTATGTTTGTGATAATAAATTAATTATTTCAAAATCTCATCTCAACTTGTATATGAGATTATGAAATAAGGGAAGGTATTATGCACTGCTGTTAAAATGCAACACAGTACATAACAGGAAAATAATAAATTTTAAAAGAAAAAAGATATAAATTTAATAGAATTGGAACATATGTTTTAAAATGTAAACAAAAACATTGTATCGACTCACCCATCAACATAGAGGTAGATTCCTATATGAGATAAAACAGTATAAAGATATACATGTTCTGAAAAGAATATATGAAATTTGAAATGAATATTATAATAAGAGGAAATAGTAAGAAAATTATAATATAATAAATACAAACTAGAATTAAGAATATTAGAAATAAAATAAATATATTTAATAAGAAGAATATTTATATATGTTTTTAAGAGGTATATGATAAAAAGATGTAACGAAGGTAGGGAATTATCAATGTGGCAAATTTGCAAATTGTTAGAGATTGGATTGTACAGAAATGAAAGGAAATGTATTAGTCTTCAATTATATTTAATAAGAGTAACGTCAGGAGTCTAAATTTATATCTAAGAAAAGTAACATGAGTATTCTAATTTTATCTTCAATCCTGTAAAGATCATAGAGAGTGATAGGTAAATTAATATTTGGAATCATTTAAATAAGTCAGATTTTGTACATCACAAAGTGTAATGTTATATGTAAACGAAGAAACAGTAAAAGAATTTAATTTGTTATACTGTACCAGAGTTTTTGATTATCAATTTAATGAAATAAACAATCAGGAGAAGAGATTTAACATTAATATTGGATTTAATAAAATAAAATATAAATCAATAAATAAATAATATTTCGAGAAGTCCAAACATATCTTTAAAAGAACACCGACCTAAAAGAGAAATCCTGTACTGAAGAATAGTTTGAGTGGCCATAAAATATAATCCAATAGTCCGAAGAAATATCTGTTTTGCAGTTGTCGAAGAAAACAACATTCAGCAGTAAAACCAACAAGAAATTCGCGTGGAAGAATGGATCGCTAAGCCTGATATTGCTTTGAAAATAATAAACATCAACCAGAAGTGAACCCGTGGCAGCTGGAAGAATTCAGAATCAGTCTAGTTACACTTGACTTGGTAGCTATTTGGTACGTTGTTATTTATCAAAATATTATATACTAACTTTATTTGGTTTGGTTTAAAGAAAAGAAGATATCATATACAATCGTAAATAAGATCAAACAGCTTAATAATCATTAACCCTGAGAAAGAGTTTCTTTTCCAGTGCTGATAAACAAAAAACATAATAACGGTAATTACATATCATAATTACATAATTAATTACAGTACTAAGAAAAAACAACAGCACAATATATATAAGATATAAAAATATACATTAAGCCTAAGCTAATAAAATTTATACATAATGTTTGACAGATTTACGCTATCGCATACACCGAAAATATTTATTTTTTTGTCCGACTATTCGTATAAACCGATATTTTTGTCCGACAAGTCCATCACAGATAAGGTAATAAGCTCGCAAACCTATACTCTCTTAGTCCGACAAATATTAATAAATACCGTGACGTCATGGCTGCGACGACTTTCAGACGTCGGACTGGAAAATCGGAAAATATATTTTGTCCGACAATGTCATTTTTCAATTTTACATGCTTTTAATAACCGATTCTGAAAAAATAAGCTGAATATCAATAAATCTTAAAAATTCGTCATTTTGACATGTTTAGGGTGGTAGCCCTTTTACAAATCAAAATTTTTGTCCGACAATGTTTTTTTCGCGAGTTTAGTTCAATTATCTATTGTTTACAATTAGAAAAAATATTATATTAATAAATTTTCTTTACAACGGGAAATCGACATGTTTCGGAAAAATGGGAAAGAGAAGAAATCGATCGCGAAAATTGTCATAGCGGAAAAAGTGGTAGACTAATCATAATTAAGCCATACAGAAAGTTATAGAAGTATATTAATAATTCCTCTCATATGTTGGCGGGCCCCCAGACTACATATACTGTATAGTACAGTTTGTGCAGAACATAGTGTACTACTTTATGCAAAACGCTTTCCCAACTGAAACTTGCTGAGTGAGAAAATGCTTGTCAGGCTGCATAATCAGCTGAGAGAAACAGGATCTTTTTCCCTGAACCATTATATTACCCGACACAAAACTTTTATAAGAAGGAAAGAGTATTGAATAGAATTTGGGGAAAATTCTATATTTGAATTAAATACAAGGAGCATTGCTATGTTATAAGGAGTGGATCGCACAACTATATTTATGATTTTACAAAGCCAACGATTGAAACTGTACCATCTACAGAGTATAAGCCCTTGAAGACATTGCCTATAAACAGAGACAGGTATTTTGTTTATTTATTACATGTGAAATTGCAATTGAACTGCACTTTAGTCTTTGACATGTTCACTGAAGTTTTACATGAAATGTACTACTACTGTGCATAATAATCATTACCAGGCAGAAGAAAATCCTTTACTTTGTTATAAACTACTACTAGTGAGATAATTAAAACAAAAATAGTAAAACCTGTAAATAAGTTTGTTGTATACCGGAGGAACAGAAGTCCTGCACATAAAAATCAAGTAGTCAAAATTTATGTGTAGGCTCTTTTCTGCAATAACTTTGTTACTTTTACTAGATTTGAACAAACAAGATGTGGGTGTGTTTATAAAAATACTTAACATTTTATTGATAAATTGAATTAAGATTGAAGATAAATTAGTAGATATATCAAAATCAAAATTTGATTAAAATTTAATTTACAGAGCTATTAGTGATAAAAAATTATGGTAACCTAATTTTGAAATATGATTATAAATAACCTGATTATAAAATATTTATGATTTCTTAATATATTAAAGAACATTAATATAAACATCTGAACCAAATTTCATTGAGATATCACTATCGCTACACAGAGACTTAAGTTTATGATTGTCCAACACACACTAATGTGACAAAGAGTAAATATCACCTAATTAACAGTGTCAGAGTGAATAATACAAATTAGCAATGAGAGATGTCTTCACACAATTGTTGTAACTTTTCAAACCTTTTTAATAAACTTATACTGCCGATAACTGACTTGCCTTACGACTCTCTCGTAATTTACCTTTTGCACCATCAGAAGTTTAGGGCCGCCAACATATTTTTTAAGTTGAAATATGTAAAACTTTAGTACTCTTCCCGTTAATTAACCGTTGAATAATTTTAATGCAATCTAACTCCCCTTAATCAGAAGACTTCCAGGGTCGTGAGAAGAATTTGTGTGGGCACAGAATGTAGGAGAGGGTTAACGGTGAAATGAACTATTCTAACTTTTACTAACACTACTTTCAACTCCTGAAACTCTCAACTTTCTTTTAACACACTATTCCCTTTTTATAACAGCATAATCATATATATATATATATATATATATATATATATATATATATATAAGATTACAATTGTTTAGTTGATAACTAAATTATAGTGATTAAATACGATAAACCTATTCATGACAACCCAGTACTGTACTTTTAATACTTTTGCATTCCTCCACACACACACACTTTCATTCTCGTCATATCTTTAAAATTCCCCTTTTTTTTATAGAGCTCTCTCAACTGTTGAATGTAATTTCATAAGGTACTTAGCCAGTCTGTGGAAGTATCTGATTTGTTGCACCACCAATGTTAATTTACGGTTTTCACGTAACACTCCAAAAATAGGTTCTAAACTGTTATATTCCGAAAAACTGCTGTTGATTATTCACTCTGACATTTTTTACTATTATATTAAGTTCATTTACATGATTTAATTGTCGGCCAACTGTATATTTGCTTGCAAGCACTGATATAGAGAACCGCTCGGTTCAACTGAGTGACGCCAACTGGTTTTACTGAATGTTAGTTTAACTCTCCATACTGTTTTTAACACAATTTAAATAACCTTTTATTCTTGGCCAGTCAGTTTACATTTTTCTTGAGTACAGTTTTTTGGGAACCGCGTGGTAACACATATGCACGGTTCCAAAGTTAGACACAAAGTTAGCGTCTCTCTGCAGCCAGCAACTTGCTTTTTGATTGGCTGGCAGCATCTCGCGCCTTTCTCGTCATCTCGTAGAAGGCGGTAAAGAAATCCGGTACGTGCTTTTCACTCTGCTAAAGGCGGCACATGCGCGCTAGTACACATTCCAATGTTCCAAATTACGTCGCACCTTACCCGGACTGGTACCAGACTGACTACAGGGCGTTCAAAAAAGTCCAGCTTTGGTGATCAAAAATGTTGCTCGGCGTAGGTTAACACTGTTTTTTTACAATTTATGAAATTAATAAAAAACCCTTGGTTTTGCCCCGTTACATTGTGCTATACAGAGACTTATTTAAAAAACACAAAATGGTGGTCAGACGAAAAATAAAACAATTCCAAACCTATGTGTATATGAACTTTTTTTTCTTGTACTGATACATAGGATTTGACTATATTTAGTGAGGACATATTTTACGTTACATCCTGTGTGTGTGTAAAACACATAAATACTATAATATATAAATTTTAAATTACTTTTAACATTTTTTTAAGAATTAAATGTTTTGCATTTTACAATTCCGTATTATTATTTTGTGTAATTAATTTTTCCATTGTACAAATGCTTCATCCTTGCTCTTCTTGTCAGTTACCTGACATTTTATATTGATTGTCTACACTGCGTATTCATTAAACACTTCCAGTTATAGACAAAGCTCTTTTTGGTGAGTAATGTCATGTTATTTTCATATAAACAACTGAGAGTTACTACTTCAGGTAACTGTTAACACATAAGTATTTACATTATAAGTAAAACACTAATAAAATTGTACAATAAGTCCTTTACTAAAAAATGTTTACTGGATGTGGTAGTAAATCGACATCATTATTCAGGTGATGTCTACTTCAAACGGCTTCAATATACTAAATCCACTATTGCCACACACGAAACCTGGCAACAGTGTAGCCCATTTAACCAATGCTGAAAATTTAGCAGGGATGGTCATTAAGCAGGGATGGTCATTAGCTTATATTACAGAATTAAATCTTGCCAAACTAGTACCTTATGTTTATGTCTAAATCGCTTTATGTAGAGTAAAAAAAAAACTAATGTACTTATGAGTATGCTACCGGTTTGTTAAATCAGTTCAGTTGTGAATAAGTCAGTTTTATATTCTCATATACATTTACATAAGATTTTTTTTAAGTAAATCTGTAGCCTTATATGCTTGTAATTGTTTCAACTACACAAACTAAAGGCTTATATAGATATTTTTTATCTCATATAAAATTGAGAAGACAAGTCCATATTCCGTTGCCTGAGTCGTTTCCAATAATACCGTCCTTTCCGAGGCTTATTTGGTATTTTTGTAACATCCGGTTTTCCGGTAATGGGTTGTTAGCCCATAGCCCAACCTCCAACCTGGAGGGCCAGGATTGTGATCGAGGTTTTCTCCTCTAGGTAGGTTGCTTTCACTACAAACTTCAATGTAGAAATTACAGAGGCATTTCGTTGCTGTGCACCTCCTACAAGGTTTTTGCGTACATCTTGAACCAAAGGCCGAGACCCCTCACAGAAAATATAATACGGGAATACCAAGCTGGATTCCAACCTGGAAGGTCTACAATCGACCAACTCTTCTCGGTAAAACATATACTAAGATGCGGATGGGAACGTGATATTGATGTGTACCAGATCTTTGTGGACTTCAGGCAAGCGTATGACTCTATTAATAAAGACAAACTCTACACCATAATGCATGAATTTGGAATACCAGGCAAGCTGGTAAAACCCAAGCTACTATGCAGCAGACTGAAGCCCAAGTAAAGGTGGATAGCCAACTAACTGAACCCATAAATATTACACGGGGACTAAAGCAGGGAGATGGGTTGGCCCCAACACTATTTAATATTGCATTGGAATATGTAATTAGAGGCTTATCAATAAATAGCTCCAATCTGTTAACAAATAAAACTGTACAGATAGCCGCATATGCAGATGACATTAACATCATGTCAAGACGGATCACGACAGCTAAAGAAATATTTATAGAGCTTAAAAACAAAGCCAAGGAAGTTGGGCTAGCCATAAATATGGATAAAACAAAAATGCTTATCCAAACAAGAAGGGACCAGGTTCATAACAACATCGAGATAGAGGAGGACACAATTGAGGTGGTGGACAATTTCACGTATCTCGGAGTGAATCTAGCAAAGACTGGATCAGAGGAGCCGGAGATCCAAAGACGGACCACCATGGCTAACAAGGCGTACTTCGCATTGCTGCCATCATTTAGGTCTGGGGATGTGCACAGGGAAACAAAAATGAAAATATATAGGACTGTCATCAGACCGGTGCTATGCTACGGGTGTGAGGCATGGGCAATCACACAGAAAACAGTCGACATAGTAGACACCTTTGAAAGGAAAATCCTCAGACGCATTATAGGCCCAATACAAGAAAATGGCTCATGGAGACTGAGATACAACAACGAACTGTATCAAATATATAAAGAGATACCAGTCTCAAAATTTATAAGAATTCAAAAATTGCGTTGGACCGGACATGTTATGAGAATGGAGGGTGGCAGGAACCCTAAGAGGGCTTTGCTGGGTACATGGGAGGGAACGAGACCTAGAGGTAGACCGAGGAAGAGGTGGGAAGATGGCGTTGCAGAGGACGCGAGAGACATGGGGATAAGAAACTGGAGGAGGGTTGCAGTGGATAGAGTGGATTGGAGGCGGAGATTGGTGGAGGCCAGGGCCCGACTTGGGCTGTAGCGCCATAGGAGAGAGATAAAATTGAGAAATATATAGTATTGAATATTATGTAATATATGACATATGACATAATTATAGTATATTTAAACAAATTTTAGCAATTAAAATGTATCAGTTGTATTAAAATTATATGGGTTGTAATAAATCAATTTATCGCTTTCAAGAGAGGCTAAAAATTCTGCAGGATCTTGGATACACAGTAAAGTCATTGTTAACATTGTGTAAGAACAGCAAGGACTTTAAACAATTGTGTTACGGTCTATTTTCTTACACCCCCCCTTATATTAAACTTTTTACTTACCTTTTCTTTCACTCGCCCTGACTTACAAAAAAACAGAAGATTCCCAAAATTATAGGTCGCCACCAATATTTTTAAAAAGGACAAATATGGAAACCTTAGTACATTTTCCCATAATTTATTTTAAATTACTTACCAGGTCCGTTTAGGCGAGATTTTCCATACAGGACAGGTTATGTTAAACAGGCATAATAACTTACTCTCTACACATGGTTTATATGAAATAAAGTCTGAATTTTATTGACATTTGCATTTGCGAATTAACAACTAATAAACAGTGAATGATCAACTAGACTATGCCAAGCTATTATGAACCAGTGTGTATATTTTAATCCCCTTGCTATTTACTTTTACAAAATTCCTTTCCCTTAGAGATCTCGATTAATTATATTATATTAAATAAGTTATCATCATTTGTTTTGAACTGATTTAAATAGGTATATTTAGGGTTGTTAGTTACCCATTCACCGTGTATGTCCGTATAGTTTGTTGCCCTGTCTCGTTGACCACTTTCTTGTTTCTGGCGCACTCACGCCCCTAGTTGCACTGAGTTTACTGTGTTGTATTATATTTTTACTGATTTGAATTCACTGATTTCCCCATCTTAACATCAAGTCACACACTTAAATCCGCTGCATTGTTTGTACTTTTAATAGTTATTAAAAGATGTTTTAATTAGTTATTTGATTGGATAGGCGGGCCTTAACTTCGGCCTATCTTACACACCCGAGGCCACTGTTTTCTTTTAACAAAACTGTATGTTACACTTTACTGTCTGTTGTTGCTTCTGTGGTGACAAACTGCTTACTGTGATTCACAAGGTAGACTGCTGCTGGCAAAGTATTACGTAATGCGTCTAGTCTGGCTGTCTCCAGACATCAGTTGTTTATGCTAACAGTGTATTGCTGGTTAAACTGGGGCACCTCACAGGTGGAAGCTGACAATTTGAAAATTAAAACTGATTTAAATTAAAACTATGGGATCACACAATTCTGTACCGTTACAATTGCTGAAGAAATTGAAAGAAAGAGAAAAATATCAGTTACGTCCCAAACGTATATGAAGTGTGTGTGTACAGTTGGAAATAAATATTTTTTTATTGCAGATGTAATTTTTTAAATAACTTTGTATCCATAAGTTGGCTAAATGCTCATATCATTAGAAGAACATATTCTTATGATAATCACGCAGGTTGTCATCTATAAACAGTGTTCCTTTCAACTTTAATGCCAGTTTCAATAAGCAGACATAAAGGAATTCTTCAAGTTTATGATTGTCCAACACACATTAATGTGACAAAGAGTAAATATCACTTAATTAACAGTGTCAGAGTGAATAATACAAATTAGCAATGAGAGATGTCTTCACACAATAATATTTATAATTAATACTTTACAGAAAATACACATGTAACCTCAAATCCACAAGTCAGCTGGCTGGTCACTTCCAAAATACCACTTTTCTACTCAGCCTGTGTGGTAAAATCATGTATGTTTCCTATTTCTTCAGTGTAACTTGCTTTGTCTTTACGTCGTCCTGAACTGGCAAATCATCTGGAGGTCTTTAGTTTCAGATTGACTCTGAAAACTCTTTTTTCCATTTTGTCAGCATGTTGTCTTTGCTCTTCAGATATTTCTTCTTCAATCCAGTTTTGTTTTCACAATCTCCTGTTTCATCCTTTCCTGCAACCTTTACTTTGCCTGCGACTAGCGTCTTTCCGTCTTGGAGGTCTTCTACTTCTGTACACTTCCTTTATCTTTTATTTCTGTTCCTACATTGTGTTTACTTGTAGGCAATTCCTTCTCTCCAGAGGCTTCTCCCACAAGTGTTTCCTTTAAATCAGAAGCAAGCACAAGCCTCTGGGATGACCACAGTTGACTCTTTGATCATATTGGTACTTTTTCATTTTATGTGCCTCTTGTTTATGCATCGGACACCAATGGTTCTTCTCTACATTTATCAACTCCTTTGACCACTGTTACCTGCTTACCACTTTTGTTTAAACTCATGTCTACTACAGTCAGTAAGTGTTTTAGTCAGCTGTGCCCTGGCACAGGCTGACATACATGATCTTATCCACTGGTGGCTACTAATGGCCAAAAAGCAGTTTGTATGATTTTTTAAATGTTTTAAAGTTCTTTAATTTTTTGCACACCATTAGCTAACAGAAGTTTTTAGTTCAATATAATTGATACCGTTCTGCATTCTTTTGTATTCATATTTATACGTTATGTAAGTTGTCGACAACACAGTGGTGGAATATTGTTAGAAATTAATCACTGATGAATTTTGCTTTTTTCATAAAATATAAAATAAACTCCTCATTTTTGTACATATATAGAAAACATACGTTGCACTTGGAAAAAAAAACAAGGTTTTATTTAAGTTACAGTAAGTAATTCTTTACCAAAAAGTGTAAATATTTTATACAGTTTCAAAGAGAACACTCTGTTCATAATTTTAATGTTTAGATCGTCATCATTAACCAAAGCTTAAATTAATTATTAACATTCAAAACTCCTTAAAAATACCTGGTTTTCTGATAATAGTAGTCTTGCAATAGGCTGCCAATGAACTGTTGTTGATTTAATGGTTAGCTGTCCCTGAAGTTTTAATCATCTAGAACTGTATCACATCTTAGCCATCCCTCAGGTCATTCTCTTAAATCCACTACAAACACATAGGTATTCATAATGTCTATGCCAAGTATCACTCCACTGACAATGCCTGCAACAACCATTTGGTGGTTAACTGAAGTGGAGTGATCTCCCATTATAATGGACCGTGCTTATTATAATGGACAGCTCTCAGATACATGGAACAGTGAAAAATCAAACACAATCAGGCTCAAAAATAATGCATAGCAAATGCTGGTTAATGTATGCAGGTGTCTAGAGTTGTTGAGCCAAATGACAGATTCCTTCCATCAGTGGTCTTGTCTCCTGCATGCTTCTGTTAATAGCCTACACATTGTATTCTAGAAATTGACTCCTCATCATAACACTGCTCCTACCTACAGTAGATGTGGGTCTGTATCAGCCAATTGTTGTTCGAGACACATTTGTCACATATATGGTGTCATCTTCTTTTGCTTGTGCTGGTGGCTGAGTTTCCAGTTTTTATCATTTTGGTGTTACAGTACAATTTTTAGGAGTTGCTATGTCTTTAACTAAGCCTACTGTAGTCCAAACGAAGAAGTGTAAGTGTAAAACTCTTAGAAAAGCTAGAAAAAGGAGAAGTGTCTAGCATTTGTGATGAGTAGTGGATTGCAAAACAAACCGTGTGGGACATTAGAAAGTAGAGAAGTGAAATCTGTAATTAGCATATCCATATTATAAGGTGCACTTGCTACATAGTGACAATGGACAGCTCAGAGCACCTAGTAGTGTTATAATGGCGGATTACTGTAGATGTAGGCACTAATGTATGTCAACCTTTCGTAACAGTTTGGCAAAACTGCCAACTGCGGTCTGTAAGATAAAGGAACACAAGTGAACTGAAGATGTCTGATTACATCAGGGCACACAATGGACACTGTACCACCTGTGTCAACTGTAAATCAGGAGCTTACTTAGTTAAAGAAGCCTTTTTATTCACATAATGCATACAAGACTTTCTCTCCGACTTTTAGTCTCCCAACAAGCAGCTTGAAGATGGCCATGTTTCCACCCACAGTGTATCACTTGGACCCGTCTGTTTTCTCCCATGCTTCATAAAAGCATAAAAAGATACAGAAAACTCACACAAAAAAAAAAACAAAGAAATTTTGCAGAGCAAAATCGAACGTGGCCTACCAGGGCAACTGCTCTAGGTAGACCCCCACCAACCTGCCTCTGGCCCCTCGTACACCTAGTGGCTTCAGTCATGGTAACAGGTAAATTATACCTTGACTTGTACGTCGATCATGTTCCAGCATTTCACTATTTTCAAAATCATTCAACTGGGAAAATGAGTTTTCCAGTAGTGTTTTATACTGCAATATTACTTTTTCTACGGCTAAATCCGTTTTATCCTCGTGGTAGAGATCACAAATACACACCAAGAAGAGATAAATAGTAATATTACACACACACAAGGAGCACAAGAGCGTAAAGACTACGTAAAACTAAAACAAACCATGTTAAACCGTGTAGAGAGGCTAAATCACTCGTTGCCTCCCTGGCACGGTCACAGGTGCACTAGTGTGCCCCCACCATTCATCCGGCACAGTTCTCACATAGTATACGAGTACTACGGAGACTACTCAGATCCCTGCCTCTGCCTGCTGCAATTATTGATAAAGCGTGCTTAATAACTTTTTGTGTAAGTAATCAGATAATTTAAAATGCTAAATTGTGATTACAGATTGATTACAGGTCAGTTACAATAAAAATCAGAGCCTATTACTAAATGTTTATTTTTAATAATTTTCTAAATTTTACTGGGAGGCTTAGCCTCCCTTGTCTCCCCTGATGAGCCGCCGCTACTAGGCATATACCGTATATGTCCAGGGGATTCGTAGAAACACCCTTGGTGTATACTGCGCTAGTGTAGGCTAGCACAGCAGCCGAGTCATCCTACTTGGGCAGAACCAAAAGACAGGAGCTTCTGGAAGAAGCTCGGAACACGGATTCCGTTGTGGTACCCATCAACTGATCCAGAATGAGCTTATCTTCTGGAAGCCATTGGGCACAACCCAGAGGCACGGATGGAAGACAACCCCGCAGACATAATGCAATGCAATAAATCTGTCCCTGTTTTTCAAGTTCCTCTGAGACGAGAAGTCTACCTTGAGCTGTTGTAAGAGGAGCCTGTGTTTGTTTTCTCATGTTCTGGAAATTCCCATTGTGAAACACTAGCTCCAGCCAGTCTGGAGTGCATTTATTCTGTTATTAATCAAGTTACTGTGATCAGAATTTTACAGTTCAGTGTTCTTGTACAGGGAGTGGCGCACTGCGTGTAGCCTGAAACGGTGAGGCAGCAGCGATTCTGTGGGTTCAGACCGCCCATCTCAGCTGGCATCTGCCACGGACAGACCTGCAATGGCTACCAGGTCAGGATAATACAACCACCACCGAGAGTTTCTAGATCGCCCAGAAACTACTCACTGATGCATTCATCTCTTTTCACATTTGTCAGAGGAGAACTTAAAAATATAAATTATCGGCATCCCTGCCAATACTCACATCGATGTTGTAAAACAGGCCCTTGAGTTTAAGGGTTTCATTGTAACTAACGGTACTCCTCTTTTCTCCTTCCTAGTCAAGCACTGCAAGGTAGGAAAAACTACCTAGCTGTCTACACCGTAGGGTTACTCTTTTACCTACAGGTAAAAATTCAGTTATTTGTGTCCCGACCCGATCCGAAGCAGTGCTACATCTCCCAACGGCATGGGCATAGCTCATTGTTCTGCTACGTGCCCACACGCTTCATGTGTTGCGGTGAGGGTCACCACAAGGACAACTGTCGGCGTGAACGTGATGCTCCTGCTACTTGCGCTGACTGTGGCAAAGACCATCCGGCTACCTCCAAAGCTTTCATCTATCATCAGACAACCTTGAACAAGCCCTCAAGGCCCCAAAGACTGCCTGCTCCTGTCCCTGTTAGACAGTCTCAAGCCCCTGGATCTGGCATCTTGGTGGACACAAGCTTGGCTGCTGCACCTGCTCCGCCAGCCGCTGCAGCCGCATCATCATCACTGTTCCTCAACCGGCCCCACAGCGCAAGGCTGTTGTACTGAATAAAGCAAAGGCATCGACCCCAGCTCTCAAGCAGCAGAAGCTCGCTGCAACTCCCCAGCCCCGGGAACCTCAGAAGCCCGTACCCAGACCCAAACCTGAGAATGGCGTAATGTTTCACCTGCAGGCATCTCCGGGGGCAGAAGGGTTCTCGGAATGGGTTCAGACATGTGAAATTTGTGCTGCAAGCAAGGGCCCACAAACCAGAACCATTGGAAAAATGAGACAGTATAACGTTGGACTGCCTTTCGAGAGAATTGGAATAGACATTGCTGTACCTTTCCCAGTTACTGCCGATGGAAACTGTTAGATCAAGGTTACAGGTGACTACTTTACTAAGTGGGTTGAACCCTACGTGATTCCAAATCAGCAGGTTACCACTGTGGCAAACGCGTTAGTTCACAAGTTCCGTTGCCGTTATGCCCTATGGAAATCCATACGGATCAAGGGAGAAATTTCAAATCAGGAGTGTTTAAAGAATTTTGCCGTCTACTGGGAATTCGAAGGACAACGCCTCTCCATCCTCAGTCGGATGGAATGGTTGAGAGGTTCAATAGGATACTCGAACAGCATCTTTCAAAAGTTGTTGACGAGAACCAAACAGACTGGGACCAACGTATACCACTATTCCTCATGGCGTAAAAGTCATCAGTACATGACACAACCGGCATGACTCCAGCAAAATTGGGTGTTTGGGTGGGAGATTCGTCTTCCTGGGGACTTGATGTTTGGATCACCTGAGACTCAGTCCCAAGAGCCACAGAACTATTCCTCGCAATTAGAAAACTAACTGAGAGAAATGAATCGCTTATAAGAGGACGGCTGAAGATAGGCAGTGATAAAATGAAAACTCGATATGACATTCGCAGTAATAGTGTGAGCTCCAAGAAGGAGATCTGGTTTGGTTGTTCAACCGAAAGTGCCATTGTAGTCGCTCAACTAAACTTCAGACTAACTGGGAAGGACCCTACACTGTGGAAAAAAGAATCAACAATGTTGTCTATCGGATTCAACAGGAAGGACAGCGAAAGTTGAAGGTCGTCCACCTAGATCGCCTGGCCAAGTATTACTTCAGAGACGGTTTGCCAGTTCGGGACGAACAGGCATAAGGAGGAGGCATTAATATGTAATGCAGAAAAAGTGTTACGCTATTACACAACATTCTGGTAAATTGGAGAACGTTCTTCTGCTCTATTACCACAGCTGTAATGTATACACGATGCTTGACATTATTACGTAATGCGGAATGTCTCGTGCATTCGATGGTGTCGTTCTACAAGGTTCTCAATTAGCCCAACGGTGTGCATTTCTGTGAAGGTTGCACTTAAGTGTCCTCTAGAATTTTCGATGTCTTGTTAAGAATGCATATTACGGAACCCTGCAGACGACTATAAATAGCCCATACCTGCTACTTAGTTTTCAGTTATTGTCAGGCGATTACACAGTGCAGTTTGAAGTATTGTAGAAAAATGTTATAATTGTGCAGGACAATTGTAATACAATTGTGTTTTATATCAGTTGACATTTTTATTGCATGTGAACAATTTTTATTTTTGTTGTAAGAGACTATCTTGTAGATTACAAACTGTTTAATTGTGCTAATTAAAGCACATTGATTAGCGACTATATCGGTGTCTTGTATTTTATTTTTCACTGTACCATACGACGATCAATAGTCCATCATAACAATAATTAATCTGTCTCTGTTGACCTGTGTAACACAAACTAAAATTTAATTTCCATACAATGAAAAAATTAACATTTAAACGTTATTTTTATCTTATTTACTATGCAGTCTTTACTGACATAATAGTCTTTCTTTAAATTTTTTTTTATAATTGTGTATATTGTAATAAAACGAACGATCATGGTGTTTTAATAAGCCACACTTTGGTAGTGTCAATTTGTAATCAAATAAATATTAATGAGTATAATAAACTGTTTAATAAAATTTTATTTTATATATTTTTTATTAATTTAATTTTATTATTTAATTATGTTGTTTTTATTATTATTATTTATTTAATAAAAATAATAAATAGTAATTATTTATGAATTTTTTTTTATTAGAATTGGTAAAGAAATATTTGTTTCACCGCGTTATATAGATTATGTCATAGACAAATCGACTGATGGTAGCTGTCAATTCAGCGTCTTTATTTCTTCTTCTGCTCGTCTTTTTCCTTTTTGAAGTACTGTTTTTTAATTGAGAAAATGACGTATTTTAATTTAGCTACTTAACTAGTCAATAAAATGCCAAATTAAAACAAACAATTATATTTATTATGAGTAATGCGATTATTCGACTTGCGTTGACTATTGGTCTCGGAGTCGAGACTGGATCTCAGATCGATTAACACATTGGGTTAAGTTATATTAAATTAAATTATTCATTAACATGGATTTTTTTAACTGTTGAATAGTCAGGAAAGGAAAGTTAGAGAATTCAATACTTACAATTAGAAAAAAACTTATTCATTAACACATAATAAATAAAAATATAGTATATATTAGTAACAAAAATTCGAACCGCATGCAGACTATTCTGACGTCATGCAGTCTTCTTCTTGGGCGCGCTACTCCTCGTTGAAATTAAAAGATGGCTGCCTTCATGCATGCTACATTGTACCATGCTGATAATCTGTCTCTGGGATTTTTCTTCAATAAAATGCAGTAGTTGATAAATTCCTCTTCTGTGATGTAGTTATTGAAAGATTTTCAAGTTATTGTGCTTAGTTTTCGTCCTCCACTGGATTTCGTTCGGTAATGCATGTGTAGTGTTGAGTGTTTTCTTCAAATTAGTTCGCTGTTCATAAATCATGTTAGATTTATAATTCCATCATGGCCGTTCGTTCTGGTAGTTAGTTTTAGTGTTTTATTAAATGTTTTATTATTCCATTGATTATTTAAATTGGATTCATTGATTTACGTAGATACTTCATTCCTTCATATTTCCATAGGACATCTTGGTTTTAGTTAAAATTTATTGCAGATTTCTTCTCGATACTTTGACACGTCCGTTCTGCTTGGTGTTTAACAATCAACTCATTTTAATTTTTTCCTTCATATAGAAAGTCCTGTACGATTTTGGTATCATTTCCCATTGTTCACAATCAGCTGTTTGCCTTATTCCCGATTCGATTTTAACGAAATAAATGACATTTTATTATATTTTACTGGCTATAATTTAGTTTAGTATTTTTATGAAATTTTAATTACATAACTATATTCCTGCTTTGATTTTATACAAATTAATATTAAACATGACCTATTTTGGTTTGAATTAAACTAAAAAATTACATTTCTTGAAATTTACTTCTAGGCCTTATCATGATTCACATAATTACCCATTAAATGGATTACAGTATGTTTTATGTTACCATTGTCCTCAAATAAGATTACTAATTAAATCATTATAGCTTTATCATTATCTTATTTGCCTTTACTACCTTGTTATTATACTAAACATTTACTGATTTATTTACATTTTACTTATACTTATAATTAAACAAATTATGGTCTTAACCTAATTACAGTCTTTTGCTGTCCTTGAAGTAGTACACGTTTTGGTTTTTAAATGTATGGTTGGTTTCTAATTTACATATATACTCTATTTATAGTTTTATTTGCTACACTATCAGTAGTTTTGTCATAATGCAATTTTCCACTTTCACTTTTGTTGTAATATTGTCTTGTGAACAGTTGGGTTCTACATTATCTTTAGTCCTTTTTTAATTTCAACTATTTTACTTATACTTAGATTTACATTAAATCAGTTTACTGGTATTGTATTCTCCGACTTTGGCCATATGGTTTTCTAATTTTTATACAATAATTATTGTTTAGGTTCATTTATTTATTTGGTAATTCTTCTTCATTCTATGGAAGTACTTATCTATACTCTTAGTTAAGTATATTCCCTGAACTTCATAAAGTAGTCTGGTTGTGATATGAGCGTCTACCTTTTGATTTTAATGTGGCTGGTTTACTCATAGTCCTGTTTATTCCTACCTGCTCCTTATCTAACTGATACACTGATTCTGATAGTGTTCTGGCTTTATAATAGGCTTTGACCTTTTGATATTTTTATTTAATTAATTCATCCATGGTTGTATTTCCTTACTGCTCCTTGTTCTTACTGGGTATACTGATGATGTTACTGGGATAATAATCACCCTACATGGTTTAACACATATTGTTTTGAATTGAATGTGTTTAATTTCTTTGGATCGAGAGTTTTTATCGTACTGTTAAGGCATTTTATTTATTATAGTAATTATTTTTTTTATGTTACTTTTATTTAGGTTTATTTTACTCATTCCAGATTGCTTCTTCCTTTCATTTTCTAGGTGGTATTAAATTGTAAATAAGGCAAAATTTCTATTATGCGACAATATACATATTATATTTATAATAAGAGTTCACTTCCCTTTAATGTTGACTGCTGATCCTACAAATGACAGGTTCATCCTGGATCTGGATGAGTACGTGGGTTGATATTATTCTGTATGGCCTCAGGGTCACTTTCGGTCATGTAGATATTTCACAGGCACAGTTATATACACTTTCACTGCACGCCAATATAGTTACATGGTTCTGGTGTGTTATGCTTACACCGTTCCAGTAAATTTGAAGCATCTACATCTCTAATTTGAATATTCTGAATGTTCGCACAGTAGCACAGTTGTATTAATTATTCTTGCACTAACTCTAGGACATTTCTAAATGGTGTTTATTTGCAACTGGCAGATCAAACATCTGTACCAGGACAGCGTTTATACGTTGTCAATTCCAAAGAGAATCTGATTTATGGGTTCAAAGTTATATTTTCAATGACCAATTTTCTCATAATCTAACTGGTTCTTCGGTAACCCCTACTCACGATTTTTCTACAGACAGTGAATGTTCTTGTCCAAGAAGGCTTTCAAGCTCAAAAATTCTTGTTCAAAAGACCTGAATATTTTTACCATCAATTTTATGGGCTATAAAATTTTTATATGAAAACCACATAATTTTAGTTAGATATTTTAAAATAACTATTGTCATTGTAACAACTTTTTATTATGAGTATTCTGATATAAATTCCATAAATGCCTACATCTCGAAAAGTTATTTAAATTACCATGATTTTTATGAACATCCCGTAAAACAAATACGCACCCTTACACACGCAAACTACGCATGCGGCTAAGAATACTTACGCATCACCTCACTGCACTTAAAAGTTGTTTTACATGTATAGAAATACACAAAACAAACATTTTTTACAATGTTCCTTGTCAACTAATTTAAACTGTACAAACTCGCAACCAGCACTCTTTCATGCAGCGTTTTTATATCCTGTCATATGCTTTAATCTCCGATACATTCCATATGCAAATAAAAGATCCATAGCAATGTATTGTACTGCTGTAAAATGCATCAGTACGTACTGAAGCAGAAATCATAGAAAAAATGTAAAAATTTTTAATCGGTAACATAATATTGTAAGCCATGTTGAATGTATGTGAAAGACGTAGGACCCAGCATTAGTCAGTTACATACATTTGATGTGCAAGCAAAAATTAAATTCCCAAAATTATTATAATTATTTGTAAAATTCATTAACAATTAGTATAGAATTTTTAAAAACATTTTTGCATTTAGTACAGTCACAAATTGTATTTTGATAGAATGTCACATACAAATAGAAGAAACTATTTATGGCTAAATAATCAAGTTAACCTAGAGTTTATGGACACATTTTGAATTATAATAAATTTGTAAATCACTTACTGTGTGGAAATTAAGCGTAACTAAACAATCTATAATAATAAAAGGAAGTGTGTGTGTGCGCGCGCGCACGCAATGCCCAGCCAAATCTACGGCACGCAGAGATTTGAAATTTTCAACATAGGTGGATGGAAGGGGGTCCAAATGCACCTCGAAGCCAGATTTTTAATTTTCACGTTCGTTCGCGAGTTATAAGCGAAAAACTGGCGGAAAACGTGATTTTTTGCGCGCGCACAGCTGATCATGTATGTTGGCCTGAATGGGAAGTTCCAATTTTTCATTGTAACTTTTCAAAATTAATTATGATGTCGAAATTTATAATTTTAATTATTAGTTTAATTTATTTCATAATTATTTCCATGGCCGCCATAGTTAAAAAAAAAAAATAAGATCATTGCCTAAATAATTTAATTTTCATGTGAAAGCGTAATGATTGGTTAGTATATTAAACTCAAATATGCTTTTGATTTTATTAATTGATTTTTCAAGTAAACATTTAAAAAAATTAATTATGATGTCGAAATTTAGAATATTAATTATTAGTTTAATTAATTTCAAATTATTTCCACGGCCGCCTTTATGTTTTTTTATTTCAGATTTTCTGGCTGATTATTCAACACCGATGTGTTGTGGTTTCTAAATTGAACATAACATAACATTTTGATTTTTACTGTGATAAAAATATGCCGCAGCCTCCTTGGAAAAAAAAATGTGTACGAACTCGACAAGAAAACAGAGAAAGACAACAAAGAAGAAGATAAGCGGAATCCACCCCAGAAAGAGAATCAAGACAACAACAGAGCAAAGAAGAAGAGAAGCGGAATTCACCCCAGAAAGAGAATCAAGACTACAGCAAGTTAGAACTGCAACAACTACTGCAAGAATGCGCATTTGGAGAACTTTAGAGAATGCAGCTTAAGATTATGACCCATAAGCGGATTATGCCTCCGATCCTTTGTGTCTCATAGGATCAATGTCTATAACATGCCAACACTGTGAAGCAAAGAAGTGGAAAAGTGAAGCCCCAGGTATGTGCTGCAGCGGAGGAAAGGTTCAACTGATGCTGTTAATAGATCCTCCCGAGCCCCTAAGTGCTTTTCTGATTGGAGATTCCATGGAGACTAAACATTTCCTGCAAAATATCAGACGTTACAACTCATGCTTCCAGATGACCTCTTTCGGCACCACCAAAGAAATTAGAGCCAGGATTCATGCCGACATTCAAGTATAATAGATATTTACCATATATCCGTCGTGCGACTTCGTTTTTCTCGTCTTATTTTGACGCGTTTCGGCAACGAATTGCCATCTTCAGAATCTTAATCACTCATATGAGATCGTTAAAAAATTAAAAACATTAAAATCATTACGGTAAAAGTGCACTTTTACGATATTGGAAACTCACAGACTGTGAGTTTCCAATATCGTAAAAGTGCACTTTTACCGTAATGATTTTAATGTTTTTAATTTTTTAACGATCTCATATGAGTGATTAAGATTCTGAAGATGGCAATTCGTTGCCGAAACGCGTCAAAATAAGACGAGAAAAACGAAGTCGCACGACGGATATATGGTAAATATCTATTATATTAATATAAGCGACTTGGAGACAACTAACCTAAAATGCGACATTCAAGGTTCAGGGCCAAGTATATCGTCGTATCGGGAGTCTACAGAGTCTACCGAATGAAGATCCTAAATTTCTGCAAGTATATTTTGTTGGCGACGGAACACAACAAGCGCAGCAGCGTTGCAGGAATGTGCCACAAACAAGACAAGGCATAGTACTTCAGTTGCAGGAGATGCTGAATCATGAAAACTCCTATGGCCATAGCTTCAAATCTGCCATCGAAAAGATCAGTCCTGAATTCAAGCTGGTTATCTTAGCAGACAAAACTCCACAAGGCGAACATGAGAGGCGATTCAATGCGCCGACAACAGTGGAAGTGGCTGTAATAATGGCCGGAGAACAACATGCAGCAAGAGACAGTTTTAGAAGAACGAATTTCCGATACGCACCGATCGTATGATGCGCTACAGTATCCATTAACTTTTTGGCAGGGGGAAGATGGATATCATTTTCAACTGCGACAAAGAAACCCAGCTACAGGAATGATGCAAACCAAGAAGATTTCTGCTATGGAGTTCTATGCTTACAGAATGATGATGTGCTGTTCAAGTTTCAACATTTTACTGCAAAGTAGAGGCCTGTTTCAACAGTTTATCATCGACATGTATGCCAAGATTGAATTTGAAAGGTTGAGGTACATTCGACTTAACCAGAGGACACTGAGTGTGGAGCAGTATGTGGATATTTGAGGGATGCCGTCATCAACGATGGAAATATTGCCAACATGGGCCAGTTGATTATATTGCCTTCTAGCTTCTTTACCATTGGTCCCAGGTACATGCATGAGCGTTCTCAGGATACCATGACCAATGTGCGAAACTACGGTAGACCTGAACTCTTCATCACCTTCACGTGCAATCCGAATTGGACGGAGATACAGTAGAACCTCGTTAACCCGGACCAGTTTTGGAAAAAAAAATTATGTTGTTTATCGTAGTAAATGAAGACTTGTTTTACAGACGATAAATCGCTATTCTCAGTAGGTACATTACTCGAATTCACTTGACAGCGGGTGAGTTCATTACACTCACCCCACCTGCCAACCCTCTCCTTCCCCTCCCCACGCCTCGCACTTGACATTGACCTAGAAACAACATTCCTCAGTTGCGCTGCAATCTCGGTAGTGTTCGCGTGTTGTCCTAGTGTCACTGTCGAGGTACAGTATCGTTGTGCTGTTTCATTAGTGCGTTGTTCGCGATGGCGACGAAACGTAAAAACATTGTTGTGACTATGAAAAAAAGGATGGAAGCATTGATAAGAATTGATAAGGGAGAATCGTTAAAGAACATTGCTGCTGAGTTTGGAGTAGGAACATCGACCGTATCTGATTGGAAAAAGAACAGAAAACACATTGAAGACTTTTGTTTCAAAATGATTTCTACGGACAGTTTGGATAATCGGTGTAAAGCAAAAACTGCTAAACTAGAAACTCTGGATGAAGCATTGTTTGTCTGGTTTTGTGCTTAAAGAGAACGTGGTTTGCCGATTTCTGGACCCATCATCCAACAGAAAGCATTGAGTTTGAACAAACAGTTGCCCCATGGAGACCCGAGTTTTACAGCTAGCCAGGGGTGGTTGGACAGAAAGGAAAAAACGGAATGTAGTGCGTCAACTTACAATCACTGGAGAAAGCTTGTCAGGTGATGTTGAAGCGGCAGAAAAATTTAAAAAAGAGTTTGAAGACTTTATTAAAAAGGAAGAACTGACTGCAGATCAAGTTTACAATGCCGATGAATCCGGTTTATTTTACCGGATGTTGCAGAGTAAAACGCTAGCCTCAAAATTAGGAGATTCAGCAAAAGGGTATAAAAAAGGGAAAGACCGCCTCACCATAATGGCTTGCAGTAATGCGTCAGGAAAGCACAAAATTCCTCTCCTTATAATAGGGAAGTCTAAAAACCCCCGTACATTGAAAAATGTGAAACGAGGCTTACTGCCTGTCGTTTACAGCTCACAAAAAAGTGCTTGGATGGTTAGTGACATTTTCAAACAATGGTTTTTCGAGAATTTTGTGCCGTCAGTAAAAAAATATTTGAAGAACTGTGGCCTCCCCAACAAGGCGGTTTTGCTGATTGACAATGCGCCTTCGCATCCGTCTGTCAATGAACTAGTCAAAGATGACATTTCAGTGAAGTTTTTACCACCTAATGCAACTTCTCTCGTTCAACCGATGGACCAAGGAGTTCTAGAAAAAATAAAAAAAGTGAACAAAAGGCAAATGCAAAGTCAACTGATAAGAGGACGAAGGAGAGCACGGTGTGGTAGAGGTGCTGAAATCTTTTAACATAAAGACTGTTATTTATATGACTGCGGAAGCTTGGGACCAGGTTGGAAGAGAAACTTTGATAAAGTCATGGAAAAAGTTGTGGCCTGGTGTGTGTGACTTGCCAGAAAACAATACAATTGAAGAAGAAGAAGAAGAAGAAGAAGAAGAAGAAGAAGAAGAAGAAGAAGAAGAAGAAGAAGAAGAAGAAAAAACAAGTGTGGAAGAAGATTTTATAGACATTTTTAAAAATATCGATGGCTGTTCCGATGTTGATGAAGAAGACATTGACAATTGGTTGCAAATTGACAATGACGGAGGTTATAAAGCGATCACAGAGGAAGAAATTATTGCATCATCCAGTGTTACAGAAAATGAAAATGAAGAGGATTCAGACAGTGTTGATGAACCAGCTGTGGTTATGCCCCACGCAGAAGCAGTAGCAAACATAGATAAATTGATGGTTTATTTCGAGAGTCAAGCCGAAACATCGCCAAACGAGCTTATAATGCTAAAGCGGATGCGAGATCGCGCTGCTCATAAGCGATACACAAAACTGAGCCAGCAAAAGCTCACTGCCTTTTTTTACTACCGACAAGTTTGTACCTATATTGTGTACAGTGTAAATACATATTATGTGTTTTTAGGTGAAAGTGTGCCGATAACTTTTAAACTCCATTAAAAATATTTTTGGTAAGTACATGTTCTTTTTTATCGTTTTTCCCTCATTCTCTGGATAACCCGGATTTTCGTTAACTCGGATCGGCCCCGGCCCCAGTTGATCCGGGTTAACGAGGTTCTACTGTACAGCAAGAACTTTTCAACAGACAAAAAGCCCGGGATCGTCATGATTTGTCGGCAAGAGTCTTTCATCGGAAGCACAAGGTACTCATGGGTCTCATCACAAAGCAGAGCATATTTTAACATGTTAACTGGGCGACATAAATGTCGCCCAGTGATGGGCTGAGGCGCCGGGCGGGCGGGGCGCCGGCAGCGGCAGTAGCCTACTGCACCGAAAAAGGATGCTCATCGTTGCAATTTACGGTTCTTGTTCAGGTTATTTTACTCCAACCAGGGTTGGGTGAACAGGGTGCCACGGCTAGTAGTCTATGACTGTTAGCAGCTAGAGACACCTAGTAGTATGAAGTTACTGTCATTGGTTGGATAAATTTAAGAACCCTCGCATAGTTGAATTTGTTATTAAAAGAAAACACTTATTGTGCAAAGTTCACCTTATGGCACTTATAGGATTAATAATTGTTCAGTTGCATCGATTTGGTAAAAAAGTAATATATTAATATTAATAATAGGAAATAATAATGTAATATTTTATTTAATAAAATTTAATAAAACTTTTTGTTGGGCTTCCGTTATATATTTTTTTTTATTATATACGTATATGTTAAAGAATAAGTGCAATAATATATATTAATAACTTTAAAATTAATAATTTTATTAGTATATATTATTGCACTCATTCTTTAAAATATACATATGTAATAAAAAATATATATATAATGGAAGCCCAACAAAAAGTTTGATTCAATTTTATTAAATAAAATATTACATTATTATTTCCTATTATTAATATCAATATATTACTTTTTACCAAATCGATGCAACTGAACAATTATTAATCCTATCTACGAGTCATAACTTTGCACAGTAACAGTGTTTTCTTTTAAAAGCAAATTCAACAATGCAAGCGTTCTTAAACGCATCCAACCAACGCAGTAACTTCGTACTATTAGGTGTCTCTAGCTGCTAACAGTCATAGACTACTAGCCGTGGCAGGAGTTCAATAGTGGGGGTGCCAAATTACGTACTTTGCTATGAGGTCTAAATATATAATTGGCATAACTTGACTTTGAAATTTGTAAAATAATATTTGAGGGATAATTTTGGTCAATATTTTTAATATAACATTAGTTTGGACATTTTCAAGTCCCCAAACAATAGACTCATCCGTATCTGTTCGTCCCCGCCTCCCTCCACCACCGCCATCCACCAGGCATCAGTCACCGCAGACTGCGCTGTCAAGTGTCATGTATAATTTATGCAAATTAAATTGTTAGTGCGTTTTGGTGCTTAAGCCTTTCGTCCGGTTGTACGAGTGTAATGTGTTTTGTGTATAGTGCATAAACTTTACTAATACGAGACGTCTGAGAAAAAGAAACCTTGGGTTCGTTTTATAGAAAAAGAAGAGCTGAGGCTCTTAAGGAGAAAGAAAAACAAGCTAAATTAATGAAAAGGTTTGTTACACTACCATCTATTTATCCCTCGTCATCACAACCTCAGGTAAACTGCAGTGATCAGCCAACAGAAGCAGAACAAGAGGATGAAACTGCCAAATTTGATACTTGTGTGGTAAGTTGTTTTATTTTTCAATTAGATTAAATATTAACTCTTTTGGGTCATTATAATTACTACTCCAATTCTCCTGTTGACGTTTTTCTAGCTTCATCAAGTCCTTAAATAGAAATCAGTTCTTTTTAGTAGACGTAATAATTTGGTGAAAAAAATCACCGCAGCTAACACGGAGAAAAATAATCCTGTGCCCTCTACTAAACTGAGTCGAGTCGAGTGATATCGTCGAGTCCCCTGCACTCGAGAGTTGAGTTCTGACAACTCGGTTTCTTTCCAGTTACGTCACGTTGTGTAAACTCGGAAAGTCTACACTCAGAGAAATTTTGAAATGAATTACCTCGATGTTTTAGATAAAATTTACCTCTACGATTCCACAGAGTTAAAGATTTACTAATTTGGAATAACAATAAGCCTAAATTAGAGTTGCGGCAGTTCGTTTGTTATGGAGTTGCGTTGACTCGAGTTTATGAGTGTAGCACCTCTAAAACTTGAGTCCCCCGACCTCCATTGTTTTGAAAGCGGGCATCTCTAAATTCGAGGAACGGATATTCGAAAAATAGAGGACGACAAAAACACACGATTTCAATATTAATAATTATTATAAAAAATACATGATACTCGAAAATATGTCTTATTACATTATGTAATGTAATTAATTAACTAAACGAACTATTTAATTTTTTATAATACTGAAACATAAAAAAAAATTCATTTGTAACTTATTGTTTAACATAAATATATTATTTTTATTTGTCCAAATGTGGAGCTTAAAACTGCTTAAAAAATATAGTTTTTTAATTATTTATTGTTGCAAATAATTGTTTTTTAATGTAAATAATTACAACATATACAAAATTTCACCCAAATCTAATGAAATTTACTCAAGTTATTGTGTCCCATAGAAATAAATTTTTTTTTAAATTTTGGTTTTAATTATTAAAAAATTATAAAATTTTTAAATTATTTACACGTTTACAATTATACACAAATTTTTTTACAGGGCATGATTTTTTTTTTTCGTTTTACTAATTGTATTTTGGGCTTTGCAGGCTAAAACTTCTGGCATGAAAGTATCAAAAACAATCGTAGATTTCTTCAATTTTGGGTCCAACAAATGCCAGCGTGAAGTCCAGGATCTAGCTCAAAGTGAAACACATCAAACTGAAAATACACAGGAAAATGTAACAGCTACCAGACCAACATTATCCTCTCATTCCTCTAGAGAATGTAATAATACATCCAAAACTTTTCCCGCTCACGATTCTGCCTCAGAGTCTAAAGACGCTACTGGTGAATGGTATAAGGGGACAAAATTAGAGTCATCCTGGATACTTAATACTTACCCATGCCTTGAAAAAGTAAAAGTGGGAAAACGGAGTGGGATGAAATGTACAACCTGCTTTAAGCAAATACAAGAAGCAAAAAATTTTTCAAAGAATGGTAGTGTTCCAATAGCTGATGGAGTTCGAATGGACAGACACAGGGAACTTGAAAGGACAGTCGATCATTTACATTCAGAATCTCATATTGCGGCAGAACAATTGGAACAAATGCAGCAGAGATGGATGTTACAGTCTGAAAAGCACCCGTGGGTAAAAAGTTTAAAATCTCAAAATGCAGAAAAAATTAAAATATTGATTGAGGTGGCTGTCGATGTGTATAATGATAGTCGTCAGCTAACCCTTAGTGCCAATTCTTGGCCGTCAAGATCTCTAGCAAAAATGCACACTGACATTCAGATAGCGTCTTATGAAGACAATGGACTGGATGCACAGTTTGTTAAACTGAATCCTTCCCCTGAACTTCTGCAGTATAGAAATCCTGTAATCTACAGGGAAATGCTAGACGTCAGTAGTTTGACGATGGAAAAAGTCATAAAAGAGCTAGAAAAAGCTGAATGTTTCGCAATTCAGATAGATGGATCATGTGACAAATATGGTATTGATAATAAGTTTGTAACCGCCCGATTTATTTCTGAAGACAAAGAGATGAGGTCGATATTTCTAGGTGAGAGTAAATCTGTCAAACAAGGAGCAGAAGCCCTTCTTGATGCTGTTAAAATTTTGTTTGAAGATCTGGAAATTGAGAGTTTGGCAAAAGAAAAACTAACGAGCTTGACAACGGATGGCGAAAATGCTAACACAGGTAAGAACAGTGGTCTGTGGATCAGAATGAAGAACTATCTGGAAAGAAATATTTTATGCATCTGGTGCGTTGCCCACAGATCTGACCTCGTAGTTTCCGATCTTGAGTTAAGTATAATGGAAGTTAAACACTGGAAAGCGAACTTGAAGGCCGTGGCTACGTTTTACAGAGGGTCATCTGTAAGATTCAATGAACTTGAACAAATAGCCAAAGCTGAGAATCTTAAGGTTTACAAATTCCCAGCTTACTTCGAAGTTAGATTCGTAGAACATCTAATTAATTTAACAAAAGCAGTGTGGAATAATCTTCTGTGTATAGAAAAGCACTGGAAGTCAATAGTTGATAACCGTGATTCATCAAAAGTCGAAAAAGCCACTGCAAGAGGATTTATGCGACTGTGGCAAAAAGAGGGTGACCAGCAACTCTTAACAAGCCTCATGCTCGATATCTTGAGGCAAATTGAAAGGCTACAGAAAGAGAGTCAACGATCAATGGTAACTCTGCCTGATATTGAAACCACAAAAGAAATGATTGTCACTTCACTCTCGCTGATGGAAAGTCAACCTTATCCGGGAAGATATGAAGAACAACTGTTGGAAAAGAATCCAGTCAAAAACGGAAATGATGATAAACCTGATGTAGAGTTTTGCAAGAGTAGAGCAGTTAACTCCTTAGTATCCACATTCACAAGAAGATGTTGGTCTGCAGTGAGGAAGGAAATAGTTCTCAGCTGTAAGGAGTTCCTCACTGTCAGACTTGCTGACGACCAGCATAACATCCTGAACACAATGAACAAGTTTCTCAGTGCAAGAACTGCACCAGATATGATCAATGCAGTATGAAGTGAAGTCAAAGACATGTTTGGTGATGACGCCGTTTCGCCGTTTACTGACGATGTAATCTGCTTATTCTGCAGTGAAAAATTACCTGCACCCCTGGAAATGGATGATGCGTCAGCCAAATTGTACCATTACTTCAAAGTGTCTAAGACCCACTCAGTGTTTTCCAAGCTGGTCCAGACATATATTTGCATGACGCCTCACAGTGCAGGACCAGAACGGGCAGTGTCTGTTCACACAACACTCAAGACTAACAAACAGTCCTCATATTCCAGAAAAGCTCTCAACTCTAGAATGTATGTAGCTCTCAATGGCGTAGGGACTGCGCTGTTTGACCCAAGACCAGCAGTAGCAAAATTTATAGAGGTCAAAGAAAGAAGAGGAAACTTCCAGATGAAGAAATTTATCAAAACCAGAAATTTACAAAAACGTTTTTTTCAATAGACTCTAACGTATAAGGGTATAGTCTAACAATATTGTTCTGACCTCAGATTTTTTTTTAATAGCCTTTAGCCTTTTTGGTGTAGTTACAGCAACATTAACCGTTTACGATTAAATTACTAATTTAATTTTACAAATAAACACTTAATTAACATTATTTGGTGAAATATTGGTATACCTTTAATAAAGGATGTCATATATTTAGGTTTACTTGAACATTACTTAATTTGTTTAATCTGTCAATTAGTACTGTTATATTGTATATTACAAGAAATTATTTTGCATTGCATTTATTCAATGAAATATTATTTAAGAGATAATTTACCTCTGACACTAATTAATAAAGCAGCCATACTTACTTTCAAATTTAGTTTTATTTCTTACCTATAAATTACTACTTTTAGTATTGTTTATTTTTCTTGTTATGTCGTAGTACAATACTACAACTGTACAAATGTATTGGTGACTGGTGAGGCATTTACCCTAAAGCGATGAACACTTTGGGAGGGGGGGGCGCTCAGCGGGCGTAGAAGGGGCGCCAGAGTATAGTGTCGCCCAGTGAAAATTCCTTAAAATATGCTCTGTCACAAAGGCAAAGATTTTTGGTGAAGTTCGGTGTCATATGTATATCATAGAGTGGCAGAAGCGCGGACTACCTCATGCACACATTCTGGTTTGGCTCAGTGACACCTTACACATGCACAGAGTTGATGACTTCATCAGTGCGGAAATCCCTGATCCAGAAGAAGACCCAGAACTTTTCAGTACTGTAACAAAGTAGATGGTGCACGGTCCCTGCGGATGCAGGAATCTCCGCTCTCCATGCATGAAGCATGGACTCTGCACGAAGCGATACCCTCGACATTTTCTGAAAGATACTCAGATGGGGCAGGACTGATATCCACTGTATCGTTGTAGAAGGCCACAACATGGAGGATTCACCGCAAACGTCAATGTTGAAGGATCGTAAGTGTCTGTGGACAATACGTGGATTGTTCCATATTGTCTCCTGTTATTAAAAGTTTTCAACGTGCATATCAACGTAGAATACTGCAATTCTGTTAAATCGATCAAATATGTGAATAAGGGATCCGACATGGCCATGTTTGATGTGACAAGTGGAGGCAATGAGCTTAATGAAATTCATCAGTATGAAATGGGAAGATACACAAGTACCAACGAAGCGGTGTGGAGAATACTAGGCTTTCCTATCCACGAGCGGCAACCTACAGTTATTCATCTAAGTGTCCACCTAGAGAACGGCCAGAGAGTCTATTTCACAACAGAAAATGCAGCTGAACAGACCCAAGCACCTCATGAAACGACACTCACGTCTTACTTCAGACTTTGCATCCAAGACGAGTTTGCGCACACACTACTGTACAACCAAGTCCCAAAGTATTACACATGGAACAGCAGAGACAAGACTTGGAACTGACGTAGACAAAGGTGAAATTGTACCAGAAGAAGTGGGATTAAGTCCAGCGATGCCCTCGGCCGGGTGTACACCGTCCATCCAAACAGCTCTGAATGCTTTCACCTGCGACTGCTACTGCACGAAGTAAGAGGTTGAACATCATTCGACGATTTGAGAACAGTTGATGGAAGGGTCTGCGAAACTTTCAAAGAGGCTTGCCAGCTTAGAGGACAACTGGAAAATGACGATCACTGGAACAAAGCATTGGAAGAAGCAGCTGCGTCTCGATCTCCTAAGATTATGCGGAACCTATCTGCTGTTATGCTGCAGACATGCTCCATGTCAAGTCCGGAGCAGTTATGGATGAACCATAGGGAGAGCCTGCTGAAGACATGCTGCATCAAGCACGACTTGAACAGCAGAATATGGATCTTGACTACAATGAGGACATATTCAACAAAGTTCTAATCTACATTGAGGATAGGATTATATCATTGGGAGGATCGGGCCTGAAATGCTTTGGACTTCCGCAAACGATTAGGAACAGAGATTCCACCCTCCCGAGTGAAGTAGATACGGAAAGAAATTATGACACAGAATTGCTCACAGCATACATAGAGGAGAATGAGCCGAAAACGGTCCAAGATCAGAAGGGAGCATTTGACAAGATTACTAGAGCAGTTTTTGATAGGCGGGGTGGCATATTCTTCTTAGATGCTCCAGGTGGTACCGGGAAGACTTTTCTTATTAATCTTCTTTTGGCAAAAGTATGACAGAGAAATGAGATTGTCCATGCTCTTTCTTCGTCCGGCATTGTTTCAACACACTTGACAGGAGGGAGGACAGCTCACTCAGCCTTCAAGTTACCCTTAAATTACAACCGCGGAGACTCCTACATGCAACATTTCAAGAAACTCAGGAAAGGCCTTAAGGTTCTACAGGATTGCAGGCTGATTGTCTGGGACGAGTGTACCATGTCCCACAAAACCGCATTTGAGGCACTGGATGTCACCTTGAAAGACCTCAGACGCAACAACGATAAAATGGGAGGTGTCACTATGGTGTTGGCTGGCGACTTTCGGCAGACGCTTCCAGTTATTCCCCGCAGAACCAGGGCGGATGAAATGCAAGCCTGCATCAAATCTTCATACATTTGGAACTGCATTGAAAGACTTGGACTGTCAACAAATATGCGAGTTCATCTGAAAGGTGATCCCTCTGCACAGCAGTTTGCCGATAATGTACTTCAACTAGGAAATGGTGCTGTGATCTCAGATGTTCATGATGGACATGTGGTGAAGGAAAGCATAGGAAGAATTGTTACAACCCAACAACAGCTGAAAGAGGCGGTGTTTCCAAATGTGGCACAGCATTTCACGGATCACGCATGGCTGTGCCAAAGAGCGATTCTTCCCCCAAGAAATGAAGCTGTCAACATCATAAGCAACTTTTACAAGAATTACCCGGTGTTCTACAAATTTACAAATCTATCGACACAACATGTAATACAGATGAGGCTGTCAACTACACGGCAGAGTTTTTGAACAACTTGGAGCCACCTGGAGTACCCTCACACATATTGGAGCTAAAGTTGGGGCACTGATTATGCTTCTCAGGAATCTGAATCCTCCTTCCCTCTGCAGTGGAACACGACTCTCAATCAAGAAACTGATGCCGAATATTATTGAAGCCACCATCATAACAGGACATGCCGCGGGTAAAGTAGTATTCATTCCTCGGATCCCAATCATCCCTTCAGATGTACCGTTTCAATTTAGACGTTTGCAGTTCCCCGTTCGTTTGAGTTTCGCTATGAGTATCAACAAGGCACAAGGACAATCACTTAAAGTTGTAGGACTCGATCTTCGGAAACCGTGCTTCTCCCATGGTCAACTGTATGTGGGTTGTTCAAGAGTTGGAAATGGAGACAATCTATACATCTTAGCTCCAAATGGAAGGACACTTAATATAGTTTATCTGGAAGCTCTATAATGAAAAAGTAGTGTTTTTGTATAATATCGGGTTTTTATATTTTTTTACTATTATTTGTACCACCACCAACCCGGTATGTTAAACACTGAAAGTAACAATATAATTAAAAATAAAATGATGTAATCCATGCAATTTATGTAAATACGATGTAAGTGTTAATATTTATGTTTTAATTATGTTGCTGTTAAATAAATTATTTTAAAAACATCTAGCGGTTGAATTAATAAACGCAGGCAAGCAGCGGGTACCTGCTAGTAATTATATAAAATTTGTTAGACCAGGCATATTTGGTGAGTCAAAAACCATAGTAAATAGCCAAATGTGCTAAAATATGAAAGGTGTTAGAGCATTGTTAGTAACGACAAAGACTTTTTTACTTCCGGGATGCCAGAATAGTCACGCTGGAGAAGAAAGTGTCATTCTTATTTTGACCATTACAAAGTACAGACAGATGCAATCCACAAGAGAGTGAAATTGCTAAATAATTACAGTTAAATCGGTGACATATCTGCAAATAGTGAGTGCGTGAGTAAACTAAGAACCAGCCTGCTAATATTCCACTGATGTGCAACCAAATATAAGAACAAGAAAAAGAAATAACAGAAAAAAATATTAAAATACTACTAACAAGTGAGTGTTAAACTCCCTTGCCAGGTGATATTGCGTCTTAGTGATTAAATTACAGTATCACAAATGCTTTACATCGTCCAGTTTTACAACTAAACAGAAAGTGTAATTAAGTGCACATACAGATTAATCCCAACTCAGTGTTACTAAAGACATTAATTATTTTAAGAAGAAAGACACTCGCTAGTACAGAACTATAACTTGTCAAGTATTATTTATTTGTAAAATAACTAGAAACAATTCTTAATCCTGCTTGAAAAATTAACTTAATAAATCCAACTAGCACCAAAGACGAGAGACTGAAGAACTAGGTTACAGTTTTAATTAACGAATGGTCATTGCTGCCATCTAGTTGAAACAGTTTGAACTTTTAATTTGTTATAGAAATTTTTTTTTATTATATGTCATAATATGTACAACTAGGAAGATTAAGTAATAAAATAACTTCGTTGTATTGAGAATTTACAGACTATTTGAAATTAATATTTTTTAAAACAATACATACAAAATCACAATTCCCTTACCTGTATCTGGCCAGAGTCTTCACGTGAACTCGTACCTATAAGTGATTTAGGGTTAAGTGTTCTTTAATAAACTACACTCTCAATTTCGGCATTAGATAGTTATACTTTATTCAACAATTCTTTTTTAAATTTTACTGGCTTTTCATTTATTTCTCCTCAAAACTATCATTGATTCTTTTAATTACCTTCCAAGAATTACCAACAAAACATATTGATTTACTTATTCTGATAACTAATTCAAATATTTTTTATTACTTTTGAACTGTTTTTTCTCGGAGTTATACTCCAAACAATATTTAAGTCAAATATACATATGACACGTACTATCAAATTTTAATATTCCTTCTGGGAATACTTCTTACTGAACAAAAAATATAATACGGTAGCTTAGCTTAATCTATAACCAAGGCGACCCAGCATTCCCCACGCTCACACTCATTCGGTTATTATATTTAAATTGTCCCCTTTTACTTTAAATTTAGCGCTTTCTGTTATAATTTAAAAGTTTTAATTTTCATTAATATTGAATGAATAGTATACGGTTACGTCTCACGGTGTTCCTGTTGACCACGTACTGTCTCCACTAATTGTCCAAAGGTAGTTCTTACAATTTGTTTTTACGTCACTGATGATTTACGATTGTTATACCTCCTGTCCACTGTATTTACTGTTAAAAAACACACATTTTAGGTTTTATTATTTTTTTTCGGCTCGCGAGGACTCCGGGGTTTGCACTGATCGCCGCCTCCGTTATATAATACCAGACACTGTTATTTTACATTTCTATATGCTGGTTATACTAAAAGTGTGTCCAGCCGGCGAACCCACACACTACCCACGTCCGTTGCGTTAAGATGTTATTAGCCGACTGCCTGTGTTCTCAGCACACTGGGCGAGAAAAAATGTACCTGTCCGTGCCGTTAGCGTGAGAACGTTGGCCGCCTGAGCGCGCACTTATGGGCGAATACGCGCCCTCGCTGCTAATCTGCATTCCAATGCCGAGCCGTACCAGCCTCGAAGATATACTCTATTCACCAAATATTCTTTGATGGAATAAAATTGAAAAGATTAAAATTATAAAAACTCGTGGGTTTGTACCGTTACAGTATAAAGTCTATAATGTTTTATGTACTGCAGCCCTGAGATCCAAGAGTTATTACTTCATGCTGTAAAACAGACAAATTCCAATAAATAAAGAACCCAAATCTTTAACAGCAGTGCAATAAATGTGTGTGTGTGTGTCTAATTGTCTCTTCAGACTTTCAAAAATATCAGGCTGTGTGAAAATCACAAAGGTGTTTATTGCGTTAAAATGTATATATACTTTTGTGTTGCTTAGAATTTTCTCTTTGATTCCATATGTCATAATATAACTTTTATTTCTGGTAAAGTGGTAAACAAGAGAGAAACTAAACAATGCACGATATTGTATTGGAGCCGAAACAATAGTTACAAGATGCATTTACTGAATGGTCTCACTTGGAATGACAGTGGTATAAAATTTAATTGTTTACCCTCCATTTCTACTCCTTTAAGAATCATGTTTGTGTTAAATTGTTAACTGTACTTTATATATAATAAATTTTCTTTTTTCTTTTTATATACTTAATGGTTGAAGGTCTGCTTTTTGTAACTTGAAGTAATCAGAACAAATAATAGTTGTTCGGGTGAATTTCGGCGAATGTGTTTTGCAAATGGTATCGAGCATGTAACCACTTCCCCTTACTACCCACAGCCATCCCACGCGGAGAGATTCAACAGGAATCTCAAGTCCGCGCTTATTGCTTACCACGCTGAGCAACAAAACACCTGGGACCAGAATCTTAAGTGGTTACAACTAGCTTTCAACACGGCCCTCCATGAGAGTCATAAGGCCGTTCTCTTTGAAATTATGTTTGGATTCTCGCCCGCACTTCCATTGACTAACTTGTGGAAAATAAAAGATCTTCTGCCCAGTGAGCCAAATAGTAGGACGGCAGATAGGTGGAAAGAGGCTCGGAAGAATCTGCTGCAAGCACACAAGTGCGTCCGTCATCGATATAATCGGGGGCGAATTCCCAACCCCTTTAAGCTAGGGGACTGGGTCTACTGCCAGAGCCACCCAATCAGCTCAGCCACAGCATCCTGAGATTTACGGCACCTGTTACGGTGAAGTTGGGGGAGCCTGGGAGTGATTTAGAAAAGATAACCACTCACATATCAAAACTGAAGTCTTGTCATAAAGCATGAGTATGTGAGTGGGGCGGGGAGAACGTTCCCCTAGTTGAAGCTTAGGTTGGCACCGGGATTTCAGTTCGTGTGCGGTGGCCCTTAAGAGGTCAGAATTCAGAGAGGGTGCACCCGATTCTTGGCTTTCTTCTTTTCTCCTTCTATCTCTTGTCACTGTATGCTGACCCTGATCAAGTCAGCATGCAGTACCGCGCACTTACACAGATACACTCACGCACACATGCAACTACACACCCCACTTCTTCCTTCTTCTTTCTTCGTTTTCTCTCTGAGCCTCTGTCTTCCTGAGAGCGAGTTTTCTCTGAGAATTCCTGGCAATGCTACGTTGGTGATATGTAAGTAAAGGTCTAGAGGACCGGGGTCCTAGACTATGTGTCAGCCGTTTTGAGTTCTGTCAGCAACCATGTTGCCCTTTTGGGGTGAGGGCGTGCCGTCATAATTAAATTGAATTACTAGGCGAGCATTAAGTTCAGTAGTGCCATCCGTATTTCGCGCCAGCTGTCGGCTGGTAGCGATATGCCTACTGAATTTCGTCGCGCGGGAGCTGGGAGCAGTGTGCGCTGTATTATTGTTCGCTGCTGACGTGATCGAGTCAGCGCTGCACAGCTGTTTCGCTTGTCTCCTCGTGGTTGCGAGCGGAGGTTTTTTCGTATTTGCCCATCAGGACGCTTCTCTTTCACATCTCCTCCGGCGGCGACCTCATTGTTTGATTGGCAAGATTGTACCCTACTATGAGTCAGTAATTCAGTAGTGCATCTCTGGTAAGCTTATTTATATATTTTGATTGCTTGTTAATAATTGTATGTGTGTCAATATGTAATTATTCGCTGATGCAAGCTGATTAAGGAATGTGCGTGTGACCATTTTCTCGTTGCTGCCTGAATCCAAGCCACGTGGTAATATTTGATTAAGAAGGTTAAATAGTGTGAATTACTAATTAAATATGTATAAAAAGAATTGTAGTAAGAAGATGTAAGCTTAAAGTCAGTAAAAGTATCAATTTAACCTAATGCAAGCCATGTGGCCACTTATATTAATTGTATTAGTTGTATAAATTCACACAGATTCGAATAGCACTCAAGAGAGTATAATGTTTAAAAGGCAATAGCACTACAGCAAATAAAATAGTATAAATAGAATGTAGCAACATTATGATATTTTACAATACTACCAACTTTTACTGTTCAAGCTTGTGTAGCGTAGGGTTATTGTATATCAAGTATAGTGAGTTCATGAATTGGATTGTGTGTGTGTGTTCTGAGTTGAGTCAAGGGAGTTTGTGCTATTATTGTGTGACGGCATACTACAGACAAAAACTGTTTTAGGGTTTCCCGAAACGCCAGGAATCGGGATGGAACTGCTGATGATACCGTCATCCTTCGCCAGCAGCCAAGCCTTGCTGAGAATGGCCTCCCATCATCGTCGGAAGGACGAAGGCCCAGAATAAGAAGGAAAACCCCAGTCAGAAGTTTATCAATTGCTACTATCCTGGACTCCAGCCCCATCATTGGTAGACACCCAACAACAGGTGAAACACATCCACTTATTTTTTCAACTTGAGCTACACAAACAGCATTTCTGTGCCATACACATTTCCCTTAGTCATGATAATAATTGAAAGTGTTGTTTTTAACAAGTTCAGGATTATATCTGTACAAACACTCTCAGAATTTCAGAAATTTTAAGTATCTAAGTGCTATTGGTGTTTCAATTACTTTTTCTTAAAAATCATTAAGACTGTTTGTAAAGGAAGTAACATTCATACATAAATTGTATTCTTTAATAATAATAATAGTAATTGAAAGTTTGTTTTATAACAAATTCAGGATCAGATCTGTACATGCACTTGCATGTCAGGAATTTTAAGCATATAGTGCTACTGCTGTTTTAATTATTTTCTTAACATCACTATGGCTGTTTTGTAAGGGAGACAAATATTCATCCATAGATTGTGTTTTTCTTGAATAATTATAATAATTGAAAGTTGGGTTTTGACTGGTTATGATCATATCGCTCCTGGCACGTTCATGATGCCCGAAGTTTAAGGAATCTACTGCCCTTACTGTTTTAAATACATTTCTTATTTGCTACATTAATCAGGGTTTTAGAAAAGAAAGTATGTATTTTGGATAAATTGGTAACTTATATTTTTCCACTTATAATATCAAAAATTGCCTTGATCATATTATGAAGTACTTGACCATTCATGATTCCGGCTTTCAAACATTTTATTGTCATGTCTTGGATTATTTTTTCTCTAGTTTTTAAAAATTTGTTGTTATAATTATTTTGTCTAGGTTGAAATGTATTTTACATATATGTGTTGACTTTAATATAAATTGTTACATTGAATGGAGTCTCTCATTGAAAGTCCTGTCACACTAGGCTCAGTGCATTTTATGCTTCTACCTAGACCATGCGTCTAGTTTTCAATAAATAAGTTATGCCACCCAGAAAAAAAAAATTTTTTATAAAAAAAAAATTCCAAAACTTCTGGATGATGTTTCAATGGCAGCAGAGCGTGGTTTTGAGAAAATCATTCAATAAATAACAAAGTGAAAGAAAATAAATATATTTTGTGTTATATATACACAGCATTTTCAGTTCTAGATATCTAGATGTCTACTTATTTTTTAATCTATTTAGATAGTTAAATACAATTAATGGAAATTCTCATTTACATTTCTGGATGTGCTTCATCGAACATCCTCTTAGCATAATTAAGCCAGATAAATAATTCCACATTACTGATGTTTGTTAAAGTAATAAATGAGTTGTCATTCTGTACTTTAGTACAGATGATTCCATACACATAGTGCAACTCATCGTGAACAAACGTTAAGCCTCCTCCACTGTCCCCTTTAGCAGCACCAGTACCTACAAAAGAAATCTATTCAAACACTAAATATGACTTGTAAAATATTACTATATATTCTTAAGTAGAAGAATCATGACAGTTTAAAATAAGCTACAAATTTTAATATGTATGTTTTAACAGAATTCATCTTTCTAAAGAATCCTTATCTTCTGAAAGTCATAAAACTTTTAGAAAAAATCTATACATGCTTTTGCCGTTTTCAGCCAAATTGATCAGGACTTCTACCAATCTAACCCAATCAATCACGTGCTATGGGTTTTGACCAATCAGAGGCTCCAATTTTCATTCGGATTGGTTATTCGCGAACGAAGCTTCAGCCAGTTCTCCCTAACAGCTCAGCCTTAACAGGCGTTGTCTCTGTGCGAGTTTGTCGTATCAGTATATGTTCTACATAAGGGTTATGAGTATGGAATCTTAGCAACGAGTTGCCCGTTTGCTAAAATCCATTTGGGTACTAGAACTAAAATAAATTAAATTATTAATTAAATAGTACTCTATCGTGTTAGTGAAGATTTTCATAGGGTCAGGTGTATTTACCATAATACATCTGTGTGAACGCGAGGACACATCAAGACTCTGGTATTGTTGTGTTTTAATACTATGCCTTCTATTTGTTCTGTTGCTATATATATATATATATATATATATATAATGAATAAATACAAACATGTCACGAAAGTCTAGCCCATGTGTCAGCATTAAAATGTAACTGGAAATGTTATTGAAGATTTCACCATCAATAATATGTATAGGAGGATTAAAACCGTCTTAAAAAGGTGTCACTATTGCCAGACCGCTAGACATCCAAATTTACATACCTATGTATCTATGCAAAGCATCAGAGCAAAGGAGAAAGGGGAGTTGTTAGCTCTGGACTTCTTGGGTCCGCTGCCACGATCAAGTCTGGGTGTTAGGCACATTCTTGTATGTGTAGATGTGTTTACCAAGGCTGTCCAGTTATACGCTATTATGCGACCCACCACAAAGACTGTTCTGAAGATAATACTGCAAAGGTATGTACCCACATATGGTCACGTAAAGAAGATAATTACGGATCAAGCCAAACAATTTAGGAATAAGCTATGGTCTGAAACGTTAATGCAGCAAGGAATAAAACCCATGCTCACATCAATTAGGCATCCTCAGGGTAACTTTGCCGAGCGTGTTAATAGGGTAACCTTGCCGAGCGTGTTAATAAAGAGTTGGACAAGTATATGCGTATATATTGTCATTAAGTCCAACGGACTGTATGACACGGCCATACGCGTGTTGGAACAACACATAGATAAAGGTAGAGATAGTGCGACGCGTAACGGTTAGTCGCCTGCAAGTTCCGATACGATGCGCATCGTGTAGTTGTGTAATTGTATACACGCGGTATGTGCGAGTGAAACTTTTTATTTATTTCTTATTAAGTTGACGTACTCCATGTGAGTGATTCTTGTTTTTTATCAACCTGATGATGGGACCATGAGTCCCGAAACGCGTAGTTTTTAAAGAAACATTGAAGTTGCAAGGAGGAGCACCAGCGTACTTGGATACACAAGGTAATATTACATATAGTTAGTTATATGCAACTTGGAGACCACAACACAATATGTATATATTGTCATGATCAGCATAACAAATGGGCTGAATACTTGTCGTTCTTTGAGAAATCTATTAATGAAAATTATAGTGAAGCTACTGGATACCCACCAATTGAATTGGGAGAAGGGCAGAAACCAACTAGACTTTGGAAGAACTTCGTTAGTAAACCTGAAAATCAGAATCTACCCTATACCTATAAGTCAAAAATTAGATAACGCAAGAAATAGGATAAAATATAAGGGTATGAAGAGGGTAGAGAGATTCAATTGAACACACAAGTTAGTGGAATTTAAAGTTGGAGATATGGTATTGATACGAAGTAATCCAGTAGGGAAGAGAATAGACAACACCGCCAAAAAGTTCTTTACATTATACGAAGGCCCCTATGTTCTACAAACAAGACGAGGAGCACAAACCTTTATAGTATGACGCTGAAAGACAAAAAGAAATTGGCAAATATCATGCTTCATCGATGAGGAAATATTTCCAGTAAAAAAAAAAATAAATAAAATAACTGGATTAGTATAATTGATTCTCTTAATGCAGGAATGCATATAGAGAGAGAGGGAAACAGAAAGAAGGAAATATAAGCTGGCCAAATGTACAGTGAACTAGTGTGTCTTTTAACACAACAATACAATAGGAGGATGTAAGTACTGTTTGTATAGGGGGAAGTAATTTTGTCGCCCGCCGCAAAGGGGTTTGTTCTTACATACCGATAAAATATTTACTTTTATAAGTTTTTAAAAACCAATTGTAATGTAGATAATAAGATGTAATTGTAATTATAAGGTACATGTGTGTGTGTGTGTGTGTGTGTGTGTGTGTGTGTGTGTGTGTGTGTGAGAGGAATATATGCAACAATACATATATTTGCACATTTGCCCAGGGCAGTATGTTTTGTAAATAATTAGTGTAAAAAAGAATACGACAAACAGTTTTAAACAATTTTGTACGGGAGAATACAGGCTGGGGCCTGTCGAAAGTGACACCTGCTTCGGTAGTATAGAATACAGCGTTTGTGTGTAACGCAAGCTATGACAGGAAAATATGGGGTGTTGTTATGGCTGTAATCAAGTTTTAACCGGATTAAAATAAACTAATTAATACGTTTTAAACCTGTGAACAAAGGCTTACCCCAATTATAAAGACACCATTAATTAAGAAATTTTTAACAAGTATGGTGTATATACCAAAAAGTGATTTGTAATTAAAAGGACGCTTTGCACGAACTGACAATAGCTAACATGTCGAAAACAGTCCTGAACCTGTCAGATCACCATCCAGTATAAATACCACCAGCAATTTTGGGCTGGTCTCAGACTTAAGAAATCTTAACACAATGTCACACTGCCGGTTTACCGACCGATCAGGACCACACACACCAAGACGTATGGACAACGATCGCAGCATCAGCATAATCATCATCATCATCAAATTCTCAGGATTCTGGATGCACGCACACACACATGCGCGCGCGCGCACGCATGCACGCAACAGTAACGGCAGATGTGTGCAGGTGATAAAAATCTTTTTTCATTACTAGTCAATTATAAAGACAAATCAAACACACTGGAGCAAAATGGAGTTTATGAAATATACTGTGCAGAATGCGATGCTATTTATATCGGACAATGTGGTCGTGCTCTGAAAAATTGCATTTCTGAACATAAGAAGGCGATTTTAACCAATACAGGTTTTGCAGATCATTGCATACAACACCATCACTTCATAGATACAAAAAACATAACACTACTCCACAACATACAAAAAGGTAAAAAATTGTAAAAAAAAAAAGGTAAAAAAGGTTAGAAATTCTAGAAATTAAAAAAGGTTAGAAATTCTAGAAATTAAAAAAGCAATAAAAAATAACAAAAATTTAACAAATTAACAAACTGAATTCTGTGTATCCCCTTTATTAAAAGCTGTTATTTAGTTTAGTTAATTATATATTTTGCATACAGATTATATTTAGTTTAGTTAATTTTATATTTTACATTCAGGTTATATTTAGTTTTTACAGACACTTGACCTTCTCTTAGCTCCTGCAATCCCCTCCACATCTTCAACCCTCGCATATGTTCCCTAACACATGCCTTAACCAGATGTCCACCTTACATCCTGTCTTTAGCCTTCATTCATCTCTTTGACAATGACTTGAAGAAGTCAAAACAGCTGTCAAGAGTAAATAAAATCTGTGAAACTTACCAAGTGGTTTTATATATTTTACAAAACCTTTCACCAAGTGCCCAACGAGTCATCAATTAATATTGTGAACATTTATAAGAGTTACTAGTTATTTTATAAAAAATATTACAATCACAAATGAAGTATAAATGAAGTTATGAATGAGTTTCATAAACAGACCTGTTATGAGTTGTTAATTAAAAAGTATAAATTACACACTTAAAATTTTGATTTTAAAATCAATTACTTGAAATACAGTAATATATTTAATACTTATAGGAAACGCTCATCCAAACCTGTTAAAACAATGTGGGGTGAAATAAGAGTTCCTCCACACGTTTGTTGCCATCGTTTAGAAGCATTTCTCTGATAAAACACCTACATGCCATGGCAATTCACTATATTTTGCAACAGAACCATCCACAATAAGAGGATTATTTATACCTTGTGTGTTTGTCTTTCCGCAACCTGCAAATTATACAAAATGTCTTAAACACTAGAAAATGAAAGTACATATACAAATTTTATTTTCAGTCATTCCATATTTTACAATATAAACACTAAAAGTGAAGCTAGTTTATGGTAAAAAAATATATATAATATAAAGCTTTTCTATGAAGTACTGAATTTGTGAAGTATTGCCCAAATTAAGTCACACTGATAATTTTCTCAACAAGACCTTTTTGGCAAGATGGAGGATATTTTTACAACCCAATTAACAGAACCACAAACATATTGTAATATAGGTTAGTATTAAAGAACAGATAATTATTACAAATTTTGTTAAACACTGAATGTTTTTGTACAAGTACTTACTTTTTAACAATAAATTAATAAATAAACTTTATTTATTTACTATGCATCTTTAGGCTCTTGTAGCCGCCATGTTGTCTACTACGAACTTAAAATTATACTTACCGGGTCCAGGTTTCGTATCAGCGAACCGGAAGATCAGAATTGGTTATTTGAAATTAAACATATTGGTTGCTTTCATACACATCTTATTTTTTTATTTCCTCAAAACAATTCAATTGCATTTAAACAAACAACAGACTCTGGGCTCAGAGGAAATTTTTAAGGTAAGTGGAAGACAAATAATTCTGTGATTTAAATATATTTAATGTATTGATAATTAATTAACATCACAATTGGCGCCCGAACAGGGACAGTTTTTATAAATTGAAAATAAAATATAAAGACCACACCTACAAGTAAAATGCAAGTTTGATTTGATGGTTAAGTAACTACGTAAAAATTACGTAGCACATATAAAATAGTACATCAATGTTCAGAGGTTAAGAGTTAAGTGGTAGATGTTTTTTAGGTAAGAAAATTTAAAGTAATAAACTTATAAATATGGCAGGAAATGATGAAAGCAATATGAATGAAATGACTAGTGTAGATAATTGTGATGAATCAAATATTATGAGTAATTTTGAGATACATTCGACTCCAAGTGCGAGTCAAGATACAATAATAGAGCTAAATATAACAGATCAAAGCAATGTGACTGAGGACTCGGGAGTCCAGTTAACTACCACCTCAACAAAATGTAATAACAAATTAGATGACGATATAATGAGTATATTACGAACCATATCAATGGATATTCATGAACAGAAAAACGAAATCAAAGAAATTAAAAGTAGTTTCAATGAGAAATTAGATGAACAGAATAGTCGATTCAATGAACAAAATATTAAATTTGATATTATAATAGTCGTTTTGATGAAATAAATACACAAAATGCTAAGTTTGAGGTTAATATGAATAAGCGTCTGAATGAGATGGACGAATGCTTTAACACATTTAAGGAACAAATTAAAAACAAAGCAAATCAAATAATTAATAACAAGGTAAGTGATGACTGTAAAACAAGTGAAAATTATGATATGTGTAAAAACTTGGTATTAGAGAGTAAGGTGATTAAGGAAGATGTTGAAATAGAATTTAGTAACGAAGTGTTGTTAGCGAGTGCTGATGAAAGTGTGAGAGAGTGTAATGAAAATTTAGAGGGGCAAGGGCAAAATTTCCCCAAGTTTATAGTGAAACAGAGGTTTCACAGGTTGTTGATGAGGACAGAGCTTCCTCCAGTAGTTATGTGGGAGAAGACATGGTGTCTCAAAATGGTCCCTTTATTTTTTGTGATGATCTTGGAAGTGCCAAGACATACAGTAAGTTTGTGTGGCCCTTTGCATGGAATGAGATAGTTCAGGGGGGTAGTGACAGGTGTTATGATGATGAAAGATGTTTTGAGAGAGAGTTGTGTGCCGATAGGGAGATAATAATATATCAGTTAAAGAGAAAATATAATGAGTTGAAAGAGAGGTTAGAAGTGGTGAAGATAAATGATATAAAATACTTACCTTGTAAAATAGAGATTGATAATTATTTTGATGATACCTGTACAAATAATAATAACTTACCTGATGTTTTAATGAGTATAGTAAATGAATACGATGAGAAAATAAATTACTTGATGTTGAATAAAAATACTTACGGAGACAGAATTGAAATCCCAAATGTAGACCGGTTTTATGAATCAATAGGTAATAATGGTGTCAAATATTATGTTAATAAGGGTTATTATAATAATAATAATAATAATAAATTGAGTGTGAGTAAGAATGAGAAGTGCTACAAAAAAGTAAGACTATTATACAACGATGGCAGTTAGATAAGAAATCAATAAATGGACATTTTAAATATATTAAATATTTTAATGTATGGTTATGACCTTGCTGAATTTGGAAATGAAGTGTGGTAAAATTGAAAAATTAATGATGAAGATTTGTAAATAAATTTTAGTGCAATTAACTGTGTTTGTATTGTAACAAGTATGTAATGAAAACAATGTGTATGTAGTAGAAATTGATTTTAATAATAATAATAATATTTTATCAGACAAAATAAATAATGAGTTGGTAATTAACGAATTGTAATTGTTGGGAGTAAGGTAATTAAAAATATTGTATTCCAATAATTGATGAAACTAAAATAATTTGAGGTGTTTAAACATTTTTGACCGATTTACACTGTTATATAATTGAATTTTGATGATGAATTTAAATTATTTTGAGATGTGAATTTGATAATAATAAATAAATGTTAAATTGTATTTAGTTTATGGAATCATATTATCGTTATTGTTTCAGAAGGTACATGGAGTTATTGGTGTTGATATTTTGTGTTTATGACAGTGTATGAGTCAAACAGTAAGTATGAATTTTATAATGCAATTTAAATAAAGTAAAATGTTCAATGTCCAAATAGCAAATTTTAAATGAAATGTTATAAAGAAAAATTTTTGAAAAGTTAATGATATAGTAAATGAGAAATAATTGATAATTAATTAATAGAAGTTCAATTAAAATTAAAATATGTTTATAATTTTATGTGCAAATATAAGGGTGTAAGGTGTGTAAGTTCTGATCAAACTTAAATGTGAATTGTTTGTTTAATGGAATAGTCGCCATGTTAATTATGAGTGTATTGTATGTATTATATTAAGAAATCAATCAAGTAATTAATATACCCAAACATATAAGAGTTCACCTTACGTGAATTGCAGTAACGGTGTCAGTGTTGGCCTTATATGTCTTTTGGTAGTTTTCCCACATTTCGGGCGGTCACGGTTTCACCAGGCCCTGGCCGTGGAATTATGTAAGTAGTTACAAAATTGGTGAATTTTGAAGTTGAACCAGGGGGTAACCGGGGAAACTACATAACTATGGAACAGCGGCTATCGTCGAAGGTGTCGATAGCGCTGTCTTTAAGGGTGTGTGAATCATTTTAGTAGGATTACTGGTGTCCTCGGACATCAGTAATGCCGAATTTTTATGTAATGCTGAACCAAGAACGGTATAGTCAGCGATTATACCTTATACATGTAACTTCAGTTCTTGGGGATGCAAATGGATGCCACAGTCCACCATGAGAAAACAATAGTGTGTGTGGTAAAGGAGCTGGCAGTTACAAGCCAGGGGCACAGATATAGCATCTGTGCACAAGGTAAATACCTAGACCGACCGGCAGGTGGTTTACCTAATTGTAACTGGGTAAAGGGGGGATTTTAAGTGACGATGTAGTGGGAGTGTAGCTGTAAATTGCAGTGAGAGGGTGACGACCTCTGTAAACAGCGGGCGGTCAACTTATAACACGACTCTATAGAGAGAGTTGGGGGTTGACAATCCATAGAGCTGTTCAGTAACTGTTGCTATGACTATGTCTCAATGAGTAGAGATTTATATCCCTATGAGAGCAAAACCATTTTAAGTACCAGATATAACTTGTAATGAATTCAAATAACATTGTAGGATAACTATATAATTTTGTGTATGTGTATTAACTGTATGTAGTATGTTAGATATAAGGATTGTAAAAATATGTATTTCACATAATTGTAGAAGGTATCAGTAGTAAGGTCATTTACCTTGCCAAGAAAATCAGCTGATTGCTGAAATTATAAATGTATTACGTCACTTACAAATAATTTACAAACTTTTCAATGTAACTAAATGCCTGAATATAATTAATGTTTGAATATAATGATTTCAATGTGGTTAAAAGATTTTAATTTAAATGATGGAAGTAATTTGAGATAGTTAAGAATTTTAAATGGTTTGTAAAAGGTAGATTTTGGGTGATTATTATTGCGATAGGACATTTAGATCAGTCCAAGTTGAGTTTAAAAGGGGAGTTGAACAAAGTAAGATTGTTGTGAATTAATGTAATGTAGAATGTGAGATGTAATAGTGACACAGTAGCTATGGGGAAAATATGTAGAGTAATGATTGATATATTGAGTTAATAAGTAAATGGAAATATTTTGTAGTTGAAAGTGATGTACTGGGAGAGTAATTAGTTGATGGTGATTTTGTAAGGGGGTTGGTGTGATAAGGAGTCCTCAACGAAAAGCATTGTGGCAGGAAGGGACCGTTTAGCGCCGGAAAGGGTTACCTAGGTGGAGTCCAGGAACCAACATAAGGGAGTGAGCACTGGGAGGGGAACACACATCCTGAGTACAAAGGGGTAGAGAGTATTTTTTTTATATAGGGGTAGAATGATGCGATATGAGTTGAGTAGTAAGTTGGGGTTAGAGAATGATTAGTAGATGTTTTTGATAGAGGGGTGTCATATTAGATAAAAAGCTGTTTAATGAGTATTAGCGTCAGAGGGGGGAAGATTATATATAATTGCCAAGTTGTAAATCAAGTTATTATGAATATTGAGTCACCCAAACTAACTGAGAATGAAATGTTGAAGAAAGAAAGTCATAGTTAAAACATCATAATAACTGAAACAAGTGACAGATTTTAATAGAAGTTAAAAGTAATTAAAGCTATAAAATGTGTAAGTTTTGGTCAATTTAGATGAAAATTTTATTGTTTATTGTAATAATAACCATGTTAATTTTAAATGTCTTATTATGTTATATTGTATTGTGTTTGAAGATAAGAAATTTTAAAGATGTCTTATGTATAACCTATGTATGTCAAGGTCGTTGACTTGACCCAGGGAGATCAGCTGATGGTTGATGTTGTAGGTAAGACCTGTTTCTAGTAATTGATTGATGCTATTTTGTTTATTTTTAATTGAATTAAATATTTTTGTTTTCTGAAAATTGAAAAAGGAGGTTTTGGTAAATTTAAATTTTTTGAAAAAAAATAAATAAAATTTTGATTTTTATACCTGCCATATAGGTGATGTTTGAATTTCAAGTGTATTATTGTTTATGTGTATTGCTAGTGTTTTATTGAATTATATTGTTTAGAATATACGTGTAAACCAATGTTAAGAGTAAGTGAATTCATGTTTAATAAGGTATTCAATTTGTTTTCTTTAGGATTGTTATTAATATTGAAGAGAATTAATAGAGTTGATGGGTTCATGTAACAGATTGTTTTTTTTTTCGATTTTGAGGAAGTAACTTAAATGATTTTTTAATTTAACGATAAAGATTTTCTGAATTTTCAATAAAAGAATGTATTAATAAGTATATGTATGCGCCCAGTATTGCTGAAGGCGACCCAGTATGCATGACAAGGGGGGGTGGCATGTTGGAAGGTTAGGTGCGCTGTGGTGTGTGTCTGTTCGATTTTATGGTGTTGGGATCTCGAATAGAGAAGTCCAGTAATATCGTTCAGATGTGGCCATAGTCTCTGAGCTAGGGGGGTAGTTTACCCATAATGTGTAAGAACTAATGGGGGGTTGTTGGCACCATATCCTCACCGATCCTCTTAGGGGTTTAGCAATGAGATTTCTTCTGTTTCGGCAGAAGATCTCTCATTGGGGGGGTACTGTAACGGGGCTAAAAGTGGTATTATATTTTATTGTAATTGTATTCGGTTTTATTCAATTTATACGGGCCCAAAACAGCGAGTCACCTACATAAAACAGTTCAGTGTGTTAGATGCGGCGTGGTCAACAACAGGTTAATTCTAAGAATTCCAGTGCGCACATGCCTGTGCTTTCCGTTGGGGAGAAGAGAAAAAAACTTTGTAGCTGTACGTTGGAATGCATGTGTTTAACAACGCAATACAATTCTAAGAATTTCGGTGCCGGGTGACGCGCAAACACCAGCAGGCGCGCAACCGACGCCGAGAGGCCAAAAACAACATGGCCTGATTGTGAATTCTGTGTGCCATGTGCTCAGAAACACGACGGAAACATAACTAGAGACCACACCTTTTCAGTGACGTAAACCAGTGGACACCAGATTTCGTCGACGTCCAACACACGGGAGTTGCACTGTTTGAATGTGCGGTGACCGGGACTTTAGCATCAGAAGGCATTGATATCCGTCTTGTTCAAAAAAGTTGAGAAGTGGGGTTTTCTGTTAACCCTCGTGGCAGTGCTCAACCAACGCTTCGTCTGGCCAGACGAACTACCAAACGTGGAGCCTCAATAAAATTTAAAATTTAATTAGAAAAGCTATCCGGAGTAAAATGAAGCAGTAAAATAAATAGTGAGTGTAGTGGTTGACAGAAAAGAAGAAAACATGAAATAATAAAAATTTTGGGACACCGTAAGAGGGACTTGGTGTGAGACGCGCCACGCTTTCGGGGAGGACGCCACCAAAATACGTAACAGTACAAAATTAAATTATTTTTTTATGAGATCTCTAAAGTAAGTAAATGGTGTTGGGATAAATTAATGGAATGAGAGTAGAGTGTGCAGCAATCTGAGTCGTCTATAATAGAGTAAAAATAATTATGTTCATGTATTAAGAAATATATATTTGTCCGTATAAAAATGATTCAAGGTCTTGTTTATGTTTAAATACTAAAAGTTGTTGTTAATGATGTGAAGGCACAGAAGTTTAAGTCAACAGGAAATTTGAGTAACTTTGAGTAAAATTTTAAAAGTAAATAAATAAAATGTTGAAAGTTTAAAGAATAAAATAAAATTTGAATTGCTTCTCTTCATACATGCGAGTTGAGTCTGTTATTAATATAACCTTGCAATCATTCTTGCATTTCAACGTTCGTGTGACGCACTCTGGGCTGAGAGGAAATTTTTAAGGTAAGTGGAAGACAAATAATTCTGTGATTTAAATATATTTAATGTATTGATAATTAATTAACATCACAAGAGGGAGGTCGCCGCCTGGATTGGCAAGACAGCTGCCATGGTTCGGAAGTGCTAAAGGGCTTCTGGGCACAATGGGAATCTCTTGCCTTGGAAAACGGATTGCTGAAAAGGGCTTGGGAAAGTGCAGATGAATGAGTCGTGGTCATGCAGAAGATCAGGTTTGTTTGTAAAATCCAAAGCGCCATCGTGATGGCTCGCCTAAGCTTCAAAATAGGTGAGGGAGCCAGTGTTACGTAATATGGAACATTCTTGTACAGTCGATAGTGTCGTTTTACAAGCTTCTCAACTGGCGCAGCAGGTGTGTGTTTCTGGCAAGACCGTGCTGAAGTATCTTCAAGATTTTTCAAGGCCTTGTTACTGTCGCATTTTATGGAATCCTGCAGACTATAATTATCCAACACCTGCCGCTTGGAAGCCAGTTCATATGGGTGATTACTCAGTCCATTCAAGTGGTTATTAATGAAAAGTTATTATTGTGCGGGACTCTATTAATTGACATTATTATTGCAAGTGAACAAATTTAACTGAATTACTGCACCTTTATAGTCTTGTTCCCATCTTGTTGATTTCAAACTGTTCAATTGTGATTAATTAAAACTGGTGATTAGTAACTTAATTAGTGTCTTTATTTTGTTATCCACTGTACCACATGTCGATCAGCGAGACCGTCATAACAGTATTTTATATGATTTCACAAGGCATTTGATTCACCTCAGACTCACGCAGACTACTTTAATTTGCCAGATTCTGTAGAAAAAATGGAACTGTATTTATTACTCAATGTGCCAGTATATATAAATTTAAGTGCATAAATAACAGCACATTTTTACTAATGTTTTCCACTACCACTAATAACAACCAAGTTACTATCCTGAATAATGACACAGCAGGTTTATTTTCAAGGTTTTAGAGAATATAATGAAATCTCAATGATTGTTTCTGACAGGGATGGAAGTTCAAAATGATAACTATGAAAAAATAACAGTAGTAGAAAAATTCACAAAGAATTTGAAGTAGAGGATAATTGAATTGTATTTATTATAAGGCCTGTATTCTTGCAGTTTGTATGCCTTAGACCACTAAAAACCGTTCACCACAAATTAGCCAGTGCCACTGTGACCTTCAGAAACAGAAGGGTGGTTTAGGTAGAATTGGCTTATCATTGCCACATTCATAAAATATGCTGATATATTGCTCTCAAACCGACCACTGTTTTCCTTTGTCTCTTCTGAACTTGATATTTATATTCTGAAGAGAGATGAGGAAACCTTAGTAATAATCTCTCTCTCTCTCTCTCTCTCTCTCTCTCTCTCTCTCTCTCTCTCTCTCTCCCTCCCTCTTTCTGTGCCCTCTCTCCAAAAAATATTTCAAACATGTAAAACTATTTTTTTTTATGATCTGTTGAGGAAAGCTATATATGGCTTTTACTGTATAACAAATAACCACACACACACACACACACACACACACACACACGCGCGCGCACACGCGTTTGCACATTTGAATTTTATTAGTGTCATTTTTAAAACACTCATACTTTATTATGAATTCACTGAATACCTTATTTTCAATATTAATAACATCGCCAGTATGGTGCAATTGTGATAATTGACACACACAAATGCACACACACAAGTATTTATAAGTCAATTACAAATAAAGCCGAGTTTAAATTTATGTGGGGTATGCATATTGTTACGACAGTCTCACTGATGGTACAGTGGAAAACAAAATACAAGACACCAATTAAGTCACTAATCAAATTATTACAATTAACTGATTGTTTGTAATCAACAAGTTATTCAACAAGATTATATACTAGTACAATAATTCAAGTAAAAATTTGTTCATACGCAATAATAGTATCAACTAACAGTCTTGCACAATAATCACTTTACACTAATAGCCACTTGAAATGCACTGAGCAATCGCCCAATATGAACGATTAAGCGGCAGGTTTGGGCTACTTGTAGTCTACAGGGAACCGTAAAATGCGTCCTTAACAAGCAGTCCAAAATTCTAGAGGATACTTCAGTGTGGCCTTGGCAGAAACACATTGGCAGAGCTAGTCAAGAAGCTTGTAGAATGAAACCATGGAAACCACGAGAACGTTCTGTATTTTGTAACACTACCCCCTCCATAAGTCTGTTCACCCCAAACTAGTAAAGCATCTCTGAAGTAATACTTGGCCAGGTGATCTAGGTGGACAACCTTGAATTTTCGCTGTCCTTCCTCTTGAATCCAATAGACAACACTCTTTTTCACAGTGTAAGGTCCTTCCTGGTTAGTCTGAATTTTAAGTGAGCGACCTAGATGGCACTACGGGTTGAACAAACAAACCTGATCTTCTGAACTGGCCAGTCTCTTACCGTGCTACTTTAGTGGAATCCCTGCTAACACTCACTTCAAGACCAGATGACCCAAATACTATACTTCCTCCTGGAATAGAGAACACTTCTTCGATCTCAGCTTCAGTTGGGGACCGTGAATTCTAGTTAGAACTCCTTAAGGTTTTCCAAATGGTCTTCGAGTCTTTCTGATGACTATGTCATCCTCTAAATAAACAAGGCAAGCTTTACATATCAGGATTCATAGGACCAGATCCATCAATCTTTCGAATGTTGCTGGTGCATTACAGAGTCCAAATGGAATGGCTTTAAATAGGAATAGGCCACTTGGTGTCGAGAAAGTTGTCTTTTCCTTGTCTTCTTGATGAACACCCACTTGCCAATATACACTCTTCAGGTTGAATGTGGAAAACCACTGTGCTCCAGACAGTATGTCGAGTGTATCGTCACGTGAGGTAGTGGACAGCAATCTTTCTTTCTCACATCATTCAACATCTGGCAGTCTACACAGAAACGTAATCCACCGTCCTTCTTCACTACCAGCACTACCGGAGAAGACCAAGCACTTGACAAAATCTCAGCTGTTCTTTCTGTCAACGTGTCCTTTACCAAACAAGACATTACCTCTTGCTTAGCTAATGGAGGTTACCGAGGAATTATGGATATCAGTGTTGTATCTCTGGTATTGATGCGATGTTGTACCAGAGGTTCTTCCCAGTGACTGGCCCCAAATTGCAAAAGAATCTTTAAATTCATGTAAAAACTGTCTCGAGTTCTTTTCAAGGTTCTTACAGGTTTAACAAATATTTTTTCCATGACAATTCCAGGACATTTCCATGACAAAATCTAGATTTTCAAGGACACTCGCGGCACTCAAAATACACACTCGCGACATTCAAAATACCCAAAGTCAAAGATTTAATGATAAATAGTTTTATTTCTTGCATTGTATATAATTATATACAAACCTAAGATACATCTATATCAGTCAAGCTATTTTAAGTCAAAAATAAAAATATTTTTTTTATAAAATATCCCCAACCATAAGAGGCCGGTTGAAAACAAAATTTCAATGCACTTTACAAACTTTTCTTTTTAATTTTTGAATATAAGAATATTGCATTGAGTTTAATGTTGAAATAGGAAACTGGTTTGGCTGACATATAACTGAAAGACTCAAGAATTACAGGAATTATTATATTCATACATAACAACTAAGATCTTTAAAAGATAAAATGGGCAAGTCATTGAAATTTTGTTTCTGGATGGGGTATGGCCAAGGGAAAGTTTATTATTCAAAAACATCTTAATTAAAATCTTAATATCTTAAAGGTACCCTTCTTATTATTCTAGAACGACTTAACTACATCACGTTATTTTAGTCTTTAATTAAAGGAGGGAGATATCAGGCTACCGGTACTTAAATTGCTACAGTATTGCACAACTTAACATTCTTTGGATAGCTCAATAATCTCTTTGTTTATTTTTTCAACATCAGCTGCCATTTGAGTTGTCTTTAACCTAAAAGAATTTGATTTAGCCAGCAATGTAAAGTCTTTCTTGTTTTCAGCTTTCAGTGCCACTGCATCAGCTTCTTTTGTCATTGTCTCAATGGCATTTTCAAGATCCAACTTTCTTTTCTTCATAGACTTTAATTTTTCAGTTTTTGAAGTTCTTTTCTTGGTTTTTTCCTCTTTCTTCTTTTGGTCATCTAGATAGTTTTGATATCTCATTCTCGCAGATCGGGCATATGACAGAAGTTCTTTGGTAATAGGAACTTCATGTAAATCAACACTTTCCAATTCATCACACACCAATCGAAGAACTACCAAACTTTCTTCTTTGAAGTTTTCCACAACTATTTCTTTATTTAAAGAAAACCCTCGTTCAACCAAAGCCTGTCCGTGGGAGAGGGTTAAGACTATCTTAATAACCTTCCACAAATGGGAATATTGTTTCTTAGCCCCAATGACGTCATAGTAGAAGGAATCTATCCTGTCTTTGGACTTTTCAAACTTGCTGAACTCTGTTATTGGGCATTCTGTAAAAAGCAGCTTCAGTTCAGATAGAGCACTATCATAGTTTATTGGGAGCATAATTTTTCTTTTCTGAAGTTCTTGTAGTAATTTTGTGAAAGTTTCAATGGTTTTTGATTTATCTACTACCATTGACTTAGGTTCGAGACACCTGGCAAATCTGACGACTGGATATTTCAAGGGGTTCTTGTCTATTACTTTCTTTACTACAGCCTTCAAAAACATTTGGCATTCCAACTTAAACACCGACACTTCTTTTTCATTGACTTTCTTTTCTTTCTAAAGCTTGCTTAAGATTTCTCTGATGGCAAACCCTGTCTCAACTTTGTTAGAGAATTGCAGATTTTCTTTTTTATCAAAATCAACTGAACACAGAGCAAAATCAGTATTACTTTTATCAAGAACGTCCTTCTTAACAAATAGAGACATGAGGTTGTAGAGCAATTTCAAAACATCAATAGCTTGGAAACGTAACATAGACTCATCTGTTTGATAACCTTTCAGGTAAGGCTGCATTTGTTTGCCTACAAAAGAAAAGAAGCTAAGCTTGGCAACTACTAGAGGATCTTTAGTTGCCTCTTTTACAATCTGAAAAGATTTTGACACCACCTCAGACCGTGGTTTGTCTTTATAAGAGTCCATAAACTTTACTACAGAAGGCCAAATTGTTATGGCTCGGTCACTCACAGCTACATCCTCAACCCACCTTGTAGCACAAAATTTAAGTGGCATCAACCCAGTTTCATTGAGAGCTAAGAAATCGCTTCTCCTAGCAGGTGAATCTTTCAATATTTGCCACAATGCTCTCAAGAGGGTGGCTAAGTCCCAACCTGTATGCTCAGCTCCAACTTCAAAGGATCTGTGAAGAGTATGAATGCTACAGCTACCAATATCAATGAGCCGGGGGTATTCAGGGTACATGGTTTCTCTATTCATAATAAGATCCTTCAATGCTTTTAAATTTACATTTGGCCCGTCCATACCTATTTGAAGCAACTTTGCTGAATTCAATTTTTCCATGGCCCCTTGAAGAGCTTTGACTAAATCAGCGGCTTTGGCATGTCCCAGAAATTGAGAATCCAAGTATCTGCTTGTTACTATCTGCGCTTCTTCATCCCAAGACCTGATAATATCTACTTGATCTTTTTGAATAAACTTGTTTATACTGCCATCAAAGCACAACGAGAAAAATTCACACTTAGAAATGTGTTGATACAATTTGTCTTTAAAGTACTGTGCAATCCCAAAACAAAGTAAGTATGAACACTTAGTTGGTGCACATGAAAAGCTTTTGGCAATTTTACTGTCAGGAAACATTGCTGAAAAAAGGTTGTTGAGGCCATTGCAAGAATTTTTTGGTAAAAACAAATGGAAATATTTTGACAAACTAGCTTCTTTGATTCTGTTGATCACCCAACCATCCTCCCATATTTAGCACATGAACTGCTGTCAATTAACTTGTATACAAGAAAACATAATTTTTCTGGGACGTGAGTGAAAAAACATCCTTTTCAACTCTTAGCAATAATATGAAGAAAATTCCATGACAAAAAACAAAAATCCATGACAAATCAGAAAATTCCATGACATTTCCAGGTATTCCAGGACATTTATCAAATTTCAGGTATTCCAGGTTTTCCAGGACGCGTATGAACCCTGCTTTTACCTCACCACTTAAGGGATCGTTAGAAGTTCTGTACAGCAATTCTTGAAGTTCCTCTGATAATTTGAAAGTGTCTGAACCACTGGATCTTTGTTGTGACATTCCGGCTACACAGGCCACAGGAGACATTTTACGTAGGAGTGTAGTGCTTTATAAAGTGACAGTTTGGTCCAAAATATTCCCCACTCTAATAGGTGCATATCCAGTTCCATCAGCTTTTATAAACTTCTGACAATTAGTATGCCCGGCGTGCTGAGTACCTGGGGGCTATTTATAGTCTACCAGTGCCAGTCAGCAACGGTCAGTACTGAGCTAATTTTTTTTTGAAAAACTGAATATAGAAAATGTTAAATGCTAAATATGGGGGTGTCGCATAAATCAATGCTAGTTTACAAAATGGTGTACAGCGTACACGCTGTGATCTATTTATAAATTTCTGACACTGTTATCTATCGCAAAAGTTTATAAAATTGTTTCTGACACTTATGACGAGTAACTAATTTGTCTGGCTTTTGCTTCGTGATTATGCAGCAACTAGCACCGTAAGTTATTAGGTAAAAATGTTACTTGGCAATCCAGATAAACCCTTTTGCAACCTGCTGTATCTGGTCGCTACGGCTGCGTGTTCCTCCATACCTGGTCTGAACCACTGCTATGTCTGTGCTGGAAGATCGTGTAAAACTGTAAGAAGTTCGTGTTCTCGTGTCTTCTGTCCGGAACGTTGAACCAAGTTTTGAACTTGGTTATTGAGGCTCCCATACTTGACGAAAGTCCGGCGACGGGCCGCTCAGCTCACAGCGTTTGATGAGAGACTCACGAGATTTAACAAAGCACGATAAGGTTAGTAAAAGGGAGGGCGTGACGTCAGTGCGTCGAGCAAGGTACAATTCACGGATTGTTGCATTCGGCGGAAGACGAATGATTGCAACAACAGTTTGCTCAAGTCTTAAGGTTATACAGTTATGAAAGTGTCATGTTTAATAAGGAGTAAAGATATTTGAATAAATTTAACTGTAAACAGAAATAAACTGTAAGATCTATTCCATGCAAAAATAAAATGACGGATTAATTAACTATTAAAAAAATTGTGTAACAGTAACTACATTTTTATTGTTTAGTTGACAATAATGTCTGTGGCTATAAATAAATTATTCAATGAAATCCACTGTAAAATTTGCAAAATTGTAAATTTGACTCACAAGTTGAGGAGACAAGATGATGTTGTACCACTACAGTTAATATTGAGTGTGATGCATACATAATTTGTGCATATGTGAATGAACTCAGAACATCTTAGCAAAAAATTCAGACTATCATCAAACATCATACTATAATTAATGTACTCATTTACTTCCTTTAATTACTTATTTTTAACTTTCCTGTTGGTATTATGTAAATCAGAGCAACTGTGACATGAAAATTAACATCGAATAAACTCGTTAAATGATTGTTGTTTGCTGATAAGCTTAATCAATAAATTATGCTTTTCATTATTGATTTGATTTTAAAAATTTAATATAACACAATTGAATTGTATTTTACATTAGACAGTAGAGTGAATGTTAGTTTGCATTCATATATATTTATATAAATGTTCCCAGTTATTGGTACATGCATTTTTAGTTGGTTTGATCAGCGACATGTTAGAGAAATTTCTGTACGTAAGTTTTACCTGGTTGACAATAAAACCGTTCATAACTCCACTGGCCACTGTCTTGGCAGAATATTTCTGTATATGTTGGTTTACATTTGGCTTTTGCTTGTGTCCAGGATGCATTGGCTTGCTACAGTCAATATTATCTCCTCCATTAAAACATACTACAGCTACACTTGATGAAACCAGAGGTGAACATATTTCTGAAAAAATTAATGAATGTCAAAATTATGTTAACATTTGAGAAGGAAAGTAAATTATTCCTATTAGACTTAATGTGTTATGTGAATATAAAAACACGTGAATATATGTTGGTGTACATAAGTATACCAATTTTTATCTGAATTCATCCAGATTACATTAAGAATATTCATTGTCATAAGAAATCTGTAAGTATAATAAAACTATTATGAACAACTTTGCAGAAACATTGAAGGTTTATGTAATGCCCTGCAGAACCCATACTTATAAACCTCTATAAAACATTAAGAATATAATTTGTAATCCAATATAGCATATACAATAGTCTGACTTTGTTAATGTTTATATGTTTTCGTGTTTCCTCTCCACATTGAAACTGTAACTCCCTTTGGGACATCAAAATACAGTAAATTACAGACCTTTATCTTATATTGGAGCATTACAGTATATTGTTACGATGGTCTCACTGATCGTCGTAAGGTACAGTGGAAAACAAAATACAGACACCAATGAAGTCACTAATAACCAGCTGTAATTAATCACAAATGTCAACTATAAAGATTTCCGCATTAATTATAACATGTAACGGGGCAAAAGGGAGGGGTTTTATTTTATTAAATGGACCATTGCCTAAAGGTAGAGGAGGAGTGGTGTATATTTTTGTTGTTTTAGATACTTTTACCAAGTTTGTTAGGTTATACAGTGTAAAGAGAGCTACTAGCAAGGTGCTCAGCGAAAAGATCACCAAGGACTACATGATCAACGTAGGGAAGCCGAAGATAATTTTATCTGATCATGGACCACAGTTCATCAGCGGCAAGTGGAGACAGACTCTTGGCTGGGAAGGCATCATACCCAAACATATGGCAGTTTACCATCCACAGTCGAACCAGGCGGAGCGGGTGATGCGAGAAATCGGCAGGATATTCCAGGCGTATTGTCACTCCAAACACTCAGAGTGGCCTTTGTACGTGAAGAAAGTGGAGGATTGGTTGAATAGCACCACCCATGATTTGACAGGATTTACACCATACGAGCTAATCAAGGAAAACCGTCCACCCAGAATATTAGAACAACTGTTTGAATATCCACCGGAAGAAAGAGTTCTAGACAGAGATATAAAAATACAACTTGCAAACGAGAGTCTGCTCACCAAGGGAGAGAGGAGAAAGCAGAAACATGATGAAAAGGGTAAGTGGGTCTTAAGTATGAGATAGGGCAATTAGTATTGGTAAGGAGGCATGACTTGTCTAGTGCACAAGATAAAGAAATAAAAAAGTTTTTCCTCTTATATGAAGGACCTTATGAGATTATAGAAATAAAAATGGATAATGCATATGTACTATGTAATCAGGTAACACAGGAGATAGTGGGGACGCAAAATGCTACGAATTTAAAATTATATTGGTCTAGGTAAAATTTTGTTGAATTTTAACATGTTATTTATGTTTTCAGAAGGGACTCTCCCCCATTTTCGGGCGGTCACGACCTTACCAGTCCTGGCCGTGGTTTTTGGCACTTGGAGGCGGGCCATGGTTGGAGGATCTTCCTTCGGGTGGTGAAACAACGATGGTCCGGCTCCACCAAAATTGGTCAAGATTCGAAATTTACACCACATTTGAACGTGGAGGGGGAACGTGTATAAAATTATTTTATACACTCAAGGTGCAGCGGTCAGGTGTACCTGTCACGTACCTGCACTGCCTTCGAGTGTTTGTAAATAGTGGAGGCTATATATATATATATATATATATATATATATATATATATATAAGAAAGGCAGTGCATGCAAATTAAAATTTTAGTGTCAATGGCGAAACTGAATTTAGCCATTGACAACAGTTTCAGTGTAATCTGAAAAGATGAGTTTTGTGGCAAGGGGGTCGGAGGGAAAATAGACAGCGGGTTGGAATAAACGGTAGGAGAAGGGGGGTAGGTTTGGTTTAGAGGGGGAACATGAATTCACGTAGTGGATCTATTTTGCCTCCAATTTTCCCTTACAGCAAAACCCCGTCTTTCAGGACGATTACTGCCTTACTACCGCTTATAGTAATAAGAATAGACAGCCTCCAATGTAAATAGATATCAAAATATATTTTGGAATGTTTATAGTTTTAAATTTATATCAACTTTAGTAAATAAGTGACCAAATAATTGTAAAGTTCATAGTATCAGAGTTGGAACATGTTGAAGTGTGTTAAATAAAATAAAAAACTTGTTGTCATACAAGATATGTGGGTAATTTTGGGGGGTTGAGTGGTGTTAATAGAAGTGCTACACTTAGGGAGTGTAGAAACTGCAAAGGTAGAAGAATTCATTTAGTTAGTAATATGCTATTGCCGTGGTGGCATGTGCCACGGTAGATAGCGGTAGGTGTTGGGGGTGACCGAGAGTGTTACCTCTATCGGAGGCCAAAATGGCGTAAAATACGCGGCACACCTTTCATATAATTTTATATTATATCCTGATAGATTGCGTGCCGTGTATAATAATGATGTAGAGAACATGCTTGAATTTAGAGTTGATTTCCCCGCCTTTTCGGGCGATTACTGCCTTACCAGCACTAATCGTGGTTTTGGATAGCGGGTCAGCTATGGCCATAAATTAAGAACCTTGACCATAGCTGGCTTGAAATTGGTGTATATTTGAAATCAATGGGGGGTGATTTTAGGGGAAATCCCCGGAACTATGGAACAGCGGCTGTCACTCTGTTCGAGTAGAAACAGTAAACCAGGTGGTAGACCCGTTTTAAGGGCATATTAGTTTATAACATGGATATATCTAAATAATATTAAAATGTAACGCTGAAGCAAGGACACGGAGATGATAAATTCCTCCACCAATGCCATCCTTGTGGAGGCAAATGGGCGCAACAGTCCACCAGCAAAAAACAATAGTGTGTGTGGCAGGGTGGTTGCTCAGGGGAGCAACGAATTAAAATTTTATAACTTAAAGATGATGACTCGCTCTTGCACTAATTAAATAATTGTATCATGATTTGAGAGATAGATGCATTAGATGTTTATTATACTGTGTTTATTCGGTCTTATAAATGTATTAGTTTATTGTGTTAGAGGTAAGTGTGATAAAATGTGTAATTTGTATAATTTTGAAATGTGTTTATAGTAAGGTCATTCACCTCGCTAAGAAAATTAGCTGATCCGCTGTAGAATGTCACTTATAAATTGTTTGCTAATTTCCAATGTAACTAATGTTTGAACATAATGATTTTAATGTGTTAAAGATTGTATTTTAAATGATGATTAAATGATGGAAATAATTTGATAGTTGAGACTTTTAAATGATTTGTAAAAGATAGTAGATGGGAGATTTTGGGTGATTAATGTTTTGTTAGGACATTTAGATCAGTCCATGTTGAATTTAATGGGGTACCAGAGAGAATAATATTGTTGTGAATTAATGTAATGTAGAATTTGAGAAGTATTGATAGTGACACAGTAGCTAGGGGGAAAATATGTAGAGTATTGATTGATATATTGATGTAATAAGTAAATGGAGATATTTTGTAGTAGTTGAGAGTACTGTATTGGTAGAGTAATTAGTTGATGGGAATTTTGTAAGGGGGGTGGTGTGATGAGGAGTCCGCAACGAAAGGTGTTGGGACAGGAAGGGACCGTTTAGCGCCGGAAAGGGTTGCCTAGGGAAAGTCCAGGGACCAGATAAGGGAATGAGCTTTTGGGGGGGGGGACACATCCTGAGTACAAAGGGGTAGAGAGTAATTTTTTTTATATAAGGGTAGAATTATGCGAATTGAGTTGAGTAGTAAGTTGGGTTTAGAGATTGTTTGATAGATGTTTTGATAGAGAATGGGAGTCATGTTAATTAAAGCTGTTAGTGATGTTAAAGTCAGAGGGGGGAAGATTATAAATATATATATGCCAAGTTGTAAATCAAATTATTATGAATAATTAAGTCACCCAAACTAATGGAGATTGAGAATGTTAAAGAAAGTAAATCATAGTTAAAATGAAAAAATTAATTGAAACAAGTGACAGATTTTAATAGAAATTGAAAAATAATTTAAAGCTATAAAATGTGCAAATTTTGATTAATTTAAATGTCAATTTTATTGTTTATTGTAATAATAACAATGTTAATTTTAAATGTTTTATTTTATTATGTTGTACTATGTTTGCAGGTAGAAATTTTAAAGATGTCTCATGTATTTTCTGATGTAACTTTGTATAACACGTGTATGTCAAGGTCGTTGACTTGACCCAGTTTGATCAGCTGATGGCTGATGTTATAGACAAGACCTGTTTCTGGCAATTGATTGATGCCATTTGGTTGCTTAATTGAATTAAAAGATTTTAATTTTACTTTTTCCGAAATTGGTAAATATATATTTAAGATAAATTTAAATTTTTTGAAAAAAAAAAAAATTTGATATTTATGCCTGCCATATAGGTGATGTTTGAATTTCAAGTGTATTATTGTTTATGTGTATTACTAGTGTTTTATGGAATTATATTGTTTAGAATATGTGTGTAAACAAATGTTAGAGTAAGTGAATTCATGTTTAATAAGGTATTCAATTTGTTTTCTTTAGGAGTGTTAGTAGTAGTGAAGAGAATTAGGGATTCGTGTAAAAGATTTTCTTATTGTGATTTTTGAGGAAGTAAAATTTGATTTTAACGTAAATGAATTTTGAATATAAAGAGAAATGTTTTGAGAATTTTAAAGGATAATTTTGTTTAGTGAGTAATTATGAGTGTGTACGAGCCCAGTAACTGCTAAAGGCAGCTCAGTGTGCATGGTAAGGGGGAACATATCGGTTGAGGATCTGGCATGGTATAAGACCAGGGGTTTGGATTTTGGGGCGGTATGTTAGAAGGTTAGGTGCGCTGTGGTGCGTGTCTGTTCGATTTTATGGTGTTGGGATCTCGAATAGAGAAGTCCAGTAATATCGTTCAGGTGCAGCCATGGTCACCGAGCCAGGGGGGTAGTTTACCCATGATGTATAAGAACTAAAGGGGGGTTGTTGGCACCATATCCTCACCGATCCTCTTAGGGGTTTAACAATGAGATTTCTTCTGTTTCGACAGAAGATCTCTCATTGGGGGGGGGGGTATTGTAACGGGGAAAAAGGGAGGGGTTTTATTTTATTAAATATTTGCAACAATTTATTTCATATGCGTGGCCAGTTACATGGTGAATCTAATCGTAGCGAACCAAGAACTCATAAGGCGAAGTTAATACAATGGAATGCGTCAACGTGCAATCACGCAATACCGTTCTTAGAATTTTGAGACTGTGTGACACACACCCACAAGCGCGCAAGCACCAGCAGATGCGCAACCGATGCAGAGTTGGTAAAACAACATGGCCCAAAGACAATATTTTTCGCCACGTGCTCTCAACATGCCAGAAACGAAATTAAGTCACGCCTACTACAGTGACGTAAACCACTGGACAACAAATATCGTCAACGTCCAGCACACGGGAGTTTGCACTTGTTGAATGTGCCACAGCTATGACTTTAAAGTACAAGGCATTGGCTTCCGCCTTGTCCGAAAGAAATGTAATTGGGGGAACTTGGTGAACGCTCTTCCCAGTCTCTTACTGACGCTTACCTGGCCAGGTAGCCGCCCAACGGGGCTCATGAACAAATTTTCATTATCAAGTAAAAGTGAGTGCAGTTAGTAAAAAATGAAGAAGTGTGGATGGTTTCGACAGAAGAAGAATAAATTATAAACCATTTTCGGACCCACAACTAAATTCATAAGTGAGAAGCCACGAGTTTGGAGGAACCCCACGTTGCCAGCACGGGTACTGCATAATGTATTAAATGATGTTTTTAAATTTCGATGTTTTCTTCCTTTTCGTAGCCATAATCACAACACTATTAACAAGACTACACTACGACACTTTCACCAAAACTGCACTAGTCACTCACGGACACACCGCGTAAAAATAGCCTCACTGCTCACTACAGCACACAACAAGAAACTGCAGTCTACTAAGTAGGTAGGGATAAACGATACCTATCGATATAAGTATGGTATCGATACTTTTTTTTCGATACCAATGTTTTGGATACGAGTACTGGTATCGATACCAGAGGTCCGGTATCGGAAAAAATACTCAAACGAAATTTTTTTTATTTTAATAATTATAATTAAAAAAATTAATTCAGTATTTAAAACCTACTGAGAAAGACGAATACCACGTCGAAACGTCTGGGTAATAGTAAAAGTAAGTGTTCATAGTGAAAGTTAAATATATATATAATATTAAAAAAGTGAACGAAGAGGATGTATCAAAAAGATAATTAAAAAGAATGTACCTTGCTAAAAACAGGGGGAAAAATGTGATTATAATTTAAGTTTTAACTTCTTAAGTGTTAAGTGGCCCAAGAGTCAATGTTTATGTTGGCAACGGCTGACGAATTCCGGAATTTGCATAACCTTCCTATGCTGTTAGCGCTACGCTTTTGTTGTTTTGTTAGTTGTTTTGTTCCTTGGCTTCAGGTTTATTCATAGTTCAGACTTCAGTTCCTACTCTTTATTTTTACCACTGAGAATTGTGACTACTGTTTTAGTGTTTGTTTTGTTGAGTTTTAAATAATGTCACCTCCTAAGAGCATGGTGTGGGGGTATTTTGCTAAAGTGGACGGAACTGTCACAGAATGCAAGACTTGCGGAAAGAAGATAAAGTATAGTGGACACACATCCAACCTCTTCAAACGTCTAAAGGTAAATCATGCCCGCATACATTCAGAATTAGAAGATCGAGTGAAGCAACCAACTTTGCCTGAGAAGCAGCCGAAATTAGGCGAATGCTCAAATTTACCTTCTACTTCTAGTTCTACCGAATTTCGTAGTCATGATGATGATCAACAAATTATTAAGCCTATAGTAGAAGCTTTCCAAAAGGCCTCATCGTTTCAAGACGGTGGTGCTAAATACCATGCGATTACACAGGCAATTTTATACTTTATCTGTAGAGATATGAGACCATTCGCTATAGTAGATGGCTGTGGGTTTAGGAAATTAATGAAGGTGTTCTCTGCTTTGTATGTTGTTCCGTTAGGAACAACTCTAAAAAGAAAAATGAATGAAAAATATGAAATGTGCGCTCTCCGAGTGAAAGTCGGTCTCACAAAGATAAGTCATTTCTGTTTAACCACCGATATTTGGACAGACACCATGAACGAACGTGCCTACTTAGGGGTTACTCTTCACTATTTGGATGATGGAAGTATAAATCATAAGACTACTAATTTAGGTGTCGTTCCATTACAAAAAACACTAACAGGAGAGAACATTTCAGATGCTTTGAATAATCTAATGAGTGAATGGGATATACCAAAAGAAAAAATTTCAAATGTTGTGACCGATAATGGCGCAAATATGGTATCTGCCATCAACTTGGAAAAAATAGGCACATTGCCTGCTTTGCCCACACGATTAATTTAGTGGTTGAGTCTTCTCTGATAAACATTAATGCTCTTCCATCCATTCAAAAAGTTAGGGCCATCGTGAAATGGGTGAAGAATAGCGTGAAGGTTTCTGATAAATTTCGTCAGCTTCAATCGACGCTAGAAATTTCTGAAGGAGAACATAAAAAACTTATCCTCTTATCCTGGATGTAGCAACGAGGTGGAACTCAACATATTATATGTTGCAACGGTTTTTAGAAATGGTTTCGCCCATTAGTCAACTTTCTATTGAGGACATGTCTGCTCCAGAAATGCCAACTAATCGGGAGTTAATCGACATCAAAAATATTTTATTACTTCTCCAGCCATTTGAATACGTGACAAGGGAGGCATCAGAGGAAAAATACACGACGTTGTCAACAATTATTCCAATGGTAAATATATTGATCAAACAGCTGGACAAGATTATAATTTCCGAATCCGATTCAGCATCAAGAATCGTGGCCAAGACAGCAGTGATCCGAGAGGTTCAAAAAAGGTTTGAACATATAGAGAATAATTTGAATATGGCAGTTGCTACTATCTTGGATCCACGATTCAAAAACCTTCACTTTAAGGATGCACAAGCTTGTGCTAAAGTAATCAGTTTTTTGCGCAAGAAGGTAAAAGCAGCTACCATAGATGCTGCACACTCAGCCAGTTCGTCAGATGAAGAAAAAACATCTGATTTCGACTTTTGGGAGATCCACAAGGAGTTGGTCCATGGGAAACGAAGCCAGCGCAAAGACGAGTCCAATGACGAACTTTCTCGTTATCTGAATAATCCTACATCCCCACTGAAAACAGACCCGTTAAAGGAGTGGGATGATATGAAGAACATATTCCCTGGTTTATACAAAAATGCCAGAGTTGTTTTAATGTTTGTGGCGACGTCGGTGCCATGTGAATGCCTCTTTTCAAAAACTAGTTTCATATTGAACCAGTCGAGAAATAGGTTGTCTCCCAAACATTTAGGGCGTTTGTCATTTTTACGTGGTCTTGATGAAGAAGAGTGGGGCCTTTAGTGTTTCTTTTTTTTAGTTTCGTTGTTTAGTTTTCCTTTAATGTACAACTAAAAACATATGATTTTAATTTTTTATTTAATGTTAAAGTTTTTTTAAAAATTGTTTCTTTACAGTAATAGTAGTAGTAATTTTTATTATTATAATTACCATGTTTTTTTATTCTTTTATTTAATGTGTAAAATGTTTAATTGTGTATTTTCTTATTTTTGTATTTCTTTTTGAGGGAAATAAATTTAAAAAAAAAATGTACAAAAATGTTAATTGTAATATATTATTGGGTTTATTGAAAATGGTGTTTTTTTTTGTTTTTTAAATCCCCAACATTTTAATGCGTTTGTGGTTAGCGCTAAATTTACTCATATGAGTACTGTACTCATATGAGTAATTGTACTACAATAATACTTGCAAGTATCGGCTTCTTTTTTTCGATACTGCTCAGGTATCGATACTTTCATTTAAGTATTGTAATGAGTATAAGTATCGATACTTTCATGGTATTGTTTATCCCTACTACTACTAAGCAATGAGCATGTGAGCGATAGATAGCGTTGGATGTTGGGGGTGGGGTGGGGTGAATGACACGAGTCTCAGCTAGGCTATAATAGGCGATGGGCAGTAGGCCAAATTCCTGCGGTACAGTCAGGAGCAATCACAAAGAGAGCACGTACACTCACGCCCGCAAACTATTGGCACACTATTTTCGTTGCAGTAATTAAAGAAAATATTTTTTACGTTTAAGTTTTTTTACCCCGCTTGGGCGGCGGATAATACAGAACGGCGGATAATCGAAGGGCGGATAACCGAGACTCTACTATTGAACGGAATTATAATAATAAATTCATTACTTTGTTTTCTGTAATAAAAGAATGAATAATCATTTCAAATACCTTATTTCATTTGCTGCACTGATAAGTTCGTCATACGAAATGGGTTAAGTCCCACACTAGAGATTCGGCCAGATCACAAGAATTAAAAGGTAGGTGGAAGTTTCAAACTTTAAGTAATAAATAAATAATATAGTTACAATGGAATGAGAGTAGAGTGTGCATGATAAGGGGGAACATATCGGTTGAGGATCTGGCATGGTATAAGACCAAGGGTTTGGATTTTGTGGGGTGGAATGTTAGAAGGTTAGGTGCGCTGTGGTGCGTGTCTGTTCGATTTTATGGTGTTGGGATCTCGGATAGAGAAGTCCAGTAATATCGTTCAGGTGCGGCCATAGCCTCCGAGCTAAGGGGGGTAGTTTACCCATGATGTGTAAGAACTAATGGGGGTTGTTGGCACCATATCCTCACCGATCCTCTTAGGGGTTTAGCAATGAGATTTCTTCTGTTTCGGCAGAAGATCTCTCATTAGGGGGATATTGTAACAGGGCGAAAAGGGGTATTATATTTTATTGTAATTTTATTCGGGTTTATTCACTGTATACGGGCCCAAAACAGTGAGTCACCTACATAAAACGGTTCAGTGCGTTGTAATGCGGCGTGGTCAGCAACAGTTTAATTCACAGAATTCCAGTGTGCACATGCCTAGGCTTTCCGTTGGGGAGAAGAGTAAAAACTTTGTAACTAACAACCAGCTACAATGGAATGCGTGTGTTCAACAACGCAATACAATTTAAAATATCAACTTGAAAAGTTATCCGTAGTAAAATGAGGCCGAAAAAATAAATAGTGAGTGTAGTGGGTGACAGAGAAGAAGAAAATATGGAATAATAAACTTTTGGGACACCATAAAAGGGACCTGGTGTGAGACGCGCCACGCGTTCGGGGAGGACGCCACCAAAATACGTAACAGTACAATTATTTTCTATGAGATCTCTAAAGTAAGTAAATGGGGTTGGGATAAGTTAATGGAATGAGAGTAGAGTGTGCATGATAAGGGGAAACATATCGGTTGAGGATCTGGCACGGAATAAGGCCAGGGATTTGGAGTTTGGGGTGGCATGTTAGAAGGTTAGGTGCGCTGTGGTGCGTGTCTGTTCGATTTTATGGTGTTGGGATCTCGTATAGGGAAGTCCAGTAATATCGTTCAGGTGCAGCCATAGTCGCCGAGCCAGGGGGGTAGTTTACCCATGATGTGTTAAGAATTAATGGGGGGTTGTTGGCACCATATCCTCTCCGATCCTCTTAGGGGTTTAGCAATGAGATTTCTTCTGTTTCGGCAGAAGATCTCTCATTGGGGGGGGGGGTATTGTAACAGGGCTAAAATGGAGGGGATTTTATTTTATTAAAAAACTGTAAATTCGTTTACATCTGCGTGATCAGTCCCATGGTAATATAAATTGTAGTTCAAACAAAGGAACTGTGAGATGATGTCGTTATAATGGAATGTGGCGTGTTGTCAACAACGGTTTAATTCGCAGAACCTCAGTACTGTGTAATGCTATCTATCACCTAAAAAATAAGTCTGAGACTGAACAAAGATAGTACAATTTATTGAACAATTAAAGAAACAAAATATCTTAGTTTGTAGCTTAAGAACTCACAATAGTGGAGAATGTTTATCAAATAGTCTCAAGAAGTACTGTTTTGGTAATGGGATAAAGCAAGAGTTCAGTGCAAAATATACACCTCAACAGTGTGGTGTACCAGAACTCATGAATAGAACATTGTTAGATAAAGTAAGAGCAATGTTTATAGTTACAAACTTACCTTACCTATTTTTTATTTTCCGTCGTGCGACTTCGTGTATTTTTATTTATAGCACTACGCGTTTCGGCAACAAGTTGCCATCCTCAGGTGAAACATTCACTCAAAACGAGGTCGTTAAAAAGTAAAATGATTTATTAAAATACTAAAACTTAAAGTTAAAAGTGCACTTTCAACATATATGAGCACACACGTGAACATGAGCAGGCCAGTGCTATACACGCGGGCATTATCGGTCGACTAGACTTAGTGTTTATGTAAGAATGTACGCTGATAAAACTGTTTACCAAACTCTGTACGTATCTATTTATTGTTGTCCACGCACACGTATAGCCGTATCATACAATACATTAGATGAAAACGCAAGCTTATCGTTCAACACAACCACTGTTAATTTGAGCTGCTTTATATATTTCATACTCCTCGGGTGCATCCATGTATTTACCCTTCTTGCAGTAATGCATAGGCACAAAATCTGTTTCAAAATCGACATATATATGATTACTCATCAGGTGTTGGGCAAAATTTGATGTTGTTTTCTGTAGATCCCTCCTAGGGAGATGTTCTTTATAACGTTCTTCAAACGGTCTGCCCGTCTGGCCCAGGTAGAACATATTGCATGAGCTGCAAGTCATCTTATATACGCCGGTTCTTTCTTTATTTGGTACGGTGCTCTTCTGGCTGAGGAACTTCTGAATGCTGTTTTTTGTGCGGAACGTTACATGTACCTGGTGTTTTTAAACTCATTCTTTATAATATTTGGTAAAATATTTGTATAGTCAGCAGATATATATTTCTTAGCCGGTAATAAATCATCACTGGCCAACTTTTTAACCTTCATCTTTCTGTGTTTGTTAATTAATTTATCTATTAAAGAGCTTTTATAACCGTTTGCCGCTGCTATGTACTTGATGGTGTCAACCTCTTCATTTTAGTCGTTTTTACTTAGCAGTATTGTCAACAACCTGTGCACAAAACTATTATACGCTGCCATCTTTTGCGAAACGGGATGATACGAATCAGCATGTATTGTAATATCCGTTATTGTGGCTTTTCTAAAGGTTTTAAACTGAAGTTGTCCTGTGTTTTTTGTAACAGTTAAATCTAAAAAATTCAACTGATTTTCTGCCTCTATCTCAGGCGTGAATTTAATTTTTTGGTGTATACTATTTAGGTGACTATTTCAGTTTTCTATTTGTCTTCTAGTTCCGTTAAATACCATAAATGTATCATCAACGTATCTACAGTAAAAAATGATCTTATCTTTGTATAATCTATTATCTATTATGTTTGCATTCTCGAAATATTTAGGTAAATATCAGCTAAAAGCCCCGACAATGGCGAACCCATAGCTAAACCGTCATTTTGTATAAAAAAATCGTTATCAAATGTGAAATAGTTCTGTTCAAGGACCACCGTAAGGAGTTTTACAAGTTTATTAATTTCTTGTGTGCCAAGCTGTGCCACCTCATTTAGATTGTTGGTTAAGATTTCAATAGTTTCTTTCACTGGAACATTAGTATATAAATTGGTTATGTCAAAAGAAACAAACTTATACTGTGGGATCATTTTCATTTTTTTAAGTTTTTCAACGAACTCGTAACTGTTCTTGATACTATAATTATTTTTTATCCTAATATTATTTTTAATTATGGTTTCTAACAATTTAGCAACTTTGTAACCGGGGGCTGTGGTATAATTTATTACTGGCCTGATTGGTGTATTTTCTTTGTGTAATTTGGGTAATCCTGTGAATTTTGGCGCCTTAGCGTTAATAGGTTTTAGGTATCTGTGTTTTTTCATCCAAGAGTACCCTACATTGATTAATGGCATTATTCAACTCTTTTACATAGGCCTTTGTGGGATCCCGGCCTAATTTCTTAAGATTATTATTACGTATGAAGTCAAGGACCTTTTGTGTACATTCTTTTTTCTGTATGACCACTAAAGTATTACCTTTGTCTGCCTTACTTATAATTGCATCATTATCTTCTAGTTCATTTTTTATGGTTCTAAGGTTTAAGACATCTTGCTTATATTTGTTTTAAAAAATTTTTTGGTATTTTGCTATTATTATTATGCGATTTGGTATTATTATATTTGGTGCTTCATCAAATCTGTGCTTAGTATAATTAAGCCAGCTTAATATCTCTTCATTACTGATGTTTGTAAAAGTTACAATTGGTTTGTCCCTTACTTTAATACTGGCAATACCGTACAAATAGTGAAAGTCATCTTGAATGAATGTTAAGCCTGCTCCACTGCTTACTGAACTAGGACCAGTACCTATAAGGAAAACATCCATTAAAATATCAAGTGTGACTTTTAAACAACTATTACATAATATTGAGTATGAGACTTAGAAATAGAAATGTGAAATAAGTCGATGCCTTACCATTACATAGGCCTAAATGAGCACAAAATTTGTCAACTGTTACAAAATGCTGAAATACTAGTGGCACTTCACTGAGACAGTGCCTGTAATCTATATATGTCAAGTCAGCATAGAATAGGTCATCAGTGCGTGTTCCATTTTCTGTTCAACCCCAGCCTACCAACTGAAACATTCCATCATGTTCATTTATATTAAAGTTTTGTGTGACATAAATGTTAAGAAGAGAATTTGTAATTTTGAAAACTAGCTGTGTCTAACGTACATAGAGCTTGTACATGAAATATATCATAATAAAAAAATAACCTGGTTTGGTAGAAAAAGTAAGGAACATGTAATTAACTCTATTTAGTCTAAGAAAAGTCTTTGCCCAATCTGGAATATCTGACAAGTTTGACTAATTCCAGTCAACATGACAAAGGATAATTTTAATATAATTTAAGTAAACAAATTACAAGATAAACATATTAATACACTGCAGATAAAATAGAAAGGCAGACTAAATACTCCTGTCCCTGTACTGGAAGTCCCGTAAAAATTTTAGTACTGATATGTCTGACCAACAGAATCGAGTGAAGTACATATAGGAGAGTCAGAAAAAGTTGGGTAGACACCACCATATTCTGGACCGGGTGTTTTTTAGACACCATTTTCCAAAATGACCGAAACCGATTTTATTTTGTATATATTTCTGCTCCTGTAACAGTTATACTCATCATTTTGGTGTCTAAATATATGTTTTTAAGGGCAAGGAATCGATTAAGATGGTTTCTGAAGTTGCCTGACTGCTATTTATTAAAGAAAATCAGTTCTTATGGATTTTAAATAAAAATATGAACAAAAGTGGAATACAATATTTTATTTGGAAGTAATATTTACACAACAAAATATAAATATATTTGCACAACATTTTTATAGACACAGAAGTAAACTCTGTTATGGAAAACTGAGTGTAAAACTAACATAATTTTTTCTCAGTCTATCTTTTGTTCACCACATTTGCAATACTCTGTGCAAGTCAAATATTTCAATTTACATTTACACCTACTAGTAGCACAAGCTGTACAACCGCACTGTATTAATAGTTCAGAAGGCATTTTGTTAAGGCACAGATCAGGCTTTAGCACACCATTTGCATCTTTGCACCATCCATAATCTGTCAGCTGCAGGCTTGTATCAGGAAAATAGCTTTGTGATAGGTTAAAGCATTCCCGTAAAACAAAAAAGCATCTTCGGATATGTCCATTTCTTAGTGAAAAAGATGAGGGTGGTAGCTCTGATATGTGTTTCTGCTTGTGTAATGAATAACGAAGTTCATCATATGTCTTACACTTTGATGATGGATGTAAAACTTTAACAAGGTATTCCTCTGCTTTGTCAAGTGTTTCTTCAGACAGAGTATTATCTTCTGCAAATCGAAGTAGTAAAGTTTCTGGCGATGCTTTTAGTGCAGATGGTTTTGTTCCAATCTTACTTGTGACATCACTACCTGTAAGTATGTGGGCCTTAATTAAAGTGTTGCAAAGTGCAGCTCCCAGGTGCCTCCCAAGTGTGTGTAGAGGCACATAGCGCATTTTATCACCCACTCCCACTTTGATCCACAATTCTTGCAATCCGTTACTGAATAGTTCAAATATATATCGAAGGATGAGAACAACTACATCAGTGTCATTTGATAGCACTATGAGGCATGTTATGCCCGACTGGACAGCATGGAACAGATGGATTATAATTCTGCTATCTGCTTCTTCAACAAAGGTTTGAAGGTTCGAGCAAGTTTGAACTTCTTTGTTCATAACTATTAATGCATCTCTGCTGTCATTGTCTCCTGTGATGGTTCCACTTATCACTGTAGTGAATTTAGTCATTTTTGCCTTTTCAATGAAACTAGTAGCAGCAGCCAATTGGAGCATCTCTTTGTTTTTGCTTGAAGACCAGAATCTGTCCATCTGTATAGGAATAAGACTCTCCTGTTCGATTTTTATCAGTTCGATTGGATCAGCATTTCTCCGTCTTTCTATTTCACCTTCTTTAAGTGACTGCTCAATGTAGCTGTCAAACACAAAGTCTACTCGTTTAATTCTCTTGTAGTTACTTGTATTAGTCCACAATTTATCAAAAATATTTTGAAAAGTTAGCATATCCTTAGTTGTGAGTTGTCGAATTTGTGACATAAAATCAACTACGACAGCAGTATCCATGACATCACGCTGTTGAAAACAGTACTGCGTTTGATCGAGTTTCTTCTCTAGTTCAGTCAATAGTACATGCTTTACAGGTTTACTTGTATAGCCATTACTATCTAACAACATACTAGTTGGCAACAGATCATATTTCAAAATACCTTTCATAGTTTCTCCTCTTGCTTTAGCTATGTCAATACTTCTATCAGCTGCAGCAATACTATTTTTTTGGGAAGCTAGTGTTGTCTTTGATTTCACAGTATGAACTATTGTTTTCCTCTCCATTGTTGGGAGTTTTACCTTTGTGATAACGTCAGAAAGTTTTGAAGTTTTATTTACAAAACGGTCATTTCTAAATTGTTCATATCCGTCTTGTCCATGCTCTTTCACTTTCAACAGACGGAGAGCATCTTCCCTAGGTACACATTGGTTGCTGATAAAATTATGAAGCTGTGTTTGGCTGGATGTTTCATATGGATTGCCTCTAATGTTCATAAATTCACAGAGTACATTAACGCATATGAACATGTTGGTACTCAAGTTTCCTGACAATTCATGATGAAGAGTTACCTCACTGTAACCAGTACCATCAGCACCAAGTATTTCTCGGAAACAGTTGCTTATTCCTAGCACTTCGTGATACACCAACTCCCATTCCGTGACATACATTTGTTGCCTTGTTTGTCCTATTATCCCCTTAGAGCTCTTTTGAGATCGTTGGATAGTTTGTTCTAATTTCATGTCTGGTGAAACTGCACTAAATGGTCGTTTGGTTTGTCTTACTAAAAAATGACCTGCTTTAAATTTCTGATACACTTCAGGATGCTCTTCCTCTAACCATCTCATTTTTTCCAGGTACCATGATGCATATCGTAAATAGTTTACACTGTCAAATTGACGGAATACAGGTAGAAGTTTCTGAATAGCTTGAAGGTGGCTATCCCAATCACCATTTCTGTCAGCTGCTATAAGAAACTTCAACAAGTTAACAAGGTAAAGGAATGTATCCCAGTACCTACACATTTCGGACTTCATAGCACAATCACTACTAAATTTCTGAAAGTCTTTGTACAAAACGTCTACTGATTTTAAAAGTTCATTAAACTCGGTGGGGCTTGTATTCACATTCTTATTTGAAATAATTAATTTTAATTTCTGAGCATGTTTAAGGGTAATCTCATATTTTTCCTTGGTGTTATACTTCCAAAACGCTGACCATTTCATCTTCAATATAGCTTCTTCAAGAATCAGTAAGCCCTTAAGAGATCTGACATAGTGGGTTCCATTCATTACTGATTCGGCTGTTTTTACACCAAACACCTTGCACTCAATAAGTGCATCCTTTGCACCACTTCCATGTAGAAACCTTCCAATATTGTGCATGACAACCTTTGCACAATGGAAGTTTCCGATCATTGGAATTATGTCACGAAATTCAGATGGACTATTTATCATAATATCAGCAATGATATGGAATACACCCTCGTCTGAGAATACTGGCAAAGCTGGTTGTTTAAGCTGCGAGCAAATATTCTGCATATTTTTCAATGCTAAAAATACTGTTGCATGTTCTGCAACTGGCTTGGGAATGAATGGAAGAAATCCCACATGCATGAGAGGTGGTGTCGCAGTTGAGATCAGAGAACGACATCCAGCCCATGTTGGAACAATTATTCTGTCAGTACTTTCTTCAGGAATTCCATGTTTAATGAAACTGATCGCAAACTCAGTTTCAGCATGTATCAGCTTAAATATTACAGTTAAGTAGGCCAGTTTTTAAATTGCGGATTACGCCCTGTAATAGAGGAGTCCTGTAAAACTTTTAGTACTGATTTTCTTTAATAAATAGAAATCAGGCAACTTTAGAAACCATCTTAATCGATTCCTTGCCCTTAAAAACATATATTTAGACACCAAAATGATGAGAATAACTGTTACAGGAGCAGAAATATATACAAAATAAAATCGGTTTCGGCCATTTTGGAAAATGGCGTCTAAAACACCCGGTCCAGAATATGGTGGTGTCTACCCAACTTTTTCTGACTCTCCTATATGTACTTCACTCGATTCTGTTGGTCAGACAAATCAGTACTAAAATTTTTACGGGATTCCAGTACAGGGACTGTATTAAAATTAGTGAAGTTGTAAAGTTTATCTGAACTACATTTTGCTCATGACATGTTCATATTAGTCAGTTTTCTTGATATTAATCATAGTATAACAATTCCAGACCTTTCGGAGGTAATCAGCTGTTACTCATATTATTATTGCTTGATTTGCAATTAAAAGTAAGATCTTTCATTGATGGTATGATTACAAAATGATTCAATTGACAACTGACAGCTTTTCAAAATTGTAAAATATTTTACACTATCCTAAAAATTTATTTGCCTCCATCAACCACTTCCTTTAAATGATACAGGCAATAAAAAAAAAACTCTACTGTATCTTATAAAGCTCTTAGATTATGAATCTGCAGACACCCTGATTTATCATAGTTTTATCAAGCCACTATTTTTCCTAATAATTCCTAAATGGAAAGGCACACATTCACAGCTTTAATATTCATTTTGATCAATATTGAAGTAAATTCTCATGAATGTAGTTTCTTAAATTGATCAAGTTTTTAAGATTTTTAATTACTTGAGATTTTAGATTTCAAAAATAATCACTTAGTACTTTGAAATAGGTTGTATTTCTTAAAAATTAGGTTTCAACACATTCTTGAAACACAAAAATGGTGAAGTCACTGTAAACACAATCTTTTTATATAAATTACTGTCAACAAAATAAATGAATTTTATTTTATTCAACTTTGGTTGTATATAAACTTAAAAGTGTGTGTGTGTGTGCACTGGCGCACCCACGGGGGGTGCTTTGGGTGCTGCAGCACCCCCCAGAACGGGAGAAAAATATTAACAAAATATCAAAAAATTATTGTATGTGCTGTTTGAATGTATAAAAAAAACTGGTGTGTAGCAAACTACACGCGGTGGAAATGAAACTTCTATGCAGCATACAATATTTTTGTGTGGAAGGTTGGCAATGTCTCATTAACCGCGCGAACTGGCTCCGTTCCACCGCTGCCGCTTACTGTGTTCATGTTTTGTTTACTATCGGTTTGAGGTTAGTGCAATCCTACTTCTACTTTAGAAGTGCTGAGCTTATAATATTTTAGTTAACGGAGGCACAGGCGCACCCAGAAATTAATTCTGGGGTGTGCTTTTAAGGGAAACCCCCGGTTTCCTGAGCTTTAGATTTTTAGAGAACCTCTTTTACTTTTAAAATATTAAGAGTAAAATATTAGCCTATTCTATAAAGATTTAAAAGAAATGCACTAACGTTGTCAGGCTAGTTTAAATAAAATAACTGTAATACATACTAAAAATTTTATTATATCGAAATCAAGTTACACAGCTGAGATAGAATCACTACTTTCTCAGACTTAAAATACATACTTTTAATTAGGATTACAAAACAAAATTGAGTTTTCTTGGTCCTTTTTTACCAACACATCAATAACTTCTTCGGGGTCTACATGTATTTCTCTATGAATGTTCAAACTGGCTAGTCCATTTAATCTTGTTTCACTCATCGTATTTCTTAAGTAGGTCTTAATACGTTTTAGAGTTGAGAAGGTACGTTCAGGCATGCTAGTAGAAATTGGTAAAGTGCAAAGAAGTTTCAAAAGAATATGCACATTAGGGAAAAAGCGTTTGTCACACTCATTTAGAGCGATAATTGCAGTGTTAGACACAGTTCTTTTATTATTTTTGGACTCAGAAACCAAACGGACACTTTCCACAGAATGAAACTTCTCATGCCAGAGCTGAAACTCATCCAATAAAACGTTTGTGCTTTCACATTCCAAATCATCTTTGTACATATCGACAAGTTTTAAAAACTGTTCCTTTTTTTCTTTGCTTACGTGACTGTCCCTGTTAGGAAGGAGACACTTGAAGTTTGCCAAAACGTCTTTGTGTTTGTGAATCTGTCACTGAGATTATTTAGTAGGCTATCAAGCCAAGACAAGAAAACTGCACGGTGGTAGTATTCTTCAGGTGTTTCAGCTGGCACATTTGCTCTGTGATATTGGCGTCCCTTTACTATTCTCGGCACAGATATCTCTAAACTAATACCAAATATTGAAGCAGTTTTCTTACACTGTTCAAAAATAGAAGCGAACTCCTGAATCGCGTTGTCTGATTTTTGACAATGAGGATATAATACTTTCTGCATACGAAATAGCCCCCGCTAGGTCATAATCATCTGATTGCAGAGTTCTACTCAGTTTTAAGGTATAGCTCATCAGTTTTTCTGCCGATAACAGTGCAACAATGAAGTCAGGCTGCTCCAAAGCAAGAGAAAGCAAAAGTGCGCCGGAAGATGCATCTTTGTCTTCCCATTCCCGAATCTTCTCTAGAGGTGCAATAACAGAATGAAGCAACTCGACCATTACCATAACAGATTCGTGTCTTTCGACCCACCTGGTTGGACAAATTTTCTTTAACTTTAACTTGTTTGATTCAGGAATCATTTCTGATATTTTTTCCTGCAAGACAGCTTGTCTTTTTGGTGTATTAAAGAAATCCCAAATTTTTTGTATTGTGCCAAAGCAATTTCTGATGGCAGAGACCTCAGTAGAGTTTGAAATAGCCAAATTAAGACAGTGAGCAGCGCAATGAACGTAAAGAGCTTTGGGATGCTTTTTAGAGATGAAAGCCTGAGCGCCTTTAAATACCCCACTCATGGCTGCTGCGCCATCAAAACCCTGTCCCCTTAGGTAAATTATAACAATACCGAAATCGTCCAAACTTTTTAAAAGTGTCTCTGCCATATATTCACCAGTTAATTGTTTTAAAGGAACAAACTGTAGAAAGTTTTCAGTAATAAAATATCGTTTTTCAGGGTCTTGTTTGACATAACGTAAACAAAGTAAACTGTTCTTGTTTTGAAATATCAGCAGTTTCGTCTGCTAATATTGAAAATGCTTGTGCACTATTTACTTCATCAACAATTTTTCTAGTGATAATCTCCTGGCAAGCATCAATTATTTGATTCTGTATATTCCAACTGATACTAGTGGCATTCCGTCTACAGGAATCAAAATGTTTTTATAGATTACTATCGCCACTTGTTACACGTGCTCTTAATAAAGCTCGAAAATTTCCCTCATTTTCTAATGGGGGATTATCCACATCAAACACTCCATAGTCTGTATGTGCTCTCAAGGCGAGATTTTGCCTACCACACAAAGTGACTGTTTCAATAATGGGTTTTAAAATGTTTCTGTTTTCAAGGGCTTGCTGAGCGCGGGCTTTATCTATTACTTTATCTAGAGTTTTTCTTTGAAAGCTTTATGTCGAGAAAATTCTCAGCCTTTAAGATTGAATCTTGGTGGTATTTCAATTTTTGATGAGTTTCAAATTTCTCTAAAGCTTTATTCCAAGAACGAACCCCACTTTAACTAGGTGACCTGTTGCTTGTGAACTTGACATCCCTACAACTTCAGGAGCAAAAACCATGCACACTTTACAATATGCACTATCTTCTTTAGCAGAGTATGCTATCCATTTATACTTTTCAAGCCAAGAAACTGAGAACTTCCTTTTTTGTGAATCAAACTGGCGAAATGGAAACTTAAATTTCTTATCTGGTGCCCAAGTGTTACTTAATATACTAAACTTTTCTTCTTCGTTTAACTTGAAGTCTTCCCTGTTTTTATAAATTTACAAATATCTTTTGAATAATTTTCTGAATAATTACCTGGTGAAAGTGAAGGCTGGTAATCAGCTTGAGACAAGATATTATCTGTAACTTCATCTCGAACCTCCGCTTCATATGACGCAGACGCATGAAACTCATCACAATCATTGTCTAAACGTCGTTTCTTCACAGTGGCACCGAAATAGTTTGTTATTGCGTTCTTTTGCTTCTTACTCATTATATATTGACGTGACCTCCGTTAACTAAAATATTATAAGCTCAGCACTTCTAAAGTAGAAGTAGGATTGCACTAACCTCAAACTGATAGTAAACAAAACATGAACACAGTAAGCGGCAGCGGCGGAACGGAGCCAGTTCGCGCGGTCAATGAGACATTGCCAACCTTCCACACAAAAATATTGTATGCTGCATAGAAGTTACATTTCCACCGCGTGTAATTTGCTACACACCAGTTTTTTTTTTATACATTTAAACAGCACGTACAATAATTTTTTGATATTTTGTTAATATTTTTTCTCCCGTTCTGGGGGGTGCTGCAGCACCCAAAAGCACCACCCGTGGGTGTGCCAGTGTCCATTTTCACAAGCAATTTCGTGTATTATATTTCTTCCTTTGTCTGTTTCTTGTTTGTTTAGGGGTATTTTGTACATTCTGTTAAATAGTGAATAGAATGCTGCCATTTTATGTTGTGGTGGGTGGTCAGAAAGGTTAGGTATAATGATGTTAGTGGAAGTTGGTTTTCTGTATATTGCATATTGTAGGTGATTATTGTATCTTGTGATGGTTATGTCTAAATAGTTGATATATATATATATATATATATATATATACAGGGCTGCAAACTGGTTTTGAGGTCTAAATTACTGATTTTACTGACTAAAATCACTGAAATACTGACTTCTTACTGACCTAAGATAAAATAACTGACCTCCATCGACCATATTAATATTAATTTACAAGTAATTAGAGACAGTTTAAAACATATTTTTTATAATTGGCCACCCTTCTCCCCACTGAGCAGCTGTAAAACAAAATCTAACATACAACGGCATTATTTTAGTTTGAGACTTATTAAAAAACATTAAAAACTAAACATTGTTCAAGTAAAATCAGCAGGCATATTGTTAACTGGTTTACAGCTACTCAGGCCAATTTCCCTTGCCACCATTATAAGTTAATTTTGTATATTTATTTTATTGACATATTATTCAGCGCTTAACTTACATCTTATATCTAATAAAACTATAACATAATTACCCATCTTAAATATTCCTAGAATAATATAATGTACATACCAAGAGAACGTTAAATATCCTTGGTACTCTATGATCAGTCTGCTTAAGAATTGTAATTGAAACTCATTGCTTGGGTTTTTTATTGAAAAATGAAGTAATTAGTGAAGATTTTCTTTTCTCAACATTTTTCTGAATTTTTTCCGCATCATGTCTTTTTATGTCAGCTTCTTCTTTAACTTTCTGAGCACTTTCCAGGATTGCCTGTGCAACATTAGCCGCAACAAGATCCTTATTTTTAATAGCCTGCTTTAATCTTTCATTTGCATCTTTTAAAAGAGTATCAGCTACTTTTCTTTTCTCTTCTTCATCACTTTTCAGTTGTTTTAATACTACTTCTTTATCATCAATACCTTTCCTCTCAGCTGAGAGTTTTTTCTCTAATTCGTTTTCGGCAATACGCTCTTTCTCCTTAGCTTCTTCTTCTTTCTTTTCCTGTTCTTTCTTTAAACGTTGTTCTTCTAGGTACTGCCTACGATGTATATAGGCTGACTGAGCGAGATTCAAGAGCTCTTTGTTTATATGAACCAAATGTACTTTTCCATCATAGAGTTTATGCAATGCGCCCTTAACGTGAAGATAGTCATCCAGAGTTCTTTCAGACATACTTGCCCGATCAGAGGTCATAACTCTCTGTGAGCTTGAGAAGCCTCTTTCCACATCTGCTGAACCATGAGAAAGAGATAAAGCTGCTTTGACAACCTTAGAAACAAGTGGGTACTTCATCTCACCTGCCTTATCAGTTTTCTTAAAAAACTGGTTCCTGTAAACATCAATGCGATTGCTCTTGCTATGGAGCTCATCTTCTTCCAAACTCAGTAACTTCCATTCATCAATAAGGGAGGCTATGTTCAGATCAATAGGCAATGCTTTTGCCACTTCAACGATGGACTTCCAACTATTGTCTTTTGTTCTTTCGGATGGGATCAAACATTCAAAATGCTTCAATAAAGGTTTTGACGTTAAGGAAGACTTGGTAAAAATGTGTTTACAACTAGCAATGAAATGCTTTTTTGCTTGGAGCAGAAATGCAAGTTTGTCCTTTTCTGGTAACATTTGTAATTCTTTTACATATAATCCACAGTTTACTTCTTTAAGAGGAAGAAAACTTTTCTCATCATTCAAGGAATCTAACGAGAAGATAACCTCAGAATGACATATACGAGTCATTGGTCTGCTTGTTAAGAGTTTTGAGGTGATCATACAGAAGGTGAATCAAAGGTTCTTCTTTCTGAAAGTGACCAGTAAACTGTGAAAATATGTGAGCACTGGAGCAAGCAAAGTTTATTTGCACTTTCATTGTGTTAACTTTCAGAAGACTAACAATGTTCTTGTATTTGGATGATATCATTAAATCACTTTTATATTTTGGCACAAATACCATGAAATACTACGTGACTGCTGGCCACTGTTCTAGGAGTCTTAAACCAATCTCACAATCTGCTTTTCATACCTAATCTTAATTATTTTTTTCTGACAAAAAAATTTTTAATTATCATGTTAGAAAGTAAGGAAATAAAAAAATGAATTGCCGGTATTGAGTAAAAACCCTTTCTTAAGAACCACTAAATTCTGCTTTAAAAAACTGACTTTACTGACCAATTTAAAAAATACTGGCTTTTTACTGACTTGCTCAAAAATACTGACTTTTACTGACCAGTTTGCAACACTATATATATATTTTTTTTTTCACATGTTTTTATATTCACATAACACATTAAGTCTAACAGGAATAATTTACTTACCTTCTCAAATGTTAACATGATTTTGCACATTCATTAATTTTTTCAGAAATGTGTTCAGCTCTGGTTTCATTAAGTCTAGATGTAACATGTTTTAATGGAGGAGATAATATCGCCTGTAGCACGCTAATGCGTCCTGGAACATGAGCAAAACCCAAATGTAAACCAACATATATGCAAATTCGGCCTCCACCATATACAGAAATATTCTCCCAAGACAGTGGCCAGTGGAGTTATATGAACTGTCATATTTAAAAGGAGTAAATCCGAAATTAGTACCAAGCCACGTGTTGTTCAATCAAATATATTGCAACTTACCGTCTGTGACTTTATGCAACGATATCTTCTTCAATTTAAAGCTGACATGTTTAGGGACACTTGTCCCATCCTCAGAACTTAAAAGTATGTTCTTATATCATCAAACGATGATATAGTTGTCAAATAATTAAAATATTAAAATCCAATTAAACAAAAACACGAACTTAATGTATAAAGTCGAGCGCGACGGTTAAACGGTGCACACCGTACGGTAGCTGATCGCGCACTGAATCAATACTGACTCTTATCATGACAATAACGCAAAGCGGTCTCGTACAATATATTTGATTTACAAAGCAGTTGATCGTTTAGGACACGCGGCTTGGTATCACCATTGTTATAAGCTCTGTAAATTTTGAACTCCTCAAGGGCGTTCATATGTCGCCCTTTCTTGCATATGTGAAGAGGTATCAAGTTTGTTTTAAAATTAGTGTAATTGTGAGTCTCTATGATGAGGTGTTTTGCAAATTTTGATCTAATGTGGTCCAAACTGTGAAAGTGTGTAGGCGGTCTATGTTCTGTGAACCTTTTTAAAAAACCACGGCCTGTCTGGCCTATATAAAAGGTGTCACAGTCATCACATAACAATTTGTAAACACCTGTTTTGTGTTCGAGGTTGGTAGGTCCATGTACGCGGAGGTTATTCAAAATGTGGTTAGTGGTCTTGTATGTGACGTTTATATTGCTATTTTTATTAAAAATTGACCCAAAAACCTTAGGCATAAAGTATGTATATGGTGTTGTAATGTATTTGCGTGTTATACTCTCACGAGTTCCGTGTCCGTTAATGTTTTTACGTCTTTTCTTATGTTTTCTAAGGATATTATTCACCATTCATACTAATCTTGAAATATTACACTACTTACCCAAAGGTCGAAAACTTAACACAGCAGAACAATATGAAATATACAAACACCACACAACACAACCAAACAACATACTTAACGACCAATTACAGTATAAATCACACACACTGTCTGACACAATTATACATAAAACTAACAATAATTTGGATCCCCGCGCCAGTCCCCTTCCTCCACACACCACCCCCACTATACCTTTCAAAATAAAAACCGTTACAAGTTAATGGCAGTCTGTCTCAAAGCTGATGAAGGCGAACACCATGCCGAAACGCGTACGAGAAGGAAAGACAAGTAAGTTCACAAGTGAAAGTTTCATTATTATATAAAGCTTTTTTTTTATTGGAGTTTCATCAATTGCAACTAAACTTATGTTTACTGCATCAATAGCTTCTTCCTTCTGTGGAGTTGATATTTCTATTGTTTCAACGTTGTTATCATTGTCTTCATATTCTGAGCTGTCAGACTGCCATTCTTCTACCTCATCCAGTTTAGGCAACTTAAGTATTGCCTTGCGACAACTGTCACATATTCTATCCCCAAGCTTTATAGTATTAGAACGGCTGACAATATTTTCATTAACAGGTCTTAAACTCTTTTTAAAATAATCATGGTTTGATTTTTTGAGTGGATTGCAACAGTATACTTGAAAACTACCTTTAGATGTGGTTGCTTTAGCTGCTTCCATGTTTTCTTCTAAGTTTGAATTTAGTTGCAGTAACTAATATACCTAATAGCTAGACCTATAAAATTTTAATGCTTGAAATTGTTCAGAGGGTTTTTAAAAAAGTTTTACCTTATTAATTCCAATGACAAAAACCACTAACAAAATTCTAAAAAATGATAGTCACCTAAATTTATAAAACTAAAAACAGTAAGATTGGCTACTTCACTAAAACTGTATCACTATGATTGGAAAGCAACTGAAGTGAATTGAGCATTCAAGCAGACTGACTTGGCTGCCCTGTGTACCTACTAGGCTTACATGTACTGACAGGAACCAAGCCTGTTGAGACTTGCGCATCTAAATAGCTGCTGTACATCTAAATAGCTGCTGTCTAGTTACTGTGAAACTCAATTCATTTGGGAATTGGAAAATTATTCCATCTAGGCCTATTAGTTTTATACAGTTTATTTATGATTAAAGTTTATTTATTTAAAATTTTAATTTAGTTAATTAAAATTTTAAAAATATATATTAGTTTAAATGTATTTATGTCTTTTAGAAAAACAAATTCTTATTTCAGTGTATTGTTTTAGTTTTTTAATTAAAAAAAAAAATTATATGATTGAAAACTTACTAAAAATTCTCTGAAGTACATTAAACACACAAATATAAAAAGCCAAAATTAATTTGGTATTGATTTGTTAAAAAAATTCTTGTTCAAAGAAAAAATAAAAACTAATTGGCTAACTCAAGTCGGACAGTTTTAAAACCATAGCCACTTTAAAAGAGCGCAGTCATGTATGTTTTCATTAGTTTATATAATACATTTGGTTTAATTAAACAAAACTAGTTTTTTTTACCTAAACGCTATTTAGTTACGAAAGGTACAGTTAAGTACCTATCTTACATATTTGTCCATAACTTGTGATCCCACTTTAAAATTTTCAGGAAATGTACATAATAAACAGTAGAATAACATTTTTTTTTAATTTTTAAAGAACACTTTCATATTAAAAAAAAAAGTTTTACTTTTTTCAAAAAAAAATTTTTTTTATAAACTGTGTCAAGTTATATATCAAATTAAAGCCACTAAAAAGAGCTAAAAAATGAGCCCAAGAACAAGTCTGTAGGACCTATAGAACAAACGTTATGATGCATTAAAGCTTGTTCTGCAAGCCAAAAAACCTAACTTTTTTAAAATTTTAAAATTAAAAACTAAAAAATGGGGTCACATAAAAATTAAAAAAAAATATTTTTGTAATTACATTTATAGAGAGAATAAATCCTGCAAGTTGCATCAAATTTAAAAATGGTCAGGTTGAAAATAATTAATTTTTTGTTGGTTTGACATGGAATGACCACATACCCTAACAGTTTATTGTTTTTTCTTAACCATGGAAGGTTATGGCGTGTAGTAGTGAGTATAGACCGAGTTTTATATGTACTGTGGGTACTTTATTAAACTCTTCCTGTGAAAATACATCATTAACAAAGAACAGGGCTATTTATGTGATTTCTGATGAATTGTGTAAAGAAGATGTAGAACTTTTGAGTTGGCGTACAAACAATCAGTACTGTGAAAAAGACACAATTTGTTCTCACCATTTGTGCTATTTTTTAAATATTTTCAAAAAACCCAAAAACCCTGTTGTGATCCATTTCAAAGACATTCTGTTCCCTTGACAAAGAAAAATAATCTTAGGGTAATTACATTACAAAAAGCACAGGATGTTAAGGAAAATAAAAACATCATCTTGGTCCCTGGAAAGCTGCTGTGCAGTAACTGTAGAAAATCAATTTAATTATTCATGTATATCCTAGGCTACTTTTGAACTTAAGTGACTTGATTTGTTTTAAAAGATAAAGACTTTGAGCACTTAACATCATCAAGATATATCATGTTATATAAAAAGAAGAGTTTATGGCACCTAAATATGAATATGTAGTAAGTAAAAATTAACCATAAGTGTGACTTGTAAATATTATTTTTCACTATATTTTACATCCCGGTTGTTATATGTAAGTCAACTCAATACACTATCAACTTTGAGGTCAAAAAGTACCATATGGCCCAGGCTGTTGAACATAACATCTTTTCTTTATGTAAAAATAATGCATTAGATTTACATTGTAATAAAACTCCTAAAACTCAAAAACCCACCAATATTATTTCATTTGAAAGGAAATTCCATGCTCTTTTCAGTAATATATGGTTGAATTAGGTTATCTGGAGAGAGATTTTAGCCATGTTTACTTGTATATGTAACTTGTGAATTTAACTGATCTCTTGTTTAAGGCAATCCAAAAATTTCTTACTCATTACAAAGAGACATCATACCATAAAAAATTAATCATTTGAAGTATGCCGCAACTAGTATAGCCTATATGTACAAAGTAAATGCAAATGGACCTTGTAAGTTGTATTTTCAATATATTTTAGCTCTAGTGCTATATTTAAGAACTTTTTCACTCTCTAATTTTTTTAATACAAACTTTGTCTTTGTTGAACATACCATTTCCGCAAAACGCAAAAAAAAATTATTAGATTTACATTGTAATAAAACTCTTTAAACTCAAAAACCCACCAATAATATTTCATCATTTGAAAGGGAATTTCATGCTCTTTTCAGTAATATATGGTTGTATTAGGGTATCTGGAGAGAGATTTTAGCCAGATATTTTTCGATATATGCGTCACAACTTTGAAAGAATATTTATTTTTATATTTAATTTTTATATTTTTATTTTTATCCATGATGAAAAATCATAATGCCAATACTTATAGTATCATCTGATTCTCCATAAAATTTAGGGCAAATGAATAAATTTTGAAGCCTCTAGCTCAATAAATATTGATTTTACATAGAAAAGCCCAAATACATACAAGCTGATTTCCCGCTCAAATTGTCCTCCGAAGTTCAAATCTCTTAAAACTTTAACAGAAATTTTGGATTTTTTATTATTTTTGTATTCACTTAATATATAAAAATTTTCATTAAAATCTGAGAACCTTGGGTGTCAAATTGAACTTTGGCTGGATGATTTGGCATGGAATGGCCCAGTGATGTGGGAATCCTGGACATCTACGAGATTGTCGGGTTAGAGTTCAGAAGCAGTCGGTACAGCAGGGTGTGTGCTGACTAGCTGGTGTAACAAATTCCCTAGACAATACACAATTTCTACACTTTAGAAAAATAGCGGGAGCTTGGTGGTTACCGGATTCATTCAAGAAAACCCAGCTTCGATTACAGTTGACACAGATGCAACTGTGTTTCCAATGTGACACAGTTGTTTCCAATGTGGGCCCTGATGTGGTGAAAAATCTGAAGCCAATCTGGGGCTCTTGCGAACATCTACTGGACAGCCTGTAAAAGTGTTTGGAAAAGTAGAGATACACCTAAGTTTTGGTCGACTTGAGTTTGATCATCAAGTACTTGTTGCAGACATTGTGGACGAAGCAATTCTTGGTGTGGACGTTACGAATGCATATGGATTTATAGTAGACTTCAAAAACAGTGTCTTGAGAATCGGAACAGAAGAAGTAATCCTCTCCATGATGGACATGACAAATCAAGTGGCAGTAACTGTTCCCCAAACTCCAAAAAGATCATCATGGTTAGAACTGAGGTAGATACTAGTGGCAACCAGTGCTCTATATTCGAACCCCAGCTAGTCAGCACACCAAGCATACTAATTGCCAGACGTTTTGTAAAACCTGACAAAAGTGGAAATGTACCTATTAGAATGGTACCTATTATTTTGGATCAAGCTGTCACTCTACAAACCAATACGCTCCTAGGCAAATTGCTCCTGTGGCCTGGGTACCTGGAATGAGGCAACAGAGATCCAGTGGTTTGGACACTTCCAAATTACCAGAGGACTTTCAAGAATTCTTGAAAAGATCTTCTAACGACCTCTCAAATGGTGAGGTAAAATAATTCAGACAGTTTTTACATGAATGTAAAGATGTTTTTACAGTTTGGGGCCAGTCACTGGGAAGAACCTCTCTAGTACAACATCGCATCAATACCGGGTATACAACACCGACACGCCATACTCCTCGGAGACATCCATTAGCTAAACAAGAGGCTATTGGTGCAGGACATGTTGACAGAAAGAATTGAGACTTCGTTAAGTGCTTAGTCTTCTCTGGTAGTGCTGGTAGCGAAGGACGGTGGATTATGTTTCTGAATAGAATACCAGAGGTTTTTGAATGACATGATTAAGAAAGATTGCTATCCATTACCTCATGTTGACAGTACACTCAATACACTGTCTGGAAAACAGTGGTTTTCCACATTGGACCTGAAGAGTGAATATTAGAAAGTGGATTGTCATCAAGAAGACAAGGAAAGACCGCTTTCTCGACCCCAAGTGGTCTATTCTAATTGAAAGTCATCCATTTGGACTCTGTAGGCTAATGCACCAGCAAATTTGAAAGATTGATGAATCTGGTCCTACAAGGTCTGACTTGGAAAACTTTCCTTGTTTATTTAGACAATGTCATAGTCATCATAAAGACTTTCATAGACAATTTTGAAAACCTTAAGAAGGTTCTAAATAGAATTCACAGTACCCAACTGAAGCTGAGTCTGAAGAAGTGTTCTATATTCCAGAAGGAAGTACAGTATTTGAGCCCTCTGGTTTCGGCAGCGGGTGTAAGCATGGATCCTAATAAAGTAGACACTCTAAGAGACTGCCCAGTTCCGAAGAGTAAACATGAAATTTGGAGTTTCCTGGGGTTATGCTCATATTACAGACATTTAGTGAAAGGTTTTGCTACTGTTGCTAAACCATTACATGAGCTAACAGAAAATAAAATAAACTTCCCAGTGGTTGAGAGTCTGATCAAGCATTCATGACTTTGAAAACTGCATTATGTTTGCAACCAATTCTTGCTTTCCCAGCTTCCGAAGGGAAGTACTTCGTATACACAGATGGAAGCAATACTAGTCTAGGAGCAGTTTTGCTCCCAAGTGCAAAATGGTGAAATATGAGTAATAGCAAATTACTGCAAGAGGCTTTCTAAATCAGAAAGATATTATTGCGTTACAAGGAGAGAGTTGCTGGCAATCATCCGAGCTTTGGAGCACTTCCATTAATACATCTATGGAAGGCAAGTCTTGCGTGCCTCTTGAGATTTAAAAATCTGGAAGTGCAGTTGGCAAGGTGGCTCGAACGTCTGCAAGAGTACAACTTCAAGGTACAACATCGGCGGTGGAGGGTCCCTGCATGGTAATGTAGATGGCTTATCTCAAAGACTGTGCCCGGAAGACTGCCGACATTGCCACAGAATGGAAGAACAAAATGCAACCAAACATGTTCAAGCCATCACTATAGATTTCCTGACAAAAGGCTGGACAATACAAGATTTTCGTCAAGAACAGATGACTGAAAAAGACATTAGACCGATCTTGACAGCCAAAGAGGGAGGTTGCCACCTGGATTGGCAAGATATCTGCCATGGTTCGGAAGTGCCACTGGGCACAATGGGAATCTCTTACACTGGAGAACGGATTGCTAAAAAAGGTTTGTGAAAGTGCAGTTTGATGAGACTTGGTCATGCGGCTGATAGTTCCCAAAGTAAAATCCAGTCTGTTTTGAAGGAGATGCATGATGGAACGTGTGGAGTTCATTTTGGTGTTAACAAAACTCTTGACAAAATATGTAAGCGATTCTATTGGCTTCATCTTCGTCACAACTTAGAGAAATTGTGTCAGACATGTGAAATATGTGGTGCAAGCAAGGGCACATAAACCAGAAGCAGGGGAAAATGAGACAGTATAACATTGGACTGCCTTTTGAGAGAATTGCCACAGACATTGCTGGACTTTTCCCAGTTACTGACGATGAAAGCAGGCATATCATGGTTATAGGTTACTATTTTACTAAGTGGGTGAAACCTTAGCCATTCCAAATCAGGAGGTTACAACTGTGGCAAAGGTGTTAGTTTGCTACTTCTTTTTAAAGTTTAACCTGTCTTGTGTTGCCATTGAGTTATTATATATTATATATTACTTTTATTCAATGACAACACAAGACAGGTTGAAAACTTCCACAAATACATAAACACAATACACCACAAACTAAAATTTACACTGGAAATTGAACAAAACAATAGTATACATTTTCTGGACCTAACAATTACCAAAACTAACAATACACACACGTATAAAATATACAGAAAACCAACCACAACCGACATGGTTATACACAACACATCAAACCACCCAACACAACATAAACATGCGGCCTTCAACCATATGCTCCATAGACTAACTAAAATACCATTTAGTAAACAGGACTATAATGACGAACTCAACACAATCAAATACATAGCAATAAAAAATGGATACAACTCTAATTTAATAAACAAACTACACAAACACATCATAAACAAAAACAACAAAACACAAAATACCAACAACACACTACAAACTAAATACATCACACTCACATACCATAACTCCAACACACACAAACTCGCCAACACATTCAGAAAACACAAGTACAAAATAGCATACAGAACAAACAATACCATCAAAAAACACATCAATGATACAAACATGGACATAGACAAATACAACAAAACATGTGTTTACAAATTAAATTGTAATGACTGCAATAGTTTCTACATAGGCCAGACGGGAAGATCTTTTTCATCTCATTACTCTGAACACCTAAAAGCTTTATCCAACAACAATATACATTCCACGTTTGCCACACACATACACCCAAAAAACCACAGCTACACCAACGTAGATACTAATCTTGAAATATTACACTACTTACCCAAAGGTCGAAAACTTAACACAGCAGAACAATATGAAATATACAAACACCACACAACACAACCAAACAACATACTTAACGACCAATTACAGTATAAATCGCACACACTTTTTGACACAATTATACATAAAACTAACAATAATTTGTATCCCCGTGCTAATCCCCTTCCTCCACACACCACCCCCACTATACCTTTCAAAATAAAAACCGTTACAAGTCTGTCTCAAAGCTGACGAAGGCGAACACCACGCCGAAACACGTATGAGAAGAAAAGACAAGTAAGTTTCACAAGTTGAAAGTTTCAATATTCTATAAAGGAAATAAGGTTTGGTTATTCAACCCAAAGCACCGGTGGGGTAGACTGCCTAAACTACAGACCAACTGGGAAGGACCTTACAGTGTGAAAAAGAGAATCAATGATGTTGTTGATCGGACTCAACAGGGACAGCGAAAGTTCAAGGTCGTCCACCTAGATCGCCTGGCCAAGAAGTACTTCAGAGATGGTTTACCAGTTCGAGACGAACAGACTTAAGGATGGGGCACTGGCGCAATGGAACATTCTCGGGCAATAGTGTGTGTCGTCGTACATGGTTCTTGGCTACTCAGCAGAGCCCAGCTGTAATGTTTGTGTGCGTATATATTGCCAATTTGAGATGAAAGACAATTACGTGACACTTATCACGCGTCAATAATTGAGGCTGTTCCATACAATTGAGTGTCCGTGCACTGTGTTCAAGCCCAGACACGACATGGTTTCTAGTGGATTCGAAAGAGCCTGTCAGAGACACTTGTTTAACATGTCATCCAAAAAGTGACAGTTTATTCTGGCATCTCAGCAGGGTATAAATAAAACCATCCAGTGACGGTCAGTTTAGTTTACATATTATAGCTTGCATGTTATATTAATTTCGGTAGTACGAACCAATACTCATTGAATGTTATGGTTGTTTAAATAAATTTTGTATACTGACAACATTCAGTAAAATATTACTGAAATAGGGTATAGGCATACGCGTATAAGGTAAGTGGCATCCAGAATTATTCAGATAATATACACAAATTATTAATTTAAGCGAATAATTGTGCAGGGGCTACATTTTATATTTAAGTGTACATGTTATTTGTATGCGGGTTAGATTTTCTTTATAACCTTCATTTTTGTGTCCAGACAATGCTTTTACGGTTTTAATATCAAGTAGTTTGTCTCGTGAAGCTCACAAAATACTATTTGTCTTTCATACAAAGAGCATAGTGATTAATGACAAACGAAAGGGAATGAAATCTAGTTAGTTATGTAGGGAAACTATTAATGCAACTGTGTTTACATATTCGATAAGCGGTATGTGGCTTAAATCATGCCCAGAAGGTAATTTGCGGCTGCTCTGTGCTTCAAGTCCTCTTTACAACCTCTCAAATTAACAAGGTCAGCTGTAAGAGGACCACTTAAAGTACTCCTATATACCATTCAAACATTCAAATCTACTGTAGTACTATAGTGCAACCAATCAATTTAGGAATTCTTTTGTGAATTAAAGGAGTAAAAAAGTGCTGCTAGTGAAATGAAAACAATAAACCAGATGTAAATTATTACATGCAGGTTTAGAAAACTGTAACACAGTTTATTGCTGATGGTTTTTTTACTGGGTTAATTTCTTTTAAACAACTCCTGACTTATGTTTGTTTTATTTGATTTTTAAGGCTCTTTTTTAGGTTAGTGATTATTGAGTACCGTACTTATTTATGCGCCTCCGGGAGGAAAATTTTAGTATACGTCAGACAATACTGTAACACTGTATCTGTATATATGTTTGGGTTTTGTAGTTAAATATGTGTTTAATTAAAAGAAATTCAATTTGTAGATTTTCTACCCACAAATAGATCTAATTATAGTTATCTTATTTAAAATAGATAACAATAAAATTAAATGTACTTTCTACAGATTTGAATTTCTATGATCGAAACCACTGTGAATTACACTATCGTCGTAAATATAACATACGTTACACTTCAAGTACGTTACAAAGCTTTACAGTAGCAAACTATTTAATTAAAATCAGATTCTCACATTACATTGCATTACAGACTAAACAATTACATTAAAATCAGAAATGCTTTTTCAGTCTTTACGACAACTTAGCACGTATAATTGTATTCTTTCGGCAATAGTGGGAGCGTGAAGTTAGCACTGGCCACATTATCTTCCTGTATGTTGACCGACTTGCACACATACCGAAACGTACCCTCCTAGACTCTTAACCTAATTCAGTAATACAAAAGAAATCCACTATTATTACATATACCACTCTTCAAATGTTAATACAGATGTTTTACTCAACATATTAGAGGATTACTTGTGGAGAAAAAAAAAACTTGTTGAAAATTAAAGAGCAGTATTCTTTCTGTGGCTATCTAGCATTTATATCTAACCCTAATTTTGTGCATTTGGATGTGAATTAGTAGACCAAATTGTAATACTTAAGTTGTGTTAGTAGTTATAATCACGAATAGAATTAACACTGTGGCTCACCACTATAGAAAAAGTGTGTATAGCTCACCACTATACACATTTTTCTATAGTGGTGTGCAAGTGTTAATTCTGTTTCAAATTGTAATATTTTATGTTTTATACGCTTTCAAGATTCATCACTGCACTCCAACTTAAATTTTGGGTTTTATTCTAGACGAAATGTAAACCTTTGATGTTAAACTAGTACTATAGCTACAAAGTAACTTTAAAAATTAAAAGACTGAGTAATAGAGAGCGGAAGCGCAAGTCTTTATAATAACAGCCATAATAAGCAAACTGTTACAGAAAAGGAACTGCATGTAGCAGATAATCTTAAAAAAGCCAATATATGAAAAAAACTTATAATTTAATAAAACTAGCCTATTGATATAATAATTACCTTATTTTACTAAAATTTGAAAAACGAGGCTACGTTTATAATTGCAATAATATTCCATAATATTGCAGTGGGAATAATCTCCGTTGCACTTCGCGACCGTTGGCTCCTTCTGGTATTAGCGTCTACCGATATTGGCTCTTGCGTAGGCCCGGCCGGCAGAATTAAATGAATCATGATATGAATCATGAATGTGTATCGTCTCATATTTAATTATTTTAATTCAAATTAAAAAATTATTAATATATAAATGAAATAATATAAAATGATAGAAAAGGGCGTTATACAGACACGCTACGTGGAGAGCAAATGACGGAAATAATAAACACCCATACTTCCTTTTCCTTTGGAGGCATCCTGAATTTCCTGACTTCCTGTACTGATACCTATAAAAGAAGCCAATCCTAACAAAATGAAGCTTTTTCTATAAGAACAATACAAAGCTAGTTCCTTTGGGAATTAACCATATTGTTAATAAATTATAAACAAACACGTTTTGAGGAAACCAGGAAACTTAGTTCCTCGATTTAGTTTTCTCGTAATCACAATCAATATGTCTGTCTTCAACATTCCAAATTTCGGATCTATGTTCTTTTCGTACGGCATAATCAACCTTCCGTCTCCGCGTTTGTACTTTATTTCGGTGTCCGATGTGTACTACAACTTTGTTTTCTTCACAATTAACTAATGCCAGGTTATGGAGGTTATGTACGATAATGTAACTTAAATAAAATTTACTTTGTCAGTGTACATTAAAAGAGTGTATTTATTAGAAGTACAGAAATTACTTTCCATTTATCGCACATAATTACGGTACAGAGACGATTTTGGGAGGTTGTGTCTACGTTTAACAATCTAACTTAACCTTTTAGATTTTTAAAATTAATTAGACAAAAATTTCCGTTGTTAGTGTACATTAAAAGGCTGTATTTATTGTATGGATATAAGGCTGTATTTATTGTAAGTACCGGAATTAAAACCTTCCAATTACTACGGTCTGAATTAATGCAAATAAAATTGGAGAATCTCGTAAACATATTAAAGGATGGTTGTATATTACACACAAAATTATTACAGTACGGACCATTGTCAATGAATAGAAACAAATAGGACTCAATACTTTAGTATGTACCAATAAAATTCACCTTTTTTCAAGTATAGTAGCCTATCTATTGTTTTTTCATACTCTTAAAAAAAGCCATTAACAACATACATTATGAGAAAACATGATTACAAATCATAACCTGCCATTAGTTGTGAAGAAAACATATAACATTTCCAAACAAGAAATCTTCAATTCTCTCCCTATTTGTTTTATAAAAACTGGAGTTTCTTATGCAGGTTTTTAAGTCCACTAACTACTTAATTTAATATACATAATTGTTCCTGATCTTGTTGTGTAACATTATATTAATACATCTGCTTACTACTTTTTAATGTACGGTCCTAAACATCTTTAAAACTTAGGCAAAATCTAATGAGCTATTTGACCTAACCTGAATTACTACATCTAAGAATATCTTATTAGGTCATGTCGCTTTATTTATACATTTAATGCATCTTAATTTTTAGTACACTAACAGCACTGCTATGTCTTACAGTAACACAACACGTTACACTAACTCAAAAGAATTTCTTTTTTTTTTCAGTTTAAAAAAGTTGAAATTTTGTATTTCTTTTCTTTTCCATTCACTTTTTGTGAAACGACTTACATTAATATGTGTACACTTACTATATTGAAATCCAATGTTCACTATCCAGTAGTTAAAAATATTGTGGAATTGTGAAATTAGTAACACCATGTACTAATGTTGTAACACTATGTGTGCCTTAATAAGTTATTGATTATTCAAACTGATACATTGCCATGACACTATCATATGACAGTTCTCAGAGGTTCAGTAATAGTCATCTTTGCTGTTAACATGGACACATCTTGCATATGTTCATTTCTTACAAGTTCTTCTCTTTACAGGACTAATAGTTTTGTAAAAAACTCAATTGTTTGTTATTACATTTTCAATTGTTACCCTTAACATTTCGACCTCATCATAAAATAACTGTTGAGAAACTGAGAGCTCTTTTTTAAAAAGACTTTTCATTAGTAAAGTTACTTATAAGTAGGCATACATTTGTACTCATAATATGAGGTTCAGAATTAAGAAAAGGTGAAACCAACTCGTTACACTGAAAAACTTCTAGGTATACTACTACTGATTGGAAAAGACAAGATAACTCAGGGTGAACTTTTTTTCAAACCTTTTAACACCATGGATTCTGTGTTTATCCGCAGTTACTTCGCCCTTTTTTACATTTTATCAACTTGTGTTCCCAGAGTCACAGTATTCTGAATTGTTCTTAAAATTTCCATTTAGGATACCTATGTGTAGTACTTTATTAACATGCAGATTTATTCCTAATAGAGTTATCTTTGAATCCCTTAAAAAACCTTAAAGATTACTTTAGAATAGGAAGTCAAAGAAACACAGAATTCAAGTAGCAAGTTTCCACTACTTTGTAAAACATATCCTAGAAACAAACTGTGACATCCAGTAACTGTTGCTGAGAAACCTTACTAAGGGGCTTATAAAAAAAAAATTACAAGCTTGCTCTTTTGAACATCTGATGAAAAGGTTTTGTAAAGTGTACCTAACATTCTTGTATTCCATACTTCCAGCAGTTATACATGATACATTTCTAACATGAATAAGAAAAGTTTAAATCTGCTTACGATCTAAAGGAGTGATAGTTATTTGCAGTGATAGTTATTTTCAGGGTTACAAAATAATTCTGAAAAAATTGTTGCTTTTACAACACCATCCTTTATAAAGTGACTACTCAAATCTGCCAGTTTTCCACGGAAACTGAAGTTTGATGATTAGATCCATCATGACCTAGTGATGCTCCAAACATTTCAAGGATTCTCCTAGCCTTAAAAAACTGGACGGCCTCATTGATTGACATGACTAATGTTAAATTTACTTTGGGATACTTCCAAACATAATACAGTTTACAATAAACAAAATTTTATGCCTATCTAATTTTTCCAGAAATATGTACATATAGCAAAAACAGAATTTTCTACAAGTTTACATTAAAGAAAATGATAAAAGTACTGTTAGCTTTTAACAAATATTGACAATTTTGCCCAATACAGAAATGAAGGAAATTGACAGACAAATTTTAGTGATGGTCCAAACATTTCAAGGATTCTCCTGGCCTTAAAAGACTGGACTGGCCTCATTGATTGACATGACTAATGTTAAATTTACTTTGGGATACTTCCAAATATAATACAGTTTACAATAAACAAAAAAAATTTTATGCCTGTCTAATTTTTCCAGAACTGTATACACATAATTTGTTCTGGATAGAACATTTATTAAACAATAATACTATTTGATGCAAATAATTAAAATATCGGTACGGAGAACCATACATGACTTCCATGTTTTAAGATTTATATTTAAAATCATTTTAGAAATGAAATATTTCTACAGAAACTACTTCTATCTTCAGCCTCAACCACAGAATTGTGGTCACTAACATATACCACATCACGTTAGTGAACTCGATTTTCACTGATGATGGCAGTCGATGGCACTTCCGAAACATCTGGTTTTGCAGAAAACATTGGACCATGGCCAAACAGCCCGTGAAGGAATTTTATCAACAAACTACTTCTTTGTTGCCGATAACGTAGTACACATATAAAAAATAATCCCCTCCCCTTCACCTATCATTTTCATTTATAGAAAATAATCCCCTCCCCTTCACCTATCATTTTCATTTATAGAAAATAATCCCCTCCCCCTTCAACTTCCCCCTACCCCTTTTCATTTATAGATATTTCATCTACCTTTCTACAGTGGATTATTATGACCTTCTTTTCAGGATAATTTATTTATCAAAATTAAGTACTTTACTCTTGTTATAACATAAAACGTTGCAGGTAAACTACCCCTTCTCCTTAACTGATCTTCACCAAAATCAACAGACCTTGAGTCCTTACAATATGCAAAAAATTATTTGAATTTGCGGCAGTTATCGTTCGCCACAGACAAAATTCTACACACAGACATCTTTCAAAAAATGACTTTTCTTCATGTTTTGAGAGTAGTACAATCAGAATCAGCCCTTATCTCGAACACGATTTTTTTTCCATCCATTTCCTTATGGAACATGGAAGTAAAAACAATATCCTTTTTTTATATGTATTGCACATGTTTTCTAACATGGGACACTAATTATTAGATAAAATGGTTACCATCATTTAAGCCAGCTTCAACTCACTGTGTACTTTCTCAGAGGCCATATCATGTTCTTTTTAACGTTGGCGAACATAAATTGATGTTAAATTAAAAATAAAGTAAAGGCTTAGCACCTGAAGTTTGCAATGTCCAAGTTGAAGAATTATTTAATTACTGCACTTAACTTGATATAAGTACCGATTACATTTCAGGATTATTATTTTCAGAAATAATGTATGTAAACCAGTTTTCCCCATATGAAGTTAGTTAAAATTCTTTAATGCATAGCATTCCAGGCCTTTATGGTAGTAGATTTGTATTACTAAATTTCAATTTACACAAATAATTCTCTTTGATTAACCAGAGTTACACACACAAACTAAATGTTGAGTGTCCTCCTAGTGTATAAATTCAGCTAAAACACTATTCCAAAAACTTACCTTGTTTCTAGAATATGTGACATCATGAACTTTTCATGTTAAATAGTTTAAATACTTTGTGTTGAGAGTTAAGCATTTTAATAATTTTTATTTATGCAGGCGTATAGCAAAATCTGATCATCATGAAAAAGGAATAAGGCATTTTGTAATAGCAATTAACTGATTAGTTCCTGCTGTATTACCGACTCATATTACAAGACCAATTTTTGTTTAATTGAAAAGATATATTTTAATTGTTTCTTTTGGTTTTGATAGGAATAAATTCTTAAAAAACTAATACAAATTTGTTATGTCTGATCACAACAGCTATCCTTTCTATTTGAAATGAGCCTTTTATCCAAATTTATCACATAGTATTGTGCCAAGATATATCACTACATTTGTATACTGTAATACAGTAGTGGTAGAATATTATCATTCCACTAATATTACCCTAACATAATAAATGAAAATACATTATATACACATCTTTTGACATAATCATCCTTTCACTTATCACTTTTTGCCTATCCATTTATTTGATGAATATATATTTAACGATTTATGTAAAACACAACAGGTGTTTAATGGACATGTACTATGTGTAGACCTCTTATTTCCCTCCTCGGCAGGTCGAAGCTCAATTTGGCACTAGAGTTGGGTATGAAATTATACTATGCTCATAGTCTGTCTGTTAGCAGCTAGTGGCATCTATTGACATTCACTCATGTCAAATTACAGAGTTGGTAAAGGATGTTCGAAATTTGAATATAAACAAATTAATAGTTAAATAATTAATATAATGGAATTATCACATATATAATGTATGTAAATGTAATTGTGAAAAAACGATGTAGGGCCTACTTCATATACAGATCAGAAGTAAATGATGAACTATTCTCTTTATGTAATAAGCCTAGTTACTAAACAATATATATTTTTAAAAGCTTCTTATCATATTGAGACAAAATGGAGTGGCATTTGAAACATCTCTTAGGTATAAAAACAACATAACAACCTTTACAAAATTTGCCGCCCATAGGCCTACTTTGCCTATGCATTAATCTGCCTCTGATGTACATGCTAAATGCACCTGAACAGTAGTAAGAATGGCTTAGTATCCTGTTGAGTTATTCACTGTTCTGATGGATGATACGCAAATACTGGAAGGTAGGATATGAGAGCCAGCAATAACCTTAAATAAAACTCTCATATATTTCAGTTATTACACAGTGTTCTGTTCATTACAGACAAGTGCTTGGTCTGATAATTTTTTTAAAAATAAAATTGTATATTTTACTGTAGCTTTACAGTAGCTTGACAGAAAGTGTAAAAATGTAAAATAAAAACGGCATGACTTGAGTGTAAATAAAAAGTGAACACTTTACAGTAGCACAAAAAATGACAAAAATTGAGACAATGAAATGCTACAGTTCAGTTAAAAATATTGCAATCTCCCTCACACAAAATTTTAAAGAATAAAGACATTATCAACGCAACAAAATATTTTTTTTGGAGCAAAAGGAAACACAATGGAAAGGCATCTCAGGTACTATTGCTTTGAAATTATGGTTTCAAAATGTTTAGCGAAAAGAATAAAAAAAATGCTAGCTAAATATCACTATACTTTAACGACTCGGAACACTATGTTTTTTATAAGTAAAAGCAAAAATTTTTACCTTACAGCCTTAACGAAATCCAAAAAATGCTAGCATTAACAATCCAACAATGTATCGAAAAGATCAGGATCTTGCTAGGTACATTATAGGGAAAATTGGTTTTGTAGCTATTGGTGGATGTTTGTTTCTATAAAAAATAATTGCAACGTCTAATAAATTATGGTACATATTTAATCATTTATTGAATAATTTGTCATTTATATAATTTTGTTTATTTTTTAATTTCTATAGATACTTTTGGTGTGTTTGTTGAATTTTGTGTTTTACATCATCTTTTGTGATTAAATCATTTGGTATAAAATGTTCCAGTTTATAAAATACACCTCACAGTTTTAACATACAATATATATAGTAACACCTGTATACATAGTAACAGGTATATCAATATGCCTGTAATCACAGGTATGGGAAAGTAATAGCAAATCTTGCATAATCTTGTTATCAGTTATTGTTATTGTTTGGCTAGTGCTATTAAATTCATATTGGGCCAAAGTGATGACAAAAGGAATTTTTTGTATTTGTTTACAGTCAACAGTGTAGATTCCAGGTGATGATTTGAAATTTACATAAATTAATTTTCACTCACATGAATGAAGTTGCAACCGTACAGAAATACAGAATATATTTTCTATGACAGCAGACAAGACAGAACACTTGTATTTTGCCTTTTATATGTGTACATACATTCAGACATTTGTTTGGATTGACTTCTGCAAGCTTGAAAATCAGATAACAATAATGTTTTATATTTTACATTAGTTTATATTGCAACAATACAAGCATAGGCTGTAATGCACATATATAATATAAAATAAATATTTCATTTAATTTTAATAATATATAATAGACGAGCAGGTGTGAAATTGGAAGCTGGCTTGCAAACAGGAGTCAACACGCAGGATCACGCGATTACCGCTGCATGTGTGTATACAAGTAAATAGTGTGTATGCGTGAAGCCTGTTTGTTCCTGAAAGTTTGCACCTCACCCCAAGTCAATGCTAAATTAAGAATATATTTAATATTAAGCAAACCATAAATGTTAGCGAGAAGGTAAAAACTTCTAAAAATGTGTAAAAATCAGACACAAGTGCAGTGCAAATTTTACGTAATTCGGACAATCAATGCGAATCCAGTGCGATTTTTAAAGCATTATAATTATACTAGTGGTGCGAGCATCACGATTGTTGCACATCACATAGGTCATTAAATTAGACAATATTTTATCGCCGTGAAATCCTCCGCGTTAAACAGTGCGATTGGCGAAAAAGTCCAATTATGTGAAATAGGACGAGAGTGGGGGCTATCACGCCATGGTTCAACTGTCGACAGGCTGATTCCTGAATCGACAGCTGCAGTTTTCTTGGTGAATATAAATAGAAGCCCAGGAGAGCTAATCTCTCTCTTCTAACAGTGGTCATTCGTGGCGGAACGCTATGTCCGTTCGCGACATGAAATTTTAATTACTTCGGACAGAGTTAGACGATATGTCTAACACCAATAAGACTTTTTGTTAATCATAACTTGTAAAGTAATACGATAAATATTTCGATTTAACATAACAATGGAAAACAGTAATTAAAAAGTAACGTAACAAACAAATCGTCAGAGGTCTACAAGTGAACTACATCTAGGAGCAGTACTCCAGACCGAGGATGACAGCACTACATGGCATAATTTCCAGACGTAAAGGACGAGTCATCGGACTTCCGAGAGGACCCGGAGGACGAGGAGAGAATCCAGGACTTCCGAGAGGACCCGGAGGACGAGGAAAGGATCCAGGACTTCAAGACTACGCAGGATTCACAACATCAGGGACTCAGGACCAGGACAGGGTATGCTGAGGAACCGCTACAATTAAGGTGAAAGAAAGCCATGTATTCCTCATAACAAAAGACTTAATCAAAGATTGATAAACATTGTCAAAAGAAAGACAATAATTTCAAAAAGTGTAATTTATAACTTATAGATGTAAATGTCTTGTATAAAAATTATAGCATAATTTTTGCAGTAATAATTTATTGAACATACGTAAATTTAAATTGTAGAGTAATTATGAAAGCATTGTAGAGAAATTAAGAAAGCATAATTTTTGCAGTAATAATTTATAAAAAACATTTAAATTTAAAATTGTAGAGAAATTATGAAAGCATAAGTTTTGAATTGATAATGATTGAAAATATTTTAATATACATGTGAAAGAATCAATTAGATTTGTTCAAATAATGAACAAATAATTAACTTAGTTAAATATTTTTATATTAAAAGCACACATTCAGACTGAGTAGTCCAGACAGTATAACATAATGAAGAAATGTTTTTATTTAAAATTAATAATATTATGTCTATGATATAAGCTTTATGTTGGTGATAAGATTACAGCAAACTAAGAAACTTTGAAACCATGTATAATGAATATCGTATGACGAAGTAATCATTATTTGTATAGTATTATTTCTTGATATGTTTGTTTAAATTACTAATGGGAACATTTTGAATTTCCTAAAAAGGCTACCATTATTATAATTACACCTGAACCATTAGTACACGTTGTTAGAAATGTTATTTACTGTTGTATAATTTTGTCACTCATGAGCGTGCGCCCGACACACTTACATTTTATAACGTTGTATTGTTGTAATATGTAAAATTATAATCCTCAAAGTATAATATTTAATTAATTGGGATGTTTCGTTAAATTGTTACGACGATCTCACCGATCGTCACATAGTACAGTGGAAACCAAAATAAAACACACTTATGAATTTGCTAATTGATATTATTATATTATCACATAATACAATATACATACTCAAATTTGTGTTGTGGTTTGGTCATGTTACATGCTTGTCAAGTTTCATTACATTTTTAATCTGTGTTCTTTGCTGTGAGTTTTACATTAATTATTCATAATTCTTCTTCTTCTTTTTATTACGTGTTTCCGGATTGTTCTCCGATGACACGATGTCACCTGTAGATCCTTTCTGCCACCGCAAAATATGAGTTGTCATTCAGTATTGCGTCCATACCAAATCCCCTCAGTCTCGGCACTCCTGGGATGTCCGTCCGGCAATCCACCAATGTGCTGTAAGGTCTCCTCATGCAGATGACACAGCAGAATAATCATTATTCATAATGATTAGTTATGATGGTTGAGTGTTATTGGTACAGAAGAGGATGCTGCAGTTTCTCACTGTACACAACGTGCTAAATTTGTTCTGTGCGGGCTCAGAATTTGGGCTGGCTGGAGCGTCAGAACAGGAGCGTAGAGTGCCTCATGGCCTTATGGTGTAGGGATCTCTACGGAGAAGTCCAGTAAGGTCAGAGGGTGCGATCAGCATCATTGGACCAAGGGTAAGTGATGACAAATTTTATATAGTAACATTACAGGGGGTTGTGGTGACATATCTAGACTGATCCTTTTGGAAAGTGTGAATGAGTCAATGAAAGTTTTTGTGTCTCGACACAAAATCTTTCATTGAGGGGGTTTGTAACAGTACATAAAGGCCCCATGCTTTAATTATGGTATCTGAGGTTATTTTTCCATGTTTTATTGTATAATTGTCAAATACAGAGTGGTTAGGTCCATTGTCCCTATATACGAAGGAACAGCGCAGATTCGGTGAGATGAGTACCATGCCAAGGTCACCGTTGGACGCGCGAGAGCCGGTCGAGGAAATGGCGGTGTTTATGACGACTGACTATAAATCTTCATTGTGATTGTTTCATAAAGCTGTTTCATCATAGTAAAAGACAATGACGCATAAAACACAACGCATGTAACTAGACGTTGTCCCATCTAACAAAGCCTGATTACGTCAAACGCACTAACACAAGCAAAAATTTGCATATTCATCTGTCTCAGTTCAGCACAGCACACCAAAGAGGCCACAGCGATGTATCGCTGTCGACCCAGTTTTCATACAAAAGTTGTAAAAAGTATTATTCAAAATTAAAGAAATGTGAGAATAAAGTCAGAAGACAATTAAGTAACAATACACAGTAAGAACATTAAATGTAGAGTCAGTGCAAGATGGTTTAAGAGTAATAACTATCAGGCGAACACCGGCCATACTCCTGGGGAACATCTGATACCAGCGAGGGAGCGACGCTACACAGTTTTCAGAGAAGTCAACCATATCACTTTTATTTTCGTATTAATGAGCTCATTAAGTAACCCCATAAATTGTATAAAATGTAATTGTAACAGTGAGTGTGAATGAGTGTGCGATCGAACGAACGCATGGCCATGCTTGCATACATAGAGGGCATTGGTTTGTGAAATATATGATCCTATAACTAATTACATGATAAGCGCTGCAGCTAGAAAACAAAAGAAAACATATATACCAAGAGATAGTAACAAGATTCACAATTAATTTACAGTCACAATGATTGAATAAGTTTGGAGAAATATAGCCACCATTTTGTTTTAGTAATAACACGTGACACCATTTTGGGCACCATTTAATGTATGTTTATTTTGTTCCTGAAATTAAAACTAATAATTATACTCAATCAAGAAGCAGTGTTATCATTTATGTCACCTTTTTTGAATCTAAATCTCGCTGAGAATGAACCCTGGCCCCTTAGGAAGAAAGTATCATAAAAAGTAAAGCATGTGCTCTCTCACGTAATTAAAATCGGCGAGTACACGTGTTTACAATATTATGGTAAGATTTACATTTACATAAATATAAATGTTTGTGTGTAAAAGAGTGTAATAACAAATGGCGCCCGAACAGGGACTTATATAAAGCTATTTTTATATAAGATATAGGCCAGATTTAGAAACAGAGAAGGTGATAGAACGATACATAACCCAGTACACAAGAGGTTATGTTGACAAACATAGTGAGTAGTAATTGTATGACTAATTACAAATATAACTAAATAATCATTTTAATATTGAAAGTGTCAAAATGGCAGAAAGAAATAATAGTATGGAAATAAATAATACAGACACAGAATCTATTTTATTAGACAAAATAAGCGCGAATTCTATGCCTAGGGCAATCGAGAATAAAATATCGCTGGAAGATCTGTTTATACTAATTAAAACACAAAATAGCGTATTAAAAGAAATTGACGAAAAGTTTGATAGTCTTGAGAATGTACTAAAGAAACAAAACAACGTACAAAATGTAAAATTGAATCAATTAGAGGAGAAATTAGACAAGATAATTAATGAGATAGAGTTAGAAAATAAGAGTAGAGAAATAGACAGATTAGATAGAAACAAAGACAAGGTAAGTAGGGGAGAGAATTGTAACAATTTAAATAAAAGTATAACATTAGAAAATGATTGTGTAAACAGGAGTGATAATGAAATTTTATGGGGAATAGAATATAATAATGATGGAATGATAGTGTGTGTTAAAGAGTTAAAGACAGTGTGTAGAGAAAGTATAGTTGTAGGGGAATTGCAGGGGTTAGATTTTTCCCTTAATGGTGTATTTTGGAGGTGATGTACATGTTTTTAGGAAGGACGAGAGTGCCTTCGATGTAGATTTGGGAGACAAAAGGTATGCAAATGGTTGTCCCTGGATTTTTTGTGCACCTGATAGGTGGTGCGAGAATAAAGTTTTAGTGTCCCCTGCATATATTGAGAGAGAGAATGTAGCTTGGTGTGATAGAGAGAGATGTTTTAAAAGTGAGAGGTATTGTGAGAGAAAAAGAGAAGTAGAGATTTTTAAGATAAGTAGAGATTACGAAGAGTTTATAGAAAGGTTAGGTGGAGAGAGAAGTGATAAATATAATAAAAACTTACCTTGTATTGAAACTGAGGTAGTAGGAGATAATGTTGATAACAATGATAATATAAAATACCGAATTATGACTGATTATACAGGAGGTGACAGGACAATGACCAATCATGACAGGTTAAATGAGTTTGGGGATAATGATGAAGATTTTAATTGTATATGTATTTATGATGTTAGTATAAGATATCTAACAATAAACAATGTATATAGTTTTAAGATTCGATTATTATTTGACGATGGAGGGTAAACATTTTATTGTGTTTATGAACATTTAATTATGTGGACAGTGTTTTAAAATGGACTGTTTATGACTGATTATGGTAAACGATATAATGATAATGTGGATTGTATATTTTTGTGTATATTAATGTCAATGTATTTGTGTATTTTTGCTGTTGTGTATTTTATGTATTTTTTATGTAAACCAGGTACGGTAGAATTTTAAATAATTTAAGGAAGTTTGATGATTTTAAATGATATTATGAGATTTAGATTCTAATGGTTAGTAAATGATTACGCATATGATATATTTGGATATTGAGAGGTATTGTTGTTAGTAGATAAAGGATGAATTTTCTAGTGGTATATTAAGGTGAAATGTTGTAAAAGAATTTGGGTGATAATTATTAAAATAGAGGCATTGGAGTTAGTTAAATAGAGTTAATGGGAGTTAGTGAAAATAAGAATGTTGAGATACTGATAATATATAAAGAGGTGTTAGATATTTTAGGGACACAGTGGTTAGTGATTATATGTAGAGGTGAGTAATGTGAATGGTATATATATATTTGTTGATGGTGATATTTTGTAATAAGGGTATTGGTGTAGGGAGTCCGCAACGAAAAGTGTTGGGACAGGAAGGGACCGTTGTGTGCCGGAAAGGGTTATCTGAAAGGGTCAGGAACCGATAAAGGAATGAGCATAGATAGGGAACACACATACTAGTACAAAAAATGAGCGGTGCCAGAGGATTTAAATGGGATTTATGAAGGGGGTTATTATAGAGATATTGGTGTCATGATATATTAATGGTTAGAAGCGGTTAGTGTAAAAAAGAGGTGAGTAAGGTTAGATTGACAAATGCCAAAATAAGATATAGAAAATAGTGAATAATAGAGAGTCACCCAAACTAATAAGGATAAAAAAGTTAGAAAAAGAAAATTCATGGTAGGAAGGTAATTGTAACTGAAGGGTAATGATAATTTTGAAAATTTTTTGTATAGAATCTAATGAATGTTAAATAACTAAAAGTTAATACAGAATGGTTGATAGTAATGATGTGATAAAGTTTTGGTACAAGTCATGTAAATGTAAATTGTTTAATGTGATGTAAATGTAACAATGTTAATGTGTAATGTTCTATGTTCTATAATGTTTTTATTATGTTGATGGTACAATAGTGTGTGTGGTTAGGAGGTCATTACAGGGGTAATGACGGTAACAAATGTCAAAGAATAGTAGCTTTTAAAGGTTGAAAGTCTAAAGGTACAAATGAAGTTGAGCAAAATATAGTATGATACCAGTTGCAAAAGAGATAAATGATTATAAGTTGAGTAATAAAATTTGAATACTAAACTTGTCTGCCATAGTAGTTATAGGTTGAATTTTGTAGAAATAATTAGGTGAAGGTGTTTTGGGGAATATTAAAGAATTGTTTATGTATTGTGTTATTTGTAGGAATATCTATATGTTTCTCTTATAAGGAAGAGATTGAGTTTGGTGGTAGAAAAAATCAGTATATGTTGAAGTCTTGTTGTTGTTATGTTGAAACTTTTAAATTAGAACAAACCAATGCCCCGGACACAAACCAATGCATCTAAAGGGAAACATATCAGTTGTAGATATGGAAGTATATTAGACCACTATTTTAAATTTTTGTATTCAATGTTTCAGAGATTTTTGGTGTTGTGACCGCGGTCCTGGGCTGGCTGGAGCGTCAGAACAGGAGCGTAGAGTGCCTCATGGCCTTATGGTGTAGGGATCTCTACGGAGAAGTCCAGTAAGGTCAGAGGGTGCGATCAGCATCATTGGACCAAGGGTAAGTGATGACAAATTTTATATAGTAACATTACAGGGGGTTGTGGTGACATATCTAGACTGATCCTTTTGGAAAGTGTGAATGAGTCAATGAAAGTTTTTGTGTCTCGACACAAAATCTTTCATTGAGGGGGTTTGTAACAGTACATAAAGGCCCCATGCTTTAATTATGGTATCTGAGGTTATTTTTCCATGTTTTATTGTATAATTGTCAAATACAGAATGGTTAGGTCCATTGTCCCTATATACGAAGGAACAGTGCAGATTCGGTGAGATGAGTACCATGCCAAGGTCACCGTTGGACGCGCGAGAGCCGGTCGAGGAAATGGCGGTGTTTATGACGACTGACTATAAATCTTCATTGTGATTGTTTCATAAAGCTGTTTCGTCATAGCAAAAGACAATGACGCATAAAACACAACGCATGTAACTAGACGTTGTCCCATCTAACAAAGCCTGATGACGTCAAACGCACTAACACAAGCAAAAATTTGCATATTCATCTGTCTCAGTTCAGCACAGCACACCAAAGAGGCCACAGCGATGTATCACTGTCGACCCAGTTTTCATACAAAAGTTGTAAAAAGTATTATTCAAAATTAAAGAAATGTGAGAATAAAGTCAGAAGACAATTAAGTAACAATACACAGTAAGAACATTAAATGTAGAGTCAGTGCAAGATGATTTAAGAGTAATAACTATCAGGCGAACACCGGCCATACTCCTGGGGAACATCTGATACCAGCGAGGGAGCGACGCTACACAGTTTTCAGAGAAGTCAACCATATCACTTTTATTTTCGTATTAATGAGCTCACTAAGTAACCCCATAAATTGTATAAAATGTAATTGTAACAGTGAGTGTGAATGAGTGTGCGATTGAACGAACGCATGGCCATGCTTGCATACATAGAGGGCATTGGTTTGTGAAATATATGATCCTATAACTAATTACATGATAAGCGCTGCAGCTAGAAAACAAAAGAAAACATATATACCAAGAGATAGTAACAAGATTCACAATTAATATACAGTCACAATGATTGAATAAGTTTGGAGAAATATAGCCACCATTTTGTTTTAGTAATAACACGTGACGCCATTTTGGGCACCATTTAATGTATGTTTATTTTGTTCCTGAAATTAAAACTAATAATTATACTCAATCAAGAAGCAGTGTTATCATTTATGTCACCTTTTTTGAATCTAAATCTCGCTGAGAATGAACCCTGGCCCCTTAGGAAGAAAGTATCATAAAAAGTAAAGCATGTGCTCTCACGTAATTAAATTCGGTAAGTACACGTGTTTACAATATTATGGTAAGATTTACATTTACATAAATATGAATGTTTGTGTGTAAAAGAGTGTAATAACAACATGACCTCACTAATCGATTTCTTGTACCTTAATCTTACCTTTACTTTATCTTGTACCTTTATAAATTACTTAAAACCCCTACAAAATATTGAGTTTCAAAAAATTCCAATTAAATCACATATTAAGCACTAAGCTCATTATTTTTTTTTGAACAGACCCAATTTAAGTTGAAATGTCGAAGAAAAGGAAGTATGATGGAAACTATGTATTATTTGGTTTCACTTGCATTAACGAACGTGGCGGGACTCAAAAGCCACAGTGTTTTTTGTGCGGAAAAATTCTTGCAAACGGAAGTATGAAGCCAGCAAAACTACAAGACCATCTCATGTCTGTCCATGCCGCAGATGCATCTAAAGATGCTAGTTTTTTCGTGCGAAAAAAGCTCAATTCGAAAAAGCAGGGACACTTCCAAAACTTGGATTTGCCATTTCACGAAAGCCTGTTCTTGAAGCATCCTATAAAGTTGCTTACCAGATTGCCAAACAAAAGAAGCCCCACACTGGAGAGACTTTAGTAAAGCCATTTGCACTGGAAATGGTGGAATTGGTTTGTGGACTGGAACAGAGGAAAAAACTGGAATCGGTTCCCTTGTCAAATGATATAATACATTCTAGAATAGTTGATATGTCTTGTAATACTTTAAAGCAGGTCATCGATGAATTGGCAGCCTTGCCATTCCCTTTCCTTATGCAATTGGATGAAACTACAGACATCTCTGAATGTAGCCAGCTCCTTGTTTTTGTTCGCTATGTACACGCTGACGCCATCAAAGAAGAATTCTTATTTTGTGAGTCTCTCGGAAACTACGAAGGCTGTTGACGTTTTCAAAATGGTAAAACTTTTTTTACAAACAAAACTTTGATTGGAAAGAAAAACTTCATTCTCTTTGTACTGATGGAGCTCCTGCGATGCTTGGTAATAAATCTGGTTTTGCTACTTTAGTGAAAAAAGAAGCTCCTCAAGTCATCGTCACTCATTGCTTTTTACACAGACATGCACTGGCAACAAAGACTCTTCCAATGACCCTGAAAGGCGTTTTGTCAACAGCCATAAAAGTTATCAACTTTGTCAGAAGCACGTCTCTGAATCATCGTATTTTTAAAGCATTTTGTAAAGAAATGGGAGCAGAATATGAAATGCTTCTCTACCACACAGAAGTACGCTGGCTGTCAATAGGACAAGTCTTGAAGCACTTGTTCAAACTAAGGACACAAGTTTCACTTTTTCTGGAAGAAAGAGAAAACCCACTCTCGGAACATTTTGAAAGAAAGGATTTTATCCATGGGTTGGCTTACCTGGCAGATATTTTTCACCATGTGAATGAGATAAATCTTTCCATTCAAGGTTGTGAAGTCACCATTATGGATGCATCTGAAATATTACAAGCTTTCTTAACTAAGTTACCAATATGGAAGAAGAGAGTAGAGGCCAACGTTCTTGCAAACTTTCCAATGTTGGAGGAAGTGCTTTACCAAGATGGAGTTGAAATACAAAATTCCGTGTCAACGTTTTTGAAAAGAGATATCTGCGAATACTTGGAAACATTACAGAACTCTTTTAAAGGTTATTTCTATCTTGATGGCATGAAAGTTGAACCATGGATCCGCAATCCTTTTCTTTCTGATATAAACTGTATCGAAGATGTTGACATAGCCAAAGATGACTCATTGATCTTAGGACAAAAAACTTACTACAGTTGGAGTTTAACTCAAAAAGCCTTGGAGAATTCTGGTGTTCCCTGAGAGAAACCTATCCTCGTCTTGTAAAGCGAGCTATGGAAGCTTTGATTCCATTTGCAACAACATATCTATGCGAATCGGGATTTTCAGCACTTGTAACAATGAAAACAAAAACTCGAAATCGATTAGATGTCCAACATGACATGCGTGTTGCCTTGTCAAATACTACACCACAGTTTAATGTTCTTATTCAAGATAAACAACAACAGTCTTCACACTGACATGTCTTTAAAAAATAAAATTTAACTCTCCAATATTTTAAAAGTATTGTATTATTATTTAATCATTAATATCGAAAGAAGCACATATATTACTATATCATATGTTTTGTATTTGTAACTGTATTTCTGTATACTTTTATATTTGTAACTATGTAGGCTAACTGTATTTCAATATAACTGGTTTCCTTTGTAATTTTATTTTATGCATTTAAAAACTTTTTTCTGAGAAGGGGTCTGTAGCTTTCATCTGACTGGCAAAGGGGTCCATGGAACAAAAAAGGTTAAGAACCCCTGCATTAATGGAATGGGCATGACACAGTGTTGCATCTTGGAAATAGACAACTTTGGTGTTGTAGTAAGAGAGCTTGCCACGTGTATAAGTCAGTTCGCCAGGACACATGGTTTGAGAGGACCAGACTGGCGCTCAGAACAATAATTTCATTTATTTACTGCTGATGTGATCAGCGTACCAATGTGAACATAGTGTAAATTATTTTGCCAAACATTATGCCACTGACTTGTTATAATATTATTATATACATACCACCATAGTCAGTAAAATTCCATTTTTTTAAATAATGAATAAGGCCTTTTCGAAATATTAAAATTTCATCATCAGTTCATACACTGTAATGTTCCTGTTGTGACGGTTTCCTTTAAATGTATAACTGTTGTTAACTGTGTGTATTACCTCTTACTGTTCTTCATTTTGAACTTTCCACTGCCATCATTATTGGGTGACACCAAGCCAGATATGTGTTGAAACAATTGATCATTTTCAAATATTGTCTGTTGATTCATCAATTTGTCATATTTTTTATGAAGGTATGTATACAGGAACATTACAGTGTATGAACTGATGATGAAATTTTAATATTTCGAAAAGGCCTTATTCATTATTTTAAAAAATGGAATTTTACTGACTATGGTGGTATGTATATAATAATAGTGTAAATTAACTGGAAACCAACCACAACACTCATGTAGAGTAGACGTATTATTTAAGAAGTATCTGTGCCTCAACCCAGTACTAAATCCAGTATACTGTAACAGGATGTACTGTTTCACACTGTAAATAAAGAAGATAGACAATAATATATATCTGTCTGTAGGCTGAGGAGAATGGAATGGCTGTTTACTTACCACTTTACCTGGTACTTTGGTCACTTAACCAAAAATTTGTCCATTTTAAGTACAGACTCTAACCTGTCAGATTGCAATGTAACTGGAATTTGTTGAAAACAATATTAAACTATCACTCATATATTCAACCCCCCCACAGATAGAGGGAGGGGGAAGAGAGAGAGAGTTATATATCATTGTTGAATAATTAAGACATTCCTTTTAACAAAAATATACTTTTTAATTAAATTATTACATCTATTAGTTATACAACTATTTATTTTTACTTTAATTATATTTATGTTTCTGAAGTAATATTAAATACAATACAATTATTAAAATAAAAGTATATTTTTGTTAACACGTATTTTATTTTTGTTGAATAATAATAATAATAATAATAACATAAGAATATAGAATAAAGTAATTTGTAAATATATCGTTATACAGTACTTTTGATATGTAAAGTAGTATACATGAATAGTCTACTCTCATAAATAGAAATATAATATATAAATGTATAAAACTAGTATGTAAGAAATAAGACATTGTGAATAAACCTATTTAACTATGAGGAGGTCTGCGCACCTCAGACAGTTATTTTGTATCATTGAACTACATAATGTGAATGATATAAATTTTACAAATATAATAATATCAAACTATAATATAAAAGTTTTGTTGTGTGACAGTGCTAGAAAGTGAGAAATAACAGTGAAATACGTTAAAAAGGAAAAAATCATGTATAATGAAAGTGATTATATATAATTATAATATGAACATTGAAGGAAATATATAATCTATATGAACCAGTTATATAACCCATATAGTGAAATCAAACAAAATAAATAATTAAAAAATATAAAATATTACTTTAAAAACTTATAATAATATAGTGACGAAGAAAAAACAAAGTTCAACAGAATCATATTAATTAGAAATTGGGAAACCGAACCTGTGACCCATAAACCTATCATAGCCAAAGCTAAAGGCACTGAAGGAATTAGTGTTTTGGTAAAAAGAAGGGATATTGTTGGAAAAAATGTAAAAACAAGGCAGAACATGTTAAGTTTACTACTGAACTTTTATACAAATTAATGACCGATGAAAGATGAGATGATCAAGAAAAACCATTCAAAAAACTAGAAGAATAATGTTTTAATCGAAAGTACCAAAAATTTGATGTCCAGAAGTGAAGAATCAAGCAATAAGTCCTTAAAGAAAACTACCAGATTGGTGAGATTACTCCAAGGCTAAGCCAGATATGTGAACCAACATTACTACATTAACCTTCCGTCAGGCGCGGTCCCTTACAGCACGACACCAGGCACGGTGTATCAAATTGATAATCATACTGATTGACTGCTTTATATTTTCTTTTTTAGCAATAGCCTATTGCAAAATAGTATTTAAATTTTGATATTATAATGAATATATTATCTGAAATATGTATGTGAATTGAAAAAAAAATAGAAACCAATGTAACATTTGCAAACAGAAAGTAATATTTTATTTCTGACATTTTAATGAACATAATTTTAAATGTATAAATTTACTGAAAAAATATTTATGAAACAGGTCAATATTCACAAAAACTAAGATATTACATGAATACATAACTTGAAATGTACAAATAGACAGAAAAAAGTACTTTCTAAAAAAAGTTTAGTTGTCACGAAAACTAAGAAAAATGTATCATTCGTTACTCTCCTCATCGGAAACATGCTCTGATAAACCAGGAAGAATTTAGCACAATCAATGCAGTAGCCTTTTATATGTATCAAACAAGTAGGTTTTTTGCATTTCATACAAATATACTTCGTTAATTGTCGCATTGTTGTGGATGTGTGACACCTTTTTCTTTTTCGCTCAATGTCATTGCTATCATCTTGGTTTTCTTCATTGCCTTCTGGTCTGAAATGTTTTAGACTATCTTGCAGATTTCTGTGTATTCCAGAAGTATTTGTATTCCTTCGAATGATTTGGGGCCAGAACTAATTTATGAGATAATGTCTTCAGAAACACTTTTCTTCTAACAACATCATGACCATTCCCAAAATATATAACTTGCACGTTGATACCACTCATGTTTATCATTGCAAAAAATATGACCATTGGCCAGCAGCATACATCTCTTGCTACGTTATATGATGCACATAATTTGTCAGTAGTGTCTACTCCCCCTTTCGTTCTATTGTAAAATGTTATGACAGACGGCTTCTGCTTATCTCCAGTATCAGTATCTATTGATTTACCACCATGCAACCCCTGGATGTCAAAACAACACATTTTCCAGAAATACAAACATAAATTGTTTTAGACTGAAACAGTGAATCAATATGTATAGAAATATGAAAAATTTACTAATCAAAATGACTTAACAAGACAATTGTAAACCTTTTGTATAAAAACAAACTTATTTATACTTTTATTTTTATTGTTCGTTACTTACCGATATTCCTAAGGGTCCCCCAGGGTTCTTTTATAAGCGAGGTCAGAAACAGGGTGAGGTTACGAAATGAATATTAATACCCATTTTGAATGAAGAGAATTAATATTTTAATCTTGTCAAGTCATTTAAATTCAAATTAGAAAACAAATTTTACCATGCTTTTTCATCTTACATAACTTCTTACTGATTTCTTCTTTTGCTTGATTCGCTACATGAGTACTACTTGTAATTACTTATTCTACTGTCTTACCTTAATTAGATCACATAAACACAAACACAAACAGCCCAGCCTGCAACACACCCACTCACACAGAATATTATTTAAACCCTTAACATTTTAAAAAAAAACCTCTCCCTGCCGGCACGCGTTCATAGCTTGAGCACTTAATTTTTTCATTTTGTATTTAGTCGTGTCCGAAAATAGTTTATATGGGTTCTTCTTTGTTGTATCAGATTAGCCGCACTTCATTTTACTTACTGCACTGAATTTTAATTTAGAAAAGTTTTATTTTCTGAGCCCCGTTTAACGGACTGCCTGCGCAGGCGAAAGTCGGCAAAGGACTCCCAGCGTCTCTCTGCTCCCCACTCCTTGAGCATTTTAGTTGAGACGACGGACATCAATGCCTTACAGTTAGTCGTCACAACTCTGTCTCATTTGAACCATGCTTTTGGTGTTGTGTTTGTTCGTATACTATCTTGGTGTGGCACTGGCTAACGTCACGAGATGGGCGGTTCTTAAGTTTTGCATCCGCCGTTACACGACCATGTGCTCGTATAGTTTTCTTGCTTTTAGCCGTTTTGAGTTTCACAAACGCGTGGGTCCGCGCCCATGCTTGGTGGACGCATAGGTGCGCACTGCCACCTTCTCGCATAGTTCTTGGAAAACTAGGGTGGTAAATTCTTCGCTTGCTGATTGCACATCGCTATTACGTCTTGCCTTTGTTCCAGACTGTTTTCTACACGTGGTCTGTTACAAGGGAATTAAAGTTTGCACAATATTTTTATGAAACCCCGAAAATTGAAATAAAATTTAAAAATACCAGTACCCCATATTTTGACACGTTACAATACTCCCTCAGTGAGAATTCTTCTGTCCAAAACAGAAGAAATCTCATTGATAAAACCCCTAAGAGGACTGGTGAGGAACTGGTGCCAACAACCCCCCTTTGTCCTTACTATGCATGGGTAAACGACCCCCCTGGCTTGGCGACTATGGACGCATCTGAACGAGATCACTGGACTTCTCCGTAAGAGATCCCAACACCGAAAAATCGAACAGACACGTACCACGGCACACCTCACCTTCTAACATGCTACCCCCAAAAATCCTCAATCTCTGGCTTAGATTATGCCAGATCCTCCACCGATATGTTTCCCCTTGTATGCAAGCTGGGCTGCCTTTGGCAGATACTGGGCTCACACACACTCACATTACATACTGACATTACATATTATAAAATGGAAAATTTCTTTAAAAGTTATTTAAATTGCAACCCATTGGTTGCTTTCATGTAAAATCAATTCATAAATTTTGTATAAATTTTAAATTATTCTCTTCACTGGTTTCTGTTCTTATTTAAAATAAATTGATTTAAACATTTCTTATAATTCAGAACATCCTTAACCTAACATGTGAATACTTAGAGTCTAACAATACAAGTCAATACAATAAATCAATAAAAATAAACATGGTTAGTATACAAACAATAAAATAATCAAAGCTTAAAAATATTCATTAGCTGGCAGGCGCAAAATCTTTTTTTTCCCCAAAAAAAATATTTTCCCAAAAAATTTTAAAATTCAAAAAAAATTTAAATTTCTTAACATGTTTCCTTTACATATAGAAATTATTTAGAATTTGTTTAAATTGATCAAAAAAACAAAATTTGAATCAACTTCCTTACTAAACCAGCTTAGTATGTATATGACCTCACTGTCAGCTGATCCAAACTAGGTCAAGTTCAAAAACCTTGACCCACATACGTTATGTACAATTATGTCTGAAAATACACTTAACATCGGTAAAATTCTGTCTTGACACACAAAATATAATAAAATAAAATATTTAAAATAACAAAATATTATTATAAATAATAAGCAAATTGACATTTAAATTATTCAAATAAACAATTCTTAATTTTACATTTCCAAATGCTATCAAAATTTGTCACTAGTTTTAACTAAAAAAAATTTTATATTTTCTTATTACAAATCTCTTTCTTTATTTGACAATCTTATTCTCCCTTACTGTGGGTGATTTTAAATACTTATTTTAGCTGGATCTGCCACTTGGCACTTATACCTTTATAACTAACATTGCGATTATTACATTAAAATAACCCAATCACATTTAACCTTGGTAAAAATCTACATACCCTACATCTTGATAAAATTATAAACATTCCATTTTAATTTCAATTGAACTGTTATTAATTAACCATCAATTATTTATCATTTGATTCTATGCAATTCAAATTTATTATTAACCTTCCTGTTACATTATATCTCTGAGTGCCTTTCTACTATGAATTTTCTATCTAACTCTTCACATTTCAATCATTGCTTAATCTGGGTGACACCTGTATTCTCTATACTTTCACTTGAATAGACATTTTAATATTACTCCCTTTCTTACTACTAACAACCACTATTAACAACTTATGACACCAATCGCTCAATTATTAATACCTTTCACTAATTCCACTTACCTCTGGCACCGCTCATCTTTGTACTAGGATGTGTGTTCCCTACCTGGCTATATACATACGAACCAATGCCCCTCCAAAATATCGGCAAACACTCCCTTAAACTACTCTATCCCCGCCACAACGCCGCACGCTGCTCACACCTTACCACCTCACCCTTACTACAAAATATCATCAACAAATATATTTATATCTCATTCACATTACTCATCTCTACATATACTCACTACCACTGTGTCCCTAAATATCTAACACTATCTCTGTGTGTTACCTGTATTTCAAAATTCTTATTCTCTTTAACTCCCATTAACTTTAATTCTACTTAACTCACCTGTCTTATTTCATTATCACCCAAAATCTATTTTCCACATTTTACCTTGATATAGCCCTAGAAAATTCATCACTTCTCCCCTTATAATAATATACCTCAATTTGAACGTATTATATATTTAATCATCTACCAATCATTATAGAATCTTAATTTCATAAAATCATTTACCTTCATTCTCAAACTTTCTTTTATACGACCTTAATTAAGTAATTATTAATTCAATTATTTAACAGTTCACAATTATTTTCATCGCTTAATTAGTCTGTCAAATTTTATAATTATTATTAATTTATACTGGTTAATTGCAAATTTAATTTAACTGATAATTAATGTTATCGCTTTCTACTGTACATACACATTGTTTACATAACACATAGTACACTATAATGTAATACATACATACATTTAACATAATGACATCACCACATAAAAAAAAATATACAGTCCAACTTATTATTTCTTATCGTTAACCACAAATCGTTCCATAAGACAATGCACTTCAAAACCATATTATTCATATCATTAAATGTTCATGAACAATAAACAATAAACAATTACCCCATATCGTCAAATAATAGTCTAACATATTTGTAACATAGATCAATCTTATTTATATCAAATTTATTATTATTATTATGATAATCCCTTATTTCTATGTCATTCATTATCACTTCTGTTGGTTCATATACCTGTTCAATATTGGTCAATTTTGTCCAGTCTCCGTTGGTATTATCTGTTAAAATCAGGTGAGTTATATTATCATTGTTAACCTCATCTACTGCTATCTCAGTTTCACTGTACGGTAAGTACTCATTCTTATTATTACTTCTATCTACGCCTAACTTTTCTACGAATTCTTCATAATTTTTCTTTACTTTAAATATCTCTATTTCTCTCTTTCTCTCTCTCTCAAAACATTTCTCACCATCATACCAAGCTACGCACTCTCTCTCAAAATATGCAGGGGATACTAACTTATCATTACGGCACCACCTATGAAGTGCACAAAAAACCCAGGGAAATTTATTTACAGACCTATCGTCTTCCAAATACTTATGTGAAGCCATTTCTTCACCCCCCACTACAACATTACGGGAAAAATTTACCCCCTGCATCCACTCTACCTGTAAATTCTTTCTACTCTCTTTCTCTGATTCATCACACACAAACATCTTATTAACTTCTACTCTTTCTACAATTACGTTATCACTCTCAACATCTACACAATCATTTTCTAACACCATATTTTTATTTGTATTGTCATTGTTATTACTTGTAAACCCATGATTTAAATTATCATTTCCACTACTACTTACCCTGTCATCTTTGTTCGATTTTAATTTGTTTCTTACTTTCTCATTTTCTAATTCTATTTCGCCTAACCGCGTCTCTATTACACTCAATTTCTTATCATAAATACAGCCTTGTTCTTTAATTCCTTTCTTCACTTCATCAAATTGCACGTTAAGATTATTTTGGATATTTCTAATTTCGTTTTTCTGATCGCTAAATTTCTCATCCAGTTTACTAAATTGTTGATTAAAAAGCATTTGCATCATTCTTATTATTTCGTTATTACTGTATCTGCCATTTTAAAATTTTGTTTAAATATTTCTTTCAAAAAAATGTTTTCGTATAATAAATATTACACATTCATATTATATCTAAAAATTATTGTACTATTTTCTACCATGTGTAGTTACAACATAACCTTATTTTTACGTCTTTTATATCCTTTCGATACCCACTCTGTTTCTGAATTCTGGCTAATTTATATAATTTTTATATAATGTCCATTGTTCGGGCAGCCATTTGTATAAAAACAAACTTATTTATACTTTTACTTTTATTGTTCGTTACTTACCGATATTCCTAAGGGTCCCCCAGGGTTCTTTTATAAGCGAGGTCAGAAACAGGGTGAGGTTACGAAATGAATATTAATACACATTTTGAATGAAGAGAATTAATATTTTAATCTTGTCAAGTCATTTCAATTCAAATTAGAAAACAAATTTTACCATGCTTTTTCATCTTACATAACTTCTTACTGATTTCTTCTTTTGCTTGATTCGCTACATGAGTACTACTTGTAATTACTTATTCTACTGTCTTACCTTAATTAGATCACATAAACACAAACACAAACAGCCCAGCCTGCAACACACCCACTCACACAGAATATTATTTAAACCCTTAACATTTTAAAAAAAAAACCTCTCCCTGCCGGCACGCATTTATAGGTTGAGCACTTAATTTTTTCATTTTGTATTTAGTCGTGTCCGAAAATAGTTTATATGGGTTCTTCTTTGTTGTATCAGATTAGCCGCACTTCATTTTACTTACTGCACTGAATTTTAATTGAGGAAAGTTTTATTTTCTGAGCCCCGTTTAACGGACTGCCTGCGCAGGCGAAAGTCGGCAAAGGACTCCCAGCATCTCTCTGTTCCCCACTCCTTGAGCATTTTAGTTGAGACGACGGACATCAATGCCTTACAGTTAGTCGTCACAACTCTGTCTCATTTGAACCATGCTTTTGGTGTTGTGTTTGTTCGTATACGATCTTGGTGTGGCACTGGCTAACGTCACGAGATGGGCGGTTCTTAAGTTTTGCATCCGCCGTTACACGACCATGTGCTCGTATAGTTTTCTTGCTTTTAGCCATTTTGAGTTTCACAAACGCGTGGGTCCGCGCCCATGCTTGGTGGACGCATAGGTGCGCACTGCCACCTTCTCGCATAGTTCTTGGAAAACTAGGGTGGTAAATTCTTCGCTTGCTGATTGCACATCGCTATTACGTCTTGCCTTTGTTCCAGACTGTTTTCTACACGTGGTCTGTTACAAGGGAATTAAAGTTTGCACAATACTTTTATGAAACCCCGAAAATTGAAATAAAATTTAAAAATACCAATACCCCATATTTTGACACGTTACACTTTAAAAATATAACACGCACAGGCGCAGTATATCAAATTGAACAAACAGACACTATCTTCACTTTGCAATAGCTGTTGGCATACTAAACGCTGTTGACAGATAAAGGGAAGGAATATGGTAAGCTACTGAGAGACAGGTGGTGCTGTCATCTGTTAGAGACAAATGGAACAAAAAAACGTAAGATGAGTATCAATCAGATCAGCCACGCCTGACGGAAGGTTAAAGATTGAGTTACAACGAAATACGATGACATAAACAATATAAACGCTATAATAGTGAATTTTTATTTATACACTTGTACACCATAGTTATTAGTAGTAAGTTTTTTTATTGTTCTTGTATGATCCAAAGAACCCACCACTATTCAACAGACATTTACAACACATAATTACCAAATCTCATTCATAAATATTATATTTTATGTTATATTTATAACTTGTACCATACTTTAACTATACTTTTACTTTAACCCTGAGATTCATTTTGTTCATGTTCTACCACCGAATGAGCCACCAAGGTTAGAAGGAGACACTGAATGTCCATATGATTTAATCAATGTCAAAATGAAAAGAGTAAAATAAAAAATAATTGAGTTTGAGAAAAAAAGAGAATAAGGAGTTTGACTATTTATTTTAACATAAGAAATTATAGAAAAAGGGTAAGATTAGAACATAAAACAACTGTAACCCCTCTTTAACTTTGACTTGTAAAAAAAAATTTTACTTCATTTCAGATAATATACTGAGCTCCCACTGTTTTTGTGAAGTCCATAACTTGTGTATTGTCTAGGTGCTTCATTCCTCCAATTAGTTGTACCGATACAACTAACTGTAGTAGGGGGGGCAGTTTTTTTTTTGAAAAAAATTTTTTTTTTTCTAAAGAGGGGCCACAAGATAATTAAAACTAGACCAAAGCCTAGAGAAGCCAAAAATGCGCTGGATCCAGTGAGACGGGACTTGCAATTAAAACTCACAAAATTAACGACCAATAAATCTTTTTATTATAACTAAACTCATTATCTCCTTCGAAACTATTACTTACAAAAATCAATGAATATAACATTTAGATTCTCTGCTTAAAAAAAAATATTAATTGAAATTAATAAATATAAAATCTATATTTTCTGCTTTTTAAAAAAATGTCTTTTGAAATTAATAATTATAAAATCCATATTCTCCCTTTTAAAATTGTCATTAGAAATTAATAAAAATATATAAAACCTATGTTTTATATTTTCTTTTTAGCCCTATATCTAACCCCACCCCAAAAATACACACGAATGTACAATACATATACATGTTCCACAACACAGGACAATTATAACATCTATCTCTTGCCACACCCTTTTCCACGCCATGAGGTACATAATTAACAATCTATAAATATCCATATTAGGTTGTAATACTTAAAATGTATATAACATATTACATGTGTATCTGATTATGTATGTAACACCAGTGGCCCCAGGACATACTAAATTCAAGAGTTGGCATAGTGCCTGATACTATTATAAAGTGCTGCCACATTGAGCACTTAGACTTGGAGTAATTATAATAAGAATACAGTAAACACCCAAGTGATCATAATCAATTAAAAGAATTTAAATATTGATGAATTTTGTTAAGTCTTGAAAATAGTAACGTGTCATAAACCTTATAACCTTTTTAAAAGTAATTTGGCCCAAAGGCCGACATGTTCCTAGGCAAGATAGTGCATAACTCAACCTGTCCCAAGAGCATGTTCAACTCTGCATGAAAATGCACCTATACAGGATTAAACTGGTGACCCGACTTAACTACCAAAGAAACTTCTATCCCTATATGATCCAAACCGAATTTAAAAATGAGAAATTAAAGCATAAAATGAAAACTAAATTGAACCAGTGAAACTACATGTTGATTGAATGAATTAGTAGCACTAATGAAACCCTTATACTGAAAATAAGAAGGAAATTTACACGCCTGAATGGGAAGCAGCCACAGATACATGCCAACCTATGGGCTCACATTTTATACAACAGATTTACAAAATGTACAAAAGATTCCCCCCCAAGTCCACGCACTATTCTGTCCCATTAACCGGGGACCCAATTAAAATGTTTAAAGCTTAAAGTCATTGTTGTAGAGTGACTCTATGTCCACTGGTTCTAGTGGGTTACATCACACTGTGTAAAAAAAATAATATGGATTGATGTCACCTTATTTTTTCCATGGGTGTCAAGTGGTGTTATTCTGGTCTCATGTTAGTGTGTTGGCGGCCTATCCTCGCTATTCTCCTCCGGCAGATGAAGTTGAGAGAGAGAGTCTAGATGTTAATGGTTCAGGATGGAGCTGTTCCCCGGCTTGCAGCGAGGGACCCTAGTCATACAACATATTATCAGCGATAAGTTCTCACAACTAATTCCCCCAGAAACCTCACATGCACCAAAATTCATATATAATATTAACACAGCTTTAGGGCTACTTAAAATGATAATTTTACACACTTTGCAACTGTTATATGGCCACCTGGGCCTATCTTGAAAACATTTAGTTTTGTTAAATTTCATATTATAAACTTTACCCCTGTGGGTTAACATAATTCAATTACGGTTATATAATTATTCCGTTTGTTATACAATTAATAAAATTTACACATAGGCTTATTGGCCACGTGGTGTGAAAGGTTACCTGATTACAATCATTTCTGTACTTATTAAACAAATACCTTTTTGCATTTACATTATTCTCAATTCTGGTGCCTTAGTTAAGACTTCTGAAATTAATATAGTATTACTATAATTACCAATAAAAGTTACATTTAAATTACGCATTTCACAACTCACCACGTGGCGTAACAGGTTATCTGAATTCATTCATATGTGGACTTATTAAACAATTTTTTCTTTCGTATTACTTTAAATTGAAGTATATAATCATATTGCCATAACTTACCGCAGATCTGTATTTGTTTAGCCTGCCATAGGTAGTAGATGGTGCAACAAAAGCTCCTTTCTGTCGGAGGAAAATGCAGGCGAAGCGAACGTTTAGGCGGCCAGCCAGAGACAACCGTTTAGAACGTAATTCCAACTATAGTTTGCCCGCAATCAGTATCCTGCACCAGAGTGCAGCACCAATCAAGCGCAGCTTGATTATCACAGCTGCAGATTGATTATCCCAGCTGCAGATTGTATGCGTATCTCAACCGCTAAATACAGTACCGTATTTTACGTCCTTTGGCGTTAAATGCCGAATACGCGCCGAATCTATCTTAGACTCGGCACACACCAACACGGACGGAAAAATATATTACACAATTGATACTTACAAGCGTGGGGCTTAAAAGAAACATAAATAATTGTTAAAAGAAAAAGAACAAAAAGAAAGAAGGGAATTATCCTTTTTGTATCATATTGACGCTTACAACGTGGGCTTAACTAAATAATTTTTTCTTGGATTTCGTTGTCCATGACGTGTCCGTTACTTAACTAAATACAACTATTACATTAACGACTCGGAACACAAAGTTTTTTATAAGTAAAAACTTAAAGATTTACCTTACAAACTGAACCGGTTTTCACCTTTAAAAGGCTTCTGAAAACCGGTTCAGGTTGTAAGGTAAAACTTTACGTTTTTACTTATAAAAAACTTTGTGTTCCGAGTCGTTAATGTAATAGTTGTATTTAAATAATTTTTATTTGAAGATTATTCATAGAATAGCAAAGAGAGTTCTCTCTCTCTCTCTCTCTCTCTCTCTCTCTCTCTCTCTCTCTCTCGCAAAATAACCCTTTTGTATCATACCATATCATGCCCGTTGATGCAACGATGAGGATTGTGAATCAGACCTTTTCCTTAAAGAAAAGAAATTGCATCCTCTTCTGTACTAATAAGATCCAACAGTTCATCATACCTAATCATTATGAATAATTAATGTACTTACAACAAAGAACACCAATTAAAAATGTAACTAATTACTTGTTAGGTCAGTAACATAACATAAACGCACAGAACAAATTTAGCACGTGGTGTAGTGAGAAAAGGCGTGAATGCGGCAGTCTAAAATAGTGCATTAAATAGAATGTACTATGGGATTTGGGATATTCGGAATTGTCGTGGCTTGCAAAAAAACGGAAAAGATCCGTGCGCTCTTTTAAGAACTCAATTACTTAACCCATAATAAAGATATATAATTATTTGTACGTAGAGATTAAGATGAATCTGCGGATCTTTTCTGTTTTTCCCAGATACTACAATTCCGTATATCCCATAATACCCTCATTTTGATTGGTACTAAGCACATTCTCGCCATTCTTACTCGCTCCCTCTCCCTCCTCAATTTTTATTTATTGATATACATAAAAAACTGTCACTCCTCTGTATGTGTCCACATTGCATAAAATTAAAAAAATCCAAGAAATTAAAAAAAAAACTTGTAAACTCTGAAAAATCCCATTTATTCTAATACTGAATTTCAATTAAATACAGAACTGTAAAAAAGAATTTATTGGGTCTTTGGATATTCTAAGCAAAATTCAAGAGCTTTAGGGAAAAACTTTTTAAAACAAATTTAAAGATTTAAAGACTCCCTGTATTAAGTCTTTTAAAGTCTACTAAAATTAATATTTCTTTTTCATACACATGTTATTTCAATTTATTTTCATAGCAATTAACATTAAAAGTGCTAACTGAAGATAGAAACACCATACATTTGCGGTTAGGTGGGGTAACTGGTAAACGGAAAATTGATTGAAACATTTTGATTGATTAAAAATTGTGTTTAGGTTTTAAAATCGAAATAACTGCAAATAATAGTTATTTCAACCTTGTTATTATTCTTGGATTTCGTTGTCCATAACGTGTCCGTTTCTTAACTAAATATAATTATTTCACTACGACTCGGACCACAAAACTTTTTATGGGTAAAAACGTAAAAGCTTTACCTTAGAGGTTCTGAAGAAAAGTGAAAACCGGTTCAGGTTGTAAGGTAAAGCTTTTACGTTTTTACCCATAAAGGTTTTGTGTTCGAGTTGTAGTGAAATAATTATACTTTGTTATTATGTTGCATACAAAAATTTGTTTAAATATAAATAATAAATACAGCTCTAAAATTCAATTTACAGTTACCCTTGAAATCTTAGAGTTACACGTGTTTTCTTTATCCTTTGAAATAATGAAACAAAAATAGTGACAACTGTAAACTAGTTGTCATTGTACTATTTCATGTTCTGTTTATAATCCTACGTACATGTTTACAATTACCCTGCCTTCGTCTATATGGAAGAAAATGGAAACAAGTTAATTCAAATACTACGTATATTACAAATCATAAATAAATAATAAAGAAATTTTGTTATGTTATATAATGTAACAAGTAAATGATAGAATAAAAGTTTATCATTGTTCAAACACTTCCAGGGAACTCGCAGACAATTTGTCTGTCAATTTCCTTCATTTCTGTGTTGGCCAAAATTGTCAATATTTGTTAAAAGCTAACAGTACTTTCAACATTTTCTTTTAATGTAAACTTTGTAGAAAATTCCATTTTTGCTATGTGTACATAGTTCAGGAAAATTAGACAGGCATAAAATTTTGTTTGTTTATTGTAAACTGTATTATGTTTGGAAGTATCCCAAAGTAAATTTAACATTAATCATGTCAATCAATGAGGGCAGTCCAGTTTTTTAAGGCTAGGAGAATCCTTGAAATTTTTGGAGGATCACTAGGTCATGATGGATCTAATCATCAAGCTTCAGTTTCTGTGAAAACTGGCAGATTTGAGTAGTTGCTTTATAAAGGATGGTGTTGTAAAAGCAACAATTCTTTCAGAATTATTTTATAACCCTGTCCGTCTGAAAATAACTATCACTCCTTTAGATCATCAGCAGATTTAAACTTTTCTTATTCGTGTTAGAAATGTATCATGTAAAACTGCTGGAAGTATGGAATACAAGGACGTTAGGTACACTTTACAAAACCTTTTCATCAGATGTTCAAAAGAGCAAGCTTGTAATTTTTTTTTATAAGCCCCTTAGTAAGGTTTCTCAGCAACAGTTACTGGATGTCACAGTTTGTTTCTAGGATATGTTTTACAAAGTAGTGGAAACTTGCTACTTGAATTCTGTGTTTCTTTGACTTCCTATTCTAAAGTAATCTTTAAGGTTTTTTAAGGGATTCAAAGATAACTCTATTAGGAATAAATCTGCATCTTAATAAATCTGCATCTGTGCTACAGATAAGTATGGATGGGTCTAATCCTAAATGGAAATTTTAAGAACAATTCAGAATACTGTGACTCTGGGAACACAAGTTGATAAAATGTAAAAAAGGGCGAAGTAACTGCGGATAAACACAGAATCCATGGTGTTAAAAGGTTTGAAAAAAAGTTTACCCTGAGTTATCTTGTCTTTTCCAATCAGTAGTAGTATACCTAGAAGTTTTTCAGTGTAACGAGTTGGTTTCACCTTTTCTTAATTCTGAACCTCATATTATGAGTACAAATGTATGCCTACTTATAAATAACTTTACTAATGAAAAGTCTTTTTAAAAAAGAGCTCTCAGTTTCTCAACAGTTATTTTATGATGAGGTCGAAATGTTAAGGGTAACAATTGAGTTTTTTACAAAACTATTAGTCCTGTAAAGAGAAGAGCTTGTAAGAAATGAACATATGCAAGATGTGTCCATGTTAACAGCAAAGATGACTATTACTGAACCTCTGAGAACTGTCATATGATAGTGGCATGGCAATGTATCAGTTTGAATAATCAATAACTTATTAAGGCACACATAGTGTTACAACATTAGTACATAGTGTTACTAATTTCACAATTCCACAATATTTTTAACTACTGGATAGTGAACATTGGATTTCAATATAGTAAGTGTACACATATTAATGTAAGTCGTTTCACAAAAAGTGAATGGAAAAGAAAAGAAATACAAAATTTCAACTTTTTTAAACTGAAAAAAAAAAGAAATTCTTTTGAGTTAGTGTAACGTGTTGTGTTACTGTAAGACATAGCAGTGCTGTTAGTGTACTAAAAATTAAGATGCATTAAATGTATAAATAAAGCGACATGACCTAATAAGATATTCTTAGATGTAGTAATTCAGGTTAGGTCAAATAGCTCATTAGACTTTGTCTAAATTTTAAAGATGTTTAGACCGTACATTAAAAAGTAGTAAGCAGCTGTATTAATATAATGTTACCCAACAAGGTCGGGAACAATTATGTAGGCCTATATTAAATTAAGTAGTTAGTGGACTTAAAAACCTGCATAAGAAACTCCAGTTTTTATAAAACAAATAGGGAGAGAATTGAAGATTTCTTGTTTGGAAATGTTATATGTTTTCTTCACAACTAATGGCAGGTTATGATTTGTAATCATGTTTTCTCATAATGTATGTTGTTAATGCCTTTTTTTTAAGAGTATGAAAAAACAATAGATAGGCTACTATACTTGAAAAAAGGTGAATTTTATTGGTACATACTAAAGTATAGAGTCCTATTTGTTTCTATTCATTGACAATGGTCCGTACTGTAATAATTTTGTGTGTAATATACAACCATTCTTTAATATGTTTACGAGATTCTCCAATTTTATTTGCATTAATTCAGACTGTAGTAATTGGAAGTAGGTTTTAATTCCGGTACTTACAATAAATGGAGCCTTTAATGTTATATACAGCCTTATATCCATACAATAAATACAGCCTTTTAATGTACACTAACAAAGGAAATTTTTGTTGTCTAATTAATTTTAAAAATCTAAAAGGTTAAGTTAGATTGTTAAACGTAGACACAGCCTCCCAAAATCGTCTCTGTACCGTAATTATGTGCGATAAATGGAAAGTAATTTCTGTACTTCCAATAAATACACCCTTTTAATGTACACTAACAAAGTAAATTTTATTTAAGTTACATTGTCGTACATAACCTCTATAACCTGGCATTAGTTAATTGTGAAGAAAACAAAGTTGTAGTACACATCGGACACCGAAATAAAGTACAAACGCGGAGACGAAAGTTTGACTTTGCCGTACGAAAAGAACATAGATCCCAAATTTCAATACGCGTTTTCGTTCTTGAGACAATGGAGGTCTTGGGTTTGGGGAATAGTCAGCGGCAAAATGTAACTTTCGTCGCCGGGCGTGTACTATATTTCGGTGTCCGATGTGTACACCAAATGTTTTCTTCACAAGTAACTAATGCCAGCTTATGGACGACAATGTAACTTAAATAAAATTTGCTTTGTTAGTGTACATCAAAAGGGTGTATTTATTGGAAGTACAGAAATTAGTTTACATTTATCGCACATAATTACGGTACAGAGACGATTTTGGGAGGTTGTGGCTACGTTTAACAATATAACTTAACCTTTTACATTTTTAAAATAAATTAGACTTAACAAACGTTTCCTTAGTTAGTGTACATTCAAAGGCTGTATTTATTGTATGGATAAAAGGCTGTATATAACATTAACGGCTGTATTTATTCGACGTAAGTAATGCCAGCTTATGGAGGTTATGTACGGCAATGTAACTTAAATAAATATCACTATTACATTAACGATTCGGAACACTAGATTTTTTTATGAGTAAAAGCATAAAGTTTTACCTTACAGCCTGAACCGGTTTTCTCCTTTAAAAGGCTTCTTCAGAGGCTGCCGCTGGTAGCGCTGTCCGTCTTGTTGTGGGCGACGGAATCGAGTTTCGAAAGATCGATGCTGTGTGTGTGGGGTGAGATATGTTCGAATAATGCGTGCGATTTGAATTGTGTCTGTTCGTTTAGGATGTCGTTTTTATTTGTTTTTGTGTGTTTGTATATTTCCAATTGTTCTAGAGTGTCTAGTTTTCGGCCTATTGTGTGTACGTGTAGAATGTTCATGTTATTGTCGATGTTTTTATATGTGTGGTTTGCTTCAATGAGGTGGTTTGCAAAGGTGGATTCTGTAGTGGAGTGGAGTGCCTTTGTGTGTTCAATGTATCTCTGTTTGAAGCTACGTCCTGTCTGGCCTATGTAGAATTTATTGCAATTTGAGCAATTTAGCTTGTAAACACCGGGTAGATCGAATTTGTTTTGTGCTTTGTGTGTGTGTTCCGTTTTGTTAGTAGTTTTGTAAACGATTCTGTATCCTGCTTTTTTGAATTTGTGGGCTATTTTTTCAGTTTGTTTGTTGATGTATGTTAGTGTTATGAATTTGTTGTTTTCTGTCTTTGTCTGTTGTTTGTTTTCCTACACAAAACACATTTAGAAGTTCAAAAGAAAGTGATACAGACTCTAAAGATCTTATTGTAGCATTCACTACGGGGACAGTTCATGGTTTAGAGCTTCCCTTATGTGCCTGGTAAGTGAAGGAGAAGGGATCTATTTAACGTGCAAGTTGAAGAATATATTTAATTATTGCACTTAACTTGATATAAGTACTGATTACATTTCAGGATTATTATTTTCAGAAATAATGTATGTAAACCAGTTTTCCCCATATAAAGTTAATTAAAATTCTTTAATGCATAGCATTCCAGGCATTTATAGTAGTAGATTTGTATTACTAAATTTGAATTTACACAAATAATTCTCTTTGATTAACCAGAGTTACACACACAAACTAAATGCTGAGTGTCCTCCTAGTGTATAAATTCAGCTAAAACAGTATTCCAAAAACTTACCTTGTTACTAGAATATGTGACATGATGAACTTTCATCATGTGTTCAACTTTGTATTGGGAGTTAAGCATTTTAATAATTTTTATTTATGTAGACATATAGCAAAATCTGATCATCATGGAAAAGGAATAAGGCATTTTGTAATAGCAATTAACTGATTAGTTCCTGCTCTATTACCGAATCATATTGCAAGACCAATTTTTGTTTAATTGAAAAGATATATTTTAACTGTTTCTTTTGGTGCACTCTGTAAATTCCATGACACACGTCCATAAAGGTTTGAAAATATGCTTACTCCAGTTTGATAGGAATAAATTCTCAAAAAACTAATACAACAAACTTGTTATGTCTGATCACACCAGCTATCCGTTCTATTGGAAATGAGCCTTTTATCCAGATTTATCATATAGTATTGTGCCAAGATATTACACTACATTTGTATACTGTAATACAGTATATTATTTGCAGACTGACAGGGTTATAAAAAATTCTGAAAGAATTGTTGCTTTTACAACACCATCCTTTATCAAGTGACTACTCAAATCTGCCAGTTTTTCACAGAAACTGAAGTTTGATGATTAGATCCATCATGAACATTTCAAGGATTCTCCTGGCTTTAAAAAACTGGACTGACCTCATTGATTGACATGACTAATGTTAAATTTACTTTGGGATACTTCCAAACATAATACAGTTTACAATAAACAAACAAAATATTATGCCTGTCTAATTTTTCCAGCACTGTATACACATAATTTGTTCTGGATAGAACATTTATTAAACAATAATACTATTTGATGCAAATAATTAAAATATCGGTACGGAGAACCATACATGACTTCCATGTTTTAAGATTTATATTTGAAATCATTTTAGAAATGAAATATTTCCACAGAAACTACTTCTATCTTCAGCCTCAACCACAGAATTGTGATCACTAACATATACCACCTCATGTTAGCGCACTCGATTTTCACTGATGATGGCAGTCAATGGCACTTCCGAAACATCTGGTTTTGCAGAAAACATTGGACCACGGCCAAACAGCCTGGGAAGGAATTTTATCAACAAACTACTTCAATGTTGCTGATAACGTAGTACACATAAAAATTATCCCCTCCCCTTCACCTATCATTTTCATTTATAGAAAATTATCCCCTCCCCCTACCCCATTTCATTTATAGATATTAAATCTACCTTTCTACAGTGGATTATTATGACCTTTTCAGGATACTTTATTTATCAAAATTAAGTACTTTACTCTTGTTAAAACAAAACGTTGCAGTTAAACTACCCCTTCTCCTTAACCGATCTTCACCAAAATCAACAGACCTTGAGTCCTCTACAATATGCAAAAAATTATTTGAATTTGCGGGAGTTATCATTCGCCATAGACAAAATTCTACACACAGACATCTTTCTAAAAATGACTTTTCTTTATGTTTTGAGGGTAGTACAATCAGAATCAGCCCTCATGGGACACTAATTATTAGATACAATTTTTACCTTCATTTAAGCCAGCTTCCACTCACTGTGTACTTTCTCAGAGGCCATAACATGTTCTTTTTAACGTTGCAGAACATAAATTGATGTTAAATTAAAAATAAAGTAAAGGCTTAGCACCTTAAGTTTGCAACGTGCAACTTGAAGAATCAATTTAATTATTGCACTTAACTTGATATAAGTACTGATTACATTTCAGGATTATTATTTTCAGAAATAATGTATGTAAACCAGTTTTCCCCATATAAAGTTAATTAAAATTCTTTAATGCATAGCATTCCAGGCATTTATGGTAGTAAATTGCAACCAGTCTTCATCTTTGTATTTGCCAAAATAAAGTTGTTCTGAGCCAGGTCATGTAAATTCAGGTTAGGCCAAGTTGCTCATTAGACTTTGTCTAAATCTTAAAGATATAAAGTGTTGATAAAGATTTTAGGACCGTACATTAAAAACATTGTTTGCACATATGAGTAGGAAGCAGATGTATTAATATAATATGTTACCCAACAAGATACAGGAACAATTATGTATATTTAATTAAGTAGTTAGTGGACTTAAAACCTGCAGTAGAAACTCCAGTTTTTATAAAACAAATAGGGAGAGAATTGAAGATTTGATGTTTGTAAATGTTATATCTATTTTCTTCACAAGTAACTAATGGCTAGTTATTTGTAATCACGTTTTCTCATAATGTATGTTGTTAATGACCTTTTTTTAAGGATATGAAAAAAAACAACAGATATTGGTATTTGAAAAAAGGTGAATTTTATTGGTACATACTGAAGTATAGAGTCAAATTTGCTTCTATTCATTAACAAAGGCCCGTAGTGTAATAATTTTGTGTGTAATATACAAGCATTCTTTAATATGTTTACGAGATTCTCCTAATTTTATTTGCATTAATTCAGACTGTAGTAACATTAAATTCCACTGTAACCCATTATTAATACTTAATCATTTGCATGTTAACAGAAACTGCACATTGCTTTTTATTGCATTATGTTGAAAAAAGGATTTTAATGTACTTGTTTGGTTATACATTAGATTGTACTAGGTTCTAAATTGGAAGTACGTCTTAATTCCGGTACTTTGAATAAATACAGCCTTTAATGTTATATACAGCCTTTGAATGTACACTAACTAAGGAAATGTCTGTTAAGTCTAATTAATTTTAAAAATGTAAAAGGTTAAGTTATATTGTTAAACGTAGCCACAACCTCCCAAAATTGTCTCTGTACCGTAATTATGTGCGATAAATGTAAACTAATTTCTGTACTTCCAATAAATACACCCTTTTAATGTACACGAACAAAGTAAATTTTATTTAAGTTACATTGTCGTACATAACCTCCATACGCTGGCATTACTTACTTCGAATAAATACAGCAGTTAATGTTACATACAGCCTTTTATCCATACAGCCTTTGAATGTACACTAATTAAGGAAATGTCTGTTAAGTCTAATTAATTTTAAAAATCTAAAAGGTTAAGTTATATTAAATCCTTAAATTTTTTAGTGACCGTCAATCGGTGAATGTTTTAGTGAATCGTTAGTGAGGATCGGTCAATAATACAACTTTTAGTTATTTTTCTATACATACATACACACGCACACACTCACATCACCAACACGTTCACCCAAATATTTAATTGTTTCGTTATGTTTGATATTTCTATTGTATTTCATACACAGGTCCTGAAGATGACAATAAATATTGTCGAAACGTCGACGAAAAATAACTAAAAGTTGTATTATTGACCGATCCTCACTAACCATTCACTAAAACATTAAGTTATATTGTTAAATGTAGCCACAACCTACCAAAATCGTCTCTGTACCGTAATTGTGCGATAAATGTAAACTAATTTCTGCACTTCCAATAAATACACCCTTTTAATGTACACTAACAAAGTAAATTTTATTTAAGTTACATTGTCGTACATAACCTCCATAAGATGGCATTAGTTACTTGTGAAGAAAACTGTTGGATGTACACATCGGACACCGAAATGTGTAGACGCGAGGCGACGGAAGTTACATTTTGCCGCTGACTATTCCCCAAGACTCGACAATGGTAGCTGCCAGCACTTTCAATCCGTATCGCTTTTCGTAACGTCAACATGGAATTACCCTAGAATTACGACTGTCATATATAGGGTTGTTATGCACACACACACACACACACACACACACACACCACTTATATTACATGCAACACTAGGTCGAGGTCCGGGTCTTTGTGGTTAGCCTGTGGCAAAACTTCCGTCTCCACGTTTGTACCTCATTTCGCTGTCCTGATGTGTACTACTGTACTGCATCTGGTTTATTCACGAGTAACTGATGCTGCGTTATGCGGGTTATGTACGACAATGTAACTTTAAGAAAATTTACTTTGTTAGTGTACATTAAAAGGGTGTATTTATTGGAAGTACAGAAATTAGTTTCCATTTATCGCACATAATTACGGTACAGAGACGATTTTTGGAGGTTGTGTGTACGTTTAACAATCTAACTTAACCTTTTAGATTTTTAAAATTAATTAGACTTGACAAACATTTCCTTAGTTAGTGTACATTCAAAGGCTGTATTTATTGTATGGATTGTTGTTATATTTACCAGGAAGCAATTAGTGATAAAACACAATGATCTAATTAAATGAATTGACATTTATTAGTACATTAAACAATACATTGAATCACTCATGACAACCGCACATGTTTCGTAAATAACAATGTTGGTATCTAGGATACGTAACTCAATGCGACAAACATAGATGGTGACACACTCAAGTATAATAAAATAATTTTATTAACACTCCTCCATAATAATTTTATTTCTGAGTCGTTCAAATACTTTCTTCGACAGTGGTTTTGTGAAGATATCTGCCAACTGGTCAACGCTGCTTACTTTGTCCAAAAAAAACAGTATTTCCAATGTGTTGCTGTATAAATTTTCTAGGAATGTCAATGTGCTTCTTCCCTTTTGTTATTTTGCCTTATGTAGTATTTTGTAACATTAAAATTGCAGATTGATCATCTATACAGAGCCTTGTAGGAATATACTTGAAATATCTAAGTTCGATACCAAGTCTCTTTATCCAGCAAATTTCATCAAGCGATGAAACAGCAGCTCGAAATTCTGCCTCTGCAGTTGATGTAGCAACAAGTCCCTGCTTTTGGGTGAACCATACAATAGGACCGCCTCTCATAATAATTACTCCAGTAGTTGACTGTCTTGAGACAATGTCTCCTCCAAAATCTGAATCTGAATAAGCAATGAGTTCAGAATCTCCATTGAAACTTATTCCAAAGTTTACAGTGCCTTTCAAGTATCGAAATACATGTTTTACCATATTCCAGTGCCGTACCATGGGATTGTTTGAATATCTACTTAGGTAGTTTACTGCAAAGCTGATATCTGGCCTAGATACTGTAGCTAAGTAAAGTAAACTGCCTATTGCCTCACGATATGGGACAGATTTATCGAGTGGCTGATCATTATGAAAATGTTGTTCTTCGGTTAACATACCTATTTCCATTGGAGTTGACTTTTGATTTGAATCTTCCATTCTAAATCTTTTCAATACCTTTTCAGTATAATGATGTTGGCTTACAAAAATTTCCTTATGTCTAATTTCAATTTCCATGCCAAGGTAAGTTAATTTGTTGTCTGACCCAGAATTATATGTAATTTCAAATTCTTTGTTAAGTTTATCTAGTATATCTATCATTTTATGTTTTTTTTTTCTTATAATAGCACCATCATCTACAAAAAGTGCAATTATAATGCTTCTGTCACCATTATAATAAATACAAGGATCATCGTCACAACAAACAAAATTTAATTTCCTTAGGTAGTTTGTGAACTTCACATTCCAATTTTTCGATGACTGTTTAAGTCCGTATATACTCTTGAGCAACTCACAAACTCTACCTGAGCCATCATCAAAGCCTACCGGTTGATACATGTAAATCTTCTCATCCAAAGATCCATGTAAAAACGCTGTCTTCACATCAAAAGTCATCAGATGCATTCCATCGGAGGCTAAAATGCTGAGTATCAATCGAAAGGATGCATGTTTGGCAACAGGACTGAAGGTCTCAGTATAATGGATTCCTTGTTCGTGCTCAAACCCTCTTGCAATAGCCTGGCTTTGTATCGCCCATCTTGTTTTTGGCATAAAACCCACCGACAAGTCAAGGCTTTTTCTTCTTTTGGTAGACTTACTAGTTTCCAAGTTCTCATCTTCATCAAAGATTCATACTCTTCTAACATTGCTTTCTACCAGTTTTCATTCTGTAGTGCTTGTAAAATGGAAATACGTATCTTCTACCTCACCTATCATGGCTATATTTACATTTTTGTTTCTGTTGTTTTCAACTACATAATCTACCATCCTTGCTGGCATCCTTAAAGTAGCCCTGTTTCGTAGACTTCTTTTCTCTGGTTGAATACAAACAGTTTGATCTCGTTCCAAACACTTTACACAATGATTTTCTTGACATTCATTTTGCATATTGTTGTCAGACACAGAGCACTTTCACTATAAACACTTTCACTATCAGATTTTTCTTCTTCACTTGACACTATGTATTCCTTTTCTTCATTTGACAAGGTAGCTTCAATTTCTGTACAACTAGACTTACTGTTTACTTTTTCTTGGATTTTGTTGTCCATGACGTGTCCGTTACTTAACTAAATATCACTATAGTATTGACGACTCGGAACACTAAGTTTTTTATAAGTAAAAACGTAAAGTTTTACCTTACAGCCTAAACCGGCTTTCACCTATAGAAGGCTTCATCAGGTCTGATGAAGCCTTCTATAGGTGAAAGCCGGTTTAGGCTGTAAGGTAAAACTTTACGTTTTTACTTATAAAAAACTTAGTGTTCCGAGTCGTCAATACTATAGTGATATTTTGTTTACTTTTTCATCAAATATCACATCTCCTGATGTTACAACTTCATTTTTGTCTCTTAAGTAAACTCGGTAACTACTTGAATCTAAACTGTATCCTAAGAAAATTCCTTTTTCTGATTTCTTCTATGTTTTGGTTCTCTTAAAATCCTGAATGAAAACATAACAATCACATCCAAAGATTCTAAGCTTATTTACATCAATTCTGTGTCCAAACCATAAATCTACAGGACTTTTACCTTTCACAGAACTTGTTCCAGTCTGACTCAGTGTAAATGTAGCATAACTAATTGCTTCTTCCCATAAGTTTTCATTTAGATTTCTTGCATGTATAGCTGATCTAGCAGATTCTACAATGGTTCTCATCTCTCTCTCAATTCAACCATTTTGTGGCGCAGTGTATGGGTTCGACTTAATGTGGAAAACTCCAAGTTCTTCACAAAACTTCTTAGTATCTCCATTTTTAATTTCTTTCCCATTATCAGACTTTAAAACTTTTATTTTCTTTCTAAACTGATTCTCAACTAAAGTCATGAAGGTTTTCAATTTCTCAAAAGTTTCATTTTTAGTTTTTAAGAAATAGACAGTGCGAAAATGAGAGAAATCATCTTTGAGCATAAAAAAATATTTTGCTCCAAAAGAATTTATATTCATTTCGCACAAGTCTACATGAATTACATCAAGTACCTCTTTTGCCACTTCAAAATTTCTTGGATGTGGGAGACGATGGTGTTTGCCATAAACGCATCCTTCACACACATAATCATCCCAATCGTCTACATACTTTATATTATTTTTCTTCAAAATGTCTCTTACATAACTAATATTCTGATGTGCTAATTTTTCATGTCACTTTTTAATTGACATAGCAACAATACACTTTTCTAAGTTTTCATAGCGAAACATCATTCTAAACAATCTTCCATCTCTGTTTGCCATGGCTGTTAATTCACCAGTGTCTGAATCAAAAAAATACGAGCAATTTGTGTCTGCTTCCTGACGATAACCCTTGTCCAAGGCACTAGTGACAGAAAATAAGTTAAAGGGTATCTTTGGTGTATACTAAACATTTTTCAGTGTTATGTTACACCAATCTTGACCATTATAAGCTAACAAATCTATGTCTCCGACACCAACACCTTCTATAAGTGTTGAATCTCCAATCATGACTTTTTCTGGTTCTTGTAAAACAGTATGATTTTTCAACCAGTCATTCCTTAAAGTCATGTGCTGAGTGGCACCACAATCTTGGTACCATAGATCTTGATAGTCATTCTTCATTGATATATATTCTATATTAGTAACAGACAATCCAACATTAATCATCAGTTTACTTTTTGATGTAGATTTGTCTGATTTTTCTGACTTACTATCTATATTTTTGGTACAATTTTTGGCAGTGACCTTTTTCGTTACACTTATTACACGGATAATTTTTCTTACAATATTCAATGTAACTTTTACTAGGTTTATTCTTGCAGTACTTCTTTATGTGCCCTTTTTGTCCACATTTAAAGCATTCCTTTACGTTCACTTGTTTTGTTTTATTATTGTTCTGTCCCTTTGATATGAAAGCATTCTGACACTCATTATTGGCCTGTTCACTTTCTTTTTGCCTGTCTTCTTCAAGTTTCAAACGCTCAAACATGTTGTTCAACGTTTTGTCTGTGGAAATAACATTATCCCAAGACGTTCTAAAATGATGTAGTCTTGTTGGAAGTATAGGTCTACCTAATATTCTTTGCATAATCCAGGTTTCTTTAATGCTTTCACCTAGTGCAGACAATTCATCAGCATATTGTTGAATTGTCATGCAATTTTCTATTACTGATTTGTGCTCATCGTACTTATAATTAAAAATAATCTTTGCAGGCCTTCAACTGAAACGTTTGATTTTTTTCCATATAAGGTTTCCAACTTTTCTAACATAGCATTTGCGGACTGGCACCTTGCAATTTTCTTGGCTATATTACTGTCAACATTCAATCCAATTAATACTTGTGCTTCTAAATCCTTTTCAATCCATTCTTTTACAGCTGCGCTTGATTCATCTCCTTCAGGCTTAATTTTAACTGCCGTTGCGATTTGATAAATACATTTTGATTTTAAGGTTAGATCAAGTTTGAATATCCATGAATCATAGTTGGAACCTCCTTGCAAATCATCTTTCAACATTTCTAAATGTGATCTGACTAAATCCATTTCTATTGTTTAATGTAGTTTCTTCTCTACAACTGACTTTGTGCACTCAATTCTTACTGACCCGTGCAACAAAAAAAAGGGTTCTTGCGTATTTTTACTGTCCACAATTCGATTCAACAATGTGTTTTATTACTTACCTGGGCCCGTATCTACAGTAGGATACGTAACTCAATGCGACAAACATAGATGGCGACACACTCAAGTATAATAAAATAATTACTTATTAACATGGATAAAAGGCTGTATTTATTCAAAGTACCGAAATTAAAACCTACTTACAATTTAGAACGTATAACCTTGTACGTTATTGGTACATATTTTATTAAAAGGTGTATTTATTGGAAGTACAGAAATTAGTTTCCATTTATCGCACATAATTACGGTACAGAGACGATTTTGGGAGGTTGTGTCTACGTACAATGTAACGTATAACCAAACAAGAACATTAATATCCTTTTTTCAATTTCAAGAGGAGTGTCAGTTTTTTATGTTTTTTTCAATAAATACAAATGAGAGGGGGGGGAGAGAGAGAGAGAGAGAGAGAGAGAGAGAGAGAGAGAGAGAAATTATATGCCTATCTAATTTTTCCAGAACTACGTACACATAGCAAAAATGGAATTTTTACAAAGTTTACATTAAATGAAAATGATGAAAGTACTGTTAGCTTTTAACAAATATTGACAATTTTGCCCAATACAGAAATGAAGGAAATTGACAGACAAATTGTCTATGAGTTCCCTGGAAGTATTTTAAAAATGATAAACTTTTATTCTATCATTTACTTGTTACATTACATAACAGAACAACATTTCTTTATAATTTATTTATGATTTTTAATATACATAGTATTTGAATTAACTTGTTTCCATTTATTTTCCATATAGACTAAGACAGGGTACTGGTAATTGTAAACATGCAGTTAGGATTATAAACACAACATGAAATAATACAATGACAACTAGTTTACAGTTGTCACTATTTTTGTTTCAATATTTCAAAGGATAAAGAAAACACCAGTAACTCTAAGATGAGTTATGAGAAAACATGATTACAAATCATAACATTTCCAAACAAGAAATCTTCAATTCTCACCCTATTTGTTTGATAGAAACTGGAGTTTCTACTGCAGGTTTTTAAGTCCACTAACTACTTAATTTAATATACATAATTGTTCCTGATCTTGTTGGGTAACATTATATTAATACATCTGCTTCCTACTCATATGTGCAAGCAATGTTTTTAATATACGGTCCTAAACATCTTTTAATTTAGACAAAGTCTAATGAGCAATTAGACGTAACCTGAATTACTACATCTAAGGATATCTTATTAGGCCATTTAGCTGTATTTATACATTTAATGCATCTTAATTAGTACACTAACAACACTGCTCTGTCTTACAGTAACACAATACATTACACTAACTGTAAAGAATTTCTTGTTTTCAGTTTAAAAAAAGTTGAAATTGTGTATTCTTTTCTTTTCCATTCACTTTTTCTGAAACAACCTACATTAATATGTGTATGCTTACTATATTGAAATCCAGTGTTCACTATCCAATAGTTAAACATTTTGTGGAATTGTGAAATTAGTAACACTATGTACTAATGTGTGGTTATCAGTTGAATTTCTGAATTCCTTTGATTCATTAATAAATTTTACTAATTTGTTTCTTTATGTCTATTGAATGATTTCTTATTAGTTTTTAATCTTTGTGTTTTCATTATTCATTTGTAAATTCTTGGATTTTGTTGTCCATGACATGTCCATTGGTTAACTAATTATCATTAAAACACACAGAGGACTAATCCTCTTTTGCAAGATCACAAGTATGTTTCAAGACCATTTGCAGGTCAGGTATTGTTCTGTCTGTTCACTTCTGAAAGTGGTTAAGGAGCAAGGGGGAAGATGTCTCCATTAAAACACACACTAGCACACACACAATTCCTTTTTTTCTTTATTTAATTTGAATTCTGTATTAGAACAAATGCTTTCAGAGTTTACAAGTTTTTTTATTAATTTCTTGGATTAATTTTTTTTTAATTTTATGCAATGTGGACAGATACCTCAGAGTGTCAGTTTTTTATGTTTTTTCAATAAATAAAAATGAGAAGGGGAGAGAGAGAGAGAAAGAGACCAAAAATGACACATACAGAAATTTCATCAGAACTTTTCCTGATAGTAAAAAAAATAACTAAATAATGAATGGCAAAGAACATTAACAAAATTAATGGAAATTATAGTTATTATTTGTTGTCTAATGAACAGGTACTAGTAATGGCTTCATATACTTCACATCTTAAATTATAAACCTATTACAAACATATTTGGTATACTCAGTTTGAAACAAACGTTCAGACCAGTAAAAATGGTTTACATTTTGCCATGCTGCATTATTAGTACTGTTGAAACAGCAGTTTGATTATAATTGTTTTTAGAAAAGACTTCTGGAATGATGTGTGCAAAATGATTAAGCATACCTCCTTACAGTGTACCTTAATAAGTTGTTGATTATTCTAACTGATACATTGTCATGCCATTATCATATGACAGTTCTCAGAGCTTCAGTAATAGTCATCTTTGCTGTTAACATGGACACAAGTCTCTTTTTTAAAAAGACTTTTCATTAGTAAAGTTACTTATAAGTAGGCATACATGTTTACTCATAATATGAGGTTAAGTATTAAGAAAAGGTGAAACCAACTCGTTACACTGAAAAACTTCTAGGTATACTACTACTGATTGGAAAAGACAAGATAACTCAGGGTGAACTTTTTTTTCAAACCTTTTAACACCATGGATTCTGCGTTAATCCACAGTTACTTCACCCTTTTTTACATTTTATCAACTTGTGTTCCTAGAGTCACCGTATTCGGAATTGTTCTTAAAATTTCCATTTAGGATTAGACCCATCCATACTTATCTGTAGCACAGATGCAGATTTATTCCTAGTAGAGTTATCTTCGATCAAAGACGGACCACCATGGCTAACAAAGCGTACTTCGCATTGCTGCCATCATTTAGGTCTGGGGATGTGCACAGGGAAACAAAAATGAAAATATATAGGACTGTCATCAGACCGGTGTTATGCTACGGGTGTGAGGCATGGACAATCACACAGAAAACAGTCGACATAGTAGACACCTTTGAAAGGAAAATCCTCAGATGCATTATAGGCCCAATACAAGAAAATGGCTCATGGAGACTCAGATACAACAACGAACTGTATCAAATATATAAAGAGATACTGATAACTTTCTTTATTATCACCAATTAATAAAAGACATATAACTGTATTCTCAACATTATTATTAATTCACATGACACTTACCTTTTCTGGGTCCAGGATTCTTTTACACGAACTCACAGTCTGTAAGAGAGGTTAATGGGTTCGTTACGTGATAAACACGCTTTTTTGGCTATGTTAATCAGCTCTGTTTATTATTCAATTTCAACATTTAATTTACTTTTCTTTTAAATTTACTTCGTATTCATTTTCTTCTCAAAACTACTACTGTTTATCTCAATTACTTTTTCTTCAAAATACAAAACATTTCGGCTACATTTCCATGGCAAACATTCTAATAGCTAGCTTCAAACTTTAACGTAAATAACTAATTAAATTAACTAATTAATTTCTAAAAAGACAACCCAGTAATTGCTCATACGTACGCATTCATTCATTTATTACCCCATAATTTACTATAAAGAGCTCTTTTACTTAAATTTTCAGGATTGATTGAATGTTATACAGTTACTTGGGTATGGATATTGTAACTTAACGTAATAATGTGTGTTTTGTGGTTGCTAATTCTCTTAATCTCGTTCTGTTCTTCCTTCCTTTTTAATTTAATTTAAGCCCCACTGTTGAGCTGTCCAAATTGTAACTAAACCTGTGTTATCGTGTTAAAAATATTGGTGTTTAAGTATTACAACATATCTTAAATACGTGTTCTTGAAAGAAATTAAAATTGTTTGTTTAAAAATTTTTTCTAATTAAAGAAAAATTTTTTTTTATTAATTAATTAGAAACAATTAATTAATTGATGTTCGTGAAGTTCCAAAACGTCTCTCACTTGTTTAAAAAATTTATAAGCTTCTCTGTATTTTTTAAGAAACTCCAACCACTTATAGGATTGTCTCCAGATACAATCGATCTTTGTTTACTTTCAGTTTTGGAGGTTATCTTCCTTCAATGTGGTGAAATTCTTGTAGTAGATGTTATTTAAATTATAGTATGTGTAAATTGCTATGTTTAGAAAAGAAAGAACTGTTTTGAGATGAAAAGTATAAATTATTTATTGGACAATTTGTTTATTGTGACTCTTGTCGATTTTAAAATCGACTCTCAGGGTATCGAATGTTACAAGTTTTTATATAAAATACAATAAGGTTCTTTTAACAGCTATTTATTGGAAAAGTCAGAGAAATCGGGCAAAGATTAAAAAAGTATAACGTTACAAGAATAATTCTTAATACTAAAGTACATATATTCAATTGAAAAGATTAAAATAAAGAAATATATTGCGAACCGTGTCACTGACAAACTAGATGGCCGTGTTCAGTTGAGCGGTGACGAAATGTAATGGCCGCCGTCGAAGTTGTCAATCGTCCCTTCGTAGATTTGGCGTTCCAATAAAGATATTTTCTTGCCGAATTCACGTCCTGGTGTCTGCAAATCTTCCTTCTGATGTTGGTGTAGTGTCTCTGGTTAAGTTTCTGTGTTGTATTTTGAATAGTGGTGTATTTATAAGTCAGTTCACTTTTTTCGATTAGGCACTATTGATGGTTATGTTATATACTGTTTTATGGTGTTTAAAATGTTATTTAACTGTCGTTTCGTGCTATACAATGTTAGTTAGTCTTTTGTAAGTGTTTATGTCACTGTGTCGATGTTGTGAAATGTTTTTTGTCGCCACTCGCAATTTTCAAATTCGTATCATACGGTGACTCGCCATTACGGTACTAGAAACTAGGTTAAATCGTTTTAATTGCTCGTGTCAAGTGTCCCATACAACGTTCAATAATCAACTCCCTACTTCCTTCACTTTCGACTAAAATCTTAGCCAAAGCAATATTATTCCTTTCATTGTTCGAATTTTATTTAGCATCCTGTGCATGTATTAAAGTTACATTATATAACTGCTTAAACTTTGGTTATTATTCAAATTTATTAGCTAGTTGTTACTTAAATTTATCCTTCAGTTCATTCGGCGTATTTTGATATCGAATAATGCCGTTTTATTATGTTTTTTATCTAAAATTGGTAATTTTACCTTCATTTTGTATCTTGTAAATTTTCAAAATCAGCTTCCTGTCATTATGCAAATTCTGCCATTTTCAAGTTATATTTATGATTATTAACCTCATATTGTAATAAAAGGTTTATATTCCCTTAATTTCTTGCAATTATTTGAATTGGTTAAGTTTTAAAATATTATGTTGGAATATATGACTCCCCTCTCCAAATTTTTGAGTTCTGTCATTTCCATTTTTATTAATAATCCTGGCTATAATTTTACAAAATCTTTCTAAGTTATATTTCTAATTATATGGCTTTATTTCTGGTTTATGTTATCTAAATCCCTTCAGTTTAAATGTATTTAAGTACTTAGTTTCTCAGTTTTAATGATGTTTAGTTTTCATCATTTTGCCTAGATTCCTAACAATTTTTCCATACAAATTTTTAAATAAACAATACATACTGAGTTATACCCTCTCTGACTTTTTAACATTGTAATATAAATTAAACATTTTTTCTATTAAACATAATAACAATTAGTATCTGTTTCAATACTATTAACAGATAAGAAATAATTTTAAATAATGGTTGTCTTCAAACTAATTAGACATTTTTTATAAACAAAGCTTAATACTAATACAGAAATATTATTTACAAAGAATGTTTTTTCCATGCTAACATCCTATTCAACCATTAACACCAATACAAGTAATAAATATTTTACAATTAGGATGTTAGTGGTTCTAAACTTATTAAATGTTCTTATCCCTAATACATTTTTAAAATCCTTATTCTATATACACAAAACCTTAGTCCTATATTCTTATTTACTATTTCTTATACTAAATTTAATTATCAGTTTTTAAACTGTTTTTAATATGGTTTAGGGTAATTGTACCCTGTCACTTTATGTTTTAATACTGTGTCTGCTTCTGTTTTTACTCATCATTTACATAAATGTCATTTCAAACAGATTGACAGCTCTATATTATTACATGTATTATATCCACTCTGTACAAATCATAAGTCACTAAAAAGTTGTATTTTTCATTATCTACACAGTTTGTGGATGCCAAGGTTGAAACATAAGGTCTATTTTTTATAATACACAAACTAGCACTGGTTCACTTTACACTCCTTGATGCTATTTCTAAATGGTTGTTTAGTCTTATTAACATCAAGAAATTGGTTTGTGGGTTACAATGAAGATTTGTTCTTTGGGTATTATATTATTGTTTCACCTTGGTCCACTGGCAACTCTTACTCTATACACTTTTATTCTTAATTTTATTGTACATATGGTTTCTGTTCATGAATACTTCGTTATACTTTTTATTATTGTGGTTTTTATTTATTTTGGGATATGGGGATATGGGTGTTTTTTATAAGAGCATTCCTTCTTCTTCTGGATGCTGTCTTCTTCTTCTTTCTTCAATGATGTCTTCTTTTCTTCTGGCTTCTTTGAATTGTATGTTCTTCATCTTCTTCTGGATGCCATCGGGTTTCTTGGGGTTACTTCATCTACTCTTCTGGTTGCTTTAAATGTATCACCTTTTATGGTGGATCTTGCCTTGTTCTGGGTTCCTTTTTCATTTATTCCTCATCTTCGTTGTGGGTTTAGTAATACTCTGGGTTGCTTCCTTATTTACTCCTTACCTTCCTGGGTTATATTTTTAAAACCTTGGGTTATTACAGTGGTTTTGATGATTCATCACTAGTAACATTGCTTCTATACGAACTTATACTTTTAATAGCCATGATTGTTCCGCACGGTTGCTCTGAATTAATTCTTTATATTATTTTAATGCTTTCTTCGGATTTAATGTTATTATATTATATTATTTTAATGATCATTGCCATTCCTTTTTATGTGTTTATCTGTCACGCTACAATATTCCTTTTGACCACGTGCCGCACTGATTTCCTTTTTGTTCACGGGTTTGTTCGAATTAAGTCATCACTGAAGATTTACTGTTGTCACACCATTATATATCACTTCCATGTAACTTTAAAACAGATTTTGAAATTTTAATGAATTTTCGGCTCGCGAGCCTTTATGTCGAACCGCGCGGTTCTATGACTGTTAGACGAGTCATGCCAAAACCGACGCCTCAAGATGGCGAAAAATGTTCTCTTGCTGACCAGCTCGCCCTGTGATTGGTTCAAAAGGCATCACGTCACACGATAATTAGTTAAAATTCGTCTTCCTTCCGTTATGAACTTCGGATTCAAGATTACATACCTTCCCATGTCCTTTTGTCCTCTGAGCACATGTCGCCAAAACAACAGCACACGCGCGCTCTTATACATTCCTCGACGCTTAATCGTTCTCGTACCTAGCTCGGCCTGACGCCGAGCTAACCACAGGATGTTAAACAAATCAAACTTTTGTGATACTAAATGTTGCCCAGCCACGTTGGCCCCAGCTTATTACAATTATTATAAAAATAAAAAAATAAACCCTCAACTTTATTTGCCCCGTTACAATACCCCCCCCAATGAGAGGTTTTCTGTCGAAACAGAAAAACTCTCATTGCTAAACCTAAGAGGATGAGTGAGGATATGGCGCCACCAACCCCCCTTTATTCCTTAATATCATGGGTAAACTACCCCCCTAGTTCGGCGACTATGGCTGCATCTGAATGACATTACTGGACTTCTCAGTTTGAGATCCCAACACCGTAAAGTCGGACAGGTACTCACCATAGTACCACCTTACCTTGTAACATTCTAAATAAAATCAACAACTAGTCTTATACCATACCAGATCCTCAACCGATATATCTCCCCTTACATACATACTGGGTTGCCTTTAGCAAGTATTGGGTGCGTACACATACTCATTATTACATTAAATACAACATCTCCACATTAATTCTTAAGCTAAAATTCACATAAATATTTTATATTTTAAATTCAATTCCATTTCTCAACTTTTAATCGTGGCCTTACGTTATTATTTCAAATCAAATTAAAGTATTTAAATTTTGTTCAAATAGTGAAATTAATCTAAGTCCTTTATCAAAGATTCCCTTTCAAGATAATTTACACTATTCTTTCCATTAATTAATTTAATCATAATTCTCAAAATTCCAAAATCCTTTAAATGAATTTACTTTATTACTTCTCTTAACTAGATGCTAGTAATCATAATAAACAAAACAAAATAAACAACTTATTTCTATCATAAATTCCCTTATCACTACATTGTTTACAAAATATATAATATGAACACTACGAATCAGTTAATACATTATACACACACTCAGCAATATATCGTGAACATAAAAACACAACAAACTGTACTTCAAAAAAGATTAAATTTTTTTTCAATGAATTTAAATTCCAGAACCATATATTTTGATAATTACTAAAAACAAACAAATCATTAAATTAAATTAATGAACACAGTTCATACCAGTCATCAGCTGATGTCTTAATAACAGGTCAGGTGAATGACCTTACCCTAAGCACACCACATACAAATAACACAAATATACAACAGTATTCAATTTAACTCATAAAAATGTGCTTGTGGATTCAAATTATTACAATATTGAATCTAGTACTTAAAATCATTTGTTCTCATAAGTGAAATACATCACTATTCATTTAATCATAGTTATAGTAACCGTTACTGAACAGGAACTGGGTCATCAACCACCAACCCTCTCTTTAGAGTAAGTGAAATTGAATGTCCCGCTGTTTACAGAGGTCGTTCCTTCTCACTGATTGCTCAGCTACTACTCCTACTACATCATTTTTCTTAATTCCCCCCTTTATACCCAGTTACAATTAGGTAACCACCCGCCGGATAAACCGGATCGAGCGTTTGCCTTATGCACAGATGCGTTATCTGTGCCCCTGACTTGTAACGGCCAGCTCCTTTTCCACACACACTATTGTTTCTTGATGGTGGACTGTAGTGTCCATCCCATCCCCAAGAACTGCAGTTTCTTAAGGGTGTAGACGCTGCCTACCCCGTTCTTGGTTCAGCGTTATAAAAAAAATTCGGCATTACTGATGTCCGAGGACACCAGTAATCCTACTAAATATTATTTACACATCCTTAACATGGCACTATCACCCCCTACGAAGATAGCCGCTGTTCCATAGTTTGGTGATTCCCCTGAATTTACCCCCCCCAGTTAATTTCTAAATTCACCAATTTTGAAAATAATAACAAGTATGGCTAGGATACAATCTGCCCAACCACACTTGCTACCAATAATCCAAATCCGTGGTCAGGGTTCGGTGACTCCGTGACCGCCCGAAAGTGGGGGATCACAAGTAAAATATATATGTTTGATATAGTTACAAATAAAATTTACAATTTTCATTACATGATGTTCCTAGTCTTGATTATGTGTTCTAACATCATACATTTTCTTTCTTAACTTTCCGACTTGTGACCTTCATTAACATAAAATAGTGAGTACAACAAAATACAGTATTTACTTGTTCACCTAAACTAATCTATTCCTACTTACACAATCTATCACCAACTAACGATTGAATCTTTAATTATAATTTAATTTAGAATTTAATAAAAAGAATTTACTCTCTCTCCTTCCATTAAATAAACATTTAATTTGCGTCTGAATAAAATTACAAACATTTCAATTTTAGGTTTAGTTTCGAATTCTATTATCTCTTTACTTTGTTAAATTTTATTATTACATTTCAATTATGAATTTCTATTAATCATTTTCATCATCAATTGGTTTAGGTGATTCTCAGTCATTCACAATGATTTGATTTATTGAATGGGCACTAAAATATAGCCTTACCCCCTTCTTCCTTCTAACAGTCACTAACAGATTTACATAGGGTGACACCAATCTCTCAAAAATATCTATCTCCACTAATTCTCTAACTTCACTGAAATCATTCTCCTCTTATAATAAAATACCTGATACCCTCTTTGTACTTAGGATGTGTGTTCCCTCCCTTATACTCATTCCCTTATTAGTTCCTGGCCCTTTCCAGGCAACTCCGCCAAACCCCATTTAAAACTATTCACCTCCCGCCATAACGTCTTGCGTTGAGGACTCCTTACCACACCACCCTCTTTACAAAATTTCACCATCATCTAATTACTCTCCAATTACATTACTCTCACGTCCTCTACATACATGCACTCTCACTACTGTGTCCCTACTAATACTCCGTTTCTGTATTACTTTTATTCCCAAAATTCTTATTTTGTCTAACACCCATTTACAATTAACTATGACTGACTCAAATGTCTTATTATAATAATCATTCCCCAAACTTCATCTTTTTCCACATTTTACATTAAGTTAACCATTCAAATTACACTACAAAATTCATAACTACCTCAAATTAATTTAATAACCTAATTTAAAACCTCTTAAACACACTTAAAATTTATTATTCAAACCTTAAACATTTTACTTTATTTAAATTGCATTATAAACTTCATACTTACATTACATCACTCAATTGAATAAACACATGAGTCCTGTCATAGACACAAAATTATAACCATTCATTACAACAAATATAGCGTACATAACTCCATGTATCTTCTGAAACATTATAACAATCAAATGACTCCACAACTAAACACATTTTACATTTATTCATTTACTATTTATTATCAAGTTCAAATCTCAGAAACATCATTTAAATTCATTATCAAAATTTATCTCTACCACATTAATTAATTAATTAATTCATCTACAATTTATTTTAATTCAATCAGTTATTTAAACACAAGTTAATTTAATTACCTTATTTGAAAACAATTACAATTCATTTATTACAAACTCTCATTATTTATTTAATCTGATAAAATATTATTATTATACAATCAGTTCCTACTACATACACACATTGTTTACATGAAATACCTTTTACAACACAAACACAATTAATTTCACTATAAATTTATTTACAATTTTTTGTCATTATTTTTCTGTTTACCACACTTCATTTCATAAGTTAGCTAGGTCATCACCATAAATTAAATAATAAAATGTTCATTCACTGTTTCTAAACCCCATCGTCGTAAATGAGTCTTACTTTTACATAACAATTATCATCTTTAACTACACACTCCTACAGTTATTATGATTTATATAACAACCCTTGAATATTAATTTATCTCCTCTATCACAAGAATAATGCACCAGATTATTGTCCCCTATTAACTCATAAAACCCGTCTACTCTGGTATTTTTGGTCCAGTCTCCGTCAGTATTTTTGGTTAACGTAAGGTACGTTCTATCATTATATTCCTCCACTATATCCATCACATCATAAGGTAAGTGTCGATCATCTACAACGGTATCATCAAAATAATCACCAGTATCTACTACAACCGGTAAGTATTTCATATCGTCTATTTTCTCCAATTCTAACTTCTCTATCAACTCTTTATAACTTCTCTTTAACCTAAATAATTCTATCTCCCCATCAACACACAACTCTCTCTCTAAAATCTCTTACCATAACGCCACATCACACTTTCTCTACCATCCCATACAGAGGGTATTGAATCATCACAAAAAAATCAGGGAACAATTTGAAGACCTCATGTCTTCCAATACTAAGGGACTCTTGCCCTTCAACAACAACATTTGTAAACACCTTGGTTCACAATAAACCTGGGGAAAATTTACCCTCTGCAACCCCTCTACTGTGCCGGTGTTTGCCTAACCCGGCGGTCAAAGGTTTTATAAAATTAATTTTAAAATAAATGCGAGTATCAGTGTCGGTTAGAGCGACGATATTTGGAAGGCACTGTTGAAACGGCGCGCGCCCTCTATGGGCGAGTTTTGCTATTTGTTGCATCGTAACTGCTTAAGTCAGTTCCATTCCGGCACGCATCGTGGCAGCAGACTCTCAGACCCGAACAGACAGTATTACGTAGTTGTTTCTTCTGCACTAATGGCAAGCTAAATTTACGAGACTTCCCGGTAAGTAATCATAGCATCTTATAGTATGCGTCAGAAATAATTAAATTTATTTAACGTAAATGTATGCAGGCGAATGCGAAAGACGAATGTATTTGGTGGGATCGGGCAGTGTGTGTTGTAAAAGATTTATTCAATGTTCAGTAAATACAGCTCATATTCTTTTCTCAATTATTATAATACAAGAGTCACTGTAATTGTTTGATAAAGCAGTATGTAAATTTATAAGCTAAAGTCAGTGCGTATGCATAGAGTTGAATTGTGCAAGATAGGCACGTGCATGCAACAGACTGCACGCGTTTTCTTTTTAAGTAATTATGGCAGTTAAAATAAATTGTGAGACCGCCCTCAGATGAAACACTATTTATAGTTTGTTTGTGTATAACGGTAACTGCATTTAATGTGGTCATTTTTTGACAAATTGCAATAATTGTGCCACCACGTGGCAAGCCCGACTTGTCCAGTTATGTCGGTGCTGGCTGAAGCAAGTGCTAGCGACTTTTATTAGACAATCTTTAATGTCATTTTTTCTAATCTAGTGCATTCATTATCACCTTGCAGACTTGATTATTCTCTGGCCATTTTCAAAAAAAAAAAAAAAACAAACAGAAACTTTATGCTTTTTTCTTGAGTTGGTTGAAGGGCCCGTTCTGAGGTTATTACCTGGAACTCGGGTGCATTTTTTTACGAACAGCATTTCTAAATTTTTGTGAATTTCCAGGGTTCTCGTCTTAGCCGGAGATTCTGGTCTATGCTGATGTAACTACACCTTCATCAGCCATGAGCCATCACACACACGCCTGTTCGGAAGAGGGAGTCTGTTGAACAACCACAAGACGCATCACATGCTCATGACTAAGGTGATATGAACTCTTTTTATTTTCGTTGGCCGGGCCTGCTGTTCACCTGATATACAAATTAATTTTCTTTTGAAACCATGTGCCCACGCGGCTAGACAGTCTGCTCTGGGGTGTGTCAGCTGAACATTCATTATGAATATCATGTGACTTTAATAATTTAACTCCATAAATCTAAGTACTATGTTTGTAATTGTGTGCTGCACTGGGGGAGCGTGCTAGAGTTCTTTTTTTTACACTTAAATATTTTTGATATATAGCCAAGAGTCATTACACTATTCACTACAAAATTTAAGTCACATGTTAGGGGTTCTGTTCCGGCTGGTTCAGAACGGGTTTATATTTTAATTTCATTTTTGTTTAACATGTAAGGGCTTGGGGGTTTCTTTTTCAGGCTGTTTTCTGGGGGTAAAAGGGGACATAGTTTTTTTGTCAGGCACATGTTCATTCAGTTTAAGGCAGGTTTGATTCTTGTTACATATGGTCGGGTACATGCTGGCGCGCTCCCACATCTGCTAGGATACAACAGTCGGTTATTATTAAATCCATTATACACAGCCATCTGGCTTTAACAGAAAGGAAATTTTATATTTTGTGGGCATATACTGATTAATTTTTGATCTTGTAAAAGCATATACTGATTAATTTTTGACCTTGTAAAAGCATATACTGATTAATTTTTGACCTTGTAAAAGCATATACTGATACATGTATCCATCTGGATTTGTAAAACAAAATTAACATTTCATAAACTCATACCAATTGCTTAAAATCAGGTGATGAGGGTTTTTTCCATTTCTATGCTGTCTAAGAAACTTAAAGATTTTCATATGCTCATGACGGGCCAATTATCAGATGCTATCTATACATATGGGCAGTCCGGTCTCTCTTTATGCCTTGTGAGTGATTATCATCCTTTTGGGGTTTTTTTTAATTATTTAAATTAATGTAAATTAAGGAATTATGGTGACTGGAAGTTGAACATTTATGATTGCCGGTCTTGGGGCTTTGCAGAAACACTGCCTGGCAGGCAGGCCGAACATGTGTATTCTAAGGGTATTAGGTGTCTATAATATGTGTATATAATTATGAGTGTATGTGTCTGTATGTTTCTGTACGTGCTGTCAATGTTAAGTGTTAGTAACGATAGGGGGGGGAATTATATAATTACAGAATGTTGCCTGATATATATATATATGTTTATAGGGAGAGATAGATATTGTCTTTGACACGATTAAGAATATGTGAATTATTTATTTGTTATGTATTTTGAGGGTTATTGCCCTTGCCATGTGATAATTATGTGATTTGCAGGATATTATATGTAACGAATTATGGGGGCAAAATAAAAGTTGTTATTGTTAAATTACAGCCGAGTTTCATTGCAAGTCCCGTCTTACTGGACCCAGCGCATTTTTGGCTTCTCTAGGCTCTGGCCTAGTTTTAAATAACTTGTGGCTTCTCTTTAAAAAAAAAAATATAAATACAAAAAAAAATAAATACAAAAAAAATTTTTTTTTATATACAGCATAAAAGGAAAGAGGGGTCCCAAATGGTAGCAGAGAGCGTGGTTCATTCTAGGGTTGAACCCTTGGGTCCTTGGGTGTGACGGGGCTTGCAAACTCGGAAATACTATGCTATTGTTATGCCATTGTTTTTTTTTAGGTATATGCCCATGTAGGCTAGTTTAGGTTGTATAACTTGTGAGCCTGGTCGCACCACTGGGGCGGGTATTTGTGTTCAGAAAATTTGAGAGGTTGAACTGCCAGGGGGTCTCAAGAGTTGCCTGGGTGATAGAATGTTGCTGATTCGAGGTCGGAGTATAGTGTGTGGCATTAGTGGGATGCGGTAGTCGGTACCGATCGGAAGTCGGTACCGTCACCGACTAAATTCCCGAATTAACAATACTGATTACTAGTTTGTGTCTGTTAGTTATGTGTTGGTGAGACGTGTGTGTCGGATTGATGTTTGATGTTATGTATGTTCAGTATTGTTGGTTGTTGCTTGTCTCCTTCTGTGGTGTTAGTAGGTGGTTCGGAAGTAGGCCAGGTCTCCGCAGCGCTAGAGAACCCGGGGGTCGCTCAAAGGAAGGACAGTACTTGGGTTTTTTCTGATTCTTGTGAATATGTTTTTGTAGGTCATGTTTGTGTTAGGTGTTTAGTGGGGATTTGTTTTATTATTGTTTGTTTTGAATTGTGCAATTCTGGCGGCGGTATGCTATCAGAAGTTGCCCCACCCTCTTTCAGGAGTTCTCCAGAAACTTTCAGTGTTAGATGGAATAGATGAGGAGCAGTTGCTGGTTTTCTTAGATCTTGTTCTGCAGTTGGCAGATTACCCGGGGGTGTCCGATGGGGAGGTCTTGTCCCTTATATACCCGTATTGCCGGGGTTCATTGGCAGGGTTGGTCACAAACACTCTGCGTCGGGGCGGCAGTGTTGACGCTTTCCATGCGGAGGTGTTGGACTTCTTCATACCCCGTCGACGACGTGATCAGTTGAAGTTTAAGTTATTCTATCGCCTACAGGCCAACGGAGAGGCATTGGGGGACTTCGTGCACGATGTAAGGAAAGCTGCCCGTATATTAAGGTTGGGGTTGCCCGAGACGGAAGTAGCCAACGGAGAGGCATTGGGGGACTTCGTGCACGATGTAAGGAAAGCTGCCCGTATATTAAGGTTGGGGTTGCCCGAGACGGAAGTAATACAAGTAATACGAGAAGGTCTGAATCCCCAAGAGAGATCCCGGCTAGTTTTCGTAGATCCTCCACGTTGTTTTGCGGACCTGGACCGGTGGTGTGCGCATGCCAGGAGAGTCCAGGGGAATGATGAGTCCCGGGGAAGAGCTGCTAAAGATGTCCAATACTCAAGTAGTTTATTAGGAAGAGCTGAAAAGGACAAACGTGGTGGTCGGTGGAGAACACAAGAGACAGTCAGAAAATGGAATATTCCGGAAGTAATGGAGGCTACAAGGGGATGGCAAGTGTGAAGACGGTAACAACAGTTACAGCAGAGAAAGGAAAGAAGTATGAATTTAACAGGGGAAGAAGAAATTATGTTAGGGAACAAACATCGGCAAGTAGGGAGCCTGTATCAAGGCGTTATTCCTATTCAGAGAAAAAGGACACTTTAAAGGTTCCAGAGGAAGTACAAGTGCATAAGAGAGTAGTGGATGAAGAAGGTGAAGCAGAAGAAGAAAAGCGGAATAACTTCTGTGGATCATACAAGACAATACAAGAGCCTAAGAACACGTCAGTTAATACTGAGTTACAGCACGACAAGAAAACGTCTGTGGATACTGAGTTACAGGACTCGAAGAGGACGTCATGGTTGAATCCAGATGCCGCAGAATTTGTTCCGGTATCTCCATCTCGGTTCGTGACGGATCCAGATCCGGTAATATCGTCATCGCCTACGCAGGGATATGAGAAGTCACTTGAGGGTGTAGCTTTACCATTGCCAGTAGAAATTAATTTAGTCATTGCACATGAACCTGGACAGCTGGATTCCAGGGTGGAACATGCCGAGGAGGTTGTGGTTGCTGAGAGTGGTGAAGGAGTGGAATCGACAGAAGAGGCAGAAGAGCGGTCTGCGGATGCTGCACAGGAAGGTATAGTTGTAGGTGTTAGGGGGACTGAAGAGTCTGAGTTTGCAGATGGACACAGGGATGTCCAGGCTGCAAGTGTTTCTGAGGTTGCGGATGGACAAGGGGATGTCCTTGCCGCAAGTGTGGTGGAAGGAGATGAGGTAGAAGATGAGGAGAAATTTTGTGGCAGCGTTGTGGAGTGTGTGAGTGAGAATGATGTAGTGTGTGAAGATGTGCAGATGCCTTCTGTAAGTAGAGTTGAGGATTCCGAGGAACGGAAAGAAGTTACATGCAGACCAGGTGAGCAACTAGAGGATGAAGATGTGCAGTGTTCGGATGGTGGTAGTGGATGTGATGGCGATGATGTTGATGAGGAAGGTGTTGATGAAAATTAGATTGGAGAAGAGATTAGTGAAGAAGTTTGTGAAGCGGCTGGTGACGAGTGTGATGAAGAAATTGGTGAGGAGCTGAGGGAAGATGCGGTTGAAGATGGATCAGAGGAGCAACTGGAAGATGCGGAGGAGGTGCAGTGTCATGAGGTTGATTTGGATTATGGGGACGAAGAAGGGGAAATTGTAAAAGGAAAGAAAGAAGTAGAAAAGGAAGAAATTGTAGCAGAGGAGTTAGACGACAAGGATAATCCAAAGCGGAGTGAAAGTAGCGAGGTAAGTTGCCTTGATTCTGATTCGGAAGAAACCAGTCAGTACAGCTCAACGCGAGATAATTTCTCAGAGAGTTGTGTCCGAAAGGAACGAGTACCTAAAGGGCGTCACAGAAAGGTAAGAAGAAGAGGTTAACGGGTAGCGGGTAGATGTCCTCACAGTCCCAGTGGTGTTCACTGTTCATCTACTTCAGGGTTGCGCCCCTGCCCACGCGAGCCTTGGTTTTCTCCAGTCATTCTCCTTTTCGGTGGGAACCATGTCCTTACCCTTAGTCCTAGCTATTGACATTTCAATGATCCTTGCCCCGTGTCATCTTCCCGATTTTCCTACCCCTTCCCTTAGTAAAAAAAAAAAAAAAAAAAAACGATAAGGAGTTAGAGAGACTTGCCGGAAGAGATTAGATTATGGTCTTGGAGATTGTAAGTTCCCCTGTTTTGGTTCTGAAGGTTATGATGGAGAGTGATAGCGTGCTGTTGTTTCATTATTTATAGTAATTGGATTTGTTTGTTGATCGTTGTAGGGTCGGTCCATGCCGCATTCTTCGGTTGTTTCCCGGGTGTTTTTGTTGAGAGAGGGAATTGTATTTGTTGTGTATCTACGTCGGTGGAGAAGTAAAACCCCCTTGCTAGTCATGGTGTTTTTGTTGAGTAAGAGTTAGGATGGATGTTCGCGTGCCCTTGTTGCGGTCCTCTCTGTCTGGCTAAGCGGGGCCATCCGCCCTTGTGTAGGGATGTGGGCCAGCCATATGGCAAGGATGGAGATGCCTTGTGGGTGCATGTGGCTGGTCGGTCCAAGAGGTGGACGAGAAGTAGTGCGGTCACTCACATACCAAGGTGGGAGATACCTTGTTTGGTCTTAGGACGGGTATGTGAGTGGGACCGGTGGGAGTAGAGGTGGGTCACCGGAGAGGGTGACGTGTTGGGGAGGTCCCGTGGGGTTGGCATGGAGGAGAGGGTCGCATGGGGAATGGACGCAGTTGTGTGATATCCTCTGTTCTCCTGAGAGCAAGTGCTGCTGGGCCCCCATAATCACGAAGACCACTAGCTTGTTTTGGGAAGGGGGTACACTGCAGGGTACTCTCCCGAGTTTAAGTGTGGGGCAACCGGGTTGCCCTTTCGGGGTGGGGGTGTGCCGGTGTTTGCCTAACCCGGCGGTCAAAGGTTTTATAAAATTAATTTTAAAATAAATGCGAGTATCAGTGTCGGTTAGAGCGACGATATTTGGAAGGCACTGTTGAAACGGCGCGCGCCCTCTATGGGCGAGTTTTGCTATTTGTTGCATCGTAACTGCTTAAGTCAGTTCCATTCCGGCACGCATCGTGGCAGCAGACTCTCAGACCCGAACAGACAGTATTACGTAGTTGTTTCTTCTGCACTAATGGCAAGCTAAATTTACGAGACTTCCCGGTAAGTAATCATAGCATCTTATAGTATGCGTCAGAAATAATTAAATTTATTTAACGTAAATGTATGCAGGCGAATGCGAAAGACGAATGTATTTGGTGCGATCGGGCAGTGTGTGTTGTAAAAGATTTATTCAATGTTCAGTAAATACAGCTCATATTCTTTTCTCAATTATTATAATACAAGAGTCACTGTAATTGTTTGATAAAGCAGTATGTAAATTTATAAGCTAAAGTCAGTGCGTATGCATGGAGTTGAATTGTGCAAGATAGGCACGTGCATGCAACAGACTGCACGCGTTTTCTTTTTAAGTAATTATGGCAGTTAAAATAAATTGTGAGACCGCCCTCAGATGAAACACTATTTATAGTTTGTTTGTGTATAACGGTAACTGCATTTAATGTGGTCATTTTTTGGCAAATTGCAATAATTGTGCCACCACGTGGCAAGCCCGACTTGTCCAGTTATGTCGGTGCTGGCTGAAGCAAGTGCTAGCGACTTTTATTAGACAATCTTTAATGTCATTTTTTCTAATCTAGTGCATTCATTATCACCTTGCAGACTTGATTATTCTCTGGCCATTTTCAAAAAAAAAAAAAAAACAAACAGAAACTTTATGCTTTTTTCTTGAGTTGGTTGAAAGGCCCGTTCTGAGGTTATTACCTGGAACTCGGGTGCATTTTTTTACGAACAGCATTTCTAAATTTTTGTGAATTTCCAGGGTTCTCGTCTTAGCCGGAGATTCTGGTCTATGCTGATGTAACTACACCTTCATCAGCCATGAGCCATCACACACACGCCTGTTCGGAAGAGGGAGTCTGTTGAACAACCACAAGACGCATCACATGCTCATGACTAAGGTGATATGAACTCTTTTTATTTTCGTTGGCCGGGCCTGCTGTTCACCTGATATACAAATTAATTTTCTTTTGAAACCATGTGCCCACGCGGCTAGACAGTCTGCTCTGGGGTGTGTCAGCTGAACATTCATTATGAATATCATGTGACTTTAATAATTTAACTCCATAAATCTAAGTACTATGTTTGTAATTGTGTGCTGCACTGGGGGAGCGTGCTAGAGTTCTTTTTTTTACACTTAAATATTTTTGATATATAGCCAAGAGTCATTACACTATTCACTACAAAATTTAAGTCACATGTTAGGGGTTCTGTTCCGGCTGGTTCAGAACGGGTTTATATTTTAATTTCATTTTTGTTTAACATGTAAGGGCTTGGGGGTTTCTTTTTCAGGCTGTTTTCTGGGGGTAAAAGGGGACATAGTTTTTTTGTCAGGCACATGTTCATTCAGTTTAAGGCAGGTTTGATTCTTGTTACATATGGTCGGGTACATGCTGGCGCGCTCCCACATCTGCTAGGATACAACAGTCGGTTATTATTAAATCCATTATACACAGCCATCTGGCTTTAACAGAAAGGAAATTTTATATTTTGTGGGCATATACTGATTAATTTTTGATCTTGTAAAAGCATATACTGATTAATTTTTGACCTTGTAAAAGCATATACTGATTAATTTTTGACCTTGTAAAAGCATATACTGATACATGTATCCATCTGGATTTGTAAAACAAAATTAACATTTCATAAACTCATACCAATTGCTTAAAATCAGGTGATGATGGTTTTTTCCATTTCTATGCTGTCTAAGAAGATTTTCATATGCTCATGACGGGCCAATTATCAGATGCTATCTATACATATGGGCAGTCCGGTCTCTCTTTATGCCTTGTGAGTGATTATCATCCTTTTGGGGTTTTTTTTAAATTATTTAAATTAATGTAAATTAAGGAATTATGGTGACTGGAAGTTGAACATTTATGATTGCCGGTCTTGGGGCTTTGCAGAAACACTGCCTGGCTGGCAGGCCGAACATGTGTATTCTAAGGGTATTAGGTGTCTATAATATGTGTATATAATTATGAGTGTATGTGTCTGTATGTTTCTGTACGTGCTGTCAATGTTAAGTGTTAGTAACGAAAGGGGGGGAATTATATAATTACAGAATGTTGCCTGATATATATTGCAACGAATCACAGGATCATGATAAGCGGGGCAAGCTCATATATTACACAGACTATGGACATTCATGTTTATATTGGTAGATGTTTAAATTTGGTTATGTTATCAGTTGTATTTAGTAAGGATAAGGGTTTATTTTAGTAAAACTGTGCATTATTTATTTATTGTTATTCTGTACTGTGTTTGTGGAAATGTGCGCGCGTGCGCGAGTGGTAAACGTTTCCCGGGCTGTGCGTGAAGTAATTGTCGTTGTGTTTGACATTGTACTGAACATAGACATATGTATTTGCTACAATCCCTATATATTTCTGACTATTGTTTACGTTCATATATGATATTAGTAAAGTATGCAGTCATGCATGAGATAAGGGTATTCTGATTACCGCTATGCATGCTGTTACAAAGTAAATGCACTTTACAGCATGAAAAGTGCATGTCATGTGTACTAACCATGTGACTTCCGTCCACCAATAGAATGCTGAATGGTGGTTGGAAATTTTCTTAAGCCTGTTGTTACACAGGTAGTTCTTCTAGGCCAGCTATCGCGAACAGGACGTGCAATCCTTGTCCAAGATTCTACCGCTTGCAAGGAGTTGTAAAGACTATTCGTTGTTAGTGACGCGTGAAGACTCAGAACTGGGTGTGTTATTATACCGGCACACAGTATTGTTATTAACGCATTGTGCATAAAATTACGAGAGTTATTCTCTACCCACTATCACGATTGGGTCACGCAGTTCTTGTACAAGATTCTGTCGCTTGCAAGAATCAGTTAAGACTTTTCGGGGATAGTAACGCGTGTGACGCAGAACAGTTGATTATTATCTATTTACACACGGTATTATTATTATTATTATTATTATAGTATTACGTGTGTAATAAGTGAGTGTAACTGTACCACTGTGTGAGATTTTCTGCAGTGTCAGTATAATTTTATGATTACGCAATAGTAAGTTGTTTCATCAGGAAGTTTCCGTGTTAGTGGAAGATTTCCGCATAGGGAGGTTTGCTGATCGTGGTAGACCTTGTTATTCGCGTGAACACTTGAAGAGTCCGGAGTGGTATAAGTTCAATATACCGTTATTGGATTAAACTCACTGTCACCTGAGATACTTGTTGGTCATAAACTCTATATTAATTTTAAGGAGTAATAAGATCCATAGTACCGTTGTGTGTGCGAAGCGTCAGATTCATCGTGGGAATTACAGGACACCAGCCCAGCTGTTACAGGACACCAGCCCAGCTGACAGGACACCAGCCCAGCTGTTACAGGACACCAGCCCAGCTGTTACAGGACACCAGCCCACCTGACAGGACACCAGCCCAGTTGTTACAGGACACCAGCCCAGCTGTTATAGGACACCAGCCCAGCTGTTACAGGACGCCAGCCCAGCTGTAAGCGTTTCAGGGTGACCGTCTGTCATTTATAAGCCACACCTGACGACCCAACTACACAGCAAAGACCTGCCTTTCTCTTCAGCAACATCATCGTGGGAATCTTCTTTATGTAACGTATCACGTCATGTGTATGAACAGTGTTTAACATTTTTAAAAAAGAAAGACTCTATATCAAACACTACATTCTGTACATATCAAATATACCATATAAACAATTACGTATGTCTTGTGCAATAAATAATCTTAAACCCTCCAATATAGACTTTTAATTTAAGATACACGTACTATCATATCTTATGCGCCAATAGTTTAGTAATTTGTGTTGTCGCAATATATATATATATATATATATATATATGTTTATAGGGATAGATAGATATTGTCTTTGACACGATTAAGGATATGTGAATTATTTATTTGTTATGTATTTTGAGGGTTATTGCCCTTGCCATGTGATAATTATGTGATTTGCAGGATATTATATGTAACGAATTATGGGGGCAAAATAAAAGTTGTTATTGTTAAATTACAGCCGAGTTTCATTGCAAGTCCCGTCCTACTGGACCCAGCGCATTTTTGGCTTCTCTAGGCTCTGGCCTAGTTTTAAATAACTTGTGGCTTCTCTTTCAAAAAAAAAATATAAATACAAAAAAAAAATACAAAAAAAAATTTTTTTTTTTATATACAGCATAAAAGGAAAGAGGGGTCTCACTACCTGTAAACTCTCTTCACACTCTCTCTCTAACTGATTAACACTCACTAACATTTCATTATTACACTCTACTCCAACTAATCTTTCATCAGCACTCTCAATATTCACAACCTTACTCTCTACCACCACATCTTTAATTATATCATAGTTATTCTCACTTTTTACTTCAATATTAGACTCACTATCGTAATTACCACTTACCTTGTTAATTATTTCTTCACTATTTGTTGTCATATTACCACTGTCACTTACCTTCTTATTCATTATCTGATTTATTTTACTGTCTAACCTTTTATTAATTTCGTTAATCTTCTCCTTGCAATTGCTACTTATCGATTCTAATATCTGTTCTTTAATCGTATCACAACGTATATTAATTTCATTCACTTGCTTACTAAAATTAAAATTTTGTTGTTTAATTTCATCTCTGATCTCATCAAATTTACTATTTTGTTCATTCAATTTATCTTTGAAACTACTTTTCATTTCTTTAATTTTGTTCTTCTGTTCATTCATGTTAATATCGTTGACATCAAAACGACAATTTATTTTATCGAATTTTTCATTAAAATCATTATTTTGTTTATTGAAATTACTATTTACCTTACTGAAATTGGCTTTCATAAAATCAAATATGTCATCTAATGACAATTCTTTTTCTTTTATATTTGTTACCTCGGGAGTCGATTTCGCTCCCGTCTCACTACTTATATTTTCATTTGGTTTCTTATTTTTACTATCTAACTTCGGGGTTAATTGAATTCCCGAATCATTCGTGATATTTACTGCATTTGTAACATTAAATTCGTTTATCTTATTGTCTTGACCCACATTTGGAGTCGAATGGGCTTCAAGGCCGCTCATGACAGCTGATTCACTCACTTCAACTTCAATCTCGTTAGTATCCATTTTTATATTCTTTATGAGATTTTAATCTTACACCTACCAATCATATTACAACATACTCTTATTTTAATTTTATACTATAAATACTTTCTGTACTTAATTTTAATTCATATGTAACTCCCACCAACGTCTCTTACATCTGCGAGTAGGCATAGCCTATACGAAATATAATTTGTATAAACTGTCCCTAGTTCGGGGGCCATTGATAACTTTCATTATTATCACCAATTAATAAAAGACATATAACTGTATTCTCAACATTATTATTAATTCACATGACACTTACCTTTTCTGGGTCCAGGATTCTTTTACACGAACTCACAGTCTGTAAGAGAGGTTAATGGGTTCGTTACGTTATAAACACGCTTTTTTGGTTATGTTAATCAGCTCTGTTTATTATTCAATTTCAACATTTAATTTACTTTTCTTTTAAATTTACTTCGTATTCATTTTCTTCTCAAAACTACTACTGTTTATCTCAATTACTTTTTCTTCAAAATACAAAACATTTCGGCTACGTTTCCATGGCAAACATTCTAATAGGTAGCTTCAAACTTTAACGTAAATAACTAATTAAATTAACTAATTAATTTCTAAAAAGACAACCCAGTAATTGCTCATACGTACGCATTCATTCATTTATTACCCCATAATTTACTATAAAGAGCTCTTTTACTTAAATTTTCAGGATTGATTGAATGTTATACAGTTACTTGGGTATGGATATTCCTTCCGACCACGTGCCGCACTGATTTCCTTTTTGTTCACGGGTTTGTTCGAATTAAGTCATCACTGAAGATTTACTGTTGTCGCACCATTTTATATCACTTCCTTGTAACTTTAAAACAGATTCTGAAATTTTAATGAATTTTCGGCTTAATGAATTTTAATGAAAACCGACGCTTCAAGATGGCGAAAAATGTTCTCTTGCTGACCAGCTCGCCCTGTGATTGGTTCAAAAGGCATCACGTCACACGATAATTAGTTAAAATTCATCTTCTTTCCGTTATGAAATTCGGGTTCAAGATTACATACCTTCCCATGTCCTTTTGTCCTCTGAGCACATGTCGCCAAAACAACAGCACACACGCGCGCTCTTATACAGTCCTCGACGCTTAATCGTTCTCGTACCTAGCTCGGCCTGACGCCGAGATAACCACAGGGTGTTAAACAAATCAAACTTTTGTGATACTATATGTTGCCCAGCCACGTTGGCCCCAGCTTATTACAATTATTATAAAAATAAAAAACTAAACCCTCAACTTTATTTGCCCCGTTACAATACCAGTCTCAAAATTTATAAGAATTCAAAGATTGCGTTGGGCCGGACATGTTATGAGAATGGAGGATGGCAGGAACCCTAAGAGGGCTTTGCTGGGTACATGGGAGGGAACGAGACCTAGAGGTAGACCGAGGAAGAGGTGGGAAGATGGCGTTGCAGAGGACGCGAGAGACATGGGGATAAGAAACTCGAGGAGGGTTGCAATGGATAGAGTGGATTGGAGGCGGAGATTGATGGAGGCCAGGGCCCGATTTGGGCTGTAGTACCATAGGAGAGAGAGAGAGGGAGAGAGAGAGAGAGGGAGAGAGGGAGAGAGGGAGAGAGAGAGAGAGAGAGAGAGAGAGAGAGAGAGAGAGAGAGAGAGAGAGAGAGAGAGAGAGAGAGAGAGAGTTATCTTCGAATCCCTTAAAAAACCTTAAAGATTATTTTAGAATAGGAAGTCAAAGAAACACAGAATTTTAGTAGCAAGTTTCCACTACTTTGTAAAACATCCTAAAAACAAACTGTGACATCCAGTAACTGTTGCTGAGAAACCTTACTAAGAGGCTTATAAAAAAAAATTACAAGCTTGCTCTTTTGAACATCTGATGAAAAGGTTTTGTAAAGTTTACCTAACATAAAAATGTACAATGTTCGATTTGTCCTTGTATTCCAAACTTCCTTAAACCTTAGTTAGTATGTGTATTTATTGTAAGTATAAAAGGCTGTATATAACATTAAAGGCTGTATTTATTCGAAGTACCGTAATTAAAACCTACTTCCAATTTATCCTAGTACAATCTAACGTATAACCAAACAAGTAGATTAAAATCCTTTTTTCAATTTCATGAGGAGTGTCAGTTTTTTAGTTTCAAAGGATAAAGGAAACACTTGTTTACAATTACCTCTAAGATGTCAAGGGTAATTGTAAATTGAATTTTAGAGCTGTATTTATTATTTATATTTAAACAATTTTTTGTATGCAACATAATAACAAAGATTGAAATATTTGCAGTTATTTCAATTTTAAAACGTATACACAATTTTTAATCAATCAAAATGTTTCAATCCATTTTCCGTTTACAATTACCCCACCTAACCGCAAATGTATGGTGTGTCTCTATCTACAGTTAGCACTTTTAATTTTAATTGCTATGAAAATAAATTTAAATAACGTGTATGAAAAAGAAACGTTAATTTTAGTAGACTTTAAAAGACTTAATACAGGGGAGTCTTTAAATTTGTTTTAAAGTTTTTTCCTAAAGGTCCTGAATTTTGCTTAGAATAGCCAAAGACCCAATGCCATTTGTACACCACGTGGTAAAATTTTATTGTTACAATGGCGTACCCACGAATGGTTGTGACGCTTGTTCGCGTGTTTCGTTACATTTTTAATCAGTGTTGTGTTGTGAGTTTTACATTAATTTAATTAAGAATGATTAGCTATGATGAACTGTCGAGTGTTATTAGTACAGAAGAGGATGCAATTTCTTTTCTTCAAGAAAAAGGTTTGGTTCACAATCCTCGTCAATGTGAACGAGGACATGACATGGTTTTAGCCCTTGGGCAGCAACAGCGTTGGTGTTGCAATAAGTCTACTTGCCGTGAGTATAAGGTAGTTCGCAAGGGCACATTTTTAGAGGGGTCCAGATTACCGCTGGAAAAAATAGTAAAATTAATTTATTTCTGGTGTGAAGGGCTTAGTAGCAGTTGTCAGTAAGCAGCCATGGAACCCACTAAGCAGCAACTTTGTGACAGCCAAGACTATGAATGATGAAATAAACAGTGCCCACGCTGATGCTCAACATTTGGGAAAGTTCTGTAACTTTGATGTGAGTATTTGCGTGTAAAGCAGTTTTCAGCTGTCTCACATTTTCATCTGATGCTGCAACACGTGCAGGTCCAGGACGGGCCAAATCTTTAATGGAGTCTCTTTTTTTTCAGTTTGTTTGTTGACTGAAAAAATAGCCCACATATTCAAAAAAGCAGGATACAAAATCGCTTACAAAACTACTAACAAAACAGAACACGCACTATCAAAACACACACACAAATCACAAAACAAATTTGATCTTCCTGGTGTTTACAAACTAAATCACTCAGATTGCAACAAATTCTACATAGGCTAGACAGGACGTAGTTTCAAACAAAGATAGATTGAACACACAAAGGCACTCCACTCCACTACAGAATCCACCTTTGCAAACCACCTCATTGAAGCAAACCACACATACAAAAACATAGACAATAACATGAACATTCTAAACGGTACACACAATAGGCCGAAAACTAGACACTCTAGAACAATTGGGAATATACAGACACACGAAAACAAATAAAAACGACATCCTAAACGAACAGACGCAATTCAAATCACACGTATTATTTGAACATATCACACCTCACGCACACAACATCGATCTTTCGAAAATCGATTTCTTAGCCAACAACAAGACGGACAGTTCTACCAGCTGCAACCTCTGAAGAAGCTTTTTAAAAGTGAAAACTGGTTCAGGTTGTAAGGTAAAGCTTTTATGTTTTTACCCATAAAAAGTTTTGTGTTCCGAGTCGTAGTGAATTAATTATATTTATTTAAGAAACGGACACGTCGTGGACAACGAAATACAAGTTTTTATGTATAACAACAACAAGTTTTTATGTATTTACAGGATAAATATATACATATCCAACATGGGAATGCAAGTACTTTCTGAACAAGTTTTCACTCATTGGTTGAGGCAATAAATACTTCTACTAAATACTTCTTTCCACATAGGATATATATATTGTATATATTAGTTCTTAATAATACTGGGCATGTCATGGACAAGAAAATTCAGGAATTGCAGAATAATTGCAATCTAGTATTAAATTGAATCAAATGTAATTTCTTTTTAACATTGTGCCGGTATAATTCCGGCCGTCGAAAATTGTAGAATATTTAATGGTAAAACAACGCGAGAGCAGGGGTCGGTTGAACCGAACTTTGTACGAAACCGTTAAAGCTGCGCGCGCACCTCGTAGGGAGGTTTGGCTTGGTTAAACTGTAACAGCTGTATTCAGTTATTGCCCGGCCAGCAAGAAACATCGACTCCGGTTTCCGAACAGTTTACTGCGCAGTTATTTCTTCCACTCTTATGGCAGGCTGAAACTTACGAGACTCCCGGTAAGAGATTGTATTATTGTATGCGTTAAAAATAATTAAAATTAAATAAATAATTAATAACAAAATGTATGCAGGCCGTATGAAAAAGACGTATGCATGTGGGTGCGATCCGACAGTTTCTATATTAAAGAAATTACTTAATGTTCAGTATATAGCCCATGTTCTTTTATTATTATTATAATATTGTAAGAGTCACTGTGATTGTCATTGTCATGGTAACTGTATAGAATGTTATATAAATTCGACGCTAAAGTTAGTGCGTAGTTATGTAATGGAATTGTGCTCATACATGCATCAGATTGTCGGTGTGTTCTCTTTGATTAACTTTGCAGTAAAAAATTACTTGTGAGAACATCCTTAGAGGAAACATTATTAATATTAAAACATTAGTAATACTGTGAGTGCCTTGAAGTTAATCAGTTTTTTGGGCAAATTGCAATAATGGTGTCGCCACGTGGCAAGCTACCTGTGGCATTCTGTCGGAGCATGTTACGAGCTCGCGCTAATGACTTTACTCTACGCTTTTTAATAAAATCTTTTTATTTTTAAATTAATCATTCCGTGGCCGATTTTTTGTACTCTTTAAGCAATTTGCAAAGACTTTATTACCGCTACTTTGTGCTTTTATCTTGAGTTGGTTGAAGGCCCGTTCTGAGGTTAATTACCTGAACTTGGGTGTACATTTTTTGTGAACATCTTTTCTAATTTTTATGAATTAACAAGGTTCTCGATTAAACCGGAGATGTGGCCTTGCTGATTGAACACCATCCTCATCAGCCATGAACCATTAGAAACGAACCTGTTCGGAGAAGGAGTCGGGTGACTAGCTCAAGATGTAACTCTTATTCAGCACAATTAAGGTGATATGCTCTCTATTATTTTCCTTTTGGGGCCGGGCCTGCAGTGCTCCTGAATTACCGTAAAAATCTTTTGAAACCATGTGCCCACATGGCCAGACAGTCTGCTATAGAGGTGTCATTCTGAACATTATGTGTTAATTTCAAGGAACACTTTAATAACTTAATTTCATAACACTAAGTACAATGATTGTAATTGTGTGCTGCACTGGGGGAGCGTGCTAGAGATATTTTGTACATTTAAACATTTTCACAGATTGCCTATAGTCATCACCTTACTCACTACAAAATTTATATGACATGTTGATATTAATTTCATTTTGGGTTTAACAGGTAAGGGCTGGGGTGTTTTTCGTTTTCTTTTTGGCTGTTTTCTGGGGTATAAAAGGGGACATAGTTTTTGCCTGGCACATGTTGATACAGTTTAAGGCAGGTATGATTCCTGTCACATAAGGTTAAGCGCAAGCTGGCGCGCTCCCACAGCTGCTAGGGCACAACAGTCCTTATTGTAAATTCATTTTTTATGTATATATAGCCAGTCGGATTTTAATAGGAAAGAATTTTTACATTTTGTCTGGGCATATACTAATTAAATTTTGTACCTTATAAAGGTCTATACTGATTAATTTTTTTTTCTTGTAAAGCATCTACTGCTATTTTTTTTATTTGTACAGCATGTACTGCTTAATTTCTTTTAACTTGTAAAGCATCTACTGATGAATTTTTCTACTTGTAAGGTATATACTGATTAATTTTTTTTTAACTGGTAAAGCACATACTGATTAATTTTTCTACCCTGTAAAGCATATACTGATACATGAATCCTTCTGAATTTGTAAAACAAATTAACATTTTAGAACCGCATAACCATTGCTTAAAATCAGGTGATGCAGTTTTTATTTTTATTTTATGCTGTGGAAGAAACTTAAAGATTTCATATGCTCATGATGGGGCAATTATTAGTGGATATATATGCATATGGGCGGTCCGGTCTCTCTTATGGGTTATGAGTGATTATCATTCTTTCAGGGGTTTTTCGTATTTATGCAACTTAATGAAATTGATGAATGACGGTGACTGAAGGGCGACATTTATGACTGCTGGTTTTAGGGCATGGTAGTAACACCGCCTGCAAAGCAGGTGTATTCCAGGGGTATTCGTGTTTAGAATATTTGTGTATAATTATGAGTATATGTGCCTTTATGTTTCTGTACGTGTTGTTATGTTTCTGTCTATGTTAAGCTAGTCACAAAAAGGGGGAGAATTATATATTTACTGAACGTTATTCTATATACATATATATATATATATATATATATATATATATATATATATATATATATATATAAATACTTGTTACTGATATACAGAACTTGTCTTTGACACTATTATTAAAATGGGGCTTATTAATTTATTATGTATTTTGGGTGTTACTCCTTGTATTAGGGGACAACTGATGTGATAATTTTTCATTGCATGTAACGAATTATGGGTTACAATAAAACTGTTATTGTTATATTACAGCCGAGTTTCATTGCAAGTCCCGTCATACTGGACCCAGCACAATTTTGGCTTCTCTAGGCTCCGGCCTAGTTCTAATTAACTTGTGGCTTCTCTTTCAAAAAAAAATTAAATAAAAAGAAATATAAAAAGAAATAAAAAGAAGTTTGTTTTATACATATAAAAAGACATAAAAGGAAAGAGGGGTTACAACATGATATTTTACATTGTAACTTACCTGCTTACCAGCAAATTAATTAAATTTTCTTAATAATATTTAGAGAAGCCAATTGACATAATAATTGTCATAAATCACTGTCATATGTATATGTAGCAAGAAGGCAACCAAGTACCTACAATAAATTAGAAAAAGGTGTTTATTAGTGTGGTAATTGAGTTTTCAACAGCTAATTTCAAAGAGGTACTTCAAGTGTTTTAATCCTAACTCTCTTGATGGGAAAAGATTAAAATGTTTATAAATACCAGATGATTATAATCAAGCTTATTTAATGTGTCAGTTTTCGTACTGTGGATTATAGTTGACTGTCTGTGATTGGCAACCTCAAAAATAAAAATAAACTCAAGGATTGGACTCTTTATTGGATGTAAATATACAGGAAATACTGGAAACTATACAAATTTGTCATCCATCAAGATTTGTGGTGCGCAGCACGCCCGCCCACACACACACACACACACACACACACACACACACACACACACACACACACACACACACACACACACACACACACACACACACACACACACACACACACACACACACACACACACACACACACACACACACACACACACACACACACACACACACACACACACACACACACACACACACACACACACACACACACACACACACACACACACACACACACGCACGCACGCACGCACGCACGCACGCACAATGTTTCCAAAAGATGAAGCCAAACTTTGGGAAATGATTCTACTCCCTAAACTGAAGATAAAAATGTCCATTATGCTGAGTAATATGGTTGTGTGTGTGTGTGTGTGTGTGTGTGTGCACATGCGTGTCTGTCTGTCTATCTGTCTATGTCTCTGTGTTTTTATAAAACAAATTAATTACTTTTGAACAGAACAAGATGTGGTGGTGAAATTTGATATAAGAATTAATGCACTAAGTACGTACATACTTGCTTTGTATGTTTACTGAGTACTAAACAAACCAAAATGTTAACTTGAAAAATTTTTAAATGTCGGCTGATTGAAAGTTTAAATTATAAATTTCACTAAAATCAATAATAACAAAACATATCTAACTCCATAAAAAATTATCATTTTTATTTGTAATTTTCTATTGTATTGTATTTATTGTTTGTAGCCTAAAGGTACCATACATATGATGTGTAATAAAATTTTTTATTCACATTCTTAAAACGATCGATTTCGGTCATAGACCATCGTCGGGTTATATACAGCACATTTGCGGTCCCAATATTGTAAAACACTACTATTTACTTGTTTATTTATTATTTATTTATTTTATTTGTAATACAATGGTAGCTTGTTTATGGAATTTTGATACAAAATAAAGTAGTTATTAAAATTCTTTCCTATCAAAACTTTTACTTAACCAAATAGGCCTAAAGTTTTGTTGTGATAGAAATGGAATAACTTGGTTACTTTTTGTTTGAATTCCATAAACAAGGAATAGAGATGAAACAGGTTAGCAGCAAAATTCCGAACATGAGAAGGGACAGCCCTGGATCCCTTTTGCAGAGAAGGGACATGCACTTTTGTCCGGTTTACATCAACCCCAAACCAACCAAAATTCCGGTTAATCCTTAAAACAACATATGGCAGTGTGTTCCGGGAAGTAACGGCACACGGGCAGTAAGGGGACACATTGGAAGACACGGTGGATGGCGATATTGGTCCCTCCATCTGGCCCCTGAAGCCGTAATTCCCAGCCCCAAACCAAGGAGATCTCTGTGGTAAAAGGGAATGCATTATTATTGTTATTGTTATATTACTACATATTATACTATATATTTAAGAAAGATAGAGAAGTTATTAACACGGTGAAGATAAGAAATTTTCAGTGTCTGAGACATCTCATGAGAAATGAACAGAGATTTTATTTACTGCAGTGCATACTACAGGGAAAAGTACTTGGGAAGAGAGGTGTTGGGTGACCAAAAATATCATGGCTGACAAACTTAAGGACCTGGTTTGGCATGAATATAACTGACTTATTCCATGCAGCAGTACAGCAAGGTAAAATAGATTATATGATATCCAACATCCAAAACAGATAGGAGCTATCAGAAGAAGAAGAAGAAGAAGAAGATATTATGTATGTTGCATATTATGTAGAAGTACATGTTATATTACATATGGCTAGGAAACATGGACTTTGAGGAAAGTGGAGAGGCGCTACTTTAGAGCTTTTGAGAAGTGATGCTGGAAGAGGGCCATAAGAATATCATGGACAGAAAGAGTACCTAGTGATGAGGTTTTAAAGACAGTGTGTGAAAAAAGGATACTGGTTGGTTGCACTGTGGCAAGGAGAAGCAATATGTTTGAGCACCTGCAATGCTACTCAAATTGGCTCACCACCCTGACCGAGGGGTGTAGTGGGAGGGGAAGGAGAGACAGGAGTACATGGATGAGGTAAAAGGGGGAAGAATTTATGTGGTGATCTAGAGGCTGTCTACAGACAGTTAGAAATTGCAAGTTCAACAACTCGGAAGAAGAAGATTACTACTAATAATAGGCTATGTATGATTTTAATTTAATGTCGTCGCTAAATGAGATAAAATAATTAATTCAATTGAAACTTAGACTTAATTTTTTTTAAATATATAACTAAATACAACTAATACATTAACGACTCGGAACACAAAGTTTTTTATAAGTAAAAGCATAAAGTTTTACCTTACAACCTGAACCGGTTTTCACCTTTAAAAGGCTTCTTCAGAGGTTGCCGCTGGTAGCGCTGTCCGTCCTGTTGTGGGCGACGGAATCGAATTTCGAAAGATCGATGTTGTGTGTGTGGGGTGAGATGTGTTCGAATAATGCGTGCGATTTGAATTGTGTCTGTTCGTTTAGGATGTCGTTTTTATTTGTTTTCGTGTGTTTGTATATTTCCAATTGTTCTAGAGTGTCTAGTTTTCGGCCTTTTGTGTGTACGTGTAGAATGTTCATGTTATTGTCGATGTTTTTATATGTGTGGTTTGCTTCAATGAGGTGGTTCGCAAAGGTGGATTCTGTAGTGGAGTGGAGTGCCTTTGTGTGTTCAATGTATCTCTGTTTGAAGCTACGTCCTGTCTGCCCTATGTAGAATTTGTTGCAATTTGAGCAATTTAGTTGGTAAACACCGGGTAGATCGAATTTGTTTTGTGCTTTGTTTGTGTGTGTTTTGATAGTGTGTGTTCTGTTTTGTTAGTAGTTTTGTAAGCGATTCTGTATCCTGCTTTCTTGAATTTGTGGGCTATTTTTTCAGTTTGTTTGTTGATGTATGTTAGTGTTATGAATTTGTTGTTTTCTGTCTTTGTCTGTTGTTTGTTTTGTGTTTTGTGTAGGAGTTTACTGACTATTGTTCTGTCATATCCGTTAGTTTCTGCTAGATATTTTATCGTGTTTACTTCGTCTTTGTAGTCTTTTTCATCTAGGGGGATGTTGTTAAGTCTATGTATCATGGTTCTGAAGGCAGCTGGTTTGTGTTGTATTGGGTGATTGGAGGAGTTGTGTATTAGTGTATCCGTTGTAGTCGGGTTTCTGTATATACTGAATTCGTGCCTGTGTTCAAGTTTTGTGATGGAGAGGTCTAAGAAGTTTATGGTATTGTTGTGTTCGTATTCGGCAGTAAAGGTTATGTTTTTATGTATTTTGTTTATGTGCGTTAGTAACTGTTCACATTGTCTTTTGTTTCCCCTGTATAATATTAGAATGTCATCAACGTATCTGTGCCAATATAGTATTTTATGTGAGTGTCTGTCATTGTTTGTGAGTATTTTTGTTTTTTCTAAGTGTTGGAGGAAGACTTCTGCTAAAATGCTGGATATGGGGGAGCCCATGGGTAGACCATCATTCTTTGTGTAATATTTATTGTTATAAGTAAAGTAGTTTTGTTTTGTGATAATGTTCAGAGTTTCTGTTATTTCGATGATAAGTTCGTCTGGTGTGTTGTTCTGTTTGAGTTTGTTTTGTAGGATGGTGATTGTTTCAGAGATGGGGATGTTTGTGTACAGGTTTTTAATGTCAAAGGAGGCTAATGTGGCATTATGGGGGATGCGTATGTCTTTTATTTTTGTTACTAGGTCTTTGTTGTTTTTTACTGCAATGTTGTTGTCTAGTTGTGTCTGTTGTCTGATAATTTTGTCTAGATGTTTTGCGAGTTTGTGTGCAGGGGCATTACGGTAGTTGCTAATGAGGCTGATCGGAATATTTTCTTTATGGATTTTGGGAAGCGCTTGAAGGGTAGGGGCTGATGGTCGGATTTGTTTTATGTAGGGCTTTTGTTTGTGTGTCATTATGTGTTTGGCTTTGTTGTCTATTTGTTTTACTGTGTTTTGGCATCTGTCGGTGGGGTCGTGTTTTAGTTCTGTGATGTTGTTCTGTTCCATGAAGTTTTGCATTTTTTTGTGTAGGTTGTCTGTGGAGATGATTACAGTCGTGTTGCCTTTGTCTGCTTTTACAAATGTGATGTTGTGTTTGTGTGCCTTTTCCCTTAGTTTGATGGCTGTGTGTATTTCTGAGTTCTGGTTCTTGTTGTCTGGTGTCTTATGTGCTCCTATTATATTGTTTATATTATGTTTTAGTGTGTCTTGATGTTCTGGTGCTGTGTTTTGTATATTTGTTTCAGTGTCAACTATGAGTTTTATTAGTGTTTGGTTGTTTTGTTTGTAATGTGTGTTATGTTTTAGGCCTTTATCAAGGAGTGTTTGTTCGTTTTTAGTGATTGTGACGTTCGTGAGGTTTACTGTACGTGGGTAGAATTTGTGTGAGGGGATTATATTTGTGTTTATTGGTGTCAGGATTTTTATTTATCTCTCGTGTTTTGTTTGTATGTTATGTATTTGTTTTTTTGTCCATTCATTTGTGCGATGTATTAGTTCAGTCATGTAATTGTGTCCGTATATGTTGGCGATCTGTAGGTGTAGCGTTAGTGCTTTGCGGTTGAGAGCGTCTTTTTTTTTGTATAACTGTTTTATGGATTCTTTTATGTATGTCCTTTGTGCGATGTTTTGTGTTATTTGAGCGGCCTGATTGTTGTGTTTGATTTTGATTTGTGCGTATTTTGGTGTTATTGATTTGTTGAGGCATGTTTTGTTGAATGTTATGTGAGCTACGATCTTTCTAACCTTCAATATTGTGAATTTGTACGTTTGGACTATAGCCCGATTTGCTGAGTTAAATTCTTGGATTTCGTTGTCCATGACGTGTCCGTTACTTAACTAAATACAACTATTACATTAACGACTCGGAACACAAAGTTTTTTATAAGTAAAAGCATAAAGTTTTACCTTACAACCTGAACCGGTTTTCACCTTTAAAAGGCTTCTTCAGAGGTTGCCGCTGGTAGCACTGGTGCAGCATTCTAGCAGAAGTCTTCCTCCAACACTTAGAAAAAATAAAAATACTCACAAACAATGACAGACAGTCACATAAAATACTATATTGGCACAGATGCGTTGATGACATTCTAATACTATACAGGGGAAACAAAAGACAATGTGAACAGTTACTAACGCACATAAACAAAATACATAAAAACATAATCTTTGCAAAACATCTGACCCAAATCTTCGACGGTTAATCTGCAAAAAACTAACAAATTACCACACTGCGAATGTGTTTGTGGCAGAGTTAATGACTTTTTGACGAGGCAGGCATCGTATAATGGGAATCAGATGTGCTCCTTCATTTTGTAATCTTTGTCTACGAATTACAGTGTGTCGAACGACGACTTAGTTGTTACTCGTGTTTTACAAGCAGACCCCCCCCCCACACACAATGGCGTCTTGTTAGTCCGGTAGTCCGAATTTATCTTAATTTATTCTACAAATTAAAATAGAAAACACGGTACCTGTACATTTATGAACTAAGACCTCAATTAACGATACCGCAGTTGAACAAGTATCAGATTTTAATTATTTGGGCTGTTGTTGTTAGCTACGACTTTGACAGTGATTTTAATAACAACTCCACAAATTTCAAGCCATGTGCAGCACAATAGTGAGAACTTTAGGGTCGGCGCCCTGTTGAAAAATTCTTCCTGCTGCCCCCCCTCCTAAGTGTCTTAAGCTTTACAGAGATTCGTCGAATGAAAAATAAACAGTTAATCAGAGACCTCCCTATATAAAATTTTAGATTTCAAAAGGCAATTTATTTTGCAAGAAGAACTAATAAAAAAGTTTTAATATTAACAAAGCCGGAATCCTCAATTTTTATTACGATATGTCAATAAACTAATAGTATTTTAGGATCCTAAAAAACTTAAATCATCAAGCCTCAGTGTAATTATTTTTTAAATAAATGGCGGATCGTCATTGTAAAAACACCGTTTTACAACCGTAGTTTCTTTTGGGGTTTTCTTCCCTGGTATTTTACATCGGACAATTTTTGTTTTTGGTCTGATATGGCACAATGATTTAATAAACTATTTACGAAGAAAGTCACTTCAAATACGATCATGATATAATTAATCTCACGTTCAATGAAATATTTGCAAAGAAGTATCATATTTTACTGTATGAGTACACTGAGTCACAGGGCCGGCCCTAGACATTTTTTTAGTGTAAGCGAACAATATTTCGGCGCCTCTTCTACCGGGGGGTCTGGGGGGTACGGGGGGCCCCCAGAAAAATTTGAAAATGAAGGCTTCAGAAATAGAGTTTTAGGTATATTTTGGCTTAAATGTCAGGGTTATCAGTAATCTTATACACACTTCTTTTATAAAAAAATCATGATACTTCTTTGAAAATTTCACAAACTTGCATTTGCTATTTGTATAAAATTCGCTGACTGTTACAGCAGTATTAAAATTATAATCTTGAAGCTATTTCAAAACCATTTTTATTTTAGGTTTTTTATGAAACTGTAAATTAAATTACCTTTCTTCCTAATTTTATAAGGGCCGTGGGCTTTATTTTTTTCCACATTAATTTGCTGGAGATTGAAAAACTATTGCTAACGTTGTTTTAAACTCAAACTAGTTCAATGTAACTTAAAAATTGTGTTTGATTGATGATTTTGTTAACTTTACTATGATATCTTTGTTGAGCATATAGTACTAATTACAATACAATTGCTTGTAAACATTTTTTAGACCTTGAGAAAATAAATACTGTACATAAATCTAAAAATACTCTTACGTTAAATTTGAAATGGTGGAAAATCAATGAATACAATCACAAGTCAGGTTACAAGAAATCAAACCTTAACAACCCATAAACTAAACTAATTATACTTGTAAATTTGAAATTAAATAAATAATAAAACAACAACATAGTCGTATACTATAATTAATTCTAAAGTAAAGCGTAGCTTTGGATAATTATAATGTAAAACAGTAGTACCGTAAATATCAAATAAATGTGGAACTACTTTTATGATGAAGAGTAATCTACGCGAGGTTACAAATCTGCCCCTAAACGAAGCCCACTTGAAATGGAGCGGTCAACCCGTAAGCTGCGCACAGCAGTAATGTGGAACGTTAAAAGTAGTTTGTTTCCAAAAGTGATTAATCGCGTCAGTTAAAACATAGAGGCATTTCTTTACACTATTAAACAATGTGTAGCGTTAATATAGTTGAACCGCGATTCATATAAATATGTAGTAAACGAGTAAGAAAGAATAATGAAAATTGAGCGCCTATGACATCTCTACAAAAACTTAAAATATAAAACTTATGTAATTAAAACTGTGGTAAGAACATAATGTGAAGTGCAACAAATAAACAATCATGTGAAGTGGATACAGGTGAATAAAAACTTTTGTGTTAATCATTCAAATCAACTAGCTATTACTACCAGTTATCAAAGAGCAGTGAACCAGGACCTACGATGATCTAAAAGACCTCAGGACTACACCATCACCGGATATGAAGATAACGAGAGATACCTGACCTACATGAAACATGCTGCAACCGAGGACCGAGGACTGGAATAACGAGGATTTGGACGATATCACAGGTGACACGGAGGCATGCCTTCCGTGGTTTTGAAATACTAAATAGTATATCTAACAAAAGACAATTAAATGAACACCCTTAAGACATTTTAATTACTGACAGTAATTGTATTTTTATTCTTAGTAAAAGAGTTATAGCTCTAAACTGTAAAGCCTTATTTTTTAAAAAGGGAAATAAGTCCATTCTTCTAATGGCACCACTTCAAGATAATATATGATATGTGACCATTATTAATATACCTTTTTTTTTTAGTCCCGGATCCGAGGAAAAGTTAAACAGATGTACATCTATAATTTTGCGGAGCCCTTGTAATTGAACAAAACATAAAATCATTTTGTAAACTATTGAAAAACAAATGTTGATAACCATAAGTAAAGATGCTAATATCAGTAAGTAATAAAGAGATGTCATGGTCAAACAAAGATGAGTGAATAAGTCTACACACCCCTGCCAATTGTCCTTAGTTCTCGAGATCCTATGTATATGTGTTTATTTTCAGTGATTCTTGATTTTGTTAAGAATATGGCAGTCTGTTTAATTGACCTGAGCCAATTAACCAGGTTCCCGATGTTATAACGAAGAGACGTTATACTTTCTAGATATTTATTTTTCTTTTTACATTTAAGCCTCGATAGTAAAGTGCAAGATTTTAAGGGTCGCAAACACATGAATTTACGTCTGGAACACGCACCGACTCGCCAATCAACACACATACACATTATTAATTAATAAGGCTAACCCCATTATTAAATTAAATTAACGTCAGATAGATACAGATGCTCACCTGAGACACTTTAACTTCAAACGTGCATGAGAGATGCGGATGCTAAATACATGTCCAGGCCGCCAGTCCACGAACCGATCACTTGAAAGGCTAAGAAAGAAATGAGAAAGAAAATATGTGTCGGCTGAACCACGAGGCTTCTTCAGAAAGGAATCTTAAAATGTACGTAATCAGCTGTTCCGAAACCAGCCACACAAATATCGTCGGTCAAGGTCACCGCAAACTAGTTTATCCTATACTTTAACACAGCTCGCTAACGCGCCTACTTTGCTCAGTCAACGTACAATTCCGAAGGTCGCGGCCCTCGCGCGCGATTTTTCGAATATGCCAAACATACTTCGGCACAACACACACACACACACACACACACACACACACACACACACACACACACACACACACACACACACACACACACACACACACATTTTAGATATAATTTATTAGATATAAACATAAGGCGAGAATCTCAATTTAGATTGCTGCAGTTTATTTTTGGTAAGTGTTATACGTGTGGCAACATCTGTTGTCTCTTCACAAATGTAGTCTTTGGTTGTGGATAATTATTTCGAGTAATAATACGAACAAACTTAATTTTTGAATTTGTGTCCTGTGTAATTGGGGTAATTTTCTACTTGCAGAGTAACCCTTGAGGTCGGTTGAAATCCAGATGGCAGGAGGTGCCGTAGCAAGAGCGCACTCTTATCTTGGCGAAAATCCACCTTGCAAATACGTTTTAACATGCGATTCGTAAAGTTTAGATAGTTAATACGTAATAACTCAGTTAAAAAAAAAACAAAGAATTGCAAGCAATATAAAAAGAGGCACTTGCTGGACCACTCCAGTTTGTATGTATGGACGTGCATGGAACTGTATGAAAGAAAGGAGAGAGAGAGAGAGAGAGAGGTTTCCGTTTACGTACGCTCTCGCCGCTACACAACAAACCTTTTACCAGCATACACTAGGCCTACTGGTTTGACCACTGGTCAGGTTTTCATAATAAATTAAAACAAATGTATATAACTGTAACTGATTGCACTGTAGAATTTTGTATAAAATAGATAACGTGAACAGCAATGTTTATGAATACGTAACATACATTAACACTTATCCTGGATCTGAGCAACTCCGTAACGCTTTGCGATAGTCGATTATGTTACTCCACTACTAAGGAACTGCCCGGCACTAAGTAGCGCAAGACTTCGTACTGCGCATGTTTTCCCGTCCGGCAATGCTACCAAATTCAATACGCAATATGCAGTCCACTCAGTCCGTATTGAAGACTCTCTGTGACCCTTGAGTCTATCGATTTTGTATGAAGTGGCCTACGAACTGTGATCTGCGGCCGTTCGCCTTTTATCAAATAATGCATTGATTTTGTTTTTTAAAAATCCGTCATTTATTTCTTTGTTAGTCAATAGACGACAAGTTGTCGAGATCTACAAAAGAAAACGTGTAAGTGCCATATCCTCTAAACATAGATACAAAACTACCCTGACGATTTTTTGAAAGGCTGAAGATGAACTCTAAAAAGGAGCCTGTACTTATTCTCTTTCTCACTACCAAGTATTAGGCTGAGAAGGCCTGGATCAGTACCAACTATAAGAGTAGGAGGAGCAGGATGGTAAAAAGAAAGAGGAGGGAGGCGGATGAGGAGAAGGAGGAGGAGAGGAGATGGGAAAGAAGGAAACGGATAAGTAAGCAAAGGAAGACTAAGAGAAATGAGAAAAACGAAGTACGATTAAGATGACAAAGTAGAGGAAAATATTTGTGAAATTACATTCTGTTACTAGAGAATATGTTGTAGCTGTAATTAAACTATTGTCAGTACATAATGAAATACGTTTAAAGCAACCGTGTTGTGTGTTGTGCACAATGATGTCTCATCAGGTAAAGATGTGAAAGGCAGAACCTGTGGTGTACAACTAAACACCGGGCACATTGGACGTGTAACAACTTGTATCAACTTCGTTTACAATATTTCATTTGTCTTGAAGAACAAGTGTTTTTGAACGTATATTTAAAATATACTATAGCCTACCTTTTACTTCCATATTCCTTAAGGAATGGAAGTATGGTGATGGCAAAAAAAATCGTGTTCGAGATTATTGCAGATTCTGATTCTACTACACTCAAAACATGAAAAAAAGTCGTTTTCCGAAAAGTGTCTGTGTGTGTGTCTGTCTGTAGATTTTTTTTCTATGGCAAACGATAACTGCCGCAAATTCAAACAGAATCAAATAATGTTTTGCATACAGCCCTGATTTGTAGAGTACTCACGACCTATTGTTTTTGGTGAAGATCGGTTGAGGGAAAGGGGTAGTTTACCTGCAACATTTTTTTAACAAGGGTATTTTTTTGGAAAACGATAACAGCCGTAAATTCAAACAGAATCAAATAATGTTTTGCATACAGCCGTAATTTGTAGAGTACTCAAGACCTATTGTTTTTGGTGAAGATTTGTTGAGGGGAAGGGGTAGTTTACCTGCAACGTTTTTTTATCAAGCGTATTTTCTATGGCAAACGATAACAGCCGCAAATTGAAACAGAATCAAATAATATTTTGCATACGTCCCTGAATTGTAGAGGTCTCAATGACTTTCGATTTTGGTGAAGATCGGTTAAGGGGAAGGGGTAGTTTACCTGCAACCTTTTACGTTTTAACAAGAGTAAAGTACTTGAAAATTTATTTAAACTTTTTGAAACAATGGTAATTGTTAAAAATAAAATAATTTTGTTGCCAGGCAATAAAATTATAATTTTTTCATTTTAATGTAATATAATATTTTTCATTTAATACAGCAATAAAAAGGCAGGTAAGACACAGCCTGGCTGTTTGGCTGAAAATGATTTTAAATATAAATCTTAGAATATGGAAGTCATGTATGGTTCTCCATACCGATATTTTTCACTAATTTACATTACAATTTATTTATGCGTTTCCTTTTATTTGTAATTCTGGTTAAATTTTGTACAATGTGCTGGGACTATGTTGGGCATACTGCGGTTTCGACCATCGAGTTTCCACTGTAATCTTTTTCTTCTTCTTCTTCTTCTTCTCAACCCAGAGGTTGATGGGCTTGTAATTTCTTCCACACTGAAGACAAACTCTTACTTACTATACACTTTCTTCCTTCTTTTATTTCATTCGTATACTCATGTTTGGATATTCCTACTGTGCTCTCCATCATTCCCTTGAACTGCGTGGTGAATCGTTTTGAATGGCGTAGCAGGTACTGCTTCTCCTTTCCGCAGTGGTTATTAATCAGAACCCTCCTTTTATCGTCTCTCTTCATTAGTGACTCTTTCTGTCCACGGTATTCTTAAGGCTCTCCTCCACCACCACATCTGAAAAGTTTCAAATTAGCTCCTTCTTCCTCATAATCCACGTTTCTGAACCATACGTGCATACGCTCCAATTGAAAACTTTTTATGACTTTCTTCTTTGTTTCAAGGTTCACGTTTCTGGACGCCAAAAGTGATCTTTTCTTAAAAAATGCTGTTCTCGCTTGTGCAATTGTACTTTTTTACATTACAGGTGCTTATGCTACCAGATATAATGCAACTCCAAAGATATTTAAAGGTATCAACTTGCACTAGCTTCCCACCATGCAGAAGTATCTCAGTCTTTTGTTTTCCATTTCTGGAACATTTAATGGGTTTTATTTTTTCTTATTTATTGTCATGTGACATTTATCTTTTAAGAGCTTATCCATTTTCTACTTTAATACTAATAATTATAATTATTAGAAGCGTTGAAGAGTCTTTAAATAGACACCGTTTTTTAGGATTGTGCTTATGTCCCAGTAAAGTCCTAGTACTCGGAGACGAAATGTTCAAATTCAGACTGCCTATCACGGAAAACACTTACTTTAGTATTCTGCTGTTAAAGATTCCATCATTAAAATCTTCATGACAGTATTTCTGCTTGACACGAACGAGGTCATTTAATTCTGACTGCTTAATTAAGTGAGATTCAGTATATGTATTTTGTAAAAATCTGGGTCTGTTCTTTCTCCATCACCTGATAAGTCTGCACAAGTTTTAACATGAGTAACAACTTTATCTTCGTCTAAGTTCCATGCTTCTGGTGGTATTGGGTGGCACTTTTAAAGCTTAGTTAAAATTATTTAGCTTAAAACTTAAAACTATTTAGTCGATATTAAGTTTACAAAATTGTATGCATGTGAGTTCATGGATGGTACTTACTGGAAAATAAAAAGGCAGTTCAAAAAAAAAGCGAGGCTGATAGAGAAATTCTGACTACAAATTCAGAATCAGTACCCCAAAAAGAATTGAGCATTTAACAAAATCATTGTTGGTCAGTGTTATTTATTGTTATTGATTTAGTCCCTGCTTGTTTTGGCCTACTTTCTGCCATATCCTCTACTTTTATTGTATCAGGCTCTGCTTGTTTAGTTGTTTGTGGGAACCAATCAGACTCGGGCTTAGGTTCAAAATTTTGTGTAGGATAGTTGTTCCCAGTATTGAAGCATGTTCCCGCTTTGAACATGGCTGCTGCACGTGCTCCCGAAACATCGAAATAAGACATTTTAAACATAGAACTTGGCCAATTACCCCGAACGTTTTATGCGATGACTATAGAGTTTTGTGTGCTCTGCCTGTCTGTCTGTCTGTCTGTCTCTCTCACTTTCTAGCTCTGAAAGAAAGATTTGTTTTTGAGGTTAAGTACTCCTATCTAGAGTTATTGCTATTGATGAAGCGTGGGTTAGACTTTAAACTAGAGTTGAAATCGCAGCCGAACGAGTGGAGAAGTCCATTGTCCCCGTGACTGAAAAAATGTCGACGAGTTCAATCAGAGGTCAAACAAATAATGACTTGTGCTTATGATCACCAAGGAATCATGGCATGGTAGATAGAGCTCCATATGGAATAAATGTATTATTGTGACTTCACGCAGAACAGTGTCGGTTGAATAGTAGTGTGTATTGTTTATGAAACGTCACTCCCGTATGAAGCTAATCACTCGCTAATAGTAATACGGCGCGGTCTGTAGTCACGTAGTCGATAGGGGTGGGTAAGTGTTTACGTGACTCGGTTACCCAAGTACCGCGGTGGATGGATTACATCCACCCCCCCACGGCACGGCGCTTACAGTAAAGTATCGTCCTGAAAATAGTACGAGAAAATCGTTTAAATACCTTTGTGTCTTATGGGCGTGACGATCGCTGAGTCGTTCGCTGCTGACCCACTGAGTATTTGTATAAGGTTCATAAGAAATTCGTATTTTGGGAACAAGGGACTGAAAGTTAGGAGTACTCCAGGAGTTGAGGTATTTATTGTGGAGCTATTTAAATTCGGCGGAGAATGTTTTGAAGACAGACTGTTTACACCTATTAAAAACATCTATGTGCAATTAAAATAGTGCAAAGAACCCAACACTCTTATTTTATTTCTTCGTCTTCGTTTTTCCGTAGCTTTCTGCTGTCAAGCGTCAGTGTCCTTGAGTTATTTTCCTGACTCCCTTTTATAATTTACGAGGTATTTAATTTCTAAAAAGGTCTTCCCGCTTCAAATATAACCACCTTTTCAGTGTAATAAATCCATTCCAATCTTGAGTTTTCTTCCTAGCCGCCGCAGGGCTGTTTTGTGTCTTCCACGCTTTTAATATATCTTTGGAAGAAATAATAAATAATTGCCATAGTGGGAGAAGAGGAGTTGGAGTTGGTGGATGAGGGTACAGTGCATCAGGTTGGCAGACGATAGAGTGTTGCTGTGCCATGGTAGGATGAAAGGACATTAAAGTGACAGTTTTTAAATATCTAGGATGTTTATTGAGAGAGGTCATGCGTTGTAGTGAAAAGGTGAAATGCAGAATTGCTATAGCTAAGGAAGCTCTTAGTAGAGAGAACAGATTATTATGGGGGCAGTAGAGATAAAGCTGAGAAAGAGGATGATAAATTGTTTTGTTTGGAGCGTCATTCTATACTGGTCATAAACGTGAATATTGAGGCCTTAGAGATGTCGACACAGCGAAGATTCTAAAGGATTTTCTGGAAGGATAGTGTGACAATTGAGGGGAGTTAGGAAGAAAAGGAGAGTGTTGAATATCATCAAGGGCAGGAAGAGAAATTGGTTGGGACAATGCAGGTGGTAACAAGAGGTAACGTGATGGTAGAAAAACTGGAGTGTCTGAAAAATGGAAAGCGGAATAGTGGACGGAAGCGGGACCAGATGATAGACGACATACTGATGCGACATTAGGAAGTGAAGAGACTAGCCCAGGATAGAAAAGCATGGAGAGGGAACCCTGTAACCCTGTAAGACCTACCCTTGGCCAGTGAACACATCATGATGATCATTCCGTCTGAGCGTTTCCATGGTTGACGTTCGTTTTCCTTTGGCTTTTTCTCATTACACGTCCTTTCCGCTAATATCTCCACCACCGTTTCCCGTAAGGTCGGTCTGTCCTAATTTATTTATCTGGATTTTCAGAAATATAAAACTAAATAGATGCAAACCGTAGTGTATATTTAGCTTACCAACTCGTACTCCTGAAGTACTTACTACACTTGTTCATAAAGGGATGGAAAGGGAATTGGAAGGCGCGCTTACAGAGGATCGGTTTCGAATAAAGCCCGGTTGAGGAATGTAAGACAGTGAGAAACTGTGAAGACAAGACCAGACACAGACGCTTGTACACTTGATCTGCTAAACACCGTAATGTGATATTAAGAGAAGAAAAGTAATAACAGCAATCTTCCATCAGCGAGAATAGTCAGAGTCGTTCTCGTGGTGTCAGACGCATGTGGAAGCCTGGGACCCAAAGCCTTTGTCCCCTCTCAACTGCCTGTTGTCCAATAACTGGTAATGAAAAAAGAAGGGAAAAACAAAAAGGTGAAAGAACTTAGAGAAGAACTGAGAGGAAAAGGACTCTAAGATATGAGAAGGAGGTGCACATGAGTTCCGGGTGTTAGTAGGTTGGACCGCTACAATGACGCAATGTTGGTAGAACTATTTTAGGTACTGAAAGTTTTGAGAGTAGTTATTCTGTTGTAGAATGTTATGTAATGATTATATTTGCATGTAACAACACGTACAAAGATTTGTTTAAAAATAAGTTAAATTGTAATACAATAATTCTCAAAGTTTTGTTCATTTTATAATTATTTTGTAGTATTTTAATTTTCTTTTTTGTTATTTAAAAGGAATTGTATGTATTAGATTATTCGAAAATTTAGAGCAATTTTACAATAACAAAGTGTCTCATATGACAAACGAAGTGGTCTTGACTGCTCGAAACTACCGTCATTTTACAGGGACTGTACAGAAGCCGGTGACTGAGAGAAGGTTATCTTTAGGGTGTCTCTTCTTTTTCGCTTCGTGCCTTAAAAATAAGAGCTTATTCGGATATATTCACAAAGTTGTATTAAACCTGTTTTAGTTTTGTAAAAAATCTTGCAAACTCGTGTTTGCCCGTTGGTTTGTAGAAACGTGTTGTCTTGAGAGTCTGTTTGCGACCCTTCGATTTATCTTTACTCAGCATTCATTGTCTGTAATCATCTGTGCCGTGTTGAGGCGGTAGATGTTTAGTTTCTTTTGGATGTCATGGTTACATATTCTGTCAAATCGTGCGTAGCCCTTGACTGTTCTCAGTTCAGCTGCTTAAATATTTTATTCTGTCGCTATGTAGTAACTCAGTTCTCGCAGCCGTATATTAGAACTTGGACAGCTATGGTTCAGAATAACTTTAATCATGTCTCTATACGTGTCCGATGATAATAATAATGGTTCCTTTTGTTAGCGCCCGGGAGTATTGGAGTCACTCAGGGTAGGCTGCCTTATGTGAGCCGTTGGGCATAGTGTGGCCAGGACCTCAGGACATTATCCCAGCCTACTCATTTCCACAGGCTATGAGTCCACCGCACCTGAATTTTACGGACTTTTGACATCAGTAAAATATTTTAAATCCGACCTTCGGCTACCCAAGCAGTCGGTAGCCTAAATAAATAGTAACTAAAACATTACAGCAGAAATCTAAGTAATAAATGCTCTATCACTGCAGTGACACAGAATTATTTTTGTATTTTGCAAAAGTAACGACATAACGTATTGCAACTAAATCGTGAAAAATAGTAAAGAAAGACTTACCAGCAGCAGAGTGGCCGACTAGCGGGCTTCCGCTATAAAAGTCTTGTTTTCTGCTGTTGCATTGTTCAGTTAATGTTTGTGCTGTACTGGTGTATGTGTCTATTGCGTGTCCTGTGTTGTTTGTTTGTGTGTTTCGCGGGCAAGTCTTTGTTAATTTACAAATGTGTGCAACTAGTTTAATTGCAAAAGAGATAGATAGATGGATAGAGATAGAGATAGAGTAGAGATTGAGATAGAGATAGAGATAGAGATAGAGATAGAGATAGAGATAGAGATAGAGATAGATGGATAGAGATAGAGATAGAGATAGAGATAGAGATAGAGATGAGATAGAGATAGAGATAGAGATAGAGATAGAGATAGAGATAGAGATAGAGATAGAGATAGAGATAGAGATATAGACAGATATAGACATAGACAAAGATAGACAGACAGACAGACAGACAGACAGACATACAGACCGACAGACAGATATATAGATAGATAGACAGAGAGGCAGAGAGACAGAGGGACAGACAGAAAAGAAGACAGACAGACACACAGACAAATAGATGGATGGATGGATGGATAGATAGATAAATAGACAGATAGATAAATACATGGATAGAGAGAGATACGGATAGAGATAAGTAGATAGATGGATAGAGAGAGATTGAGTTAGAGATACATAGGTAGTTAGATAGATACATAAATAGATAGATAGATAGATAGATAGATAGATAGATAGATAGATAGATAGATAGATAAAGATATATAGATAGGTAGATAAATAGAGAGAGAGAGAGAGAGTGAGTGAGAGAGAGGGGGGAGGGAGAGAGAAGGGGGAGAGGGCGAGGGGAGAGACATTCAGGAATAGGATGCTTAAAATTCTTAAGCAGGGTGGTAGTGCCATCAGATGTAGACAAGTAGTGTAACAGCAAATTACAAATGCTGATTCTACTTGCTTTGTACTTGGCGAGGCCTATCCGTAGCTCCAGTATATCAAGTGGTATAGTCTGACAACATCGTTGGTTGGGAACACGGTCCAGCAGCAACAGCGAGCTTATAAGAGCGCCATATCTAGATGGAGATGACGCGAATATTTGTTTTCATCTTTTTCTTTATTCGCGCAACAGTTGCAAATAACTTACCTTGTCCTCTCAATGACTGCAGTACATCCGTATCGGTCCTGCACAATGAGATGTTTATCCTAAGCCACTTGAAATCACTCTCCACCGACTCCTAGGCCGGCCTGTAGATCGTGCTCCACCAGGGGATCCCTTGTGCAGCTTTTTGACTGGCCAGCTGTCTTCCATTTTCATCACATGACCTAGCCATTTCAATCATTGTATTGTAGTAAAGCAGATAACGCTGAGATCTGCAACATCGTATGCTGCACACAATTGTCTACCTTTCCTTCGCTGCCGTATCCCACTTTTACACGTTACACGTTAGACTTATAATCCTCCCAAGCAATTTTGTTTTACATCTGTTCAGTATCTCCATTACCGACATATTAAGGGTTTAGACGACTGGTCAATTACGGTCTTATACGTACAACCTAAACATTGTTGACTAAACTACTCTTCAAGATTTTATTTAAGGCAAAGTATGCTTCAGGTTTTCTCCGAGACAGTAGAACCAAGGTATTGGAAACTGAAGACTGCTTCCAAACGATAATCACTAATCATGCTATTCTGCTGGTGTTGCCATCAGAGGTAGACAAGTTGTCTGCCAGCTTTATAAAAGTAAGACTCTAATTTTGTAGTTACCTGCTTTCGGTGTCTCTACCATTATCAAGTCCTAAACAACCGCTTGGTCTGTCTGACACCATCGCTGGTTGGCGACACCGTCCAGTAGCGGAAACAGGTAATGACAAAACTGGAATTATAAATCAGTTAACAAGTTGAAGTTGGCCGGGAAAAATGATATTTCACTGTAAAATTGTTGAGGATCACTACAAGGCAGTAAGTTTTTCTACTCATTGTGTAAATTGTGGGGCTGTTGACAGAACACTTTTGGTAGGAGTAATGAACAAGCTTGTGAAGGACTGGTGTGTATGGAGAACAAATTAACATGGTTTGTATTTGCAACCCTTATAAAGCTAATCACTGCTTAACATTAATACAGCGCGGCCCGCAGACATGAACATTGGCTTAGATGTACCGTGGCGACGCGATACGGGTAGACTACAGGGTGGGTAAGTGTTTACGTGAGGGGTTGATTACATTCTCTCGGTGTCTGTAGTAAAGTATCGTCTTTACAGTTGCACGTTTAAATGCCTTTGTGTCCCATGGGCGGGGCGATCGCTCAGTCGTACGTGGCTGAATCATTGAGGCTTTGTTTAAGATTCAAATTTTAATAACATGAGGCTGAAAGTTAGAAATGCTGCAGATACTGAAGATACGCCTGTTAAAACACTACGTACAAGTAAGGTAGTTCTAGAGTTCTAGATCCCAGTGATATTATTCTTCCTCTTTTCCATACCTTAATGCTGTCTGGGTCGGGGGCCATTAGTCACTTTCCAAACTCCCATTTATCATGGGAGAATTATCTAAGAACGTTTTTCCTCTTCCAGTAACCAGTTTTGCAAAATAATCAACCAATTCGATGTTTAGTTTCTCTTTCCTTGCCCTTCCGTTTGAGCGCTTCCGTGCTTCAGCTTCGGTTTCCTTTCATCTGTACTCGTTAACATGACCTTTCCCTAATTCCTCCACAACCGTCTTCCGTTACAACAGATTTTCGATGACCTAATTTGGTTTCTTCTAATTCTTTTATCTGGCTTTCCATAAATATAAAACTAAATAGTTTGGATCCTGTACAATATATTTAGTTTACTAACTCGTACTCCTTAATTACTTCCTATACTTATTCGTAAAGAAATGGAAAGCAAAAGAGAAGACGTGCTTATAGAAGATCGGTTTTGATTTAAAACCGGTTAAGGAATGTAAGACAGAAAAGTTGAGTAAAGAAACTGTAAAGCATTTGAAACCCAAAACGAGACACTTGGGTTTCTACACTTGATATGCTAAATTCCGGAATATAGTATTAGAAAACAAAAATTAAATAACAGAAATCTTTGCTGCGTGGCAGTCGTTCTGCAAATTAATTTTTGTTTGAAATATAAAAAATATAGAATCTATAAAAAATAAAGAAGAAATTAATTATTCATTTCAACTATTAAAGAAACTCGTCGCTTTAGTTAATTGACGTTTTTAAAAAAATGAATAGTTTTTACTTTAATTTGTAGCTTAATATATTGAGTATGGCGATGGAGTACTTAATTTTTTCTTAGTCTGCAAACCTATTAAAAAAATAATATCGTAAATATATTATATTATTATAAAATCTATAATAATATAAATATATTATATATATATATATATATATATATATATATATTAAACTTCCACTATGAACACTTACTTTTTGGTTTTGTTACCCAGACGTTTCGACGTGGTATTCGTCTTCTTCAATGGGATTTTTTAATTTTTTTAATCTTATTGAAGAAGACGAATACCACGTCGAAACGTCTGGGTAACAAAACCAAAAAGTAAGTGTTCATAGTGGAAGTTTAATATATACATAATATTAAAAAAGTGAACGAAGAAGATGTATCAACAAGATAATTATAAATATATATTATATTAATATATTTATTATATTAAATCGTAAAGTTTGGTTACGATGTTTTCGAATTATAACCCAAAAATGTTTCCTGTGAACAACGTTTTTATTGTTATAGTTAATATCTAGTGTAAGCGAGTAAAATCAAAATCGATTGGATTTAATTTTTATTAAATTTTCAAGTCTCTAACGTGATAGGAGTACAGTATATAAACGTCTACATTGAGAATTAATTTTAACGAGGCAGTAAACGACATTAAGGATTGTGGGAGTGTGAGAGAAATTTTGCTAGCACAATACAATTACAATTAGACTTGCTGCTGCAAGTAATGGTTCTACGCATGAATTGATATTGGTGTTCGTTCTGGACAAACGTAGTGTTTGGCACAGCGTCGAAACAGCTGCAGCACAGCTGATCCACTTCGCAAATTGAGTTGCTTAGTATCGTAAATTGTATATGAATGACGGCGAAGTGGATTGGTCCGGATGCAGATCTGCGACGCTGACAGTTTTGAATTTGATACAGAACTGAATATTGCAAAAAAGATGAGTACGCGCGCGCGCGCGCACACACACACACACACACACACACAGTGGTTGGACAGCAAAGGCACAAAATACATAGAAAATAAAATAAAAAGTAAGTGTAGCCTATGTCTGTTTGTGCGCGCTCGCTCGCATGTGTGTAGAGATGGAGGAGAAAGAGGGAAGAGAGAGAGAGAGAGAGAGAGAGAGAGAGAGAGAGAGAGAGAGAGAGAGAGAGTTTAAAGGAGGGGGAAATACTATAGGCGTTTATTATTTACGGAAGACAGAGAGTGTTTTAGAGAGGTTAAGTGTAAGAGAATAGGGTACTATAGAAGTGGTTTACCCAGCAAGAAATGTTAACAGCTTCGGATAAACTGAAGAATGTGTTGTGATGGAATATGGACCAGAAAGTTTGTAGCAGCGACTTATTGAAATTATGAATAAATGCTTTGTGGAAAGCATTAAGCAGCCCTGATGACTGGAATATGGCATATGTTAGTTCCATACATAAAAAAGTAAGTAAGGAGGACTGTGGAAACTAGCGTAGAATAAGTGTGACTATACCTGTTGGAAGGTTGTATGCATAGAGGTTAAGTGTGACTATACCTGCTGGAAGGTTGTATGCATAGAGGTTAAGTGTGACTATACTTGTTGGAAGGTTGTATGCATAGAGGTTATAATATGTCTATGGTTATACAGTAGAACCTCTGTTAATCGAAACAAAGGGGGAAGGCGGTTTCGGATAACCAAAATTTCGGATAATAATTGACATGTCATTTTTTAAAGTGTGAAGTAAAATAACTGGATGCAATATAAAATATAATCAAAAGATTTTAATAAAAATCAAAGTATTTACATAAAGTCATTTTTAACGCTAGTTTATGATTTTTTTTTAAATCTTCTATTTTCCTTTGCTTTTTTTCTTTTCACGTCGCTTTCTTGCAGCAATATATCGCCATCGCCTCTTTAGCAGAACGTCAGAGGGCTTTGATTCTTCAGGTCTTTCGACGAACCGTAACACTATCTAAAAATATGAATAAAACTCCTTCAAAAAAACGCGTATTTCATATAATCTAATTTAATGCCCTAACCCAAAATAAAATCTCTCACCTCTAAGGCATTTAAGATCTCGTGAGCGGTGTCATGGCTGATGCTCTCTGCTATGTCATCGTCTTCGTCGTCCCTTTGTTTTGTGAACCATAAAAACACAGCCTCATTTACTTTCTCGTTTTGTGACAAGTCTTCATTGTTTTCTTGTTTGGCGTCTTCGAAGCATGCTTTTCAAACTTATTTTTCATGTTGACCCAATCAGAAACAGTAGGAACACCAACATCAAAATCGGCTGCCACAGTTCGCAAAATCTCGTCATTTTTAATTCTTTTCATTGCCTCCAATTTTTCTTCATTCGTTATCATGACCCGTTTCCGCTTTGGTGACATTACGCACAATTTATTACATGTTTATTACATTATTTTTCGTGTTTTATCCGGAAAACAAATTTTCATTGTAGTAAAAATCGGGAATTAATAATTTTTTTTTTAGTCGGTCGTTTCGGTTAAACGGTATTTCGGTTAAATGTGTTTTGGTTAATGAACGTTCTACTGTAGTTATATTATACTTCTATGGTTATATGGACGATTTTTCAAAGGCATAATAGATAACAATCTGGTTGAGTTGATGGAGCAAAGTGGTTTTCGAGCTGGTAGGTCGTGTCGAAACATTGTATTCATATTAATACGGCTAACTGAGAAACGCACGGAACTTAAATACAAACGTAATTTTTATAGTTCTTGAAGACTAATGACACTGTTCCGCTCACTAGATTATTTGAGGTACTAAGAAAAAGCGGAATGGTACCACCATACGTTCCAAGTATTAAATATTATCATCTATAAGAGGACGCAGCGTGTTGTAGACGTTGAAAGGGAAGATCTGGGAAATTAGGGTTACAAAGGGTGCTGTGTACAAGGATGCTGTGTTTCTCCTACACTGTGTAAAATTTACTTTCAGGAAGGTGTTAATGAATAGAGCAAGAAATTATCAAGAATAGGAATAGAAATCGGACCTGAGTGTCTGTATACCCTTCTTTTATTTTAGCAGATATTTAGGTTGTCATTGCTAACGATAAGTATAATGCCTCGTTTACGGTGAGAAAGCTAGCGAATGAATATACAAAGAAAAGAGTATTTATCTGTAAGGGATAAAGCGAGTGACTTCGTGCTAGACGGTGGAAGTATTAAGATATTCGGAAAGTACAAATTAGCCAACAGGGAAGCTGCGTTAAAGATATTAACTGTAGACTCACTTGAGGACGAAGAACTATCCAGAAGCTAAACTGTTTGCTCTGGTCATCAAGAGTTAGAATGATGTTAAAATGTCATATGTTAAAATCGAAACATCAGGCCATAACAGAGACATTGATTTTAACATCACACCACGGCCGAATAATCCAACTTTACTCATACCTATATAAAATAGAAAATTTATCAATCTGATTTTACCTAATAATAAATATACCGTATTTTGTCCAAAATATTGGACGAGTTGTGCAGTTCAGGGAGTTTACTGGTTACATATGCAGGGAGTATTCTGCACAATACTGAAGTCGTTTCAAACAGAGTGTAGTTAGGGCTGAGGCTGGCAAGTTGCCGTTTGTGTGTATGTGGGACGTACCAACTAATTAGATTGCTACAGCGAGTTCGGTTTCAAACTCGTGTCAGTTTTCCTTAAAGTCCAATTACGTAGAATGTCTGAAGAGGCACGTGCATTGTAGCTGCTGTATTTGATTCAGTCTGTTGTAATACCTTATTGGATTCTGGTTTTGTTGCTTCAGTTATAATTATGTAACTGTTTATAAGAAAACGACACTCACACGCTCGCGCTCGCGCTCGAGCTACCGCTGATCTCGTACACATACCAGTTCCGACGAGCGTTTCGGTATCCAAAGGGGCGGACCAGAAAGGACAACCCTCCGAACTGGAGCCGGCTACAGGCTACTCAGGGTCGCACCACCGAACGTAGGAAGCACACTTTCTTCTGATTATCAGCACTGATACCGCCGAAAATCGGTTAACCCTGGTCTCTCAATTCAGAATACACAAGTCTAGGCGTTGCGGAGAGAAAAAAAGCTAATGGTAATCATCGGTATAGCCGTTACTCCCGTGTTACCGTGTTACGGAGCCGTCCCTGGTGCCGCAGAGGGACCAAATTTACCCAGCGGGATTCAGCTATCGACACTGCGACATACACTGAAAGGCCCTCCCCTACCTAAACAGAAGTACGCTGCTACCAGGAGTGTTGCCACGACAAGAATGGTAACCTTGCGTCTACTACTAGGCTGCTGCCTCTACCTCAACCTTCCCTTACATGAGAACTATCAGCGCATCAGAACCACCACCGCCGATTCGGGACAAGCGCCCTCGGGCGCTTCTTGATGACCCACCATAAAGTCATCCTCTTACTTACATCAGCCCACAGCCCCAGAGTTCACTATTAAAACTGTCCTTCATTCCTTGCTTGACCACCTCCTAGTACGCTGAGTCAGCTGCTTGTTGCTGTTATCTTGGTCACCGGCACGGAGGCTTTCCGCCTCGCGAGGAGCGACCGACGCCTCAAGGCGTCTGCTGGGCAATATTTGTTGCTCGAATTGGTTCCAGCGGCAGTGTCGCAAAAATAAAGTTTTCTTTCTCCCCCGACTTCTGCGTTAGCGCGTTGGCGGTTTTATTTTCCAGTTTTAGGTAACCAGTCGACTGATCCAGACAAAAATTTATCTACTGGCAGCCTTTGGACACGATCCAGATGCTTCAATCAAGCCACGGGTGGAAAGACACCCCGCGCACACAATGCAATGCAATGCTACTACTAGGGACGAGCCAATTCTGTTCACGTTCGCAAGACTCACGTCTCAGTCCGGATTACATCAGCCCAACGAAATACCGGTTGACTCCCGCACCATGATGAGGTGATACGTGTCAGGTGGCAGGGGTCAGGAATTACCGGGGATAGCGGTATAAGCCTCCTTCCTCTGGCCCAGGAATTAGCTCTAGGCCTCCCACCTTACACACGCACACACACACACACACACACACACACACACACACACACACACACACACACACACACACACACACACACACACACACACACACACACACACACACACACACACACACACACACACACACACACAATGTGCAGCCGTCGCCACTAGTTCTATCCCTGTTTCCATCTACTTTTATTTTTCCAATCCTCACCTTTCAATCCTCTACTCGTCATTACACCATTAACTTCGGCAAAATTTGCAGAAAACCATAAGACTTTGAAGAGATTCATATAAAAGAGATATCAAATTGATTATAATGATCAGTTTTGGGGCACCAGGATTCAAAATGTACGAAAATGTTTAAAAAATTGTACAAATCAATGTGGTATATGAAATTAACAGAATTTTAACGACAATCTGAACACAGTGTTCAGGGTTGAAAATTAAAAAAAGTTTTGGACACCGACGCCCGCAAAGTATTAAATTTTGCAAACATTTTAAAAATGTACGCCAAACATTAGAACAAAGGGGATGATGTTAATCCATATCCGAATATAATGCTGGCTTTGTACGTTTTATTTTTAGGGATGGCACAAGCAAAAAATGGAAAATTGTAAAATTCTAAGTTCTGCAGCTCAGGGAGCTAACTAGAACTAAATTTAACGAGCAAACCAAGCTCTCAGTTTTAACTCGACCGTTTGGCATTTGTCTGTCTATCTGACTATCTGTTTGAGATATGTATCGAGATAATTTTTGAATTATACCAATTATTGTAAAACTTTGGTATGATTGTCTATACTTGTACAGAGCTACAAGCGTGCACCTACAGAGCCCTATTGGTTTTGAGATTGATCCGCCAAAAAACTAGGGGGCGGGGGACGGTTGATGGGGTAAAATTTTGGAAAATCAGAAACGTCCATGAGGGGTGTTATATTAAACAAAATTTAACCTTAATATGAATTTAGTGTTAATATTTAAAAATTTAGGGACGCCAGGGGCGTGTGTGTCTGTATAGTGCGTATATTCTTGTAAGTCTACAGGATTAGACCAGAACCGTAAGGAACGTTTTGTTAGTAGCTTCACAGATGACAAGACACGATCGTCTCAGGGAAGCAACTACATCGTTTGCCACTCCCAGTTGGCAACTTTCTTGTCAGTCGCGTGCGACCTAGTCTTACCCGTTCATTAATTGAAATGAGAAATTATTGTTATTTTAACTTCATGTGAAGAGGCTTCTGCGGTTTAGCAATAATTATTCATGTGCTTATTCCTCTTTATTGGGATGCACCGTATGACTGATATTTGGATATGCTTTTGCTACCGTTCCTTTTGTTTGGATACATGCAGAAAGCTCATAGTCAGCCATGTTTTTCGCTGACTGGTAAAGTCGGTGTTAGAATATTGTTATTGGTAGATACAAATGGGCTTGGTTGGTTGCTGTGCTGTGATTGGTTTTAATGTACAATGTTTTTTTTTTTAATAGTCAGTGGTTCAAATATTGTATCGATTTGAATTTATTCAAGTTCAGGACTGTTACATATCGTTTGAAAAAAATAATTGTTTATAGTTTTACAATTTAACTGAAAGTGGGACAAAAGTCTTACAAAAGGCGTAGTGTCAAACATCTTGATCAACTCATTTGTAGTTACATTTGCATAGTCAGCGCCATTTAGTTTTATTTCCGTGCAACAAGCTGAAGTTATTACACGAATGCCTAGTTTTACAGTGAGATCGTCAAATGTTTCTCGACTTACAACTTTCTTGCGTTTTTTACGTAAAAATGTTTGTAAATATTTGGTTGGTTTACGAGAGTTTCTAGGTATCTATCTAACGAATTCTGTGAGACTTGTGATATTACTGGAAAATTTTATTAGCATAATTTTACCCGATATTAATTTTGAAAAAGAAAAGAAAAAACAAAAGTAGTCGAAAGCTTTAATGTTTTATTTTACAAACGATTAATTATAATTAATATAATTAGACACTGTTGCTTGATTGTTACTGTCGGTGTGGATTCAATAGATTCAAATGATAGTGTACAGTGAGAAACAACCACTGTTTTGGGTACCGTTGTTATTGTACCAGTCATTTATTTTTGAATATTGTTTCTGTTTGTTTTGTATGCTACTTTAGCATTTGGATTTGTGAATAATTTTGAAATTCTGTTCGTTGTCATGTTTATAAAAGTGATGGGATGTGTTAATGTTGTTATTATTTCTGTTTGTTTCTGGATTGCTCTTAAATACGTTGTTTTAAATTTATTTTTTATGTTATTTTCTATTTTAGAAGGGTGTTTTCGTCGAATCCATTTCCTTCGGCAGGCTGATATTTCATGTTTATTTCTTTTGTTTTCATTCATATGACTTTAGGTATACTTTGTACGTTGTATTGAAAAGTGACAGAAAAGCTGGCATTTTTTGTTGTGGTGGATTATTTAAATTATTAGGAATGTTATATGTTTGTTTTGTGTATATAGCTTATGGCGTTTGTGTGTGTGTGTGTGTGTGTTTTTTTTTTGGAAACAATTACGTACAAATACTTTGGGTTTGTTATCTTTTCTTCTTCCGTCGTTTGGATGTGGTACAGGTGCTTAATTTTTATTTTATCATAAAAAATTGTATATTTTTATCACGGAGCGCAAAATAAAAACCCTCTAGTCTACTGAAGTTTGATTACATCAAAACAACAAAATACTGAAATTAAGGAAAATTTCAATAGAAGAGTTATGACAACGTTTTTGTTACAATCGTGTTTACAAGATTAATGTGAGCTAGGGATACCATGCATGTGTAATGTAGAGTCGACCGCACATATTACGGGACGCGCTTGCTCGTGAAATGGAATTGCTCAGAAAGGTTTCGTTTGGAAATTACGGTATTAAAAATATTACTATGGCAACTTGTATTAATAATTTTGTTGTTATTATTAAAACTATGACATCCATGCAGTGCAGCATTCAAAGTATACTAGATTGGCTGCTATTGCTGGAGGTCTGACTGGTTCTCAGTAGGCTAAAATCGTTGCAGCAATTGCGTGTGCTCGACGTATTTCTGAAGAATTCCTTTTGACCAACATTACAACGATGTGTGAAACGGCTGTATGCAGTAATGGGGATGCAGTGAGTGCGTGCGGTCGACGCATAGGGCAGGACTGTCGTTCTGGCACGAAGACCTTCTCTATAAACTGGCCCAGTCCCCATTGCCTGCCTCTTTCGTTCATCTTCTGCGATCGTATCTCTGCGATCGCTTCTTTAGGGTGTGCGTCGATGGGTCGTACTCATCCGTCCGATACGTACTCAAGTCCACAAGGACTTGTCCTAGGCCCCGTTCTGTACCTCGTGTACAGGAACGACCTGCCGCTTCACTCTGTAGTCACTCTCTCGCTGTATGCGGATGACGCCATGTATCACTCTAGCTCGGCCAGTCTTGGTCATGCCGATACAACGTCAGCACGCCATTCTTCTGGACTGACTAAGGAAATGCGGAGAAATCCGAGGCGATTGCCATCTCCCGTCACCTCCCTTCCCGATGCCAGCCCCTCTCCCTCAATGGCAGTCCGATCGGCAAAACAATCTGTGAAGTATTTGGGCTTCACTCTTGATTGGCGCCTTAGCTTTGCAGCCCACGTCTCTCAGTGTCTCCAGAAAGATCGTGGCGTCAAAGTCAAACCATTTCCCTTTCTCTCAAATCGGAGTTCATTGTCTGTGCGGACTAAACTACGTTGTTGCGCGCTTGGAAGCTTTCCAATCTCGCACTCTCCGTCACATCTCCAGCTCTCCCTGGTACGTCCGCAATTACGTTATCAGACGAGGGTTGAAGGTTCCTTTCGTTGATGAGTTTGTGCGTTCTCTGGCGCTCAGTCTCTTCACTCGTGTCTCAACCTCATCCTACGCTCACCTCCGCCGCCTTAGTACAGATGGCGGCTCACCTCCTCGAATATTTAAACGCCTCCAACCTCTGCTCGGTAACCCCCCTGAAGCATTCATCTGTCCCTCGGTGCTGGCCTTGCGGCGCTTGACACTCTCTCTCTCCCACCCAATAAGTGAAACTTCCTCTCATCCTCTCCTGAACAAGAAATAAAACAGATTCCTCCCTCCCTGTCCTTCCATGTAAAAAAAAACAGCCGTTGTGAATCGCTCCGCGGTTCCGCTACATAATAACAGCCTCCATCCCTCGTTGCAGGAATCCTGCATCCTTTCTACCAGCGCTACTCAAGTTTTAGAACGGATCAGGCAGTCATCAGGTTGCTCGGAGACTGCAACCACTGGGGCACGTCCAGCTTAGCTGCCCCACGATCGAAGTCGACTGTCGTTAGCAGATGCATGCGTTGTCTACCGTTCAACGGTAATTACTTCTAATCAATTCGGTTTGACGAGTCATTGTGCAGTGGTGCTGCATGTGGCGATTGCTCGAAGGAAACCTCGTCTTGAGAAATCTCGTTTGAACGCACAACTAGTTTTTACAAGCAGACAGACTGTACGCGTACGGGCCGTCTTGTGCCCTGGTTTGTGTGCGTTGTCAAACGGGCTCAGCTCGGCCATTCATTCTACACAAGGTCTTGAGGAGCGGTCCACGAATACACGATGAGCGTGTATGACATGGGTCTTGGTATTCCTCCTGCCAGTAGGCGTACCTGAGGCGCGTCTCCGTGGCCCTTTAAGGCATCGTCCGCAGGAGCGCTAATGTGTCCTATAGGCTCGACTGCCTGGAGGCGAGTCGTCCGTAACGATGGGTTGCCACGTCAAGGCAAATGGCTGCCATCTCGCGGTTTCCTATGCTCTGAGTTACAGCCGATACGGCAAAGCAGTTGTGATATCCGCGCTGTCTATTGTTACGACGCGACGGTCTCCTTGATCGTCGTATGGTAGAGTAGAAAACTAAATACATGTCACCAATTAAGTCACTAATCACTAGCTTTAATTGTCACAATTAAACAGTTTGTAATAAACAAGATAGTCTCTTACGACAAATCAAATAAAAATTGTACACACGCAATAATAATGTCAACTGATATGAAACACAATTGTATTACAATTGTCCCGCCCATTTATAAAAGACAAACACTTCGCCACAATACTTCGAACCGGACTGTGTAAATCGCCCGACAATAACTGAACTCAGCACCGCTGAATGCTTATATTTATACCCCGCTAAAATTCCAGAAACATCGATACAACGCATCAGCGCTACACGAGAGCGTAATTGATTGTGGCCTTAACACTATGCGCGGGGCCGGCGAAGTCTAGAAAAGTCACGCTAACGCATGTTGAGACCATGTACGCTCACAGCATTACAGCCGGATTCCACTGGAACATGCGAGAAACACGTAGAATGTTCTGTAGTGGTGTATTACGTAACACTGTCATTATGTCAGACGTTGTTATGAAAACCCAGTGTAGGTGTGTGCCTGTCTGTACCAGGCAGGATGCAGGGGGGACGGTTCTGAGAGATTCATGCAAAGATTAATATTAGGCCTACTCGGTTTAAAGCCATTTTGAGCCGTTTTACCGGAACTAAAAGTATCATTCTCATTGTCAATATTTCGGTCAGCTTCCAGCTGTGAGAGGAAAGCAAAAGCTATCTACTTCTCTGTCCAAAGTCTTTGACAAGGTTAATTTCTTGATCAACTTTTCTATGATCTCAATGGGCATAATGTTTGATTGGTAATTTATTTAAAATAAAATTTCAGTACACTTGTAATATATTTAAGATATATAGAGTAATGCACAAGTCGTATGATAGAACTATATTTACGCGTATTTATAACTACTAGCGTCAACTGATTCTAGCCCCCAAAATATTTAGCCCTGATTCTGTACTTATAATATACATAGAATAAAAATAACATGTAAGCCTACTTATAATATACTTACCTCTAAGAAAATATATATATATATATACATAGAAATAATTTGGTTTAATTTAATTTAAAAAATTTAGTGTAGAAAAAGCTGTTTTTTGTGGTTATTGTAGAGCACTGATATGAAACGTTAAATACAACAGTTCATATACCGTTCAACACTCTTAATAAAATATTAATAATTTGTTTTTTAAGCAACATATAGCAACCTGTTGTATTGCAAATACCCTGTACGTACTGGCGTAGTAAACCTCATACACAGCAAAATTTCAAGCCCAAAGTAAACATTGCCGAGAGACAAACAAAAGGGAATTGTAATAGGATTACAAGGGAATTTACCATCCAGCGCAAATCTGGCTTTCATTCTATGAAGGCAACCTCTTTGACCACCACGTTCTCCGAAGTACGTACATAGAATATAATCTTGGATTAAAATGGTTTTCAGTTCTCCGATAACCTATTTCACCGGTACCATAGCGTGTGAAATTTAATCTACGATTTTAATTTTTATTTCTTACGTACTTATAATTTTTGTATTAACCATAGTAGCTGACTGTTGTGGGTCTTGACAGAACAGTGGGTATGGAGCCTGGCTGGTTATCTAGAAGTTCCGGGTTCAGTTCCCGAATGCACCACAAAATCAAGGTCCGTTTCTCAATCCGCCGGTCGACTCTGCCTGTGGAAACGAGTACCTGAAGTAACATCCTGTGGGGGGGGGGGGTAATGATGAGCAGCTGAAGCGATAAACTGTGCACATCGCCTTGTTTGTATGGCGAACTTGTTAATTAGCGTGGCTCCTAGACTGCTTGAGCGTGAAAAAAGGTGCCATTGTCATTATTATTATTGCAACGTTCAGACAAAAGAGAATTACGTAACGGTCTAAATAATTTGGCATTGGCTTTGCACACGTTTGTCGAATAGTGTACCTCATGCAGTCGGCACGTTGTGTTCAAGGTCGGACATTGATCTAGTCTCCAGATTGTTCTACCGCCTGTGCCCCGATTATTATCGGGGCGCCGCCGAGAGAACAGAAGATTATTCTGGAGTCTCAGTGGAGTATAAATGTAAGCATCCAGTGTCCTGGCGATATTAGAGTGTGGAGTGTTAGTTATTGTGGGAAGTGATCATTGTGTCGATTAGTAAGAAACTGTATTAAGGTGACATTTACTGATGTGTGTTGGATAATTTAACGTCAAATATTGTATAAGAGCGCTCACTTGATTTGTAACTGTCGTTTGTGTCTAATTAAAGTTTGTAATTTGTGGCCTAATAAAAATTACAATACTATGGACACACAAGAAGAATGGCAGAATGGAAGAAATTCAGACTATATTGAGGGAAAGAGAAATTGATGATCTTTGGATGGACAAGCAGCAGTGGAAGATGAGAATTCAATCAATTCTGTAATATTTGGTTCCGAAAAATGTGTAAATACCGTGCTGACGGAATAATAGTACTAATAATAGTAACAACTAGTGACTTCATCAGTGTCAGTTATTCTGTTTCCACTGTACAACAGAACGATCGATGTGACCGTCGTAACATTATTATATAACGGAGGGATTATTATTATTATAACTACGCGTTTCCGTTTAGAAAGGTAAGATTATTTTTTATAATAATACAAGCAAAAATGTATTTTTCAGTGAAGATGACTTGTGTAAAATAGCAAATATCTGTAACCTGCAGATAACGACTAGCAAAATCAAGTCTATGGCATTCTAGGGAAGGCTCTTACTAGAAGGAAAAATATAATAGAACAAGCCCATACCTTCGGATTCATCGGCTGTGATGTGTCCTACCGTGGTGAAGTTGATGTCCAGACAAAAGTATAGAACTCATGTTTGTAACAATGAAAAGATCACTTAAGGTTTAAGTAAGACAGGACAGAACGTTGAAGTGGAAGTGGACATAATGTAATGGCTGTATGAAAGCGAAACCTAAATACTAGAGCTTGCAGCTTCCTGAGATCAGCTCTGTGGATAACAAGAAGGGGTAGACTTAAAAACAAGACAACCAGGGAGAGAGAGAGATAGAGATAGAGATAGAGATAGAGAGAGAGAGAGAGAGAGAGAGAGAGAGAGAGAGAGAGAGAGAGAGAGAGAGAGAGAGAGAGAGAGAGAGAGAGAGAGAGAGAGATTTGGAATGTATAATTTATAAAAAAACATAGGTAAGTTCGACCGTTTATGCGGGTCCGTCAAGAGAACTGTAAAATCAATGAGAAACACGCTTCAAGTTCTACAAGGTGGATGACCCTTCCCGCACTTCTCTATATGTCCGAAAAATTCAACTTTAACAGAATCCCAATCGCATTCAAGCGGCCGAAATGAGATTTTACAGGCACGTGGCTGAGTATGCTCTCCAACATCGTAAAAGAAATGCAGATATACGCCAGGAACTGAATATTATGAGTATACTGTATAGGCTTGGCTAAAACGGTTGGAACATCTTAACTGAGTGGATGACTGCCGCATCCCCCGAACAGCTGTTGAGTTATAAGTCCAGAGGACGGAGAGGTGTGGGATATCCGAAAAAGCGTTGGAATGAGCATAACGCAAATAATTATAATCGTTGAAGCGATTTACCGTTGAGACCTAAACACACAAATAAATGACACCAATACTTGACCTACTTTGTGACTCTGAGAAACAAAAGGATTCCATCACCAATGACACGCTGTTGTCGAACTGTGTCAAGTACTTGTTGAACACTGTGTCAATTGTGACTCGTCTTTTGTGTTGTTTCTCGCAAACCATTTGTAACAAAATAACAAGGTATCACAGAATCGTTGAATTCATGTTTTTCCTTGTGTACAATTAACGATTTGAATAACTACAAATAAATAATTCGTATTACTCATTTAGAAAGTATTTATTAGGGAGATAAATGTCTTCTTTTATGCCACGTCTGTGGCGGGTTTCAGAACCTAAGTTTTCTCTGCAAACAGACTTCGCTCGTTAGAGGTCGTTAAACATTACGGAATATTTACGCACAAAGTATTATGAATTGCTCTCAATTTTTTTGTACCTTAGGCCTCTGTTACACTAGGCAACTGATTGCAGAAACGTTGTGGGCCATTGGTTTAAATGAGACCTATTAAACTTACTGCAATCGGTTGGACGGTCTGCAACTGTTAGGCCTTTATTACACTACGCGACTGATTACATGCAACTGATTTCAAGGCTGCGTGAAACTAGTTGCAGAGTAGTAAAAACAGGCTGCAACTGCTCAGCAATTAGTTGTAGGGTAGGCCTGACCCTACAACTAACCTCAGTTTCTGGGACTAACCTCAGAAACTAATAATCTGAAAAAATGTTCTTTCACCCCCGTGCTGCTTGACGTTTGAGGATCGTTTCAGACATAAATTTGTACCGGCAACCGAACTGAAATCAGTTGCATGCAGTCAGTTGTGTAGGGTAATAAAGGGCTTATAATTATTTTCTTCAAGAGTACCTCAGTCTCGTTGGAGAATGGCGACAAAAATAGAAAATTAAGGCCAATCGTCAGACTTTACATTCAGTTCCCCACGGAGAGGCAGCTGCCCACCTCACAGTCCATCTTCACCACTTGGAAGTGCAGTGACAAACACCTAGGACTTCACCTAGACACTAAGCTAATCTGGAAACAACATACGAAACACAATAAAAAACAATTACATCTAAGATTTAAGGAAATTAGCTGGCTTATAGGCAGAAAATCTTACCTATCTATAGACAATTAACCCATATCTATAGATTCAAACCCGTATGGACTTAAGGAATTGACATATGCAGCTGCTCCACCAAATCTGTCATAGCCAGATACAGAGATGTCAATTAAAAATTGTCCGAGGTGTCGTGTACGGCTCGCGGTCCAATATGGCCAACCACACCGTAGGCTACATACAGACTTCAGCACCCCGTACACATCAGTAATGTAATTTACAAAGCAGACCACGCAAGACTTGATGACCATCCTATTCACGCCACTTCTACAGCCCGGAATTAACAGAACATTAAGAAGGCTTTGGCCATCCGACTTTTTTTGCGGACCACAAATTTACATCTCTGGATAGAGCGCTCTTCACGCCATTTAGTTGTATAGGCCTATTTGTCAAGTCTGTACAATTATCACCAGACTTAGTTTATCCGAGTTAGTTTATGAAATGTATATTCTGATGAAATGTATACAAACAATGTAGAAAACCAGACAAAAATCACAGGCTTTTACAAACTATGGTTTCCTACTCTTTGAGTTATTGCAATTTTTGTCCGTTTCCATAGTATGCCATTCTTAATAAATATGTTATTTTCGTAATTACATGAAAATTTAACAGTTTAAATAAGCTTCTGATGTAATCATTTGAATACCAGTTATATATAATTAATCTTACAAAAAACAGATAAAACAATAGGCATATTAATATATGTAAGTTTTCGTCCTAAGTAATGCAATATCCTTAAAACAAATGTTGAAATTTTATAAATACTGTAATGCAATTATTATTATTAAATTTATCATTGTTATTATTATTATTATTTTTTTTTTGTAGTAGCCTGCAGGAGAAATGGCCAATAATTCAAAATATAAAGGAAATAAATTTGCGTTGACGTTGTACAAAGGTTATGTAGGCTATTGTAAAACATGATTGACTTGTCAGTTGGATATAGGGCAGGGTGCTAGCTTTGCTTGAGATTTTGCATAGGTTTTGTTTGAGGTTACTTCTTTTAAATTCTTGTTAAAAATGTAATAAAAGTACACACGTAGGCCTAGTTTTGGGGACATTTAAATGTTTAAACAGCCATATCTCGGTAACGTACAGAAAGGAATACAAAAAAAATCGATTTGCTAGAATGATTCTTCTTCTTCTTCTCTTCAAGGATTAGGTTGTATAAACCTGTTCCGGCACCCATCTCATCCTCGGACGACCCAAGTAACTTCTACCAATGGCTTTATAGTTCAGTGCCGCTTTCGGCAATCGATCCTTTGTCATCGTTTGCAGATGATCCCAACATTGTCTTCTGTAAATTGAAATAATTTCATTTATGTCCTTTATTTCGAGTTCTGCTATGATATCCTTCATTCCTTATTCCATCTTGCACTAGAATGATTAAAACTTTAAAGAAATTTTTTATGTATTTTCACTAAATTTCATATTTCTTAAGACATTTACAAACAACCCCATTTCTTCCAAAGGAAAATCAGCCTGTTCTTGATCAAAGTCTTAGGCCAACGGTTTCTTAGAATATAACCTTTCTTGTGTTTACAACCTTTGTTATAACCTTTGTACAATATTTATAAAATTTTTTCCTTTAAAAGTGGTATATGTAATTACGTCAAACTCAAAGGTAATTTATTGTTTTAAAATATGTAAATTTAAATAAAATTTGAAATGATTGTAATTTATAGTTTTCAAAAATAGCGGGCGTTGACCACATGAAAGGAACGATTCACCGTCCACCCTTGGCTTACCCGGCTTTCTGTTATATTCGATCGCTGTGTAGCCGAGAATCTACTGGATTTATCAGAAATGTTAACATCTTGCCTTAGTTGACAATGAGAAAGCATTCAGAAGAGTTAACAGATCCTTTCTGCCCTATAGAGCAGTGATTTTTCAACTGCCGGCGAGCGACTTTATCTTGAGAAGCCAATTTAATAATTACACTATTTACTTATTAAAAACTACTTTATGTTAACAACTTTAAAATAATTACTTCACAATTCTGCTCTTTTTATAAAAAAAAATAATTTGGCACATTTTGGAAGCTGTCGGCAAATAGAATGGCAATTTAGAAATGATCAAATGCATTTTTTTTTTGAAATTATTACAAAAACAGATCGTATACTAATTTAACAAAAGATTTAAAGAATATAAAATATTGTAAAATAGTATTTCGCTATTTAATAATCCTCTTTGTACTGTCACCGAAGAACAACCGACAGTCAACTAAAATTGTGAGATTTACAAGCTAATCCCTTTGCGTAGACCAGCCAAGAAAAGAGCCAGATTTGTTTAATCTGCTGCCTTGTGCCCGATTCCAAAATCTGTGAAGTTTTGGACCGAAAATGACGTCGATGTTTGGAAACACTTACGTCTTGTCCACAATGAAGTTAATGATGAAACCACAGCAGAATTCCTCCCATAGATTCTTCTCTGCTTCACCTACTGACATTAGCAACGACTCAACTAGACGTGGACACTCCTGCTCCATGGACACTCCTGCTTCAGTAGTTGCAGATGTTCGACTTCAGTATTCACATTGGAAATCTTATTTAAATATACAGTGTGTAATATCTTTCGAATATATTCGTTATTATTCTGACGTTAACGGTTAAGACGCTGGTTTAATGTTCAAATTACCTCTTCCCACTTATTTATAACTAATATTGCATTTTTACTTCCATGTTCTATAAGGAAATGGAAGCATCGTGACGGCGAAAAAATTGTGTTCGAGATAAGGGCTGATTCTGATTGTACTACCCTCAAAACATGAAGAAAAGTCATTTTTCGAAAAGTATCTGTGTGTGTGTGTCTGTGTGTCTATCTGTAGAATTTTGTCTATGGCGAACGATACTGCTGCAAATTCAAACAGAATCAAATAATTTTTGCATATGTGCCTGAGTTGTAGTGGACTCAAGGCCTATTGATTTTGGTGAAGATAGGTTAAGAGGAAGGGGTAGTTTACCTACAACGTTTTATGTTTTGATAAATTAAGTATCCTGAAAAGAAGGTCATACTAATCCACTGTAGAATGGTAGATGAAACGTCTGTAAATTAAAAGGGTAGTTGAAGGGGGAGGGGGTAATTTTCTATAAATGAAAATGATGGATGATGGGGGAGGGGATAATTTTTTATGTGTACTACGTTATCGGCAACAAAGGAGTAGTTTGTTGTTAAAATTCCTTCCCGGGCTGTTTGGCCGTTGTCCAATGTTTTCTGCGCTGAAGCCAGAAGTAAAAAGAAGTAGTTTCTATGGAAATGTTTTATTTCGAAAATGATTTTAAATATACATCTTAGAACATGGAAGGCATATATGGTTCTGCACCGATATTTCTTTTAACAGTGTTTGTCAAAAACTGATCACTTCCGATGCGGCCCGCCGGTAGATTCCTGAGTTTAGTTGTGGTGCTCAGGCGCATTTAAGTTGGAAACCAGTGCTGTAGACGTTATGAGGGTCTTACACTATCGTACAAGTGTAGTACTGTCTACAGGGGAGGGTCTAACAGAGGACATTATGATTAAACAGGGAGTGCGCCAAGGTTGCAACTGATCTTCAACATTGTTCAATATTTATATTGATAACATAGAGAATGGGAATTAAGAGTGTACCCAAAAATAAAAATAAATAATAGAACATACTTCAATACATTGCTCTTTGCGGATGATCAAGTAATCATATAAAACAATGAATGCGAGCTCCAGTGATCAATGTTTCAATTACACCAAATCTATTCGAATTATAACATAAAAGTTTTTGTGCAGAAGAAAAAAAACTGTGGATTTTATTAGAGAAAACTCGTTGCGAATTAAAATTATATTCGACAATGAAAGGTGTAGAGCAGGCCTCACATTTCCGTTATGTTGGTTGGGACATCACTTATGACGCTCACACATGATGTTGATTACAAGTCGGCCACATTACTGTAAAAATGTGGAACAATTCATCAACCGTTGCCAAGGAATGCCAAGAAAGAAACTTGATTACAATTTTGTAAGGTATTGGCTGTGCCAGTGGCGTTGTATAGGGTTTTGAAACTTAGATTTCAATGAAGAATATCTTTCTAGAATACAGGCATAGGGGATGTGATTCCTGCAATATTTTAAAGTCTGCAAACGAGAAGACAGATTTTACCGTGAGGACATACGCAAGGAGTAGGTTTGTTGGCGATGGAAGCCTGCCAGACAAAGAGAATATGAAGATCTAGACAGCGTTGATAATGTGAATGTCATTCATTTGGAGCTGGAACTAGCCTATTTACTAATGGACGAAGAAGAAGAAGAAGAAGAAGAAGAAGAAGAAGAAGAAGAAGAAGAAGAAGAAGAAGAAGAAGAAGAAGAAGAAGAAGAAGAAGAAGAAGAAGAAGTACAAGGATTGTTCAATAGAAACACGTTTGATCTGCGCAGCCGTGACTCATGGCCGTACTCATGGCAATGGAATTCATTTGTTTATATTGTTTGTTTAAGTACTAATGACGCGTCTGTCAAAAATATTTGCAGTTTGCTCTTTCCTAAGCGTTGTAACTGGGTTGAAAAATCGCGTCTATGATAGAAAATCCGTTCAAAGATAATCTGCGTGCCGTTTTCAGTTTTTGGCCGCTGCGGGCCGTCAGCCAATGAAAATTTATACGAGAATGAAAGCTGTATATGATGACTAGAGCTAGGAATTTTAGGTGCTGCACCTTAATATTTTTTGCTACTAAAATGCCCAAATTAGCTTGTCTTGCAAAGAAAACATTAAATAAACACTCCTAACTGTGTTTTGGTTGCACCTTTTTGCACTTTTTTTTTAATGAAAGCATCTTTTTGCACCTTTTCTCAATGTCATCTCCTTTTTGCGCTTTTTTTACCTTTTTTTGGTTCCTTTGCCGCATTTTATTCCTATAATAATTAAACAAGGAACACCGAACTTGTGCGGCATCACCGCATCTACTATATTTTATACTAGATGAAACCACTGATAGGCAGATGAGATATGTTCTGAACATTTTAGTAGTACCCCTAAATGGACAGCAAGTAAAAGCCATGCTATTGAAAAAATACTTTCTGAACAAAACAGACAATGCCAGTGTGATGCGAAGTTTAACAACGCATGTATTGTGTTGTGGCCTGAAGGAATAGAATATGATCGAGTGTGGCTAGTACTTACGGACCAAGCACCTTACATGTTATTGGCTATTGCTAACCTGAAACCTATGTACTCTAATCCAAAACATGTGACCTGCATTGCACATGCATTGCATCGAGTTTGTGAGGCACTAAAAAATGAATATTCATGTGCAAATGAATTTCTGTCTTGCATTAAGAAATTGCTGAAAAAGGCTCCTGCTAGGATACAAAATTATGTTGAAATTGCAGGACTTCCTCTTCCAACTTCCCCAATTCTCACTAGATGGGGTACTTTTTCTGGACTTGTTACTTTAATAACATTGTGTTCTGGGACTTGTTTTAGGCAGACGTTTTAGTACATGAGTGAATTTTGAGTCTTTATATGTGATGTAATTGGTTTTGGTACTGTTTGTATTGATATTTACATTTGAAATTTGCACCTTTTTTGCACCTTTTTCAGCTAAATTAAAGCACCATTTTTGGACATTTTTACCAAACTTTTGCACTTAAAATTCCTAGTTCTAATGATGACTATAGTTATTCTCATACCGCAATGGTTGAATGGTGCAATAAATTTTGGCAAAGAAGAGAATCCACTAAAGATTTGGCCCGTCCCGAACCTGCACTTGTTGCAGTATCTGCAGTATCAGATGAAAATGTAAGACAGTTGGAAACGCTTTACGCGCAAATAGGCGCATCAAAGTTAGAGAATTTTCTCAAATGTTGAGCATCAGCGTGAGAACTGTTCATTCCATCATTCACAAAGTTTCTGCTCAGTGGGTTCCACTACTGCTTACTGACGAGCAGAAAAATTTGCGTTCTGGTTATCATTACAGCATTTGATGTGCTGTCAACAATAAGGTAATGCCTTTCTACACCAAATTGTTGCCGGTGATGAGTCTTGGTGTTATCACTACGAACCAGAATCCAAACGTCAGAGTATGCAGTGGAAGCATGCACAATCCCTGAAGGCGAAAATATGTCGGTCCTAACGCTGAGCGATATGCAGACAGCTTAAAACGCTTACGGACCAGTATCAAGAATAAACGTTCCTGGAAGCTCACAAATGGTGTCATGCGTCTGCATGATAATGGTGGACCCCATGTAGCCCAGACTATTCAAGATCTGCTAGGTCGTATGAAGTGGGAAAGCTTACAACATCCACCTTATAGTCCCGACTTATCCCTGTGCGATTATCATGTTTTTGGCTCATTAAAGAAATCACTAAAAGGAGGGCGGTTCAAATCGGACGCTGAGGTAGAGTTTGCTGTTATCGAATAGTTCCGCAACAAACAGCCGCAAGAATTTTACCAAAACATCTACAGATGTTTGCAACAGTGGGTCTCATGCCTTAATGTTAATGGAGACTTCTTTTAAAATCGTTGAATAAAAAATGCTTTACAGCCTATAAACATGTTTCTATTGAACAATCCCCGTAGAAGGGTGAAGAGGAGGGGGAAGAAAAGAAGGATGACGATGATGATGATGGGGGAGGGGGAGGAGGAGGAGGATGTGGAGGAGAAGGAGGAGGAGGAGGAAGAGGACGAAGAGGAGGAGGAGAAGAAGAAGAAGAAGGAAAGACTTTAATGTGGCTGTGTACCAAAACAAGTGTATTAGATCAGGTGTGTATACTTAATTTCAGGGCTGAACAGATTCTTTGTTCAGAAATTTTTCACTGTATTACAGTAGAGAGGATTGAGAGAGAGAGAGAGAGAGAGAGAGAGAGAGAGAGAGAGAGAGAGAGAGAGAGAGAGATGACATAATTCGCATATAATATTCCGTCGGAAACGAACAGCGGATCTGACCGATACTGCGCACGCGCGGTATTTGGTCTGTCAAGACCGTAAATTCAATATACGATAACTCGACACTGGTAACCTGACTCTATCGATTCTGTATGAAATAACCCACGCGCTCTGTCGCAGTCCAATGAATTGTGAACTGTTGTTTGTCTTTTACGTGTAGTGGAAAATTGTCGTCGGTGAATCCACAAGTTGTAAGAGTCAATTGAATCCAAAAACTGTTTACTGGTATACGAGATTGTATGTATCTGCATGTAAGGCCTATACATATACACATAGATAAGGTGTGTGTGTGTGTTTCGACTCCAAGTATTTGGTTTATTGAATTTTTCTTACGTGTACTTCCTTTTGATAAATTTTAAAAGTTTTAATATATTATTCTATGCGCAATGGGATATATATATATATAATATATAATTAAATAATACAATAATATTATATAATATATAATAATTATGTAATATAATTATCCTATATTATAATAATATTATATAGGCCTAATAATAACATAATATAATAACATTATGTAATAAAATTATATTTTATGTATTACATTTTTTTGTAAATGTTGGTTTGAGTTTTAGGATTTATTTAATTTAATATTACATTATCCGTTTTATAAGAAGTTTCTTAAAATTTTATCTTGAAATAGTTTACTTAGTTTTTGAACTCTATGTTCGTAATAAGTAAAGGTAGTGTATTTTATATTATCATTACGAGTAATAAGTGAATTTTATTTTAAGTCTTATTAGGTGTTTGTTTAATGAGTTTATGTTTTATTGGTTTCTTATTTACTGATATATTTTACTTTGTATCCATTACATATTGCTATTTGTTTGATAATATTTCTTTGTTTTTTACGGATTGCAATACATTTTACGTAGGTAGACGAAGAAAAAGGTACTCGATTAATTCTTTCAACACCACAATGTTTTTGTAACTGAATATTTACACTTCCAATCTATCCACACAATGACTAAGCAATAAACATCGATTTCCCGATATTGAAAACCTTAAATTAATAAAAAAACATACAAAATCCACACAATGAAAATTTGGGCAATGTTTACAAACACTATAAAAATAATAAGCTAATTAAAGAATTAATTCAAATAAAAAGCAAGTAAGGTGATTTATCTTAAATTATGTATTTATTAAAATAATGAAAATAAAAACATTAAATATTGTAAGAAACGTAATCTCTGTCCGTATTTTTCTTATCTTCGTTGAAATTGTTTAATTGGAAATAAATTAATTATTTGTTGAATTATTCTTATTTAGTTTTATTTTATTTTATTTAGTTTAGTTTGGTTAATAAAACAAGGATTATCAAGCAAAACGGGCCATCGCTGAGTTTACGGTTTTGAAAATGTCGCCAAAAATAATTGTTCTTAATAATTAAAAATAGATTGTGTGGGTTCTTCACAATCGATTGGTGATGCGACTGTTTTATAGTTTACCTGGTATCTTCTATTAATTGCTTGATGTTCGTTACTCTACCCGTATTCCTCTTCTTGCTTGTCGCCTGCAAATCCTTTATCTTAATTTACTTTAATGAAATAATATATTTTATAAGTTAACAAATTAATTTTATTGATGATTTTTAAACTCAGGGTAAGTTCAACAGTTCGTGAATCGAACGGAATAGTAACCGTATCGACTCGCTCACCAAGCTCGACTCGAAAAAATACAATGTTAAAAATGAAATACAATATTAGTTTTTATATCAGGTCGTGGATACTTTGAGCTGCTAAGAAAGATCAGAAAATGCCTACAGATAAAATACAATACATCACAATTAATTAATTAACACTCTTAATAAATAATAAAATTTAAATAGTATTAATCTAAAAATATTACAATTCTGTGTTTCGTTCCAAGTGTCACTCGAAATGGCTGAGATGTCTAAACAAAATGGCCGTCGTCCAGCGTCTATGGGTATCGAAATCTGCTTTACCTATTTTCTTTAAATTGAATAGTGTTTTAATGGCTTTGAGTCCACAATGTTATTAAATAAAGGTTTGTTGAAGTTCACAAGTGTCTGGATTAACAGTGTTGTTGGTGAAACTCGTGTTATGTAAAAGTGTGATTGTTTTTATTATTAGGTTATTCCAATCTCACCAGTTCGCTGATACAAACTTCATATTGGGAACGTACTAGTTGGAGTAAATCGTCATCTTGTTATTCGGTCTTCAATTATTTCTGTTAATATGTTTCGCCAGTGTAATTCTTCAAGGTTCTTTCTTAATTTGGTATCGTCATCTCTTTATTTTAACTTTTGGTCATTAATTATTCATCAAAATGTAATTCTCGGTTACATGGAGTGCATCTGTACAGCTTGAGTTTTAACAATATACTAAACTAATTCTTCCGTTAAAAAACGGCTATGACCCGGCTTCTGTGGTCTCTGATTGGTTCATTTTCCCCTGACCCCAGTCACGTGGTTTTAATTATTCGAAATTTGTAAATTTTAAATCTGTCATCTCAAATTACTCCTTATTTATTTTTAAATTAAGTTAAATTTAGGTTATACGATGTTGTTGTTTGAAAAAATAGAATTATTTTGTAACCGAATGTGGCCCATTTCGGCCCAGTATCACTTATTTTAACACATTTACAAATTTTAAGTTTTTAGGCTTTTACATATTTTTTCTTAACACTACTTATTTCCTCCTTTGTTATTTAAATATGTCCTAATAGGGTCGTAGTTATTAATAACAATAATGTCTGATATTTCTACCTTATATATAACATTACAATTTTAAATACCTATTCTTCATTTTCTTATAATAACAATAATATTGACAGCATGTCAGTTCAATGGCTTATCTTATGTGTTAATATTACCTTCACTATTCATCTGATTATTACAATTATGAGTTTTTATATATACTTTTGTTAATACCTTCCCTGTTTGATTAAGGTCAGGCTTCTATTTGGTTTTATCTGGTTTAGTTAAGAATATTTTGGACATTTTACTGTTTAAGCTCAGCTCACCTCTTTTGGCCTATCGGTTTAACATTTTGCCATTCCTTTACAATGATTTGTTACATAATATGAGGTTTTACCATGTACCTGATTTTGATATTTCTAAACAGCTCTTATAACTACTGTTCTTGAAAAAATTAATAAATCTTTTAACAAACAAATCTAACATAAGAAACTTATGGGTATGCAAAACCCTTCAAACACATACTTATGAAATAATAAATCCTGTGGATATACAAACCCTTTAAATACCTAATCCTAACATAATATATCATGGGTATACAAAAACCCCCTAAATAATTAACTATAACATGATACATCCTGTGGGTGTACAAAACCCTTTAAATACCTAATTATAACATAATAAAATCTGCGGGTATACAAACCCATTTAAATAATTAATTGTAACATTATAAATCCTGGGTGTACAGAACCCTTTAAACATATCCTACTTTTATTTTACTAGTTCTTAATGTATGTTATTCCATACATAAGACCATTAACTCACTTTCTCCATTCCCACTGGTTTATAACATGATCTTTGATCATCACTATTTCCTACCTTGTACACTAATCACTTCACTTTCTTACAATATAAGTTTCTTTTTACAATTTTTCTTAAACTAATGAACATTTTTCTTACTTTCATTTATATCATTGCATTGCATTTTCTACAACTCTACCTACTTTCTGATCTTATCTCTTTTAATTCGTATTATTGTTATTAATTTATGTAGTACTTTTTATTTACATTTTACTTGTCATTAACATGTTTTTAGTTTATTTTCTTTTGTTATTTGTTATCTTTTTAGTTCTTTATTCCTTCGTGATGTGTTGTCATTAATGTAGTCCTCGCTGTTTTGTTGCTTGTTGCATGTCTCTATTCCAGTTAGTTGTTTCATCGTTGGGTCTGTTTATACCTCTCACTTACCATTTCTATTGGGTTTGTCACATTATGAAGTTCTATTCTTCTAATTTTCATTATAATTATAATATTACCTTGCTTTAACATTTATTTTGCTTCATCCCTTGTTTTGTTTTAGCTTGGAACCAGAATACACTGCTTAAAACTCCGTTATTAGTAAGTTTCCTTTCATTTATTATTTATTCTAGTACTTAGTTAACTATGATTTATTTATCTGAATAGTTCTTCTATGCATGGTGGTGATATGTATCGCAACAATATTTGTAATATAACAGTTACATAATCAACCACTCCAAAAATCAAAATTTAAATCGAAACAAAAGCTGTAGTTCGTTAATTTAAGTAGAAACCTCTGATATAAAGATTGATTCTGTAAAACATGTGGCAGGCAAATAATAAGCAAAATATACTTGCAGAATTGATTATTATTTGATGGAACATACACACACACAAAATATCTTTTATTAGGTATATCGAAATTCCCAGAGATCTGCAACGTGACACCAATGAAACACTTATCACACAAAGGCACTGTAATGAGTATTTGGGAAAACCCACACATAAGTAAACATAAAACACGAAACAAACTAATAGCGAAAGAAATTACAAACCAGCAGAAATCGACAAAATTGTTGAAACACTAGAAATGGAAAACACTCAAAGAACTTTGTACACCACATTTGAATACAATATTGTCACGACATTGCAGAATAATCTACGTGATCTTGAATGTTCCAGAGAAATCCGGCTGTAATGTTGTGTGTGTATGTGATTTCAACATGCGTTCGCGAGACTCTCCTAGACGTCGCCAGTCATCGCGCGCACTGTGTTAAGGCCCCCAATTACGTACTAGCGTAGAGCTGATGCGTAGTATGTGGAATGTTCTGGTGTCTGAGCGGGGTGTAAATACAAGGCTTAAGCGGCGCTTAGTTGGAGTTTGAGTTGCGATATATTCGAGTGAGGTTCTTAGCATTGTGGCGAAGTGTTATGTGTTTTATATTTGTGCGGGACAATTGTAATACAATGGTGTTTTATGTTAGTAGACATTATTATTGCGTGTGAAAAATTTTTAATGAATTTGTTGTAAGAGACTATTACAAACTGTTTAATTGTGATAATTAAAGCTGGTAATTAGTGACTTAATTGGTGTCTTGTATTATGTTTTACACTGTACCATACGATGATCAGTTAGACCGTTGTAAAAGTATCATCAATAAGCCTCAATCAACAAAAACTAACGAAAAGCCAATCTTAGCAACCAACCGACCGGCGTACAGGTACTAGAAACGAACATGGCCAATGATAGGAATATTGCTTAATGCTCGAAACATGTCCCAATTAATCAAAAGCATCTTGATTGTATAGTGATAGTAGTGTTTAGCAACTAGCCTTTGGTATAATATTACATACATACCTATTACAATTAAAAATATGATTTTAAATGTTGTATATTGCAACAATTCATATATTTTGTAACGTCACAGAACGTTCCATAAAGGAACTTAATTGCAAAGTAAATTATCATAAGAGGAAAGTGAGATGAACAGTATCGAACCCAAGTAATCCAAGAAATTTTGTAATATTGTCCGATAATTAATATCATTAACATGAAAAAACGACAAAGACTATGACCAAGACTCAAACCCCATATATATTGCTTAAGTGAAGAACAGTGTAAAACTGATAATGTACTATAATAGAAACAGATAATCTCAGAAATGACCAAAATGAGGTCATTACATATTAAGAAATGTAACTCTGAATAGGGTATAAAAAAAACTATTTATTGTGAATTAATGGACAAGATCTATTATTATACTTTGTAATATAAATAAAATAAATATATTAAATGATTTGAATACATCATTAAAAAGGATATAAGTTAAAATAAAAAATATATAAATGTTATGACAAAAAATCAAGGTTTTGGAGTTGAGACCAATCACTCAGATTTTATGTGAAAATTAATTATTATAGAATTAATATAAAAACTATATGTAAATGCCAATTAGACAAAGACAAACAAATTATCTTAAATAGAGAAAGCTGTAAATTGATTAGAAGTCAATTAAAATAGTCAAAAACAGTGTTAAACTGAAAACATGTGATGAACATATATAATTGTAATATTTATGAATTTAATGTTGTCAAAATACAACAAAATTGTATTCTAAAGTTGAAATACAATATAATGTAACTATACTTATATATATATATATATATATATATTTATATGACCACCTAAAACACTTTAACAGTCAAGTTATGAAACTATTTACCTATACCATACCAGGCTGAGGCCAAAAAACAATCACAAAAAATAATCATATTTGACAGAATAATTGCAGAATATTAGAAAAAATAAAGGAAAAAGGTACAATCCTATAATGTACAATGGAAACGTACTTGCTCAGTTGAAGACAAGCTTAATTCTTTTAGAATTTTAAATATAAAAGTGAAAATTGTCACACCAAGAAAATAACTCATCTGTGCAAAACAGTAAGATGTTAAGTAATATTGCAGTAAAAATAAAATGTATTAGGATAAACCAGGTATTTCCAAAGATAAACAATATAACAAACTCTAAGTGAATACCCAAAAAATCCCATATATAATACCGAAAAAGACAAATTATCATCAAAAACTAATGACAAAAATCTAGGCCATATGTAATGCCTATAGAAAAATGAACTTATTTATATGTTATATGTTTTAATATTTGTTTATTTTGTTATGAAAAGATAAATATGTTATGTATTAATGTTATAGCAAGAACCAAGCAACTTCATAACATTTTGATAATTAGAGAATTAGAATTTTGTGCAAACACTACAAGGTAAGAATTGTATTTTATGTTAATTTATTAGATTTAATTTGTTCAAAACCAATCGTGTATGGTATCATTGTATTCAGTTGAAAGCAGAGAATCCAAAAATAATAATGGCATGCAGATTGTAAGTAGTTCTGTAAAATTGTTTGACAAATACCAGAATAATTTCAGTAATATCCTTGAGTATGAAGAATAAGAAGTTTTTGTTCTAAAGCTTCTACGGAAGTCAAATTTGTTCTATGATGTTCCATTTGCATATTCTCGAACGTTTCAGAAGAAAATTTTACTCAAAAATACCGGACGTTCATGTAAAAATTAAAACAATGAGCCTTACAGAGTATAAAAGGAAGACGAAATTTGACACAAAAAAACACTTTATGCTTTGAATCCACGAGAGACACATCACCTACGAATCCGATCATCTCGTCCAAGACGAAGTCGAAGAACAAGAATTCAACACGAGAACACAGAAAGGCTTTTTACCGTACATGACAAGAGACTGACTTAACCTATACAAGGAATATATCGCTAATCGCTAACGTGTTGTTGAATAGAGCAGCAACACGCCATATTTAATAGAAACGCACACAGCCAGATATCCAGCGGCCCTGAAAAGGACCGATTTTAATAGAGAGAATCAATTTTGCTTGTATGTGCTAAGACAAACCGACTTTGACAATATTCCCAAAACAATTTACTGACACGAGCCTTCGTACATTGAGTTTGGAACTAGCGCTGAGACGGCCGAATAGAGAAACCACGCAGACAGCTGTTCGCCGCCGCCAGAACTCAAAGCATAGATACAGCACGAATTTATTTCAATCGTGCGGAGTTTTAAAACCGTAATTTGACTTATAAATAATTACCAGTGAGTGAGGAACGTAAACACGAAGAGGCGCAAGATTGGAATCGTCCCCAAGAAAAGTGTCCAGTGAAGGAAATACTTACCCAACGGAACGTGAGTTGTTCAAAAGTTAAAATCATTTTTACCTGGTATCATTGTCACACAGTTGTACTACACATGTCAAACACCTTCAAATCACACAATTTTTGTAAAGCATCCCACTGATTTGTCTTGATAGTTCAAAGGAGTCACGTCCTGAGTATAAAGTTTTTTCATACATTAAATTCATGCTATTCAACTGAGCAATAAAATTTTTATCAGCCGATACTTACTTAAAAAAACTTGTCAATAATAATTTTTTGTAACTCTGCAATTTTGTTTAATTAGAGTGTTAGTCCTTCAGACGATTTTTATGAAAAGAAAGATCATTAAACATACGTTATTTACAATTCAAACTGTCTTGTTCACATTTTTTTATATAATTAGTTTAACAACTAAGAAATCAATTTTTTAATAATAATAATTTCTTGGAACAAATATCCAAGTGGCGCCCACATACACATATTAGCATAAGTTGTGTTTGCAGGACAACATCGTCGCAGAGAAACCAGCCATTAGTAAGCATTAAAAGTGCGCGGAGTGTAACACCCGACATCCCGACACAAACAACACAACACACATTTATTACTCTTTGTTATAATTTGCATATTTACCAAGGGCAGTATTTTTGTTAATAATTAATTTTTGTAAATTAATAACTGTTGTGGCAAATGTAATGTAAACAGACTGTGGTAAAATAATCAAGGTCAATAAATTTAAATACCTGGAAGCAGTGGCGGCTGATGTTATGGTTGCAGCGTTGCGCAACCACTAATATGCAATAACTAAACTGTAAAATAATATACGAAAACATTAAGCAATTGAAAGAGTCATCTTTTTCAACGGAAAACGTACTTGCGGCAAAGTTCACGTACAATTCAAATGTGGCGCGCAGGCTGGTGGTTTTAGGCCGGTCGCAACTTAAAGACTAAATGGCAGAGATTACTACACAACCATATGGAAGAACGTCCGTTGCTCTTCGTATATCCTCAAAGCTTGATATGTAAGCCTGGTGGTTGCAAAGCTTTCGCAGCGCTCCAGTAGTAGTGTTGTAGCCAATCCTTAGTTGCGTCATGATATCAGTTGAGACCGGTTTACTGTTACCAGTTCTTTGAGATTATGAAATAGAAATAATACTGTGTCAAGTATTATTTTTTCTTTGTTTAGTGCTGCTGTGTGCCTTTTGGAGTTGGTGATCCTGTGTGCATTCAAACCACGTGTAGTTTGTAAAAATCACGATACTGTTTAACTTTCATCTTTCGCTGCATATTTAGTATCTGGTTACTGTAAACGAATCGGGCATAGTCAGACATATTAGTTTAACATATTAGGCAGACATGTGTAGTTACTCTGGAGATCTTGTCTTCTTCTTAACATTTTCTATCAGACTGAGATGTACTTCATAACTATGAAAGTCCAGTGGATTTTCCAGGGGGATCACTTTATTAACTGCTGTTGGTATGCTGTGGCATTGAAGGTGGTTGCTACTTTGGTTTAGTCTTCTGCGTTCTGAGTCTCTGTGGTTCCATCCTCTCATGAACCCATGACTTCTCAGGTAGTGACTTAATTCTGAGGTTTACCAATGATGCCTGTTGCTTAATTTCCTCTGTTATTGGTTTTTTGCCTGTATATATTTGTAATGCTGTAACAGGAGTTGATTTGACGCCACCTGTGATGAGTCTTAGGATGTTGGTCTGCAAACGTTCCAGTGTGCCCACTTTGCAGGAGTGCTTGTGATGGTTCCTTCGCTGCCATAAGTTATTACTGGCTTGATGGATGTTCTATACGGCATGTTTAGAACTTCTTGTGAACATCCCCATGATACTCCGCTCAGACGTTTTATAAGGTTTGTTCGTTTGTTTACCTTCTTAGTTATGCTGTCAATGTGGTGTGTCCAGTTAAGCTTATTATCCAGGTTAACACCCAGGTAACGAGTGTTTTCAGATTTCTGTAGAAAGCTCTCGCCTACTTTTAGTGAAAAGTCGGGGTTTCTATGTTTCAATGAGAAGTACTGGTAAACAGACTTTTCTGCATTAATCACCATGTTGTTTTCTTCTGCCCAATTTTGTAGGCCAAGGAGAGCTTTGTTCATGTTCCTTTGTAAAGTGATGTCTTGTCTTTTCTTGTTTGATACCTAGCGGTAGGGTGGCCGAGTAGTCAAAGTGAGTGGTTACTGTTCGCACGATTCAGGTTCAGGTCTGCCTATCGTTTAAAGGTGTTTTTGTTCCCCCCCAAACCAAACGAATTACTGCAACCACCAAAATTTGAAACCACCAGCCCCTACTGCCTGGGAGTAATAATCCAACTTAGCAGATCAGAAAATGAGGCTAACAGGATGAGAATTAAACAACTGGAAACAATATTACACCCAACCACTTTATTAAGTCACTTTACATGGTCGTAAGACGGCCATAAACAAACGAATTAAAAATAGGGAAGAACGAACAGTGAAAGTCTGCAGGGACACAAATTTGCGAGATAAGAGTGAACAGTAAAACAGAAATCTTTTATCTGATGTAATGGAGAAAGGATAGGCTTATATTCTAACAAAAATAAGATAAAGAGTGCATTTTACACGTTGTAAGTGTAGCTTCACAGTTTGTATTATTTCAGGCAGACAGGGTTGTAAATCCTATCCTCTTATTGGCTGAGCTGAGGGATTATCATGCCCGCAGCATTACATGTAAGAAATTTCATATCTTGTATACTATATTGTGTAGAATGTAATTTTACGGGAAACTTCAATATGTACAGTATGATAAAGAAACTTTCAACAAAAACCATGTCGATGTTTTCTGTAATTTTCTACCCCCGCGTTGTATTTCCCTCTCTCCCTCTCCGCCCCCTTACGTCTACGGTAGTCTCTGTACAGTTTCCTCGGCGGTGCATCACGTTCAGTTTGGAAATTCGATCGATCAGCTGTTATTGCCTGAGCCAGAATCATGCCGTATTTTTGCTTTTATATCGCGCATTCATGTATAATAAATTTTATCTGAATATTTTACGGGAAAAATGTATACTGTGACGAGAAATGTAAAATAATGTATTGCATCTGTAACTAATATTAGTTTAAATATTCAGATTTCCCTGACGAGAAAAAGTTTCATTAGAAAGAATAAAGGGAATTAACAGTACTTATTAAGTTTATTTATTTGAAAACACAGAACAAACTTACTGCAATACACTTAAAGCTACACGAAATTTTCTTGGTGTGTTGTGATTAGCATATTTTATGTGTGGTAATAGGAATACAGCAGTGCCTCTAACGAGGACATATGGTTCATTTTGCGGGGGAGAATTTTAGTTTAAACCGAACAAAATTGTGTTAAGAAACTTAAAAATGGATTTATCAAAATTATAAATAGACGAACATGTGTAGACTAAGAGTGTCACGATTCCCGCATCATACAGTAATGTATAGGATCGTGTTATGTGTTCCCGTGCTCTTCACGAGGGACAATAAGCAGATGCGGATTTATGCATAGGCAAAGTAGGCAACTGCGGCAAAATTTGAGGGGCGCAAATTTTGGGATGGTCAAATTTGACGGCCGTTATGTTGTTTTTATACCTAAGAGATGTTTCAAAGGCCGCTCCATTTCGTCCCAATGTGATAAAAAACTTTAAAAATATATATTGTTTGGTAACCAGCTTGTTTGGTAACAGGCTTATTGCATAAAGAGAAATAATTGTCATTTACTTCTGATATGTATACGAAATACATCGTTTTCTCATAATTACATTTACATGCATTATCCACGTGATACTTCCATTATATTAATTAATTATTTAACTATTAATTCGTTTACATTCAAATTTCGAACATCGTTTACCGACTCTGTAATTTGACGTGAGTGAATGTCAATAGAATGATGCCACTAACTGCTAACAGTCATAGGCTGTGACCGTAGCATAATTTCGTACCCAACCCTGACCGGCACCGCGTAAATTTTGGCGCATCCATGTGGTTTTTGCTTTTGTGTGTGTGGTTTATTATTGGCTGGTGTTTATACTAGTATTCATCGTAAAAAGTGTATTTAAACATCCTTCAACACAACACGGTGTAGTGGACACAGTTTTGGGGTTACTTGACGGTACTTATTTTCATTTTTATGCGACGCAGAAAAAACGGTAAATAATTCTAATTTATGTGTAATTTTGTTACTCTAACGCGCCGCATGTAACGTAACGTCATACCGCATGTGTGTCTGTCGTTCATCTTCATCTATCAGATTAATCTTAGAATAGGTAAAAGTTTTCTAACTTAATTTGAATTAAAATATAAGACGCAAACAAAGTTTCTCTGTTTATAATATCAGTGTAGATATTGAAGAATTTTAAAAATATTATAAGCATTGTTTTTAATGTGAACCTTTAGTACATGGCTGAAGGAGGAAAGCGACTAAGTCGCAGACAATATTTAAAATTGAAAAAAGAAAAAGAAGCTAAAGTGGAAACTATTACACGTAAAACCAGTAAAATTGATTGTTTATTCAAACCATGTTGTGTTAGTGATTCGCAACTGGAAGCATGTGGAAGTTCTGATTTGAAGTTTAGTGATGTCAGCACCACTAGTGGCAATAGTGCTAGTGAATCATCGAGTGCTAGTGAAAGTGACCATCGAGAGATTTTAGATGTGGGCAATCCAGAACCGAATTTTAGGTCGGTTTGAGAAACCGAGGCAAGCCTAATATTTAAGGAATTGAGACATTCTAGTGATACCGACAATAATAGTGATTGTAGTGAAAGTGAAGATACTGTTCACACAGTTCAGCCAGAGAGGTCCGTTGCGGAGGAAACTTAATTTTTGAAGAATGAAGAGCCAGTTCTTGTCAAAAATCATGATGCAATTAGATTCTGATTCTATTAATTGGAAAATGAAGGAGAGCACATGCGATTATGTAGCGAAGTTTGGATTTAAACAGAACAGTAGTGCGGACTTTAAAACCAACCAAAGAGAGAATATAATGATGGCACCCCCCCCGCAGAGATTTGTGGGAAGCCGGCAAATTTATACTGCCCACAGGCGGCAAAATGGTAAACCCCTAACAATAAGCCGTTTAAGACTGTGAGAGCAGCTTGAGAGAGGAATGGCTCTCCAGTGTATATGTTCTTTCCTTAAGCAACATCAAAAATAGTAGGTCATCAACAAATTTGCTACTTCGAGTGTACATAGAAAAACGTGTTGATGGAGGATAAGGCGAGGAGGAGAATGTAGGAGGCAGAAAGTGACAAATGTGGTAAGGCGAGGAGGAGAAGTAGAAAATGAGAAAGAAAGAAGGAGTAGGAAGGAAATAATAGAACGTTGTGGTTAAGAAAGAAGGAGGAGAAATAAATTACTGAGAAGGATATTTTTGTTCGGTTGAAGAAAATATGAAAGAAATTCATAGACGGACGCCCGCAGATGGTTAGTATATGCAGGCCATCGTTCAGAAGACATCTATTTTACTTACTGTTATGTAATACTGTGGCCCCGTGAATCAGTCACGTGCAGGTATAGAGTGCCGCTTAGCGTATAAAGTGCACAGCAGTCGCCTCACATATACTGAATTAAGTAAAATATTTATTCAAGACGTACAGTCTATAAAAATAGTCGAGCTTACGTACATATCTAAACCAATTTGTGCGCAAAGAGAACGCGTGTCTAATACTGACATAGAGAGACATCCATAAGATCCCAGCTTACGAATCGATTTATTTATACATTGAAGGAATTGAAGAGAAATAATGTAGTTCTTTGTTGTTAGCCGATGAACGTGATACAGTCTCACACAATAAAGACAAATAGCAACTGATTGTCCACAAACAGCGTTTGTAATGTATGGCTTCCAACTGAAAAATCTTTGTGATAGTTTACAGACTTCTCACGTTGAAAGTGAAATGTCAATTGGGTTCGGAACACATCGTATTTTATTCATTTACACCTCTTATTGACGCAGGAAATTTTTTTTTGAAGACAACATCGAAACGTTTGGTACTGTCACTCTACGATTTTACCGAGTCACTGTATAATTTCGACATATTAGATAGGATGCGTCAGTCCATGGTATAAGGAGTTATTAACACAGTGCAGATAAGAAAGCTTCAGAATCTGGGGCATCTCATGACAAATGAACAGAGATTTTACTTATTGCAGTCCATACTACAGAGAAAAGTACTTGGAAAGAGAGGGGTTGGGCAACCGAGAATCTCATGGCTGAGAAATTTAATGACCTGGTTTGGCATGAATACAACTGACTTATTCCGTGCAAGAGTACAGAAAGTTAAAATAGTCTGTATGATATCCAACATCCGAAATGTTGTTTAGCGATATGTTTAGAGGAGGTTGTTTAGCGATATGTTTATAACAATTATTCTGTTTAATAAAATTTTCTTTGTTAATAAAATATTTCTTCATTTTAAGATTCTCAAATGCATTAACATTTTCGGCGCGTCACTTCTGATGTACGTTTGTCACGAACAAAATTACAGCTCGGGTTTCGCGATTAGTAAGAATTTCCGTTTCACTTCAGAAACAGTCACTGGCATATACGTGAAGACATCCAGTAAGGACAAGGAACGTCACTGATACAGAACAGGTAGCACGAAAGGAGGTAGTACAGATTTGTGATTTTGAATGGCAGAGTAAATAATTTATGCCCGTAAACATCATCGGTAGAGCCTTGGCCGAGCATTTCCAACGTTGTTTATTATGTATATTGATGACAGAATCAATTTTACGAATTCTCCATTTTCTAAATAACATTTGAATGGAAAACAATATTCCGAAAGAATAGAGGCGGGCAAGAGAGATTTCATTATATAAAAAAGGAGACAGAACAGATGTAAATAATTACAGAGGAATAAGCTTGCTAGACTCAACGTACAAAATATATACAAGAATTCTCAATCAGAGGTGAGGTTAAGAATCATTACAGATGCATTACTTCTTGAAGAGCAAATGGGTTTTAGAAAGGGTAGGTCAACTGTGGATGCATTGTTTGTATTACGACAGATAATAGAGAAAAGGCGGGAGTACAACCAGGAAACGCATATCGCTTTTGTCAGCAAAAGGCATTTGATAATGTAGACCGTCAAAAGTTATGGAATATTATGGATAGAAGAGGATATCCACATCAGTTAATAAATTTAGTTAAGATCCTTTATAAAAGTACATCTGTAGTTCCGGATCTGAATGGTAGGCTTTCAGGTGACATTCCAGTAAATAAAGGAGTTAGGCAGGGATGCTGTGTTTCCCCAATCTTGTTTAATGAGTACATTGACGACATGCTGAGAGCATGGAAATCCAGAGTGGCTTCGGGAATACAGCTTAACAAATCAATTTGTATGGGTTCGCTGCTATATGCTGATGACATAGTTCTCATCTATGTTTCAATTACAAGGGAGTACTCACTGACAATTTCAGTAAGAAAGACCAAAACCATGGCCTTTAAAGGTAAATATCCGGTAAGAACTAAGATAGTTATGCAATGCTGGTTCCGGGTGACCAAGTAATAATCCAAAACAATGAATGCGAACTCCAGAGATTGGTATTTTAGTAACGATAAGCTTGTTCAAATTACAACCTGAAAATTTCCGTGCAAAAAACAAAGACTATGGCTCTCGTGGGGGAAATTCCCCTTGCGAACTAAGTTTGTATTGGATAATAACAGTACAGATCAAGTGCCAAATTTCCGCTGTCTTGGCTGTGACGTCATAATGTGACGTAATCAGTCATGATGTTGATCATATCTTAGCCAAGTTCCGGTAAATGTATAGAACAATTCGTCAAGCATTATCAAGGAAAATAATGAAGGAGACTCGACTAAAATTTTATAAAGTAATGGCTGAGTCAGTGTTGTATGGTTCTGAAACTCGGGTTCCTGTGAAGAAACACCTGAGTAGGATTCAGGCGTCGGAGATGTGATACTCGCGATCTATTTTCGGCTGTACACCAATAGATATTACTCTACAATAATGAATTCGCAGAATTGTAAGTTTGTGATATCCAATATTGCATTGCGTGAAGCAAAGAGAGAAGGATTGAAAACATGGCAATCAGGGATTTAGGGAAAACATGGGAAACATGGCATTTAGGGATGAAGATATTTGCTTATACCTCTACTTGAGTTGCATTCGGCCTGCAATCCTTTGGCGAATTTTTTCTACTGAAGAAGGCCTCCGGTGGGTTGGCCGAAACGTCTAGAAGAAAGTATGAACCATACTTTAAGCAACCGACCGCGGCCCGACAGCCCGCAGGTTTCAGTTTTCATAAAGATACTTACTTTTAATTGAATATTAATTATGTTTTCAGATAAATCAAGAAAATCTTGAAAGCTCTAAGCAGTGGAAGTGGACTTGTGGTGAAGTTTTAGTGGACTGTCCAGGCTCCAATGCGTTAGAAATGAATATGTTGGGAGACGAATTCGTGTAGACCAATTTCAACACTTTTAGACACCATACGGTACGAAGCGCTGATTCCAATTGGAAAACGGAAATGAGGTAAACTAAGGACCTCGTGGAAAGAGGTCGTACCTGATGAACTGAAAAAATGAGTTTTGCAACGAGGAGATAGTAACGACATAACCTCAGATCAGGGGAGACGGCAGTAGCTTCGCAACCACTCGCACACACAATGTTAAGAAGTTAATATTGTTAGGACGGTCACACGGATCGACGTGTTCATACATGGAAACAAAATACAGACACCAATGAAGTCACTAATTACCAGTTTTAGTTAGTCACAAATAAAGATTTGTAATCAACAATGTACTCTCATACAATAATTCAAGTTAAATTTGTCCACACGCAATAATAATATCAACTATTAGAGTTCCGCAGTAACTTTCCACTAGTCCTCAACAATCACTTGATCCGCACTCTACAATAGCACCAGGTGTAACTAACTATGGCGGCGCCGCTGTTGCTTATATAGGTCCCGCAGATGTTCCAGAATAATTTTACATTCTTTTGGCGCCGTGCCAGCATAATTTGTGTAGTTACAAGTACTCGAACAGTCTAGAGAGTACTTTAATTTAATATTGATACTGATGACCTTGTGCGAAGGTGGAATGCTCTGGTACATCCTGGTATTGCTCAGTATCAAAAAGTGTCCGGTAAAGGCTTGTTTACTGTTATCGAATGGGAGACACACCAGTAATGTAAAACGTAGACCTGGCACAAGCAGAAGGAGTATTTTTCAAGTAAAATTGTCACCAGAAACGTGTCTTTCTTCACCGGAAAGAAATTCATAAAAAGTGTCATTTGAAGCATATATGCACGTATGGCTCAGAAACACATTGACATTGAGGAACTTGGAAAGACACTGTACTGAAGCGTCTGAGATGTGTTTCTCTAGGAGGGTCTTAAGAATACCGTATACAGAAATAGTGACTAATGATGAGGCACTGAAGAGAGTGGATGAAAGACGGATTTTGTTTAAAATCATTTCGGAAAAGGAAAGCAATATGGTTTTCCATCTACTACACCATTCAAACTTCTTTCACCACGTTCTGTGAAGGTATAATTGAGGGGTTGAAGTGAGAGTGAGTAAGAGGGGGAAGGTAAAGACAAGTGTATATGGTTGAAATAAAAGTGGTTAGGAGAATAAAAGTCTCCGGAAAGAAAGAAATTGCAAGCCCACCTATCTCTGGCTTCAGGATTAGAAGAAGAAGAAATACTTTGATGTTTACAGGCCATCAGTTTATGATTCAGGATGATGAGAGTAAGCTACAGCTGGCGATACATAAGTTGCATGAGTTATCCTCTGAGTACAATACGACTACACTGGCACAGAAGATAAAAGTAATGGACCTTTAAAGTTTCCGAACCGGTCCGATGTAAGACAGCCATTGCTAATTGGATATTAAAACCGCTTAACAATTTTAATTATCTTGGAAACAATATTAGTTATGTACATGCTAGAGATGTAGACAGCAACACAAGAAACTTCGAGTGATACCCGGAACTACCTATAGGATACTAAAGTATAAGTTTTAGTATGGCACAAGATCATGTCCAAACCTATCCTAGTGTGTCGGCGGGAAAGTTGTCACCGACATAGAAGCAAGGAAGATCAATTGTGGTGCCGCAGATCTACGTTTTGCTGAAAGATAGGGGTTGTAGTCTATTGAATAGTTTGGGAAAAGTGTTTGGTAAAATACGTAAATTAATCAGGAGTATTATAGACGACATAGCCAGTGTAGGAACAAGTGGAAAGAGAGTATAGAGAGAATACCCAGGCAGTCGAATTACAAAAGCAGAATATAAGTTTATAGAGCGAAGGAGTGTTCAAAGATCTCGGAAAAGATTTAAAGATAGACTTTGAACTCGGAACAAGCTAAGTCCCTAATCTCTGGTAGTATAGAAGAAGAAGAAGAAGAAGAAGGATAAGAAGAAGACAACGACAACGAATAAACCAATCGAAAAATAAGCAGATAGAGAAAGGTGGAAGGGCCGTGTGTTACAAATGAAGGACTTTCGCTTTCCAAAGCAAATATTACTTTATGGATCCAGGAACAAAAAGTATTAGCGTAATGGAGATGGGTCTCAACGCACGAAACGGTCTAATGCTTTGGGGGAGTAGAAGAAGAAGAAGAAGAAGAAGAAGAAGAAGAAGAAGAAGAAGAAGAAGAAGAAGAAGAAGAAGAAGAAGAAGAAGAAGAAGAAGAAGAAGAAGAAGAAGAAGAAGAAGAAGAAATAAAGTTTATAAACGTATGCAATTTTCACTGATTTGTATGGAAGCGTCTGTAGATAATTCAGCTGAGAAGCATGGGTAGCTGTTTATGTGTGGAAGACGTATCGGACCAACATGGCAGCGCGGTTGCTTATAAAACACAGAATATAGAATTTTACAATTTATTAACATTGTGAGTTAAGTTTTGGTCGTGGTACCCCTAATGTATAAAATTTTGATAAAACTAAAACAAAAAATTCTTACCTACAGGACACGATACGAAAAGACAGAAGAAAAATGAGTATCGGGATAATAACAACAGAGGTAGGTTATGGGGACGTGAATATTCAGGTCTGCAGCGATGAAGTGAAAATCATCAGTTTGGATATACGTAAGTAACAGCTGGTAGGTATCGGATCTATGGCAGCGCGGTTGCTTACAGAAACACAGAACATAGAGGAAATTAATTTTTCATTATCCGAGGTTGTAACCACCACACTGCCACTTCACGCAAGTAAAGTAATTAAGAGGAGTTGAGAGCCGACAGGCTGCGGCGATATGAATAAACCATCAGATGTAAAATTGTACACCGGGGGGGGGGGTCATAAATTATTCAGCACAACAGCGTGTGCACACGTACTCCCCTTTATGTTCTCCTGTCACTCGTCAATGTATAATCACTATATGAAAATGGGCCTGCTAAACGCTGAAGATTACATTACAAGATCACACACTGCGTTGACTAACACACACTGATACATAGCTGTGTGTGTATAAATACAAACACTAGTAACATCCCTGAGTTACACAACTCACTAAATATTTTGAACGTAATAAATTTATTACTAAATAAATTTTAATATTATATAATTTTTTAAGTATTTGTAATGTTACGAAAACACCTATTACTTTACTATTTATTAGTGAAGTTATAATTGTAACAAATAATTATTCAGTAAACATGAAATTTTCCAACTAATAGATTGTTTTTTTTAGATTAATTTATAACCATAATGTCTAAATTACAAACAATTTAGTCATTTTAGTTTATGTTTGCTTAGAAATCTATAGGTCTACTTCTAATACTTTTCACAGATATACAAAATCTGATAACAATAAGTATAATTTTTAAACGGAGTGTAAAGTTTTTCCAAGCGTAGCTTACAACACAGTTTTTGAAGGCGGTCAACAATTTATAAGGATTGATGGGAAATATTAGTTTTATCAAATTATTAAAGGTATCCAGTCTAATAACTTGATAACTCGCATAGAAGTTTACAATGTTATTAAAATTTTGACTTCACTATTGGCCGTGGTATTTCTAACGTAAAACTTTTAAAGTAAACACTACATTCGATTTTGGATTAAAATTCCCTTTAATCTGATACTCAGAATGGGCTTTTGAATTTGTTCAATTTTTGTTCCCTTTTTTGGGTTCGGTTCCTCTGACATTTAATTTTAAATTTAACAAACTACATTTACAATTTGATTAAAATTTGCTTTAGTTAGGCACTCTACACAGATTGTTGTGATTCTTATTTTAATTATAAACCGTTTTGGCCCTTGCCATTAGATTTGGGGGTCAATCTGAGAAAACATATTGGTAAAAAAAAAGTAAAAGTTATGTCTTCCCTTTACCAAGTAGACAACTGCAATGAAAAGTGTGGGAAAAGTAACAATATGACGACAGAAGATTTTTGACCTCTTGACCTCTTGGTATCAGTACTTTACAGCATGGCCTCCCCATATGGAAGGGGGTGTATATGGAAGCTTATATGAGGTTGTTCAAATATTACGTAATCAGGTTAGGAGAGGGGGTGTTTAGCATTTGATTACTTTTGATTACAAGGGGATAGGGGTTAGAGACTTGATTACGTAATCAGAAGAAAAAAACACAGAGCAAGACCAACATAATATTTCGTCGAAGGTTTTTTTGAATGCAACATCGTCTGATCTGGCTGTTGATGATGGAGGAGAATTCATTGGTCTTCTCCTCCGACTATCACTGGATTTGCAAATCAATGCCAAAGGTTTCCTTTAGGTTCCTTATGATTATTTTTACCCTTCGGTCAAACAGAAACTTGCTAGCAGATCATGCAAATACTGTGGACTTTATCATGCCTCGAACAAGTCTATGAATCGCCATTGTAAGGTGCATGCCGAGCCACTAAAAACTGTCTCAAAACTTCAACCTGTAAGAGTAGCTGCCCGAAGGTGACGTGTGTGATTCAAGCTCTGGGAGGAGAGATTGTCGAATGGGTTGATGAAGAAGAGGTGGAAGAAGTACCTCAAAGCCACTCTGCCAATCAAAAAGATGAAACATGGAACATAATCATTGATGATTTCAACACATCGATCAAAGGAGAATGGGCTGAAATTGACAACTCCTAAAATGTTTAAAGCAAATATGGACTATAATAATTTTTATTATATAATCATAATTTCATAGTATTACATAAGTATATGTAAATGTCTCAAAAAAGTAAAAGTATCGAAAATTACTTTTTTTTTGTATTTTAAATATTACTGCTCTGTATTATTCAACAACAAATAAGGTTTTCGTTTTAACTGTGTTTGTTTTTTACCACATTTAGTAACATTTTTAGAACAAAACTTTAAAAAATCCAAAATATGAATAGTAAATTACAAAAATAACTTTTGCAAGAAATAACTGAAGGTTATTACAGTATTTTAAAAACTGTTTTAGAGTACTTTTTGTGACAACCCAAAGAAAAAGGATATACAAATTATTAATTGACATTTTTTATGATTACGTAATATTAGGGGAGGTTTAAGGATTGATTACTTTTGATTACAAGGGGAGAGGGGACCTAAAAAAGCAAAAATTCTGGTTACGTAATATTTGAATGGCCCCTGTGTGTGTTTATATGTATAGGTTTGTAGAGGTAAAAAATTGTTTAAAACCTGAAGATGGTGGAAACACCGATAGGCCTCGTCAAGAACGAACTATTTAGCAGTGTGGCAATAAGTAGTGACAAAATTGGTGTTAAGATGGCTGCTAATAAAACTAACAAAAGTGGTTAGGTATCTCCCGCTAATCATTTATCATATTCATTTACCTGTGGTCATTTAGATGAGAACCAAATTATCTGCCCGCCCCCGTTTCCTTTGTAAGCAAAGTAAAGCAAATCTTGAACACCCTCCCCGCTTTGAATGCTTACATATACAGTGTATTCCGGTTACTGGGTCCAGCGGTTAGGGGCAGCCACTTTATTGGGCCAATATTCAAAATACGAAAACAAAACATGGTTGAACATAGAAAGTTGCTTCGCTTAATAGGTCCAAACCGCTGGTTATTTGGTCCAGTAATGGCTGTTTTTCTCTTCATAAATAGAAATTATAAACCTTTTTTTTTTGAGATCGTAATTTAGGCTACACGAGTAGACTAGTGAGGGTGACAAACCATAACAATACAGTACGCCTACATTGTTAACAACAATCCGACGACATGTGCTGGGTTTCGGACTTTCGGTGTCTGCCCTTGGCGACATACCATAAACCAGGTACAGGCACCACTAGGGCCTCCAAGATTCTTAAAATTAGGCCTACTCATACGATTCCATTATACTGAAATCAGGCCTAGAGTATTATTATATATTGTAACGTGTCGTTTCACCAAACATAAAACTAGTAACAGTACTAACTAAAAGATAATTTACTGACTGTGACAAAAGTTGTAAATAATCAATTAATTAATCGCACCGTTGAGTACATTTACATTGTTTTTTTTGTGTTAAGCTGATTCATTCTAATAAGACAATTTATATTATTTTTAAAACTTCATTACTAGTTAAAATGTAAATAAACCTATTTTAACTATGAGGAGGTCTGCGCACCTCAGACCGTTATTTTATATATCAAGAAAAAAACTATAGAAAGTGAATTATTTAAGTGTTACAAATATAATCATGTCAAACTGTAATTCTAGAAGTTATATTGTGTAAAAGTGTAAGGAAGAAAAAAATAAAGTTCAACCGAGTATTATTAATTAGAAATTGGGAAACCAAACCCGTGACCCATAAAATATAGCCAAGGCTTTAACTAAAGAAATTAATGTGTTTAGTAGAAGAAGAGAATTGTTGAAAATTTCTAATTGCAAGGCAGAACGTGTAAAAATTACTGCTGAATTGGATACAAATTGAAGATCAATAAAAGATGAGAGGACCAGGAAAAACAACGCAAAACCTAGAAGAATGATGTTTTAATCAAGAAACCAAAAAACCAGATGTCCAGGAATAAAGAATCAACCAATAAATCCGTTAAGAAAACTGCTAGATTGGTGAGATCACTCCAAGACTAAATCAAATATTAGAACAGACATTACGACAGTAACGATTGAATTACAACAAAAAACAATAACTAAAAAACAATATAAAAACATTATAATTGTGAATTATTTTTGTACACTAGTATACAATAGTCATTAATAATAAGAATTTTTGTAATAGTTTCTTGTATGTTTAAAAGAACCCACAAACATTCAACAGACACATACAACACCATATTACCAAGTCTCATGCATAAATATTATATTGTCTGTTCTATGTATAAATTGTACCAGACTTTAACGATACTTGTATGATAACCCTGAGATTCAGATAAACACTTCTCTATGTAAAATAAAACACAGGTTTTTTTATTTAGTTACATATTGGCGATTCCCACTCGAGGCTTAAAACACTCCCAATTATTTTGATATTACATATTGGCACCGCAACTTGGGGATTTTACGGGAGAATTATTTGATATTACATATTGACTTCCATCGCGGGGTTTAAAGTGAGAGAGGTACTATTTTTTTTATATTACATAATGGCGCCCAACCGGTAGGGCTGAAATTAGGCAAAAAATACTAACCGAAACCAATTAATAAAATAACGATTGACCTAATTTTAGCTGGCAACTGCTAGAAGACTCAGAAATGCAACGAAGAGCTATGCCACAACAAGAAACGAAAATACCCGAACAAGAGAGACGATTAAGCTACGCGGAATGGAAGACAGTGTTATTTAAAAAATTCAGCAAGGATATGGATTATATTAATGAAAATACCACTGATCACGATCGAGCACAGATGAAGCGTGCGAATAGAATGGTGTCACTGGACGACAACATGACGTTGAGAGATATTTATGATGAAATGTGGGAGCTAGAAGAAAGTGTGATAAAGAAGGGACTATCGGGACAACCCAAGAAAATAACGATAAAAATGTGGAAGGAATGACTGAGGATGATTGGGATATGTGGGATAATAATCTTAAACGAATGAAAAACGAAAGAACGGGAATATACGCAAATTTGAAAGAGCAGTATACACAGGAGGAGTATGAACAAATGAGACAATTAATAAGACAACCAGAGAAACCGGTACAAATTGAAAATGCAGAGCTGAAAGAATGGATAAGGGTTATGTTTGAGCAATCCAGAGAAGATATTTGTAAATGGAGAGAAGAATTAAATAAGAAGCGTAAAAGGAAAATAAGTAGTAAAAACACAGAAGAAATAATGAATGAGAATAAACAAGTAACAGTAACAATAATAGAAGATGATAGTAAGGAGATAGAAATTAAAGAATACAAAAGTGTAATGTTATCTGAAAATAAACAACACAGAAACAAAGAGAATATTAAGCACATGGAAATGAAGACAAAGAAAATGAGACAAATGCATCAAAGGAAACTAATAAAAACAAGGGAAGAGTTGGAGATGATGAACAATGGACTGATTAATGTACTTAACATCCTAAGTACTGAACATAGAGAAATAGGTAATTTTAAAAATAACAGAAGGAGCTTAATAGAACTTTTCAAAGGGACTCACAACCAAACAGGGAGTAAAACATTAAGAAAATCCATAGTTAAATTGAATACACCAGAAATAAAAATGCATAATAAAATATCAGTGATAGCATTAATGATGGATATACCATTGACATATTTGTTTAAAAAACAAAACGATAGAGTGATAGAAATAAGATTTAATACAAGGGAAAATTTTGTATTAGAAACATTGCCGTATAAGGTAGCAGAGACCTATATCACAAGGACGGAAATAGTTATGGACACCGGAGTGATCCGAACGACAAGTGCAGATGAAATAATCGACCACGATGAACTAAGTAAGAAAGCGCCATCGAAAAAGGGACTGATTTTAGAGATAACCGGCAACGCGTGAATAAATGAAAAAAATCACATATTTCGATAAATTATTAACAACTATTATTACCAGATAGGTCTTTATTTTATGCACACTCTGGTGTAAGTCCCATATCAGAAATATTATTTACATAAAAGTTATTTAATTTAATTCGTTTTTACTTCCATGTTCCAAAAGGAAATGGAAGTATGGTCATGGCGAAAAAATCGTGTTCGAGATAACGGCTGATTCTGATTGTACTACCCTCAAAACATGAAGAAAAGTCATTATTCCAAAAGTGTCTGTGTGTGTGTGTGTGTGTGTCTGTCTGTGTGTCTGGCTGTGTGTCTATGTGTAGAATTTTGAAGATCGGTTAAGAGAAAGAGTTAGTTTACCTGCAACGTTTTATGTTTTAACAAGGGTAATTTTTTCTATGACGAATGATAACTGCCGTAAATTCAAACAGAATCAAATAATTTTTTAGATATTGTAACAATCCTTCTATGTGGGTCGGTTCTTTAATTAATGTTTAATTTATTTTATTTAGGTTGATGATAAGTTTATTTAAAGTTGGGTTCAATTGAATTATTATGAAGTCGTTGGTTTAATGTGTTCACAATTAGAGATAATAGTTTAAACCGCTCATTGTTAGTCGTATGTTGTGGCTTGAATAGATGTTGATCTTTCTTCACTAATAGAGATGATTCGGCTGAGTAGGATCTCACTGAAATCAGAGTTATTTTATGATAGCGGTACTTATTTTAATTGATGTCCTGGTTATCATGTAGTGTAGATCTGATCATCTAAAAACAAAAGTAATTCAAAAATCGTTCGTTGGCGCTATATTGGTGCCAACCGTTGCATGTCATCCACTGAGCCTGTAAATACCTATCTTGGTGAAATAATTTGTCCAACTCTAATCATTGCGTTAAATATAATTTATTTCTCGTTAATGCGCATGTATTGGTTTCTTTGAACAATTAAAACCAGAAAGTCAAATTTCACAATTATTTTTACATTTCTTAAAATTTTTCTTTAAATCTGAGGGTGGTTAAGCTGCATACGCGGATCAAATACTCCACGATGTTTTGTTTACAATAATTATTAATAACCATGGGTTCTTTTAGTCTGCAGGATACTAAACTATAATACAACACAACTATTATAATAGCTTAGTAGGAGAGTGATTACCTCGGATAAATAAAATCTTAATTCATTACATAAAACTTCAATTAGCAATCGTATTCGCACCTTCACTAAACTGATTAATTCGTTTATATAAACTTGTTAACACTTTCAAACATTTCGGGTTATATTGACCCCAACATTACGTTCGCTGCACGCACAGGTTATGTTAACATTTACTCTTCTGGCGTCGAGGACACTCTCCTGAGTCGATCGTACAAGAATGATGCTTAGCTTGGCATCGGTTTTGGGCCAAGCCTCGCTATAATTAATTTGATTGGTGGAAAGCGCGATGAGGTCCCATCCGCTTTCTGAGATAGCGCCGGTTTTTCAGGTGGAGAGTATGAACAATATTTTTTCACAATTTACACAAATATTTTAAATTCATTTAACTTGCTTATGGTACTTGGGATTTCTAATCTGATCATCTCAATCGTTTGCAATTGTCTTTTAGATTAATCAGATATCCCTCAAGCCATAAATCTGTTCATGTTTGACAAATTATTATTTTCACAACTTATGCCTAGTACAATATTTTTTATTAAAACTATCTTACGTTTATTTTATGTACAAATTAACTTCAATAATACTTATTTCCACTACTACTCAGTCTCTTTCTGTTCTTGAGTTATATTATAATTACTTATTGGTGAAAACAACTCTAAAATTGGGTATAAATTTTGTTGTGCTGATAGCATCATGTCTTAGATTTAGTTAATATAATTTACTGGTTGTGTTTTATGAGTGGGTTACATTTCAAACTTAACCTTAAGTCTTCCCTTCAACTACTGGTCATCATTGTCTAGTTTAATTGATGGTTTATTTATTTATCTTTGTTATTAACATAGTGCTTGGCACATCTAGGCTTTATTTTTATTCTGCTAGTAATTTTAGAATTCATAGTTTATAGTGTTCACCTTCTGATTACTACTTGGTGTCTAATCTATCTAATGAGATTTCTACATTTGGTTTAGTCTGATACTCTATTCAACCTAATATTTAGTACCAGTCTCTAGGCTCCCTTTAGGCCTATTATCACCCAAGTTAGTTTTACAAGTGTTTTGTTCATTTCTATTGAGTTACTTTTGAATAGTGTTACTTATTCATCTAAATTAACCATGTAATAAAATCAATAAATTATTTAGATTGAGTCTGTGTGTTCTTAATTGGTGTGTTTAATTGGTGTGGCTCTCGACGTCTTACTGGCCTGAAACACTTCCTTAAGTTTCCCAGCTGGTCGAGTTCCAATTGTAGCAAGACCTGTCAGATAGCGTAATGTTGTTGAAGAAATGTATATGTAGCTTCACCAAAAGTTTCAAAACACAAATTGTTGTTTTGAAAAAAATTAAAAAAAAAAATTATGTTTAAAAAAAAATAATTTAAAAAAAAATTTTCCTTTTTATTAATTAATTAATTATAATCAATTAATTAATATAGGGCTGTGAAGTTTTAAAAAGCGTAACACTCTTCTGAAAAATTTTATTAAAGTTCTGGTATTTTTTAAATAAACTACCACCACTCATAAGATTGTCTCCAAACCAATCGATACTTGTTTACCTTCTCGTTTTTGTAGGTTATATTCACTTATAGGTGGTAAAGTCCTGGTAGATTGTTAATTAGAATTATATTAATGGTAATTAGTAATATTTGTGGAATAAAGAACTATTTAGTAGTGAAAAGTATTAGAATTTTATTAGATAATAGCAATATTGACTCTTATCGATTATAATATCGACTCTCAGGATATCGAAACAGTTACAAAGTATATTATATAAAATTCAAACAGGGTTCTTTAAACAGCCAATTATTATCAAAGTCAGAGAAATCGGGCCAATATTTAAAAAGTATAACGTTACAACAAGTTAATAATTATTACTAGATACAGACATTGAATAATAAATTTGAAAATAATATAATTGTTTTCACCAACAGCTGACGTGAGCACGGAAGCATTGAGATTGACAAAAGCAAATGGCCGCCATCCAGTTGATCAAAATGTCGCTCGATTCTGTTATGTCCTGAATAATGTATTTTCTGGCAGTATTCCTGTTCTGGTGTCTGCAAATCTCTTTTTAAATGTTGTGTAGTGCCTTGTGTAAAGTTTCTGGGTTGTATTTTGTGTATCTGCGTAAATATAAGTTCAAACACTTTTCCCGATTCCGACACTAATATTTGGTTAATGTGTTATACAGTTTTCTGGTGTTTTGTGGTGTTTTTCGGGGTAGATATGTATTGTTCAGTGTTACTTAGTCCTTCTTGATTGTTTTTGTCACAATGTGGATGTTCTAGACGGATTTTATAAGCCACACGCGATTTCACAAAAACGTACCGTTCACTCGCTCGACATTTCCGTTTTAAGTTAGGTTAGAATGGTTATAAACGCTTGTCAAGTTAACCGTTCAAATACCAATAATCAACTATCTTATTTTTCTTCAGTTTCAATTAAACTCTTAGCCAATATAATATTATTCTTAACATTGTTCAAATATAATTTCATATCCTGTGCATATATAATAATACACTATATGATTGCCTAAACTTTGGTTATTTATCAATTTTATTTACTAGATGTTATTTAAATTAATCTTTCAGTTCATTCGGCTTATTTTAAGATTAAATAATGCCGTTTTATAGTGTTTTCTGTCCAAAATTAGTAATTTTACTTTCATTTTGTATTCTCTGAAAAGTCAAAACATCTCCAAAATTTACTTCCTGTTATTATGTAAATTCAGCCATTTTATCAGTTATATTAAATATTAATAATCTTAGATTGTATTAAAAGGTTTATATTCCCTTATTTTCTTGTAATTAATTGAATTAGTTGTATTCTAAAACATTATTCTGGAATATATGACTCCCATGTCCAAATTTCTGAGTTTAGTCATTTTCATTTTTATTTATAATTCTGAATATAATTTATTAAAATCTTTCTAAATGGTATGTGCAATTATATGGCTTGATCTCAAGTTTATTTTGTCTAAACCCCTTTTGTTTATTTGCATTTAAATGAGTAATTTCTCTGTTTTGATGAAGTTTGGTTTTCTTTCTTTGGCCTAGGTTTTTTAACAATTTTTCCTTACAAAATATTTTACAAACAATATATGATGTGTGATACCCTCTCTGACTTTTAAATATAGTCTTATAAACTAAACATTTTTCCAAATTACCCAATAACAATTAGTATTGGTTACAATACAAATAACAGTTAAACAAATAAAGAATATTTTTTAAATAAATGGTTGTCTTCAACCTTCAGACATTTTACAACAAAATCCTTATTTCTATTGGAAATATGGTTCACAAAAAAAAATTTTCTACTAACTAACATCTTAATTACTTCCTACTATTTACCAGTAGTAATTTTTTTTACAGTGCTGATGTTAGTTATAGCAGACCCAAACAAATGGCCTTATATCTAACACATTTTTAAACATCCTTATACTATATTCATAAAAACCTTATATCTAAATTCTTGTTGCTAACTATTATTATAAGTAGGATTCTACAGTTTTCATACCGTCTTTTACACATTGTATTTGGGGAATTGTACCCTGTCATAAATAAATAAATAGTATAAATTGTTCTAATAGTATTATGAAATCTGTTTTTCTTTTTGCTTATAAAACAAAATGTTATTTTAAACAGATTTATGTCTTATAAGTAACATATTCTCACAGTACACATTTCAAGTCATTGAAAGTTGCATATTTCATTGTATTCAATGTTTGTGATTGCCAAGAATGAAACACAAGGTTTATTTTCTATAATACCCAAAACTATCACTGGTTCACTTTGCACTTTTATATTATGTTATTGCTAAATGGTCGTATAGTCTTATTAACATAATAAATTGGTTAGTGTTTTACAATGGAGATTTGTTCCATGGGTACTATATTATTGTTTCATCTTAGTTCACTGGCAACTTTTATTTTATACACTTCTCTCTCTTAATTTTATGTACATGTGGTTTTCATTTCGTTATACTTTTATTGGTTAATGATTTATTTTGGGGGTATGGGGATTTGGGTGTCTTTTATAAGAGCATGACATCTTCTTCAGGATGCTGCCTTCTTCTTCTTTCATCAGTCTTCTTTTCTCCTGCCTTCTGGGACTGGTATCTTCTCCATCTTCTTCTTGATGCCGTCAGGTTTCTTGGGATCTTCTCCATCTTCTTCTTGATTTTAGAAATACACCACCTGTATTGGTTGATCTTGGCTTATTCAGGGTTTCTATTCTATTTATTCTTCCTCGTTGTGGGGTTGGTCATATTCTGTACTGCTTGGTTATTCACTTTCTTACCTTCCTGGGTTATAACTTGAAAACCTTTGGTTATGAGACTGGTTTTGGATGACTCATCACTAGTAACTCATTTTATTTGAACTTGTATTTTTTAAATAATAATGATTTCTTTCCACAGTTGCTATGAATTAATCTATTTATATTAAACTTAATGCTTTCTTCCAAATTTAAATATTATAACTTTATTATTCTAATGATCAATTGCCATTCAATATTATGCATACATCTGTCACGTTACAGATTGCTCTCCTCCAGAAGTAATTATTTCAGACATGTTTATGGATGAAATAATTTCTTACGATAATTTCATCATTTCTTATAATTCATTTTCTTCTCCATTTTTATATCGACTTTTTTATATTAGAGTTTAATTAATTCTATATATATGGTTACTTGTTTTACTACTGATCCTTTTCGGATAGTTAGTGTCTTCTGAGATATATTATTATTGTAATACATTTTCTTTCTTTATCAACTTCGTGTTGCATCCTTGGGATATTAATTCCCTAACATTCCCTATCACGTGGGCTGGGGCAGATCAGAGGGGCACTGTACGCTACTTCTCTTCTGGCCATACACCACTTCTATAAATTGAGTACAGAGGCATATTCATCCCTGCTCAAAAAAACATAATGCTGCTGGAATTATCTTCAGTCATTCATCGAATAAATAAATAAAAAGTAGTCTCATTTTCGACTAATAAAAATATCTTTGGATTATTCACTTCGTAGTCTCTCAGATTATCTCACATTTTCTATCTTAATAAATCTTCATAATTATTATTATACTCATTATATATATATTTTTTCAAAACTCTTAACTTGTCTGATATATTTATTTTAATTATGGTTGAAAACCTTTCTTTTAATAATTCTGGTTACTGTTTACAGTGTAACTCTCTTTCTTCTCCATCTGAATTCTCTTTATACTTTCTTCTGGTTACTCATAGTATTAGCATGGTCTTTATATATAGTCTTTCTTATTCATTATTTGAATGGTCTTAATATATTATATTTAATTTTTTAACATTGTATCTTTACATTAGATACACAGGTTGTTATATTGATCATTTTATTTAAACATCTTGGTTCTTTCCTTTCTCTTAGAAAGTTATTAATCCGCCTTCGCATTCATTAACATTAATTCATTTATATTATATTTCATGTGGTATTCCTCCTCTTTGCATTTCATATAGGTCTTATTATTATCATTTGTTCAAAATCATCTTCTCCATCTGTTTGTTATGAGTTGTTCTTCTTTGCTCTTAATTAACTGTTTTCATTATCGTTTCATAGGTAATTAGTCTCTTTGCTTCCAAATTTTTTCTTCTCTTGCATATTACACTCTTTTTTGTTATTCTTCTCTACTCCTTCAAATGCTATTGTGAATATCTAGCATTTAATCTGGATTAACGTTAATTCTCTTTTCTGAATTAATCACTTTATTTTCTTCTCAATTCAATTATAATTGACACATAATTATTTTTTGGAACTTGGTTAGTTTTAATGTAAAATTCAAAATATTCTTTTTATTTAATTGAAAACTATTTCTCATAAATCCTTGTAATATGTTGATCTTATCTTGTTTCAAAGTTCTGACGTTCTATCAACATTCAAATTCTGTTTAATTCATTTATTCCCAGAATTGTTTCATTCAGAATTGTTTATAGTAATGTGATCTTACTATTATTTCTGAATGTTTCGGTATTTCTCCAAATTCAAATTCTTCTTAATTATTTACCATAAAGTTTTCTCACAAACTTAGTTATAGTAAGTTGGTCTTACTTCATTTTTAAATTTTTTGTATATTAAATTCAAAATTCCTTTCTTCTTAATTCTTCCAAAATGTTTTTCTCATAATTCAGTGGTAGTAAGCTGTGCTTACTTAATTTTAAATTTTTAATATTAAGTTCAAAATTCAAAATTCTTTCTCTTTGTCTTTCTTCCAAAAAGTTTTTTCTTCAAATTATTAGGTTGTAAGTTGTTCTTACTAATTTAAAATTTTTATAATTAATAAGTTCAAAATTCAAAATTCTCTCTTTTTCTCTTTCTTCCATAAAGTTTTGTTCCAAATTATCAGGTTGTAGTAAGATGTACTTACTCAATTTAAAATTTTTATAAGTAATAAGTTCAAAATTCAAAATTCTCTCTTTTTCTCTTTCTTCCATAAAGTTTTGTTCCAAATTATCAGGTTGTAGTAAGATGTACTTACTCAATTTAAAATTTTTATAATATTAAGTTAAAAATTCAAAATTCTCTCTTTTTCTCTTTCTTCCATAAAGTTTTGTTCCAAATTATCAGGTTGTAGTAAGATGTACTTACTCAATTTAAAATTTTTATAATATTAAGTTCAAAATTCAAAACTACCAACTCATTCTTCATAATATTTCTTCATAGAGGCTTCATTGTACACTCCTTTGATTTTTCCTGAAACGATTTCCCTCAACTCATATGTATTGTTATGCTTATCATTTACCACAACATATTGTCCAGTGTAAAGTAATAATAATTTTTTGGTTATGCCTTCTAAGGTGCTAGGCAGCTCTCTATTTTTTAGGAGGACTTTTTCACCCTCTTTATATGTTACAATACGCCCTATTGCCTTCTGGTATTTAGCTTGCCGTTTTTCCTGATCTTCTGCTACCTTGTTGTAAAACTTCAACTGGTTGAATTTCCTATTATTGTTTGTTGGAAATTCAATGATTTGTTCAATGTCTCGGGGAGTCGGCTTCTCATACATGGCTGAGTATGGTGGAATTCCTATAGCTGGATGGTGGGCGTAATTTAGGAATGTTTCTGTCGCTGCTAGGTACTCTTGCCACTTTTTCTGTTGATTGTGACAGTACGTGCGCAATATCCTACCCACTTCTTTCAGTACTCTCTCAGCCGGATTGCTACTTGGGTGGTAGACTGACGTCTTATAAGTTTTGATCCCAAGTGCTAATAAAGTATCTCGCCATCTCCTCCCCTTAAATTGTGTACCATGGTCGGTAATAATGGAAGATGGTCTACCGATCTCTGGGATATACAAATCGATAATCACCGCCAAAACCTTTGCTGTTGTTGCCCGATTAACCGGATATAGCTTTATATACTTGGTGTAGTGATCCATTATGATTACCAAGTATTTATGTCTGTGTCGACCACCGCTACGGGGAAATGGCCCGCAGATATCCAAAAACACTTTTTCCAGTTTTGCGTTGGAAGTTATCGGTATCATGATACCCTCTGTCTTTTCATTGTTTATTTTGGCACATTGACAGATCTTACAGGACTTGATGTACGTTCTCACCTTGCGGTTGATATTCTTGATCTTACAGTTTTCCTCTAGAGCCTGTATCACTTTTAACGCTCCCATGTGACCATACCTGACATGGTAATCGATGATGACCTCCTTTTCGATTTAGTGTGGGATTATCACCTTCCATGTCCCATCGTCCAAGGCGGTTTTTATGAATAAAATTCCCTTGTTAAGGTGGTAATATTTAGAAATGGTTTCATCATTGGCTTCCAAACGACTCACAATGTTTTTCAGCTTAGGATCAGACTGCTGATGGATTCGAATATTTATTAGCAAAGCTTGTAGATCGGCTCTGGTCTTGAATATGTTATAAATTTTTACCAAGCTCTCCTTCTCTCCCTCGAAAGTCTGATCTTCCAGATTTATACGTGACAACACATCCGCTACCACGTTCTTCTTTCCTGGAATGTATTCCCATTTCAGGTCATATTCTTGTAGGGCGAGTACCCATCTAGCCAATCGGCCGTGACTCAACTTGCACCTACGAAGGAACGAGATGGATTTATGATCAGTTTGTACCGTGACTTGATATCCGAGAATGTACGTCCGGAACTTGCTGCATGCGAACACCACGCTCAACAATTCCTTTTCTGTCACACTGTAGTTCTTTTCGCACTGGTTCAGTGTGCGACTAGCGAAGCTTATTACCAGATGTTGTCCCTCCTCATCTTCCTGGTATAAAGTCGTTCCTAAGCTTAGGTCGCTAGCGTCACAGTTTAAAAAGAATGGTTTCTTAAAATCTGGGTGACGAAGTATAACACTCTCCAGAAACTTCTCTTTTATCAAGCGGAAAGTAAGATCTTGATCTTTACCCCAAGTCCATTTGTTCTTAGCAGATAACTGTGTTTGAAACTTGGCGGTCAACTCGGAATATCGGCTCTGAAACTTCCTGTAATAGTTACAGAGTCCGAGGAAAGATTGTAATTGTTTCCTGTTTCTTGGTTGCGGGAACCTCTGAATTGCCTCCACTTTCTCTGCTGATGGGGTAATACCTCTGTCGTCTAGGTTGAAACCCAAGAATTGTACCTCGCGCGCTATGAACTTGGATTTCTCCAACTTCAGTGTTATGTTGTTCTGCGCTAGTTTGTTTAGTACAAATTCCACTCTGTAACAGTGCTCCTCCCAGGTTCCGGATGTGATGAGTAAATCGTTAACATAGACGGTGGTAAATTGGAGCGCTTCTTGTCCCAGAATCTGGTCCATGCATGCCACAAATATTGCGACAGAATTGACAAGTCCGAAGGGCAGTCTCTTGAACTGGTAATTGCGCCCTTCGAAAATGAACGCTATGTACTGGCGGCTTTGTGGATGCAGCTCTACTTGCCAATAACCACAGACCGTATCCCAGGTGCTAATAAATTTAGTACCATGAAAACGTTTTAAGATCTCTTCTATTTCACCGGGAGAGGTTCTGTCATTCACTATCGTCTTGTTTAACTCGCGCGCATCTAAACAGAGCCGGACTTGTCCGTCTTTCTTCGGAACAGCAATAATTGGACTAGTGTAAGGTGATCGACTAATCTCAATTATGTCATTTTCTATCATCTTGTTTATCTCTGTTCTCACGGCTTCTTTGAGCGACAGCGCTACTGGATATGACCTCCGGTTAAACTCTACGCTTTCTTTAAATCGAAGTTGGCACTGGTAGTTTTTTACCTTCCCTGGTTCATCAGAAAACACCGCCTTGTATTTCTCATATATAGCGATTAGACGATCAGCCAGATGTGTTGGTATTTTCTTGTTATCGCTTCCGCACTGGAAATTCCGTATTTCTTGGATTTTAACTGACCATAAATCCTCTCCACCATGGTTGTATATTATGGGTTTAGAAAGAGGGCTGTTTCTGATAATATTTATTTTACGAAGTTGTTGATGTATAGGGCTGGGAAGTATAGTTGTGCTTCCTACCAGATCTGCGGTTTATGTTACTCCGTCTGGGAAAAGTGATACTTTATTTAAATTAAGATCGATTACTGCCGAATATCTACGAAGAATATCGCAACCGACTAAGATGTCAAATGGTAATCCGGTGGCGATTAAAAATTCCATGTCTAAAGCTATATCACGGCTAACGACACTTAAGGAAACTTGCTTCCTAATGGTTTTATTCTGGCGGCCAGTTGCACCTATTAACACAATGTTGTTGACTGGTAACATTGGCAAAGTTTTTCCACATGTACTCTGTATTCTCTCCAATTCATTGGAGTTTATTATTGAAATATTAGCGCCTGTGTCTATCATTATTTTAGCGGGAACTCCTTCCACCTCCGCTGTTATATAAATTATCTCATTATTACTGTTGCTGAGACTCTTCTCGTTCTCTTCCAAAAGTTCAGTTCGTATGTCTTTCAGATAGTGGTTACTTATAATAGTGATGTTTTTATGCTGGTTTGCTTGTCGCAATACATCCTTTTCTAACCCAGGAAGTATAAGCAGTAACGGGTCATTGTTGTTGATTACTGCCTCCTCTCGTTTAAAGTATTTTGGTCATTGTTCATGTTATTATTGACCGAGGCATCGTTCGGGAAACTCTGGTGTGTTTCCTGACGTTCTGTACCCTGGTTGAGGTTTAACGCCCTGTTCTGTTGTCGGCCAAGATCCTCCAGGCTTGTACTTCGTCTTCCCTGTTCGTGTCTTGGGCCGTCTCGTTCCGCACTCCTCCATCTTCGGTCGGCGCCGTGGAAGCTGCTCCTCCTCGGTTGATAATATCTCCTGGGTCCGCGATCTTCTCCTCTTATAAAATTTACCCTAGGACGTGACACTCGGTTATTATTATTGCTATTATTGTTATTACTAAAATTATTATGATAGTAATTTCGGTTAGGTGGGTAAGGTCTGTCACCATTATTGTTGGGATATGGATTTCTCTGACTGTATGGGACATTATTATGTTGGTAAAAATTGTTTATATTATTTGGATAAGGGTTGTTATTCCTCACGCCGTTAAAAATACTGTTAAACTGGTTATTACGCGGCGGGTTGTTAGGGCCGTCGTAATTACTGGGCTGGTTCCGGTTACTTGTATAGTTATTGCCGTTATTGGGGTAGGTAGTCGGCCTTGCTTCTGGTCTCTCATTTCTCTTCCTGCTCTGCCGATAATACTCCTCGTTTTCGTATCCCTCTAATTGAGCCGCTCATCACCCATGACGTCACAACAAAATTTTTTAAACCTTCCAAGTTTGACATCCTAAAAAAAAAATTTCAAAAAAAAAACTACAACTTATCTTGATGACCGGCTCACTTGTTCACTTGAAGTAGGAGGGGCCTCCTAGTGGAAGAAAGTCCACATGCTGGGTAACCATTGGGGAATTGGACGAATGAGGTGACCTCAATTTTAAAATTTCGAAAATAACAAGTTTATTGAGGCTATCATATTTTGTTTTGTTACAATGAAATTTCATAAAAATCAGGCTGTGAAGGAATTCCATTAGAATATATAAGTATGTGAAATATTGACTATATTACATGACATTCAAAATTTAAAATTTCAAAATATTCAAAATTTAATATTTAAAAGTATTCCATGAGAAATATATAAAATCTGTAAAATATCTGCAAAATATTACATGTTTTTCTTACAATGATTCATAGTGTCCAGACTGAAAGTATTCTACTGTATTAGAATTATAGAAAATATGTAAATATTTAAAATCTCTTACATGGCATACAAATCACCATTGACATGCAGCTTTCAATAATATAAACAACTTTATAAACCATTTAACAAGCATTAACAAGCAATTCTATCCTACAACAATTATTACAGCCACAACAATTTAAACAAACATATTACATAACAACATGCGCCCTCTGAAATCTAATTCAAAAATTAAAAAGGAGAATCATATAATTAGGAAAATATAATGGAAACATAAGATAGGTAATTATACACTCTGTGTGGAATTCACAAGTGCATATGCTCAATATTCCTTAAACCTGCATAAACTTGAGTAGCACAAAGGCTTGCAGATTTCAGAGTGCACCATTATTTAAAAAACTAACAAAGAGTCGGGTACATATATCTCTCAGCCATGTAATATGTTGTGTGCATGGAATTATGAGAATATACATATACAAAAGAATTTTTACAATGACTGTAAATGGATATAGAACAAAATTAAATATGAATATATAAATATACAAATCTTATAAATATATGCATAGTGAAAATTTCATCTTGTACAACAGTTCAGTTATTTTTATTAATAGGCTGAATACTTCTGAATTACAGTTCTAGTACAGGACACTGTCTTATTACAATTGTAGTGATCTGCAACTCTTTTCATAATCAGATTCACAAGTTCCAATAAAGGCAGCCACAATATAAGTTCCACACAGATTATAGTAAAAAAATTGTACTGGACATTACATGCTTTGACAATTCAACACAAGACAATTGTCACTCTGAATCATTCAAAGAGCAATTAAGGAACTCGACTGTATTTTTGCCTCACTAGGCCAAATGAACACCTTGGCCAATTCCTAACACATTTTCTTAAGTTTTTATTTTTGTTTTCTTTTTTTTTTGTAGGTAAAAAAAAGTTTTGCACATAAAATACACTGTCACCGCAAACAGCGGCGAAGCTACTCATCATTAGAGAGAAATATCAGAAGCTATTCAAGTTCTGCAGAAACCTGCATGTTAGATTACAAGTGTACCGTGAAGTAACAAAACTCCAGCATTAAGAAACTATTGTTCCCCTTTTTGTTTTTGGTTGGAACCGGCCAGGCACACCTGACACTTAAACAAGCAGCGCAAAGCGCATCCCCGGCAAAAGTTAATAATTTTCACTTTTCATACCTGTTCTTAGTTCATACACGTGGTGTCCAAGCTCCTTAACTACTTACACATAAATATCATCTCTCGGTCTTCACAGGATCACGGACGCCGGGCCCAGAGACCCCCTGGCACACTTTCCCTCTAGCCTGCCATTATTAATTTCAAAAAACCCAGGCCTTAAAACAAAATAAAACCACTTTTAAAACGCCGATCTCCAAGACAGTTCTTGCTGAGAACCGCTCTCTCACATGTCTCCCCCACAAGTGGTGTCGTGAACAGCTGACCAACCAAAAAGCCAGCTGGCATCCCTCCAGCTGATAACCAACCAACCGATTTCCAAAGGCTCACTACACACCACGACGAAGTACAGTAGGCTCACTCTACCAGCGGGAACGAAAGATACCGTAGTCCGAAATCTCAGACAGATAGCGACAAACGAATACCCAAGTTACTGTAACGTCTCCTAGATGGCGGGAAAGTCCACGGGCGCAAACTACACAGATTACGGAGTCTATCACCCCGACTCGATATAACCAAATTTCAGAATTCGCCGTAACGCTTAGATACGGCACACCCCCACAACAAAAGGAGTCCAACGGGTTGGACGACACCGGGACTGCCACCACCGGAGGAAAAGCGGGGACTGTCTAAAACCCAATAAAAAGATAAAACCAGGCGGAAGTTGAAAACGAAAGGACACCAGAAGGAAGGACAAGGTGTGTTTGGGTGTGTAGCTGGGTGTGTGTAAGTGTAGAAGATACGGGGAGTGTGAGCGGCCGCGACCTAAAGCAAAGGAAAGAAGAAAGGAAAGGAGAGGAGCTAAAAATACCGATAAAACTTTAAAACCATAAAACGCTAAAAAGTAAAACCATAAAACACAATCCCTCCAGCGAAGCCCCCCGAAAACCAAACCCGAGGACTCTAACTACTCCTAACAGGGGAACGCAGCATGGCCATTTAATAACAAAGTTCAATCAGCTGCTGCACAAAACAGGTCGACCGTGAACTTGACATATCAAACCTAGACCAGATACATGAGACAAGGACGGGTTTATCAGATTACGCAAACGACAACAACTACATTCCACCCTGCAGCCGGCTATCAACAGCTCATAGTCCAACTCGCCCAGATAACAAATTTGACAACAATACAGCTGGTTACAAGTTACTCTGTCAATTTCTAGACTCCGCATAAAATGACAAACAACGTATTTTTGCACTTAAACACCAAACAAACTACCCTTGAAAAAATCTCGTATCCCCATAAAACGACAACCAAGACCAAGATGAAGTGCTAAAAGACACAAAGACAACAATGACAACACAAGAACACAAACACACAGATAAACACTTAACAACACCCCCAAGATACAATCAGAAATCACCAGGCTGTGCGCAACCCCCCCAGGAGTCCCGGCCCGGCAACCGCACCCAAAGACCAAGATTTACAACACTAGTAACCCATCACAACTGACATAACATGTCCAACTAAGAAATGGAGGTCACCTAATCCATCTCCAAATTTCGGTTCAGAGGTGGCCAGGACTACGTCCAACCACGCTCTGCTACCATTTGTGAGCCGCTCATCACCCATGACGTCACAACAAAATTTTTTATACCTTCCAAGTTTGACATCCTAAAAAAAATTTCAAAAAAAAAACTACAACTTACCTTGATGACCGGGTCACTTGTTCACTTGAACTAGGAGGGGCCTCCTAGTGGAAGAAAGTCCACATGCTGGGTAACCATTGGGGAATTGGACGAATGAGGTGACCTCAATTTTAAAATTTCGAAAATAACAAGTTTATTGAGGCTATCATATTTTGTTTTGTTACAATGAAATTTCATAAAAATCAGGCTGTGAAGGAATTCTATTAGAATATATAAGTATGTGAAATATTGACTATATTACATGACATTCAAAATTTAAAATTTCAAAATATTCAAAATTTAATATTTCAAAGTATTCCATGAGAAATATATAAAATCTGTAAAATATCTGCAAAATATTACATGTTTTTCTTACAATGATTCATAGTGTCCAGACTGAAAGTATTCTACTGTATTAGAATTATAGAAAATATGTAAATATTTACAATCTCTTACATGGCATACAAATCACCATTGACATGCAGCTTTCAATAATATAAACAACTTTATAAACCATTTAACAAGCATTAACAAGCAATTCTATCCTACAACAATTATTACAGCCACAACAATTTAAACAAACATATTACATAACAACATGCGCCCTCTGAAATCTAATTCAAAAATTAAAAAGGAGAATCATATAATTAGGAAAATATAATGGAAACATAAGATAGGTAATTATACACTCTGTGTGGAATTCACAAGTGCATATGCTCAATATTCCTTAAACCTGCATAAACTTGAGTAGCACAAAGGCTTGCAGATTTCAGAGTGCACCATTATTTAAAAAACTAACAAAGAGTCGGGTACATATATCTCTCAGCCATGTAATATGTTGTGTGCATGGAATTATGAGAATATACATATACAAAAGAATTTTTACAATGACTGTAAATGGATATAGAACAAAATTAAATATCTTTATATATATATATTTCGTGTGTGCGTGTGTATGTCACTGAACTCCTCCTAGACGGCTGGACCGATTTTGATGAAATTTTGTGTGTGTGTTTGAGTGGGTCCCTGGATGGTTTAGATTCACAATTGGACCCGGTAGGTGGCGCTGCGATCGGGTTCCAGGAAATTATATATAAAAATGAATGTTTCTTTGTTTGTCCCGTATGCGTTCCTATACCATTCATCGGATTGCAATGAAACTTCGGTGAGTTGTTGTGCGCACGCCCGCGAAGGTTTCTGAATTAGTGGTGTTTTTTCGATGGGGTCCTTTGGGGGGTTCTTTGGGGTCTTCCACATCTCCTCCTAAACCACTGTACCGATTTCAACCAAACTTGGCACAAATATTTTACGCAAAGGGAGAACCAACATAGGATAGGTGTTTTTCCGATGGGGTCCTTTTGGGGGTTCTTTGGGGTCTTCCACATCTTCTCCTAAACCACTGTACCGATTTCAACCAAACTTGGCACAAATATTTTACGCAAAGGGAGAACCAACATAGGATAGGTGTTTTTTCAATGGGGTCCTTTTGGGGGTTCTTTGGGGTCTTCCACATCTTCTCCTAAACCACTGTACCGATTTCAACCAAACTTGGCACAAATATTTTACGCAACGGGAGAACCAACATAGGATAGGTGTTTTTTCGATGGGGTCCTTTGGGGGGTTCTTTGGGGTCTTCCACATCTTCTCCTAAACCACTGGACCGATTTCAACCAAACTTGGCACAAATATTTTACGCAAAGGGAGAACCAACATAGGATAGGTGTTTTTTCGATGGGGTCCTTTGGGGTCTTCCACATCTTCTCCTAAACCACTGGACCGATTTCAACCAAACTTGGCACAAATATTTTACGCAACGGGAGAACCAACATAGGATAGGTGTTTTTTCGATGGGGTCCTTTGGGGTCTTCCACATCTTCTCCTAAACCACTGGACCGATTTCAACCAAACTTGGCACAAATATTTTACGCAACGGGAGAACCAACATAGGATAGGTGTTTTTTCGATGGGGTCCTTTGGGGTCTTCCACATCTCCTCCTAAACCACTGAACCAACATAGGACAAGTGTTTTTTTCGATACAATCCTTTGGGGGGTCCTTTGGGGTCTTGCACATCTCTTCCTAAACTATTAGACCGATTTCAACCAAACTTGGCACAAATATTTTACGCAACGGGAGAACCAACATAGGACAGGTGTTTTTTCGATACGATCCTCTGGGGGGTCCCCCAAACTAATAGATTTGGTTACTATGGCAACCCAATAGAATAGATTCTGTTATAAATATATTATCGCATTAAACTGAAGACCACGCGAACGAAGTCGTGGGCAACAGCTATTTATTTTTAAGAAACCTACTTTAATTGAACTTTATTAATTAAACTAACATTTTCATTACGTACAACGTGAAACTCCGTAGCGAAGCACGGGTATTCCCCTAGTGAATATATAAATATACAAATCTTATAAATATATGCATAGTGAAAATTTCATCTTGTACAACAGTTCAGTTATTTTTATTAATAGGCTGAATACTTCTGAATTACAGTTCTAGTACAGGACACTGTCTTATTACAATTGTAGTGATCTGCAACTCTTTTCATAATCAGATTCACAATTTCCAATAAAGGCAGCCACAATATAAGTTCCACACAGATTATAGTAAAAAAATTGTACTGGACATTACATGCTTTGACAATTCAACACAAGACAATTGTCACTCTGAATCATTCAAAGAGCAATTAAGGAACTCGACTGTATTTTTGCCTCACTAGGCCAAATGAACACCTTGGCCAATTCCTAACACATTTTCTTAAGTTTTTATTTTTGTTTTCTTTTTTTTTGTAGGTAAAAAAAATTTTGCACATAAAATACACTGTCACCGCAAACAGCGGCGAAGCTACTCATCATTAGAGAGAAATATCAGAAGCTATTCAAGTTCTGCAGAAACCTGCATGTTAGATTACAAGTTTACCGTGAAGTAACAAAACTCCAGCATTAAGAAACAATTGTTCCCCTTTTTTTTTGGTTGGAACCGGCCAGGCACACCTGACACTTAAACAAGCAGCGCAAAGCGCATCCCCGGCAAAAGTTAATAATTTTCACTTTTCATACCTGTTCTTAGTGCATACACGTGGTGTCCAAGCTCCTTAACTACTTACACATAAATATCATCTCTCGGTCTTCACAGGATCACGGACGCCGGGCCCAGAGACCCCCTGGCACACTTTCCCTCTAGCCTGCCATTATTAATTTCAAAAAACCCAGGCCTTAAAACAAAATAAAACCACTTTTAAAACGCCAATCTCCAAGACAGTTCTTGCTGAGAACCGCTCTCTCACATGTCTACCCCACACGTGGTGTCGTGAACAGCTGACCAACCCAAAAGCCAGCTGGCATCCCTCCAGCTGATAACCAACCAACCGATTTCCAAAGGCTCACTACACACCACGACGAAGTACAGTAGGCTCACTCTGGCAGCGGGAACGAAAGATACCGTAGTCCGAAATCTCAGACAGATAGCGACAAACGAATACCCAAGTTACTGTAACGTCTCCTAGATGGCGGGAGAGTCCACGGGCGCAAACTACACAGATTACGGAGTCTATCACCCCGACTCGATATAACCAAATTTCAGAATTCGCCGTAACGCTTAGATACGGCACATTTCGGTCATCGCCTGGATCGTCTTGATCTGGCTGCCTCTCCGGGCCCTGATAATGTCCTCATCATAATGATACGATATCTTGTTCACTAAACATTCTTCTGGGATTGCCGGCTCGAGGTGTTTTGCCATGCACACCTTCCCCAAGGAATATGCCGTCATACTGCTACCTAATTGTGCCCTGTATCTTCCATTACAAATATTGTCACGGATCAAGTTCTGGGTGGTCTCAGACCAGTATTTTGTCTTAAACATTTTCCGGAACTGTTGGTAGTCAGGAATTTCACTCTGGTTGGCCATCCACCAATTATCTGCTATTTCTCGGAAAGACTCATCGAATATCTCCCTGCTATGGCTCCATTGAGTAATTTTATGCTTGGTCAAATATTCTTCTACCCTAGCCAGGAACTCCATCGGCTGGCGTTTGTATTGCCGGAAGTTGAGCCACTCTCGGCTTTCGTTGACAGGCAATCCGGTGAAATGAGTCGGTCTGTTTCTTATCGCTTCCATCTCCTCTCGGCTTTGTCGCACCTGACCGGTGATATTGGCCATGGTCTCTTGTATATCATTACACCGTTCTGTAACTTGGTTGCGTACTTTTCCGAATTCTTCTTGATTTTCCTTCCTCTGTTCTTCTACCTTCCTACGACTATGTTCTTCAATATTTGTGAACTTGATGTTCACCACTTCTTTAAACTCATGCACCTCCTTTTCGGTCTGGTTGCACTTTCCATCAATCTCTCGAATCTGTCGATTGACCATTATATTTTCTTCTTTCATCTTCTTATTCATCGCTTTTTTGTTAACATTGATTTCTTTATTCAGTTCTTCTCGCAACAATTCCATCCTTTCGTCCAGTTTGTCCAAATTCTCCTGATTGACCTCTCTTAATTCTTCTCTTAAAATTTGATTATCCTCTCTCAATTCTTCCAACTTCTCCCCCATCTTCTCTTCCAACTTCTTGTTATCTTCTTTCAACTCTTCCTTCAATTGCCGGTTGTTCTTCTCTATCTTCTTCCTGGTTTCATCGATTTTCTGATTGGTATTTTCAATTTTATTAATCAATTCTTCTTTAGTCGACTTGAATTCTTCCTTGAACGATTGGTTGTCTTCCTTCAATTCTTCTAACTTCTTCCCCATCTCTTCTTCCATCTTCTTGTTGTCTTCCTTCAAATCTTCCATGTTCTTGTTCATCCCAGTCAACTCTTCTTTTGTGGATTGATTATCCTTCTTCAATTCTTCTAACTTTTTTCCCATCCTCTCTTCCATCTTCTTGCTGTTTTCTTCCATCCTCTCTTCCATCTTCTTGTTGTCTTCCTTCAAATCTTCCATATTCTTGTTCATCCCTTCCTTGCTGGATTTGATATCTTCTTTCAAGGACTGGTTATCACTCCCCATTTTCTTACTCATTTCCATTATCATTCTCATCACCTCTTGTATACTCCCATCCTCCGTTCGTGTCGGCTTTTCCAATGGTTCCTTCTGGACATTGACTTCCCCCGTCTGTGTGGGTATCTCCGGTTGTTCAGTTTGTTTGGACAACACCGGTGGTAATAATTCTTCCACCTCTACTGGCGTCGCCTCTTTATTATCCATGTCAATTTCTAATCCTTTTTCGGCCTCCGCCGCCCGTTTCTTGGAAGTTGCACGTCGTTGCATTTTCCCTTGAAATTCTCTGGTTTTGTAGCTGTTGCCTAGCTCCAACTAGTGATTGGGCAGAATGTATTGGCCTTCCAATCGCTAATTAAAGCCCCTAAAGTTGGGCGCCAATTTGTAATAAAATCAATAAATTATTTAGATTGAGTCTGTGTGTTCTTATTTGGTGTGTTTATTTGGTGTGGCTCTCGACGTCTTACTGGCCTGAAACACTTCCTTAAGTTTCCCAGCTGGTCGAGTTCCAATTGTAGCAAGACCTGTCAGATAGCGTAATGTTGTTGAAGAAATGTATATGTAGCTTCACCAAAAGTTTCAAAACACAAATTGTTGTTTTGAAGAAAATTAAAAAAAAAATTATGTTAAAAAAAAATAATTTAAAAAAAAATTTTCCATTTTATTAATTAATTAATTATAATCAATTAATTAATATAGGGCTGTGAAGTTTTAAAAAGCGTAACACTCTTCTGAAAAATTTTATTAAAGTTCTGGTATTTTTTAAATAAACTACCACCACTCATAAGATTGTCTCCAAACCAATCGATACTTGTTTACCTTTTCGTTTTTGTAGGTTATATTCACTTATAGGTGGTAAAGTCCTGGTAGATTGTTAATTAGAATTATATTAATGGTAATTAGTAATATTTGTGGAATAAAGAACTATTTAGTAGTGAAAAGTATTAGGATTTTATTAGATAATAGCAATATTGACTCTTATCGATTATAATATCGACTCTCAGGATATCGAAACAGTTACAAAGTATATTATATAAAATTCAAACAGGGTTCTTTAAACAGTCAATTATTATCAAAGTCAGAGAAATCGGGCCAATATTTAAAAAGTATAACGTTACAACAAGTTAATAATTATTACTAGATACAGACATTGAATAATAAATTTGAAAATAATATAATTGTTTTTACCAACAGCTGACGTGAGCACGGAAGCATTGAGATTGACAAAAGCAAATGGCCGCCATCCAGTTGATCAAAATGTCGCTCGATTCTGCTATGTTCTGAATAATGTATTTTCTGGCAGTATTCCTGTTCTGGTGTCTGCAAATCTCTTTTTAAATGTTGTGTAGTGCCTTGTGTAAAGTTTCTGGGTTGTATTTTGTGTATCTGTGTAAATATAAGTTCAAACACTTTTCCCGATTCCGACACTAATATTTGGTTAATGTGTTATACAGTTTTCTGGTGTTTTGTGGTGTTTTTCGGGGTAGATATGTATTGTTCAGTGTTATTTAGTCCTTCTTGATTGTTTTTGTCACAATGTGGATGTTCTAGACGGATTTTATAAGCCACACGCGATTTCACAAAAACGTACCGTTCACTCGCTCGACATTTCCGTTTTAAGTTAGGTTAGAATGGTTATAAACGCTTGTCAAGTTAACCGTTCAAATACCAATAATCAACTATCTTATTTTTCTTCAGTTTCAATTAAACTCTTAGCCAATATAATATTATTCTTAACATTGTTCAAATATAATTTCATATCCTGTGCATATATAATAATACACTATATGATTGCCTAAACTTTGGTTATTTATCAATTTTATTTACTAGATGTTATTTAAATTAATCTTTCAGTTCATTCGGCTTATTTTAAGATTAAATAATGCCGTTTTATAGTGTTTTCTGTCCAAAATTAGTAATTTTACTTTCATTTTGTATTCTCTGAAAAGTCAAAACATCTCCAAAATTTACTTCCTGTTATTATGTAAATTCAGCCATTTTATCAGTTATATTAAATATTAATAATCTTAGATTGTATTAAAAGGTTTATATTCCCTTATTTTCTTGTAATTAATTGAATTAGTTGTATTCTAAAACATTATTCTGGAATATATGACTCCCATGTCCAAATTTCTGAGTTTAGTCATTTTCATTTTTATTTATAATTCTGAATATAATTTATTAAAATCTTTCTAAATGGTATGTGCAATTATATGGCTTGATCTCAAGTTTATTTTGTCTAAACCCCTTTTGTTTATTTGCATTTAAATGAGTAATTTCTCTGTTTTGATGAAGTTTGGTTTTCTTTCTTTGGCCTAGGTTTTTTAACAATTTTTCCTTACAAAATATTTTACAAACAATATATGATGTGTGATACCCTCTCTGACTTTTAAATATAGTCTTATAAACTAAACATTTTTCCAAATTACCCAATAACAATTAGTATTGGTTACAATACAGATAACAGTTAAACAAATAAAGAATATTTTTTAAATAAATGGTTGTCTTCAACCTTCAGACATTTTGCAACAAAATCCTTATTTCTATTGGAAATATGGTTCACAAAAAAAAAATTTTCTACTAACTAACATCTTAATTACTTCCTACTATTTACCAGTAGTAATTTTTTTTACAGTGCTGATGTTAGTTATAGCAGACCCAAACAAATGGCCTTATATCTAACACATTTTTAAACATCCTTATACTATATTCATAAAAACCTTATATCTAAATTCTTGTTGCTAACTATTATTATAAGTAGGATTCTACAGTTTTCATACCGTCTTTTACACATTGTATTTGGGGAATTGTACCCTGTCATAAATAAATAAATAGTATAAATTGTTCAAATAGTATTATGAAATCTGTTTCTCTTTTTGCATATAAAACAAAATGTTATTTTAAACAGATTTATGTCTTATAAGTAACATATTCTCACAGTACACATTTCAAGTCATTGAAAGTTGCATATTTCATTGTATTCAATGTTTGTGATTGCCAAGAATAAAACACAAGGTTTATTTTCTATAATACCCAAAACTATCACTGGTTCACTTTGCACTTTTATATTATGTTATTGCTAAATGGTCGTATAGTCTTATTAACATAATAAATTGGTTAGTGTTTTACAATGGAGACTTGTTCCATGGGTACTATATTATTGTTTCATCTTAGTTCACTGGCTACTTTTACTTTATACACTTCTCTCTCTTAATTTTATGTACATGTGGTTTTCATTTCGTTATACTTTTATTGGTTAATGATTTATTTTGGGGGTATGGGGATTTGGGTGTCTTTTATAAGAGCATGACATCTTCTTCAGGATGCTGCCTTCTTCTTCTTTCATCAGTCTTCTTTTCTCCTGCCTTCTGGGACTGGTATCTTCTCCATCTTCTTCTTGATGCCGTCAGGTTTCTTGGGATCTTCTCCATCTTCTTCTTGATTTTAGAAATACACCACCTGTATTGGTTGATCTTGGCTTATTCAGGGTTTCTATTCTATTTATTCTTCCTCGTTGTGGGTTTGGTCATATTCTGTACTGCTTGGTTATTCACTTTCTTACCTTCCTGGGTTATAACTTGAAAACCTTTGGTTATGAGACTCATCACTAGTAACTCATTTTATTTGAACTTGTATTTTTTAAATAATAATGATTTCTTTCCACAGTTGCTATGAATTAATCTATTTATATTAAACTTAATGCTTTCTTCCAAATTTAAATATTATAACTTTATTATTCTAATGATCAATTGCCATTCAATATTATGCATACATCTGTCACGTTACAACCATTACAACTAACTTCTGGTTATTACATTTTCTGGTTTTGATACAATTATTCCCTTGAATTATACTCTTTATATTCACCTATAGTTCAGGCACTATATGGTGTTACATCCTTTATCTTAACTCTTAATTATATTTTTAATTTTATGATCATTCTCCTTTACAAAATAGTGATAGTAGTTATTCTAAAGTGTTACAATTATTTGATTGGTAATAGTATATCACCCTTTTCTGTTAATTCAGTAAAACGTCTTGCATCTGGTCTCAATATACAAGTATGTCTAAATAACATTATCCTGATATATTTTTAGGCTAATTATAATTGTGTTACTTTATATAAGTTACTGTGAACCTTGCTGGTTCTATTGACAATAATGTTTCATCTCTATTATTCCTTAATGTTACAGTTTTTTGAGTTGTTTATTAGGTCACTTCAGAATGTCCATTTCATTGTTGAATTTACTTCTAATTATAATCTAATTCTAATCATTACATACATGATTTTTGTGTTGGTATTACCCCTTTAACATATAGGTTCATTATCATCCAATAGAAATTGGATTACTAGTCATTTCGTTACTTAATTATTTTATTTTAGGAGCATAATTCACATTGAGTGAGGTTATGGGTCCCATCTTGGTTTGACAAAAATGTGTTCATTTTTATGATGAGTTTAATTTCTTTCATTTCATACTCTTATAGTATTAACAAGGTTATTGGGTCTTTGGGTCTATTATACACTTTTTTTTCTTTATCACTCTTCTTAAAACAGTACTTTGATTATCAGTCTACAAGTTATAACCCCATATTTGCTCTAGTTACTTTCCTAGTCTACAAGATTCACTTTAGTTATGCCTCCAGTTAATTTACATTTACCGTTTAATATACCGTTAATTTACATTTAGACTAATTTTACTTCACTCTCCTGACCATTATTCATTATATCATTCATTTAATTTATCAGTTTTCTTTGTCAGTTCAGTTCTTTAAATTAGTTTATCATGGCTTAATTGTTATTCTGTTATTCACTCTGGGCTTCTCTTGTTATGATTCATTCATCTTGCCTTAATTCTTCTCTTGCTTAGTGTAGGACATATCTTATTTCTTCCTGCTTTTGTATCTAGTTGGGTTTTATAGTATTTTTCTCAATCCACTTATTTTCTTCTCTCTGTCTTCGGTTTTCTCATTTCTACCTAATCTATTGGGTTAGTTGTCAGTTACTTTACGTCTCGTCTGTGCCATTGTCATTATTTCTTTAATCATCTTCATCAGTTTGTTAAAGATGTATTCTTTATTCCTTTTAAAATCAATTCCTAATTTTTCCCTTTACTTGACTTTAAAGTTTAAATGTGGTATTTCTTATGATTTGTTATGGTTGGTTAATGTTTGTTTTGGACCCTGGTGGTCGTGATATTATGTAACGTTACAATATGTGCCTGAGTTGTAGAGGACTCAACGCTTATTGATTTTGGTAAAGATCAATTACGGGCAAAGGGTAGTTTACCTGCAATGTTTTATGTTTTAACAAGAGTAAAGTACTTAATTTAGATAAATAAAGTATCCTGATAAGGAGGTCATAATAATCCACTGTAGAAATGTAGATGAAATTTCTATAAATGAAGAAGCTAGTTGAACGGGGTTGGGATAATTTTTTATAAATGAAAATTATAGTCGAAGGGGGAGGGTTAATTTTTTATATGTGTACTACGTTATCGGCAACAAAGAAGTAGTTTGTTGTCAAAATTCCTTCCCCGGCCGTTTGGCCGTAGTCAAATGTTTTCTTCAAAACCAGACGTTTCGGCAGTGCCATCGACTGCCATCATCAGTGAAAATCGAGTGCGATAACGTGGCGTATACGTTAGTGACCACAGTACTGTGGTTAAGGTATAGTCTAAGGCATCGCGAGGCCCCTTGCGAGCAAAGGCGAATCTCCTTCGATTTATGTCTCGAAACAAAACAGCTTGCGACGTTTTAATCTGCGCTTGCGATGGATTCTAACCACGCAAGGCAGGGAGTTTATATTACCTAGTCTACGCCTTCTATTTTAGTGACTGTCATGAACTCACGAACCACACACTTTTACAGGTCAAAACAGCTGACGAGAAATTGTTTTGTCGTTAGACAATGTCTCAAGCCTCTCTCCACCGAAGCGACGCTTTCCAAAACCGGTGTAGCGTTAAAAAGGTTCTGTTACGAAACAAAATATCGCTACAGTGTGCAGCCCGCCTAAGAGCTGGCCAGTCAGAGATTGTCCACACCAATACAAGAGATTCCGCAGAAGACACGGTATACCACAGGAAACATTTCACAGAAACCGAAAAAAAGTCGCTATAAAAACGTTCAGCACTCAGTAACATTTAATTCGTGTATCTTGTAACGCCATTATCTTTCTAAATTCTACGCTGCTTGTGTCTTATTCCGTCCATGCGGCTGGAAGTTATGTGAAAAAATTGCCCTTATATCGTAATGGCTGACAACTAACACACATATTGCCTTAGAAATCTGACACCGTAGATCACCCAGAAACTTTATACGGTAAAAAATTATTTAAATTGGTAATAAAACGTATTTTGAGAGGAAATGGGTAGAGAGGATTTTTTTAACGTAGCAAAATATTCGTAATTTACGGCAGTAGATCATTAGTGTAAAATTGTGTAACCCACAATAAAGAACGATTGATTTAAGCAAAGCTGACTACTGTTATTTACATAACTGGGAGTTATGATGACATTCCCACACATATCAGAATGCACTTCTTTAAAATGAAACGTTTAATGGGAAAGGTTAACACACAGAAGACAAAATGTACCATCTTTATTATCTAGGGTCGAAGACATTAGGCATCATCTAAGCTGAAATTCGTTTTGTCACAAATAACTTTTAGACGAATACGTCCCGATACTAAAAACGCATCATAGGCTTTTAACTTTGGCTACGAACGTTTTTCCTGACATACATAAACCTGTTTTAACATTGAAAATGTTTATAGGGACGTGTCGCACATTTGCGGCCGATCGCTGGTGCGTTATCGAAAATGGTAACCGGTGAGTTTCCATAGAAACTAATTCTTTGTTGTCAATAACGTAGTACACATATAAAACTTCGCTTATGAATGCGACTACATTTTATAATCTATACATTGGTAAATGAAGAACGAATTCATTGATTGGTGAATGAAGAATGAATTCATTGATTGGTGAATGAACATAAATATGTATATTTTTTAAATTTATTGAAGAATTTTCAATGCCCTTCTCTGTGCATTGCATTTGTGCAATGCCTGTAAATTTTTTAAATTGTTGTTTCCTATAACAGCCAAACTGAACACACAGTTAGCCAATTAAATATTTATTAAGATAATGTATTAAAGTAATGAAAGGTATAAAATCTGATCAAATTGTAGAGAACTCACAGACGTGGTATATTGTTATTCTGTTTACGAGTTATGGTTTCATTTCATTTTCCCAAACCTTTTTAAATTTTTATAAATTTATAAATTTTCTGTATTTACAGAAAATATTCTTTTATTTTCTGCTTTTAAATATAAGAATGTGTAATGTTTACTGTAAATTAAAAGGATCGAAAAAGGTAGAATCCGGTTTTACTAAACACTTTTATTTTTTCATGTTATAACAATTTTGTATTGTTTAAATTTTGTAATGACTGTAACAATTGTAAAAAATGTGAGAAAATTAAACCTGCATGTATTTTCTCATATCTGGATTTTGTAAGCTTTTTTCTATTAGCATTGCCAATATGCTGATACATATAAAAACGGGTAAAAGAAATCTGTAGCTGAGAGAGATATATTTTTGCCATCGATTTTCTTTAGATTTTACAGTCCGTCATAACAGTAGACTACAGCATTCGTTGTTCGTAATGTAATTTTTATTAAAAGTGACATATATTTGGAGTGGCAATTTAGTATACAAGCAACTGTGCATGTCATTGTACTGTACGTTATAAACTGTTTGTGGTGGTGGAGGAAGGGTTTTAATGTTTGTCGTCAGACTCGACTGCTCATATCTCCGACGTAAAAATTGGTTTTCCTAACAAACACACAGCGGTATTCCTTACTTGTACTACTTCATTTAAGTGAAAGAATATCGTGATGTTAGAAATGTTTGTAATAATGTATACTTTACGTTCTAAATCTGTATACAGTTTTTACGAATTTGTTTTAATTACGAAGTTGGTATTCATAAAATAATTAAGATAATTTTGACATGGGATTCGTGTGCAAACTAGAGGAGAAGAGAGGCTGTTCTGAGACATAAGGAATATAACATGTTTTTTTTCAGGAAAACAAAGCTACCGTTTCTTATAGTAGAAATTGTGTAACAAATACTATGTCTATATATAGCCAACAGTAGCAGCTATTTGTACGCTATTTGTATTGTAAAGACGACTGAAACTTAACATACGTACAGGACTCAAAACATACGCAACACAAGCAACTCAGTTCACAACACCGTAATATTTCTGGCCACTAGATACTGGAGGCACGCACAGTGTTTTTAATAACAAACATTGCTGTACAGGTAAACTAAGAACATTCAAACTGAGAGAGTAATAAGTAAAGTTCGCGCGCAGAGGCAAAGCAAAGCAAAAACTACCCAGTTCATTGTTAACGTTGAGTTCCAGTTGAATTTTACAGCCTACTAAATTGCTGCTAAAAATTGCAATAAGGCTGTATTGATGTCACGACATAGTCTAATATATTCTCATTTTCGTAGGCTCAGTATTAAATTAAGTTAATTACGAGCACTGATCTAAGTGGCCCTACGTACTAGCCGCCCATGTCTTAGGAAGTAAACTCAAGGAGGTAGAGATATACTAGGCAAGTTGCCTGATGATATATAGATTAAGAATGCTTGTATTAACTTGAGAATAAGGACGAGTACTGCTGCATATATTCCATCAGATTAACTGTAGATATTTATGACAAGGAACAACTAAGTCGTCCTGAAAGTGTTAACAATACAAAAACTACTTGAGTGATCATTCGCAGGATTTTCGAAGCTAACTGAACTATAATTCCTTTAAAGATTTCAAAGGTATACGATGCAGAGTTAGAAATCAATCTATTGTTCTGTAATAGCGGTGACAATTTCCATTATATTTATATAACTGATCTGAGTAGATCAACATTTTCTCATTTGTTGAATCATAAGACTAAAAAGTCCCTCTGTAGATGATGGATGCTTCTATAGTACCTCTTGATAATAACTGCTTTATTAGGATCACTAGTACACGTATCGAACTTGTCAATAGCACTCTCAAAGTCCATGTATATAACATATAGATGCTCTATATGTTTTATGATAATTTATTAAGTAGGCTGTCTCACCTAGTCTGGGCATAATCGGTTTAATAGGCTCACGAGATTTACAAATTTCTAGATGGGTATCCAGATCAGCAGCTTTATAAAAGTGAATCAGGAATCTTCTACACAGGTACTTTTAGGTGTTCAAAGTAATGTTTTTGTGTGTTTGTTTGATCAATGTAAAATTATTGCAATTTTTGGATTCTATTTTATAAATTCCATTGCTTAATGCATCATCTTTGTTGTACGATTTCCTTGGTATTTGTGTATTTTGTATGCTATATGTTTGTATGTATGTATTTATTTTGTAAGATATTTTAATATTTTATTCCTAAATAGTTTTGTACGTTTTCTCATAATGTTTTTATGTACTTGAATGTGAAGCAATTTTTATTGGTGTATGATTGTTTGGGATCCGTTCGTAAATGTGCTTTATTTGGGTTTTATTTTATTTTCTATTTTGTTTGTGGTGTTTGTACTTAACCACCATAACTCTTCGGCATAACTAAAATAATTTATCAAAACTTCTTTTTCGTTTTATTTCTCTTGTGCTTAGGATTATGTTACACATTCTATTAAAAAGTGAGTGATAAGCTGCCATTTTATGATGTATTGGGTGGTTTTAGTCGTTGGAAGTGGTAATACTATTACCATGCAGATTGATTTTCTGTATTAATTATTTTTATTATAAAAAATTTATTATCTATTATAAAATATTATCTATTAAAAATATTAAATTTTATTGCTAGAAAGACGAATGATTGTCAATGTGGATTTATCAAATATAATAACAGAAATATTCGTGCAGCACATTGACACCAAAATTCATAAAATTATAAAATCATTAGACTTAAATGGGATGTGTATGAGATGTGGTGATTCATGTGTATAACAACAAAAGTAAATGCCAATGAAATATTAAAACACATTAACGACATACACCCATATATATATATATATATATATATATATATATATATATATATATATAATAACGATTCATATAGTCGACCTATCAGATCGTTATATGAAAGTGTCAAACGGTGCTAGTCTAGCGGCGTAAGCAAGAGAGAGAGGGAATAATCACAGCCATCTCTGTCTAACATCGCCACTGCTACTACTGATGCGGGCACAGACATGAAATTTTATTCAATTAATTTTATTTATTAAAACTGCAATATCTTCAAAACTAATAAATTTACGGCAATTCTGAAACCTGCATAGTGTTCAGCAATTAAAGCTCTATAAGTAACCAAAATATCAACTAATATAATTAACATTTAAAGAAGTTACACAGAAGAAGAACGCCAAGAGATATAACTAGAGAATTAGGCTAGGTACGAATTAGGTGTTTTCATACACATACAGAGAAAGACCAAAGCAATAATATTCTGTGGTCGGATCTTTGAAATCACGTTTGCAAATACCTGTAATCAAACGATTTGCAAACAGAGGAAGTATGAAATTAGCCAGTAATTCTCTACCATCTCAAACTTGTTAAGGAGCGTTTGACCGACTTGTTCGATATTGTTTCAAGTGGAAAACACATGATTTATTTGGAACAACCAATCACAATCCTGTATTAAGAGGAGACGCCAACTCAGAATGAGGGAATTGAGCACTCTTCGTTCGGGCATTAAATACGCAAGACGTGTGTTAAATACGAGCTAAATTGCAACAACAACGCAAAGTATTTATTTAAATAAACAGTTCGCGAAGTGGTCCGCAGTAGTAGAGGAACTAGTAAGGTTCAATACATAAGCTCGCTGCGTAATAATTAATTAATTCAATAATTAATTAATAAATAATTAATTAACAGTGAAGTGACCTGTGCACCAGAGTAGCTACAGCATCTGTAATTGTCCAGGATCATCAGTCAACGTTATTGGTCAACATCATTTCTTCTGAGCCGAACCATCAAAAGGAGTATCTCTACTGATTACTATCTACGGTCGACGCATCAATCAGATAAGAAATATTTTCATTGATCAATGAACATAAATAACAAAATAAATAATTAAATCAATAAACATTTTTTAAAAAGACACTATATAAATTCAAATTTTGTATTTAATTATTAAGATTAGATATAAAGTAATATAGGAGAGTTGAATGGAGAGTGAGGTGTAGTATTGAACGTGCAAATTATTGCAGACCCGTTCTTTAGCACTAGTTTGGGAGATATAAATTCCCTAAATAAACCAGATAAGAGCAATTGGTCGTTTGGACGTTTTAATCTTCACTTTTCAAGCACACTCATTAACCAATAAGATTTAAGTTAGCAATAAGTCATTAACTTAACTTTTAAAGAAATTAATACAATAACAGAATCGTTAGTTAAACAAACTTCAACAATTTTTAAGAGTTATTTGTAAGATTCCCCTTAAATTTCCACTCACTGAACGAATCCTGAGATAGTGTGTCTCTGTACTCTGAGCTAAGCTGAATCCGTGTCATTTGTATCTGGGATTTGTTCTAGCGCCCAGGTAAAGTAAAAAGTCACGGGTAAGTAAGATTTGTTCTATCATTATATATATAAAGTAGATAGATAGACAAAAAGGTCTTTATAATATATACGTATTGTAACTCTACTTATATGCGTTGTTGTTGTGTTGTGTGAGTGTATGAGCATCTACCTGCTGTCCGATCTTGCGGTTTTCTTCCGACTAGGGCGTGTTGATTTTGGATTTGATTTCGCAAGTATGTAATCTCAAATATATGACAACAGCACACTAAATAAGTTACTTTAAAAGTGAAGAGTTTTGTGAGGTTGGTAGGCACCGTAGTACAGCAATAAAAAAATACAATATGGGGTAATGAAACGGTGTTTATTACTCCAATAACACACAAAAATAAAATGGTTATATGATCAAATATCCTTACAGTCTAAACAATAAATAGATCTTGAATAATGTTTTTTAAATGGTTGATAATTTTAAGAAGTTGAACTCGTTATTTTGAAGAGTTAATTTCAACTGAAAATTTAATTAATTACTTTACTTTAATTTAATTAAATTGCTTTAAAATTAGATTCAAATGAAAAAAAAATAAAAACTCTAAAGTTAATTGAATATATTCCAAAATAAACTAGGCGTGACAGTCTAGTTCACGTCCCTTTATTTAGTAGTGATTTGACTCTCGTATACTGCAGTATGAGCAAATTATTTAATTGTTTGTTAAGACTTGTATAGCGCTTTCTGTTTTATCTCTATTCATTCTTAACTAAAGCTTACTAATTACTTATACTGGCTATACAGATTATCACAAATGAATTATTCTTATTTACTAGAGTCTTTGATTTGTGGCACCTGAATGATTTAAATTACAATGATTTTAATTGAAAAAGAAAGAAAATTTAACGTTTGAAAAATAGATAACTTGATTTTGCTTTCCTGATTTTGAAGTGGATCGTAGAGATGCTCCAGATGTCCCTCGCTGTCCTTGACCAATCGGCTAGAGATAGTGATCTACTTGAGCGTCCTGGGTTTCGGCGTTGAGCTCGGAAATCAGCAACCTCTCCTCTCTTGTTATTTGTTGAAGTTTTTACGTCTGCGGCTTTCTGCGAGAACTGCTTTACGTCCCTCGTCGATTGCACGTCCCACGTCAGCGTGTGTGTGTGTCGTTCGAGTGGTAGCTCTGCTCGTCAGCTGATTCACCAATGGTTTAGACGGCCTCTCTGTCGTATTCTTGAAGTAAGGTCTTGTAGTCTTGTAGATCTCTTGCGTGCTTATGACCACAGCTTGTAGTGCACAATAAGTTTGTTTGTTGAAATGAAGAGTATCTTGACTGGATGCTGTAATTACGAATCGTACAGTTGATCTGTATTATAATGTTCGTAATTATGCGTGTTGACCACGTAGAGTCTTCAGATGAATCTTCACAAAACTATGGTTTTGAGACGATCGAAGAAATACGTCTGTTCTTCTCAAATACTGGCAGTAGAGTGTTCGGTCAGCCCCAAAACTTTGCGCTGGTTGGGATTTCTTCAAATGATTTGATTGGCTGACACACTCTCCCTATTACACAAAATTTGAATCACCTCAGTCCGTGAGAACGAAGTTAGTTTCCCACAGACGGAGAATTTATATTATTACTAATATTCTTAACACAGCGGAACTGAATTGTCGCTCCGGATTTCCTGTGACAGTTTTAAATTGCAATTATCTTGGTTGCAAACCAAGTTGTGCTAATTCCAAAATATACAATTTGTTGGAAATTCTTATATTTATAACATATTAAATGCTCATTAATGTAGCTCAATTATTACAGAAGTTATTCACATTAAATTAATTAACTCTGTTATTATTTAATTATATTGCGTAAAATTCGCACACCTTATTATTAATATTTCGGCAAACATTTTGGCTATAATGGATTTCGCCTTAATTTACTGGTTTCCGAACTATTAATAATAATTGAAAGTTTGGGTGTGGTCGTCTTCTTTCCACAGCGAGCTGATTATGTAACAGCCGCGTGTGCGTCTTTTACAATGCATTATTTTGATCTCTATTACATACGAGTTGAGTTTCGACTATTAAAATTTATTTAAACATGAATATAGTATACACTTAACATATAACTCCAAAAAAATGATATTTGGTCCTGTTATAGTATATATATATATATATATATATATATTTCAATCACTTTCTGCTACAGTCCGTTTCTTGATGTATATAATACTTTAATATTTATAACTAAATTTACCTCAAGATATACTTTTTTCCTATTAGGAACATGTTCGAGAGTTCCTGTACTCTCATCTTCAGCCATCGCCATCTTGTTTCTGGTGAAGTATTTGTGTGTTGGCTTCTGGATGTTATTAAGGTAGTTTGTTGGTCTTTGGTCTTTTAAAGTTGCATTATTGTGTGTGGTTGTGGTATCTGTTTTTGTATTTTGTGTATTTTCGATGTTGAGTGCTTTGAATATTGTGTCATGTTTTGTATTGATTTGTATTTGTTCTGGTATTAGTTTGTTTTGTGTTTTATGTTTGTAAATCTGTAAATTTTCCCAAATGTTCATTATGGTGCCTTTGTGTGGTATATGTTTTATTAGTGTTACATTGGTTATGTCTGGGAATTCATGTCCTGTGTTTATTGCATGTGTGGCTAAATTGGATTTATATATATTTGGTTTTTTGTATGCATTTAGGTGTTCAAAATAACGTTTTTTCAGCTGTTTTTTTGTTTGTCCTATATAACATTTATTGCAATCTTGGCATTCAATTTTGTATATACCGTTGGTTGTTGTATTATCTTTGTTGTGTGAGCTATTTAGATTTTGTAATTTATTTTTATTAGTTTTGTATGCTATTTTTATATCTGTGTTTTTAAATAGTTTTGTTAGTTTTGTCATTTTATTATTTATATATGTGAATGTGGCCCATTTTTTGTTGTTGTTATTATTTATGTGTTGTTCAGTTTGATTAATTCTTAATTGTTCAGTTTTTATTTTGTATTTGATTTTATTTTCTATTTTGATCATAGTATTTTTATTGTATCCATTTGCATAACCAATTTGGTATATTATATTTCTTTCTTTGTCAGTTTCTTGTTTGTTTGGGGGTATTTTGTACATTCTGTTAAATAACGAATAAAATGCTGCCATTTTATGTTGTGGTGGGTGGTCAGAATGGTTAGGTATAATGATGTTAGTGGAAGTTGGTTTTCTATATATTGCATATTGTATGTGTTTGTTGTATCTTGTGATGGTTATGTCTAAATAGTTGATTTTGTTATGTTTTTTTTTCTTCTGTGAATTGTATTTTGGGATGTATGTTATTGATTTGTTTCAGTATGTTCTCTGCATTTGTGTTTTTGTTATTTGATACATATAGTCCATCATCTACATATCTCATCCATATGCCATCTGGGTCATGTGTTTTTATGATATTTTGTATTTTGGTGTCTATGTGTTGTAGGAATATTTCTGCTATTATGCTTGATAATGGTGATCCCATTGCTAAACCTTCTTTCTGTTGATAAATTTTGCTATTAAATTCAAAGTAATTTTGTTTTAGTATTAGTTGGAGACTATTTTTTATTTCGGTTATATATTTTTTGTTAAACAATAGATAAAAACCCAACAGAAAACTATCTTAAACAAACAATAAAACTAATAAAAACAAATAAAAACATTTTCAACAATAAAAACAGACATATATATAAACAATAATCCAGAACCACCTAAAATGAACAGCCTAATAAAAATACACAAATTAAACAACCCAATATGTCCAATAATCAATTTCAAAAAAGCTCCTACATACAAAATAGCAAAAATAATAGCACAAAAGCTAAAAAGTAACCATCTAACAAATAACCATCATAACATAAAAAATACATACGAATTAATAGACAAACTAAAAATAATAAATATAAATGAAAATACATTTTTCACATCATATGACATAACAAACATGTACACTAATATCCCAGTAGAAGAAACAATTGACATAATAATAAACAAACTTATAGAACAAAATGAAAACAAACAATATATAACCGAAATAAAAAATAGTCTCCAACTAATACTAAAACAAAATTACTTTGAATTTAATAGCAAAATTTATCAACAGAAAGAAGGTTTAGCAATGGGATCACCATTATCAAGCATAATAGCAGAAATATTCCTACAACACATAGACACCAAAATACAAAATATCATAAAAACACATGACCCAGATGGCATATGGATGAGATATGTAGATGATGGACTATATGTATCAAATAACAAAAACACAAATGCAGAGAACATACTGAAACAAATCAATAACATACATCCCAAAATACAATTCACAGAAGAAAAAAAAACATAACAAAATCAACTATTTAGACATAACCATCACAAGATACAACAAACACATACAATATGCAATATATAGAAAACCAACTTCCACTAACATCATTATACCTAACCATTCTGACCACCCACCACAACATAAAATGGCAGCATTTTATTCGTTATTTAACAGAATGTACAAAATACCCCTAAACAAACAAGAAACTGACAAAGAAAGAAATATAATATACCAAATTGGTTATGCAAATGGATACAATAAAAATACTATGATCAAAATAGAAAATAAAATCAAATACAAAATAAAAACTGAACAATTAAGAATTAATCAAACTGAACAACACATAAATAATAACAACAACAAAAAATGGGCCACATTCACATATATAAATAATAAAATGACAAAACTAACAAAACTATTTAAAAACACAGATATAAAAATAGCATACAAAACTAATAAAAATAAATTACAAAATCTAAATAGCTCACACAACAAAGATAATACAACAACCAACGGTATATACAAAATTGAATGCCAAGATTGCAATAAATGTTATATAGGACAAACAAAAAAACAGCTGAAAAAACGTTATTTTGGACACCTAAATGCATACAAAAAACCAAATATATATAAATCCAATTTAGCCACACATGCAATAAACACAGGACATGAATTCCCAGACATAACCAATGTAACACTAATAAAACATATTAACATTCATGTTTCGTATGGTATCCAAGTCACTATTATGTAATAATAAGTGATTACCTGTATGCGGTCCGCCGTGTGACTTCTCAAACTTATTACGTTACGCGTTTCAAGGTGTATGCCTCATCATCAGACGTTAAAAACCAAAAAACACATATATCACACAAAACTGCGTTTGTCAAAAAATAAAATTCCAGAAGCAAGCATATTATGTGCACGTGATGTAGGGTGCGCACCCGTTCAAGTGTTGTCTGCTACTGATTGGAATCCGTTGAGCGGTCTCAAAGCAGTATCATACAGGCGGTTAGATACAAAGTTCAATTGTTCATTCAGAACACAATCACGACTGCTATCATTATTATATGCATTATAAATTTCCAGCTCCTCCAAGGCATTCATAAAACGGCCCTTGTTGCATATATGCAAAGGCATTAGATTGGACTTAAAATCTGTATAATTGTGATTGTGTTGGGTCAGATGACGAGTGTAATTAGATTTTATATCATTGTAATTGTGTGTCTTTTTTGGTAAGTGTTCACGGAAGCGTTTGTAAAAACCTCTTCCGGTCTGACCTATATAGAAGCTGTTACAATCATTGCAAACCAGTTTATAAATGCCTGTTTTTTCTTCAATAGGTAAGGACAGCTTAGGTCTAAGTATATTAATTAGTTTATTATTGGTTCTAAAAGACATAGTATAACCAATATTGTTCATCACTGAGGATAAAATTTTTGGCATGATGTATGTGTATTTCGCAGTATAAATTTTTTCGGTGTTTTATTAAGTGGACGGGGCTTAAGTTGAATGTTATTATGCTTCTTTAGCAATTTGTCAATGATGTGACTACTGTAACCATTGGAAACTGCAATAAATCTTATTGTATTTAGCTCAGTGTGGAAATCATTATTGTCAAGGGGGACTGTCAACAATCTATGGATGTTGATAGTCCCCCTTGACAATAATGATTTCCACACTGAGCTAAATACAATAAGATTTATTGCAGTTTCCAATGGTTACAGTAGTCACATCATTGACAAATTGCTAAAGAAGCATAATAACATTCAACTTAAGCCCCGTCCACTTAATAAAACACCGAAAAAATTTATATCTGCGAAATACACATACATCATGCCAAAAATTTTATCCTCAGTGATGAACAATATTGGTTATACTATGTCTTTTAGAACCAATAATAAACTAATTAATATACTTAGACCTAAGCTGTCCTTACCTATTGAAGAAAAAACAGGCATTTATAAACTGGTTTGCAATGATTGTAACAGCTTCTATATAGGTCAGACCGGAAGAGGTTTTTACAAACGCTTCCGTGAACACTTACCAAAAAAGACACACAATTACAATGATATAAAATCTAATTACACTCGTCATCTGACCCAACACAATCACAATTATACAGATTTTAAGTCCAATCTAATGCCTTTGCATATATGCAACAAGGGCCGTTTTATGAATGCCTTGGAGGAGCTGGAAATTTATAATGCATATAATAATGATAGTCGTGATTGTGTTCTGAATGAACAATTGAACTTTGTATCTAACCGCCTGTATGATACTGCTTTGAGACTGCTCAACGGATTCCAACAGTAGCAGACAACACTTGAACGGGTGCGCACCCTACATCACGTGCACATAATATGCTTGCTTCTGTAATTTTATTTTTTGACAAACGCAGTTTTGTGTGATATATGTGTTTTTTGGTTTTTAACGTCTCATGATGAGGCATACGCCTTGAAACGCGTAACGTAATAAGTTTGAGAAGTCACACGGCGGACCGCATACAGGTAATCACTTATTATTAATAAAACATATACCACACAAAGGCACCATAATGAACATTTGGGAAAATTTACAGATTTACAAACATAAAACACAAAATTTTTAAAATACTTTGACTTTTTTATTTGTTGCTTTCAAAAGTTTTTCATCAGGCCGAGTTTAATGTGTACAGTTAGCAGTATGATATTATCACCGGCAACTAAGGGTGTGAACGGGATATTCTTGTTTTCAGCTACAACAGTGTCTATTCAGACTGATTTTTCTTATGTAGCGTGTGAAGACCTATCAGTGCTGTCTCACACGTAGAGAATGCATCAAAATTTGTATATCCTAAATACATTCCGAAACTCTCGGGATTGTGTCTTCGAAAACTCTAAATAATTTTTGTTTTGCTGTTCTTGAAAATATTGAACCTATTTGTTTGTGAACAAAGCGAGCAACGTAAATAGATATTGATAGAAAAGTTTGCCACAACAGTTTGCCATTATTGTCCACTGAAAACCTCAATCTGATACGTAATCGAAACCATAATCAGAAACTTAAACAACTGACATTAATATTTATTGGTGTCATCAACTAAGAAACAATACGCAAATAAAGTAAACAATGAACCAGTAGAGCAGATGTAAGAATTTACGTCAGTTCGTCCACGCGTGTCTCCGCAATTGTCCAACAAATTAACGAGTACAGAGTTAGGGGATGACATTCCAAGTCTGATATTTGTTTCTAGTAATATTTCTATTAGTAAGTATATTACTAAATGCTTCTATTTTTAAGTCGAGGCTTTTAGATCTCGGTGTGTAATGTTGTTGGGGACAAGCCATGGGGCGTCTACTCTTGACTTTAATGTTAACATGATAATGTTTTTAGGCTGGGGGTAATTCCACAAAATGCGTGATGCAAAATGTGTAACGTCATTGAAAAATGTAACGCTCCAGGTGATGTTAACACTATATTTTTTCCACACTTTCGATTCCCCACAGCCTAGAAATCTTCGGTCTCTGTCGTTTTAACATGATAATGTTTTTAGGCTGGGGGTAATTCCACAAAATGCGTGATGCAAAATGTGTAACGTCATTGAAAAATGTAACGCTCCAGGTGATGTTAACACTATATTTTTTCCACACTTTCGATTCCCCACAGCCTAGAAATCTTCGGTCTCTGTCGTTTTAACATGATAATGTTTTTAGGCTGGGGGTCATTCCACAAAATGCGTGATGTAAAATGTGTAACGTCATCGAAAAATGTAACGCTCCAGGTGATGTTAACACTATATTTTTTCCACACTTTCGATTCCCCACAGCCTAGAAATCTTCGGTCTCTGTCGTTTTAACATGATAATGTTTTTAGGCTGGGGGTCATTCCACAAAATGCGTGATGCAAAATGTGTAACGTCGTCGAAAAATGTAACGCTCCAGGTGATGTTAACACTATATTTTTTCCACACTTTCGATTCCCCACAGTCTAGAAATCTTCGGTCTCTGTCGTTTTAACATGATAATGTTTGTTATATAGTAAATATATTTGTTATAAAGTAAATATTTGTTATATAGTTATATAGAAAACATGATAATATTTTCTACAAAATGCGTGATGCAAAATGAGTAACGTCTAAAAACATTATCATGCTTCGATGTTCGGTTTCGTCGAAATCCTTTTTTTTGTAGCGAACGCTCTTTAGGATCTCAATGTTATCGTAGTAGCGTATGCCATACTTGAGCGTCAGAAATCCATTCATGTAACTTATAAATATGTAATACGGAATCTTCAGGTTTAATTTGAATTCGCGTCGTCATCAGGAAGACTTCTTCTTTTTCTTTCCATTCACTTTTGCCGTCAAGTGTTCTGGCCCTTTAGCCACTTCCGCTACTCCCTTTGACCTCTAGCGCAGTCTTCTCTCAATTAGCCAACTTCTCAATGCAGTCGATCCGTTCCAATCTTGGTCTTTCCCTTCCTCCCTCCATTTGGGGGCGCCTCAATGGTTTCAGTTTATTTTCGCCCATCCTCATGCTACCGAACCGTCGCAAGTTTTCTCTCTACTATTTCAACAACCGATTCCTTCTGGAACAGATTTCCGATGGACCTATTTGTGATGCATCCTCTCCTAGTTTCCCACAGCTGCCGGTCTCAAAAATCTCATCCTACTGGCTGCCAGTTTGCTTTTATGTTTCTGTAACAGATCGAGGATTTCTATCTACTACACTGTGTAGTCGTAGCTTGACTTCTTGCGTGATTCCCTTCTTGCCAACAACAACATTAGAAATCTGATGGTCGTATATTTGATTTGCTTTTGGTAACCTATGGTTTACTTCCTCATCAGCTTCACATCTGAGACGATTAGGTTACTAGGTATTGAAACCTGTTGGTCTGTTCCAACTGTCTTCCTTCCCAGTTAATATTCCGGTGGTTCTTAACAGTTTGGCTGGTTTTGACTACCAGTCGCCAGGAATTACAGAAGCCAGTTTCTTACAACCAACTGTGCTAATGATCCGACAATGTGGCGTACCCTCTATATGGATCTTAGCTTACATTCACTTAACATCTTTTTGTTTGTTTGTTATTTCTGAAGAGTCCAAGTATTAACAGTAATACGTAATACAAAACATGATACAATTTTGAAAGCACTCAACATCGAAAATACACAAAATACTAATATATACACCACAATCACACACACAATAATAACAATTTAAAAAACCAAAAACAAGCCATAAGAACAGCCCACCAGCACACAGATACTCCACAAGACTCAAAATTAGGAAAGCTGATGATGGGAACCAAAGTGTCCCGAAACATGTTCCAAGTAAGGAAAAAATAACATCTTGAGGTAAAGTAAATATAAATTTTAAACATAATATATAATATTACATTTCATTAAGGTATAAATTTTTAATTAAATTATTTATTATTAAATTAGATTGTTTTGCATTTGGTACTTGACTCTGTAAACAGTAAAGAAACACAACACATACAGTTAGGTATTTATGTAACACATACAGGGAACCACTCACGCGACAGTAATTTACCCCGTCGTATACAGCAATGTCAGCTGGTACACATATGTCATAATCACCGTGTAACTATCTCGATATAAGCGTCTAAGGCCGCGGTCAAGGTTGACAACACTGCATTTAAATACGCTATAGCGTGCGCAAGGAAACTTTTAGCGTTACTTTGATTGCTTTAACCGGAGCGTCTGTATAAGTTTGCAAAGTTCGTGCATGTTGCCGCAGGTTCGTATAAACAGGTTTGTATTAACTATCTTAGGCTTTATATTCCATTAAAATTGTAGCTATTCTTGGGAGAGGCTTTGCAGGAGGGTCGTTTATATTACTTGTTCTTTATGTGTTTTTACATTGTTTCGAGGGTCCCACGAATCGTCATGTTAAACAGTGGAAAGAGAATAACTGACTCCAGATGAAATCGCTAATTACAATTTTAGTTACAGTTAAAAATAAGTAAACAACTCGGGCTTATGATTGTCAAACACACAGTAAAGTAAGAAACAATAAATTTCGCTCACTGCAGTGTCAGACTAATTAATGCGTAATAATCATTTTACACATAAGCCAAAGATATGCTTTCAATGACGATGTTGTGATAATAACCTGATCAAGACAACGGCTAGTTAAGATATACAAAGAGCTGTATCAAAAATCCGCTGGAATGGTACTTAACGCAAATACCAGCAAAAGTAAACACATGCTGATTTCTGCATCAGAAAAGAGGACAAATCTATATACTTTATGCGTAGAGGATAATTCATTTGATGCAGTTAATAACTTAAGATACCTGGGTAATAAAATCGATAATGAAGGGTCCATAAACACGACAATACATGACAAGATACAAATTTGAAATAGAGCATATTATTCGAATAGCAGACTATTGAGAAGCAAGCTCATTATAGTACAGGCAAATTAGATTTATCAGTGGAAATAATTCGGAACAAGCTGAAATGTTGTACACCCGTCTGGGTTAGCCCTAGAAACAACCCACCAAACTAAATTAAAATAAATTGGTGGGAGCGGCCGCCATCTTGAAAAATCCATATCCGGTATGTGTTTTTCAGCATATTTTAGTTTTTTGTGTAATAACCATTCAAGATAGAATAAAATTGTACGCGACCTTTTTTATAGAACATAAAATTTCCTATGTAAATAAAAAAATTATCTCTGTAGCCCATAGACTTTACGGCTGGGAACGGCCGCCATCTTGAGAAATATAATTCTGGTTTTGTGATTTCCAGTATATTTTTGTATTTTTCCGAAATACCAGTCAAGATACGATAACATTGTACTAGACCTTTTTGTAGAGCATAAAAGTTTCTATCAAACTGTACATTTTTGTGTCTGTGGGCCAAAGACTATTATTATTAAACTAGTGAAATTTTGCGGTTCAATACGCCGCAATAAATCACCATTGGGTCTGCTAGACTTTAAGTTTTAAAAATGAGCTGGACAACTAAAATTACTGTTTCACATAATCAAAGAATACGCTATATGGTGAGGAAAAAATTGAATGCTTAAAAAAATAATACAGAAATTAAACATACAAATGATTATAATATAGCCTATTAGGGGTTTAAGGTTTTATTGCTGTTTTTTACAAGGGGAAAAAGGGGTTTGAAAATATCAAATTTCATATTTTGTTAAAATTGAGCGCTTTTTTACTTAATTAATTTCTCTTGTTTTTATATTCTGTTGATGTCATAGAGATTTTACAAAAATGTAAAGAGAAAAAATTAAGCTGTTCTAGCAAAAATAAATCTCTACAACTCTTAAGTGATCAAATTTAAAATTTACATGCAAGATGTGGTGTAATATTATGTTATTTACATATATTGCTGCCATGTCTGTCTGGGTTATTTTAGTTATCGTACTAGTTACAAGGATTGTTTGAGCATTCTGGCAAAGCAAAGAATAAATGAACAAAAATGTAGATATTCAATCCATTTATTGGTGTTAAGTACAAACGTTTAGTATTTTAAATAAAATAATATGTGACAATGTTTTAAAATAAGTCAAAATTGTATGTAATAAGTTATTGGATAAAAAAATATATACAGTCAAAACGAAATTTTTCTTGTTACTATTGATGTGCTCGGCCGATCAAAGTGGGAAGTCATTTCAATGGCCGACGCCCCTTCATCTTCCTTGGTGTAATCCTTTGGTGTTGCATCCTCAGGTTGGTTCAAATCTTCATCATAATCTTCTTTAAGGTTTTCTTCTTACTCTTCTGCCACAGGCTGTGGTGACTTTTGGCAACCAATCCCCTTACAATGAGAGCATGCTAAGATGCACCTTAAACCTGCTTTCACGCAGCCACATCCTGAGTGGCAACCTTTAATAAATCTGCACACAGCCAACTTTAAAAGCTTTACAGGTGCGAGAGGCTTTAAGGTGGTAACTGGAACTAAGGAATTCCCATGCTGTTTCTGCCATCCCCACTTTTCAGTATCCAGAACATTTCCGTACCCCAGCTGCACTTGGTGAAAGACTCTTAATATATGGGGCAACTTCAGTTGTCGGTGGAAGACTTGTCAAGTTCACTTCATGTTTTCCTTTTGACATCAACTGACAGAATTTATTGTATCTGTACTTATTTAAAGAAGTTTCTTTATCCTTTGCTCCGTAAATTCGCAGCAGACATTTTTCTCCGGGAGCTTGCAAGACTTCAGGTTGTGCTGACATATCATTGAAAACTAACAACATACACCTAAGTCCAGGGTAAGATTGGACTAATTTGAAAATTTTCTTTTTCCCTTGTTTCAATAATGGCGAAGTTGTGTCACAGCCACTTAATGCATGCAGGAACAGTAGTTGGTCTTTGCTGTCTTTGAAGTTTTGCTGGTTGTCTTTTGAGTGGAATAATACATCGGGAATTTTGCCCTTTCCAGGTCTCAAAAAGTAGACAGAATTGTGTTCGGGAGTAAGTGCAGTCATCAGAATCAACAAATCCACATCTTCTCCCACTACGACGACGGGATTGGTGGTGTAGCTTTGACACTCTACTATGGCTGTTTGGACGATGAGTGTGTCTGCATGGTCATTGGCCTGGATAACAGTAACGCCTTCATCTTCAAGTTTCTTGGCCAGCTGGTTAATGAATCGGCTTTTATTAGTCAAATTCGATAAAAATTGCTTTGTTCGACAGTTGAGCTCATAGTTTCATCAAAAAGGATGTCTGGGCAGGAGATTTTTAAAGAACGTCTCTGTCTTTCCATGTTTTTAGTTAGAACCGAACTAGAATTATAACCATCAAACACGACTATCGCATCATGAACAAAGTGTAACTGCATAGTCAACTACAGACTTTATAAGCCATGCTCTGCTGTACCATTTTGTAACACCTACGGGCGTTACATTAAAAATTTAATAACTAGGCACTTTGGCCTAGAGGAAGCAAAAAATTGGCTGGGGCACATGGTGGCAGGACTTGCAATTAAACAAACGCTTGATTAACAGTAACAACCTTTATTAAAATTTCTTGATATCACTTATACAGTTTAAATACCCGGACATTGTATAGCATACTATTTAATTTCAAAATCAGCTCTTAATTTCTTTGTTTTACAATCTGCACATATACATACATATATAGAACAGGTTGTAACCTCTCTATGCTTTTGGTATTTAAGAGAGGTTACAAGTTATATAGGACTAGGCCGAAGCCTAAAGAAGCAAAAATTATACTGGGTCCAGTATGACGGGACTTGCAATAAAACTCAGCTGTAACAGAACGATAACAATTCATTTTATTATTTTTTTTCTTGTATGCCCGATCACAAGTATGAATATGGTAAAACATAACAAATGTGTAAAATCTTAGTCGTAACAATGTGTGTAATTATAAACGATCGCAAGTGTGTATAAATCTTCAAATCATCTGCATAACAATATGTATAATATTAAGCACAACAATATATGTATATACATCAATCAATATACACCCATATGTATATATAATTATAAAATCTTCTCACATCTCGTGGCTAGCTAGACACATAACAACACACACAGAACACAAGGTACACCAACTCATAGTTACATTAGTTTTTAACACGCATGCCCCTGGAATGCACCCACCCAACAGGTAGAGTAACTACAATCTTATAACTCGGAAGTGATAAAATATACGCCAATAGGCAACCCGCACAGTAGAATGACATAATGCACAACCCCAGGAAGAATGATAATAAATCATGAGGCATAAATAACCAGACCACCCCTTTTTGCTAGCATTCCATTGATCAATGACCCATGATGAGCGTGTGAACCTTAAGTTCCCTTCACATAATTGATTGAGACTGACAAAACTACGTCACCTACTTTCAGACAATGTTTAGAAAACTCTATACAGTTATTTGACTTCAAAAAAAAATTCCAAAAGGAATCAAATCTTTATGTACCTTAATAAACAGAAATTAATTGCTTGAGGCATTACTATTTCAGAAGATTTTGACAATATATATAATTTACTCAAAAAGAAAATGATGAATACATGTTCTATAATCAAAATTTAAACAGCAAAAGCTATAAGTGGGAAGTCAACCCATATGCGTTTGCCCGTTAAGAAAACAATCAGTTTAGCCCTTGTGCAAGGGGCAAAATCAATCAAAATATTTCCATAACATTAGGAATTAATTCTATTAGCCTCAAATGACTATAAAAAAAATTAATTAAAGAAAGAATACAGTAAGGTGGTTGTGCTCTGGCATCTGAGGGAGCGCGCCCACATGTAGTTGACAAAAGTTGACAGGCATTCGACCTGTCTGAAGTTGTACCAGCGTGTCAGAAAAACTAAGTCCCATTTTGTAAACCCAGAAAAGTCCCAAAGAAAAACCACCGGAAAGTCCCCAGCCCTTAAATGTGAAACCCATAGTCAAATTAAAATTTATACACAGCTGTTCCAGCCGGAACAGATCTACCAAGCAATAATTAAATTTTGTAAGGAGTAAAATGAAAATGAGATGCAACAATAAAATGGTACAAGATTAAAATCTCTCTGGCGAGCTCCCCCAGTGCAGCACGCACTTACAGCCATTGCATTTAGTGTTATGTAACTGAGTTATAAAAAAAAGGTTTATGAAATTTAAGTTATAGTGTTCAGAGTCATGATCACAGCTCAACTTCCCGGCAAACAGTCTGGACACGTGGTCCCATGGCTTCTAGGCTATTTGCAGTAAACGGGCACACAGCCGGCCCGGCCCCAAAAAATGAAATAAAGCATAAATATCACCTCATAAGTGCTGGCGAGTGCAACATAGAAATTCCGTCTCCGTCTCCCTCTCCGCAGGCGATCTTGGCATGGTTCTCCGCTTGGGCAGATATTCAGCCAACAGCAGACCAGGAAACCGGCTTAGTGCGAGAACCCTAAGAATTCAAGTAAATTAGAGAACTGTCTAGAAAAATATACACCCGAGTTAAGGTAATTAACCTCTTAACGGGCCGCCAGCTAACTCTCACTAAAAGCACAATATTCATTAATTAAAGTTTTTACAACCTGCTTAAATAGTCTAAAATCAGCCATGGAATAAGTAATTTGCATCATGAACAGAACTTATTAAATTGTGGCTTAATAGAAAGTGAACTGTACTCAGTCAACATGCTTCGACAAAAATTTGCAGGTTAAACCGGCCACGTGGAGAGCCGTAATCATTATTTAACCAAAAAAAAATTTAACAGCAATTCACTCACCGCATTGCGAATGTTTTATCTTCAATTAAGTTTCATACATAGAAGCTCTCACACTTCATTCTCCATTTGTGAAGTTAATTAACAAAGACTGCGACAGTATACTACATGCACAGACACAGTTCACTACTTGACTGCGCACCAAGTTTTTAGTGATTAATTTTTAGGTAATGCACTTTTACTATGAGAATGACTCTTAAAACTTCTCGCATTACTACAGAAAATAATAAGGCATGGCTATATAAATGGCGTTGCGTACAACAGAAAAAAAATATCTCTTACATAACTTTGTCAGGTCGCACACACATAAATACGTACTTCACACGATAGCATATATCTTGTTATTAAATATCCAAACAACTAATGAAAATAATTAATTCTTACCGGGAGTCGTTTATTCTCTAGCCCATCATGTAGAGAGATTCAAACTGCGTGGAACAATACAAAGAGCGGAGACGGGACGATTCTGAGCGAGGCTAAGCGTTGACTGCACACGCCGGCAGCACACAATCGTCATCGCACATAGCCGAGTTGCGCGCGCAACGCACACACCGCTCCCCTCACCGTCGAACAAAGTCCACTCCGCTGCCTCTGCTCACGTTACGTTACAATTACGAAAAGTTTCTAGAATTTTGTAACCGCCGGCTTCGAACCGGCACACCCCCACCCCGAAAGGGCAACCCGGTTGCCCCACAAAAACTCGGGAAAGTACCCTGCAGTGTACTCCCATCTGAAAAATCCGGTGGACATCGTGGGTAAGGTGGCCAGGCAGACTTGCTCCCAGGAGAACAGAGGCTCAGAAGGGAAAACGAAAGAGACGAAAGAAGACGTGTAGAGTGTAAGTGTGCGGTTGCTGCACGCTGACCTGATCAGGGCCAGCCCACAGCAAAGAGGGACAGAGAAGAAAGACAAAAGAAAGTACGGGAGCTCCCTGAGTTCCGACCTCCTGAGGCTTGTCCACCTAAGCCAGAACACGACAGCCACCTAAACAGGGCAATCTGCCCCATGGACTTACGGGAATAATTCCCTAATACTACCCTCCATTTCACACAATAGCTTTACGGCGCGGGCCAAGGGGAAAAGGGGAGACGGCAGTCCCCATGATGCGGTGGTCCCCGCTGGGACCTGGCGGAAAACCATGTCAACTGTGACTATGGCACCTTTCCAATATATATGAGTTTTACATGTGTGCTCCAAGGGCATGCCCAAAACTTACCGCGTAGATGAAGTGCGCGTCCGACCTCATCGACGCGACAAGTTTCGCTTCTCTCTCTAACTCCTTTTTTTTTTGCTTTTCTAGTTTTTTTTTTTTTTTTTTTTTTTTTTTTTTCTTCTAGGTAAGGTTAGGAAAACGGAAGGTGGATGGTCAAGGATGAGTAAACGGTCATAGGCTAGGACTGAAGGTAAAAGGACCTGGCTCCCTCCGGACATAAGGACAAATGGAGAAAACCAAGGCTCGCGCAGGCAGGGGCGCATCCCTGAAGTAGACGACCCCCCACTGGGACTGTGGGAAACATCTACCCGCTACCCTACCATTCTCAATACCGCCCCCGGAGCACACCCTCTTACAATAGACAACGTCCTCACTCACACAGAGACCGCCACCGTTCCCCCCCTTTCTCTCAGCCCGTTTACCCTTTTCTACACAATTTCAATTTGGAGATATGTGTAGTAATCTCTTTAGTATCACCACCTGGCTCCTCCAACCGCGCCGTCACCGGTGACGTAAACCCGAGGATACGGTACGGCCCCGACCAACGATTTGGCGGCTCTTTTATCGGCAGCCGAGCTGATCGGGTGGCTCTGGCGGTAGACCAAATCTCCTACCTTAAAGGGATTTGGAATACGCCCCTGATTATACCGAGCACGGACGCGCTCGTGCGCACGGAGCAAATTCTTCCGGGCCTCTTTCCACCTATCTGCCGTCCTAATGTCTGGGTTACTAGGCAGAAGATCGTCAATATTCCATAAGTTGGCCAAGGGAAGCGTAGGCGAGAAACCAAACATAACTTCAAAAGGAACGGCCTTATGACTGTCATGCAGGGCCGTATTGAAAGCTAGTTGTAACCACTTTAAGTTCTGGTCCCAGGTAGTCTGTTGCTCAGCGTGATAGGCAATAAGTGCGGACCGTAGATTCCTATTGAACCTCTCCGCATGGGACGGCTGCGGGTAATACGGGGAAGTGGTTACATGCTTGATGCCATTGGCGAAGCACATTCGCCGAAAGTCGCCAGAAATAAATTGTGGACCATTGTCCGAGACAATGATGGCCGGAAGACCGAAGTGCTGAAATACATGACTCTGGAGCGCGTTTATGGTCAATCGAGCAGTTGCCTGCCGTAAGGGCAGTAGCCAGGCAAACTTCAAAAAAGCATCCACACAGACAAGTAGGTAAGCATTACCTGACTTGCTACGCGGGAAGGGTCCCACGTAGTCGATGAATAGCTTCTCCATCGGTCTGCTCGCACATCAGATGACAACAGCCCCAACTTTGTGTTTTGGGCAGGCTTGCTTAAGCCACAGAGATGACATGCCTTCACCCGAGTTGCTATGTCCCTATCCATGCCTTTCCAGATGAAGTTTTTCCTAATACTGGAAATGGTCTTCGAAATTCCCTTATGTCCACCTACCGGGGAATTGTGATAGTAGCTGAAGACCATGGGCACAAGTTTGCTAGGCAGCACTATCTTCGGGGCCCGTCCTTTCTTCTCTCTGCAACATAGGACGCCCCTGGACAAGAAGTAGGGGACCTGCACGTTACCCTCTTTTAGATTTTGGATGATCGGACCCAACTCTTCATCATTTAACTGATGGGGCAACACATCAGTAAAAGCTAACGGAAAGTCCAGTAGAACAGAACAGGGTTGCTCCGGCTGGGCTTCGCTGGGCTGGGAGAACATACGGGACAAAGCATCTGCAACCACATTTTGAGTTCCCCGAATGTGTTGCACCTTAAATTTAAAGGATGAGATTTTAACCACCCATCGTCCAATCTTACCCAGCTGCCGGGGATGAGCGAGAAGCCAAGAGAGAGCCTGGTTGTCGGTCTCGAGCAGGAACTCAGCGTGTTCCAGAAAACGCCTGAACTTATCTAGAGCGTATACCACAGCCAAACACTCTAGCTCATACACTGAAGACTTCCGTTCTTGTTGGGTCAAAGTTCTAGAAATGAAGGCCACAGGCTGCCTAGCACCATCAACCACTTGGGACAGAACCGCCCCGAGCGCCACCGAACTCGCGTCCGTCTGTAAGATAAACTGTCTCGAGAAGTCTGGCATTCTCAGTACTGGGGGGGAAATAATGGCTTCCTTCAGAGTCTCGAAAGCCTTCTGTTGCTTTTCCCCCCATACAATTTGGCGCCCTTCTTCCGGAGTTCATTCAGAGGTGCCGCAATCTCCGCCGCGTTTGGGATGAAACGCCGATAGAAATTGACCATCCCCACAAATCTCGCGATGCCTTTGGCATCCTTTGGTGGGGGAAAGTCCCTGATCCCCTGTGTTCGCTCAGGATCCACAGTGACACCTCTATGGGAAATCAGGTGGCCCAGAAAAGAAATTTGTGTCTGGGCAAACTTCACCTTTTCAGGATTGACCGTGAGGCCGGCACCCCTCAACCTGCACATCACCTCCTCAAGATGACTCAAATGTTCCTCATACCCCTTGCTGTACACCAGCAAGTCATCAAGATAATTAAAAACGTACTTGAACTTGACATCGTGAAAAACGGTGTCAAGCAAACGGGTGAGTGTTTGGGCCCCTACCGCTAGACCCATAGGAACCCTAGTATACTGATGGAGGTTCCACGGAACACAGAATGCCGTGTAGGGCCTACTTTCTTTCGTCAAGGGAATCTGGTGATATGCAGAGTTGAGGTCAATGATGGTAAAATACCTCGCCTCACTGAACCAATCGAACGCGGAATGAAGGTCAGGAACTGGGACCGAATCTACCTCGATGTTAGCGTTCAGCTTGCGGTAGTCGATGACCATCCTGTGCTTACCTCCAGGCTTGGGCACTAGGAACGCTGGACTGGCATAACTGGATTGACAAGGTTCAATCACCCCTTGATCTAATAATTCTTGAACCTTCTCCCTCAAGATGTTCATCTTCGGAGGGGCAAACTTATAAGGGTGGGAGCGCACCACCTTGGAGTCCGTTAGGCAGATCTTATTCCCCAAGAGATGTGTGAGCCCAAGGGCCGGAGTTAATACAGTGGGGAAACGCTCACACAACTGATCTAAAGCGGACCGCTGGGACTGGGAGAGGTGGTCTCTAGATGTGTCGGGGCACTTAACCTCTTGGATATCTTGCCTGGTCCCCTGATATCCAAGGAACGGGATTACAACTCCCCGATTGAATTTAAAATAACATTGGTGCTCATGGATGTCAATAACGAGACCACTTTTGCAGATGAAATCGGCACCAATAATGCATTCAACTCCCAGAGCCGGAGAAACCAGAAAGCTCCACACCCAAGAAAATCCCTCGATTTTAAACTTGATTGAAACTACCCGGGAAATGGGCAGAATTTCCTGGGATGCCGTCCAGCACACTACGGAAGACTTTTCTGACCGTTTAATTAAACCCTGTCGCTCAAGGTCCTCGCACACTTTAGATGAAATGATGGATCTTGCTGATCCGGAGTCAACTAATGCTCTGAGTTGACTCTTTTTCAACTCCAACAGCAAGAAGGGGCATACGGAAGTGGGTCTAGAGATGGTTTGGAGGACCTTGCTACCCAAAGACTTGGGACCTACAACTGGCCTGGAGGCGCGTACCTTAGAAGACCCGCGACAGGTAGGGGAAGACCTCCGACATATCTTCCCCTCATTGAGCCTTTTCTGAATGACCTTGGGCGCCCTGGGGAGGGACGTTGGACTCGACCCAACCCCGGTACAAAATCGTCTGACGTGGCCCAAGCTACCACACTTAAAACAAGTCACATTAGGCGAACGACGGCGCCTCTCGCTACAAGAGTTTGTAATACTATTTTCATTACCGCATGAGGATGGAACAATTCGCCCCCCATGCCTCTCGTGTCTTAACTTATCATGGGTCACGTGCTCACGGGACTCGTCAATCACCTGGATCGTTTTAGAAAACACACATAGCCGTTCGAGGTCCGCAAAACAACGTGGACGGTCCGCGAACACCAAACGGGATCTCTCTTGGGGCGTCACCCCTTCTAAAATTCTTCCAACGACATCCTTCTCGGGCAACCCTAACCTCAAAACCCGAGCACATTTACGGATATCCTGCACAAAATCCCCCAACGCCTCTCCGTTGGCCTGTGCACGATAGAACCGGCTAAGTTCCAAACGCCAACGTCGCCGACGGGGTATGAAAGAGTCCAACACCTCCCCATGGAGAGAGTCGATACTGCCACCACGACGCAGAGTGCGGGTGACCAGCTCAGCCAATAAACCCCGGCAGTACGGATATATAACGGACAAGAGGACCTCATCGGACAGCCCCCGAAAATCCGCCAACTCCAGGACGATGTCCAGAAAAACCAACAATTTGCCCTCATCTTCTCCATCCACTACCGGAAGTCTCTGGAGGATGCCGGAAATAGGATTGGGTAGTCCTTGATACCCTACCCCCGCCAGAATCACACAATACACTGAACACAAAACATAACCCACAAAAGCATATTTACAAGAAACGGAAAAACTCAAGTACTGTCCTTCCTTTGAGTAGACCCCCGGGTTCTCTAGCGCTGCGGAAACCTGGCCTATTCTGAACCATGCACTCCACGACGGAAGGAGACAAGAGACAAGCAAGAATACTAGACACACATAACAGCAAACAGCAACTCGACACACACATCGTACCAACACATAATTCACAACAACCAACTAACCATCAACTACAAGTCCTAATTCGGGAATGCAAAATCATTCGACATCAACCGGACACAAATCGGTTCCGGTACCGATTTCCGATCGGGCCATACCGCATCCCGTCAATATACCACGCTCAACACCGACCCTAATTAACATTCCATCTTCCAGGCCACGCTTAAGACTCCCGGCCGTACAAGCTATCAAAAAAAATTTTTAAACACCATTAACCGCCTCAGTGGTGCGACCCGACTCACAAATTAAACAACTTATAACTAGCATACACGGGCCTATATCAACTAAGTTACAATAATTGCATTAGTATTTCCGAGTCTGCAAGCCCCGTCACACACCAGGACCCAAGGGTTCAAGCCTAGAATGAACCACGCTCTGACCTACCATTTGTAACCTCTCTATGCTTTTGGTATTTAAGAGAGGTTACAAGTTATATAGGACTAGGCCGAAGCCTAGAGAAGCAAAAATTATGCTGGGTCCAGTATGACGGGACTTGCAATAAAACTCAGCTGTAACAGAACGATAACAATTTATTTTATTTTTTTTTTCTTGTATGCCCGATCACAAGTATGAATATGGTAAAACATAACAAATGTGTAAAATCTTAGTCGTAACAATGTGTGTAATTATAAACGATCGCAAGTGTGTATAAATCTTCAAATCATCTGCATAACAATATGTATAATATTAAGCACAACAATATATGTATATACATCAATCAATATACACCCATATGTATATATAATTATAAAATCTTCTCACATCTCGTGGCTAGCTAGACACATAACAACACACACAGAACACAAGGTACACCAACTCATAGTTACATTAGTTTTTAACACGCATGCCCCTGGAATGCACCCACCCAACAGGTAGAGTAACTACAATCTTATAACTCGGAAGTGATAAAATATACGCCAATAGGCAACCCGCACAGTAGAATGACATAATGCACAACCCCAGGAAGAATGATAATAAATCATGAGGCATAAATAACCAGACCACCCCTTTTTGCTAGCATTCCATTGATCAATGACCCATGATGAGCGTGTGAACCTTAAGTTCCCTTCACATAATTGATTGAGACTGACAAAACTACGTCACCTACTTTCAGACAATGTTTAGAAAACTCTATACAGTTATTTGACTTCAAAAAAAAATTCCAAAAGGAATCAAATCTTTATGTACCTTAATAAACAGAAATTAATTGCTTGAGGCATTACTATTTCAGAAGATTTTGACAATATATATAATTTACTCAAAAAGAAAATGATGAATACATGTTCTATAATCAAAATTTAAACAGCAAAAGCTATAAGTGGGAAGTCAACCCATATGCGTTTGCCCGTTAAGAAAACAATCAGTTTAGCCCTTGTGCAAGGGGCAAAATCAATCAAAATATTTCCATAACATTAGGAATTAATTCTATTAGCCTCAAATGACTATAAAAAAAATTAATTAAAGAAAGAATACAGTAAGGTGGTTGTGCTCTGGCATCTGAGGGAGCGCGCCCACATGTAGTTGACAAAAGTTGACAGGCATTCGACCTGTCTGAAGTTGTACCAGCGTGTCAGAAAAACTAAGTCCCATTTTGTAAACCCAGAAAAGTCCCAAAGAAAAACCACCGGAAAGTCCCCAGCCCTTAAATGTGAAACCCATAGTCAAATTAAAATTTATACACAGCTGTTCCAGCCGGAACAGATCTACCAAGCAATAATTAAATTTTGTAAGGAGTAAAATGAAAATGAGATGCAACAATAAAATGGTACAAGATTAAAATCTCTCTGGCGAGCTCCCCCAGTGCAGCACGCACTTACAGCCATTGCATTTAGTGTTATGTAACTGAGTTATAAAAAAAAGGTTTATGAAATTTAAGTTATAGTGTTCAGAGTCATGATCACAGCTCAACTTCCCGGCAAACAGTCTGGACACGTGGTCCCATGGCTTCTAGGCTATTTGCAGTAAACGGGCACACAGCCGGCCCGGCCCCAAAAAATGAAATAAAGCATAAATATCACCTCATAAGTGCTGGCGAGTGCAACATAGAAATTCCGTCTCCGTCTCCCTCTCCGCAGGCGATCTTGGCATGGTTCTCCGCTTGGGCAGATATTCAGCCAACAGCAGACCAGGAAACCGGCTTAGTGCGAGAACCCTAAGAATTCAAGTAAATTAGAGAACTGTCTAGAAAAATATACACCCGAGTTAAGGTAATTAACCTCTTAACGGGCCGCCAGCTAACTCTCACTAAAAGCACAATATTCATTAATTAAAGTTTTTACAACCTGCTTAAATAGTCTAAAATCAGCCATGGAATAAGTAATTTGCATCATGAACAGAACTTATTAAATTGTGGCTTAATAGAAAGTGAACTGTACTCAGTCAACATGCTTCGACAAAAATTTGCAGGTTAAACCGGCCACGTGGAGAGCCGTAATCATTATTTAACCAAAAAAAAATTTAACAGCAATTCACTCACCGCATTGCGAATGTTTTATCTTCAATTAAGTTTCATACATAGAAGCTCTCACACTTCATTCTCCATTTGTGAAGTTAATTAACAAAGACTGCGACAGTATACTACATGCACAGACACAGTTCACTACTTGACTGCGCACCAAGTTTTTAGTGATTAATTTTTAGGTAATGCACTTTTACTATGAGAATGACTCTTAAAACTTCTCGCATTACTACAGAAAATAATAAGGCATGGCTATATAAATGGCGTTGCGTACAACAGAAAAAAAATATCTCTTACATAACTTTGTCAGGTCGCACACACATAAATACGTACTTCACACGATAACATATATCTTGTTATTAAATATCCAAACAACTAATGAAAATAATTAATTCTTACCGGGAGTCGTTTATTCTCTAGCCCATCATGTAGAGAGATTCAAACTGCGTGGAACAATACAAAGAGCGGAGACGGGACGATTCTGAGCGAGGCTAAGCGTTGACTGCACACGCCGGCAGCACACAATCGTCATCGCACATAGCCGAGTTGCGCGCGCAACGCACACACCGCTCCCCTCACCGTCGAACAAAGTCCGCTCCGCTGCCTCTGCTCACGTTACGTTACAATTACGAAAAGTTTCTAGAATTTTGTAACCGCCGGCTTCGAACCGGCACAAGGTGTTCATCTTACTAATAATAATGATAATTTTAAACAAGAATTCATCAGGCACATAACAGGCGGATGCCTTAGCAGTTAAAGATAATTCAAAATATAAATGCATAATCACAGATCTGGTTGTAGTCACCATTACTGTTCATTGATATAGTTGATACAGCAAAATTAAATATAGATGAATATGGACTCAGTATGAATGATCCTTAGCGGTTACAGTCTACAATAGATTACTCAAAATACTAAATAATGAATCCTTCGCAAGTTTAAGCAGGATATAAATTAAAGCAATAAGTCATAATGAATTACATGAAGATTTAAATACAACCTTTAAACAATTAATATTTACTGAAAAGTTATAATTTTCCATCTTACTCCACATTCTGAATTCATTTTCTAAAACAGTACAAAATTTGTAATGACTCTTCAGCATTGAGCTTCAGTTGGCTATCACAGTTAAATTAATTGAAAGGGTTAATAGGACGTTTCAACAGATTATATCCTGTACTCTTATTAAATCTCAATTTTGAAAATTATTCAATAGTTACGAAATAAAACACTATACATCAGAATTCTTGCTGCAAGGTCTTTACAAGTATTTAGAGTTTCATTTAAGTCAAAACATATGTGCACTGTTGCTCACTGAACTAGTAATGGAATGTTCCCACCTGTTTTAATGACTGACTTAACATGACAAAGAACTCTGGTTGCTCTAGTTGAAATGTGTGGTGTGTGTGCGCGGGTCGGAGGTCTGGAAGTCAACGTTCTCTACGGGTCAGCGATGCTTGAAGGTCTTGGATGCATGCTGGTTCACTTGACGGCTTCGGGGAGTGACATGTTGCTAGCTTGCTCTGCCCATGGTGACAGATGGTCAAGTCTCCATGTTCGAAACCCCAATCTCCTGTCTAAATCAAGGACCCTGTGAAAAATAATTTTTTGTAGTTCCTGTCATCGCTAGGATAGCCTTTCACACTTTCTCGTCAACGAGCACACTGCACACTCAATGTCACGGCCTTGCTAATACTTCAACTGCATTTCTTAATAACTTTACATTCAATTACACCATGTCAATGATTCTAAATATCTATAGCTACGTTAATTAACGTTACACATAACCCTTTCATTACAAATTAAAAGACCAAAATTCACTGAAATAATTGCATTTCATCTCTTTTAAGTTTGAAAACCTTTTCGTACTTAATCAGCCACGTGCTCAGTTACCTGGAACAACATGTGATTCTTGGACGGCAAAAGCCTTAAAAAAAAAGATTTTAAAATCCCGAATCACACACACACACTTATAGACAAAATGTAAAAATTATAATCATGATAATACCCATGTTAAATTAGTGAAGAAGAAGAATAGTACTAACCTGAAACAGCTTTATAATTTACTCGCTCATAGTGTGCAGTACGTTACATATATACAGGCACCTCCCCTGCAACCGTCAGATGATCTCTCCGTTAAAGTGGTGAACGAAATGAGGAATTGAACAACGTTCCTTCAGCCGAAGTCGGCGTGGTAAAAACACACGTTGTAGATTGTAAACTTACAGGATCAGCTGACCACAGATTAAGCCAGGATCAGCTGGCCGGTTAGATTAATTCGTCAAGCGGCAAGGCACGGTCTGGCCAAATATCGTCGCTCTCAAGGTCACCACAGCAGGCTTAGAGTAAAAAGCAAATTTGCGGGTCTTCCTCATACCGCTTTCATCAAACAATGGCAATGGCACTGGCGATAACTCATATTCAAAATATGAAAATATTTCATTTTTGTTTTTCTCAGTTCTAATCATTCTTTGATACAGGACGGTAGGTGTCAAAGGTAACACAGTATCGTTTACTCGAGAGTGTGGGTTGACTGCAGAGAGTGGGAAAACTCTCGTTTTACGCTTGAATTTGACATCATGAAAGTTGTTTCCAGCATTTATTTTGACAAAATCTGTGCCAGCTTCTTAACTGCGATTACAATTGATGCTCTCATCCCCAATAATAGGCCTACCTGTTGCTAGGGACATAACGTTATGATTTATGGGAACGAGTGGTTGGTGATCTTTAAGCCACTTTTCGAAAATCTCCAGATCTTTTACATCACGTTTGACAGAAGAGTGGCATGCAGAAGAATGTTAATCACTCCCAGTGTACTCATGACTGATGAAGACTTCTAATTGAGAGCACATTTCAACACACACTGGCATTCCAGTATCCATTGTGCTAAAGTGGATGGCGATACTCCTCTCCCATGGGTCAACCTCCCTGAAGTCTCCATAGATCTCATTAGAGTCTGTTCTATAGTCATATCTGACCATATACCTGCCCAAGCCTTTACTGATCTACGTATTGAGAAGTATCCCTTTTCAACAAATTCTTCATATTCAAAAGGAGTCAATTTGTCTTCGAGCTCAACCATTTTCTGCAAATATAAGTGCGCTGAATTTGCATAATGTAAATGTCCAACAGCATGGAACAAAGGGATCATGTGCCGCACACGTTGGAGATGCAGATTCCAGTCGCATATGCGCTCAGCTTGGATGAATAGCCGAACCAAGGATATCATTTTATAATATTGAATCCAAAGATTGGATGTAGCACCATTTCCCTCGAGACGTTCCAGTTCCTTATTGAAGGTCTCTACAGTCATTGTAATCAATTCCGAGCTGTTGATTTCCTCATTGGTAGGTGGATCAGCTTCTAACCTAGCAAAAATCTTGTCTTTTACTCCTTCACATACCTCAGATGACAGGCTTATCTCATTTAGTATCAACATTCCTAGAGCAATTTGGCTTAAAAGGTGAGCTCTTAAGGAGTGTGCATATTGATGTCCTGACATCATGTGCTCTGTTGTGTTAGGTGCATAAACCGTTTGCCACAACTCTTTAAGTCCGCTACCATCCATCACGTAGCCAACCACTCCTAAAAATAACATAAGTAAGTGAAAACCACCAAGTCGAAGAACTATATTAGACAAGTGAGTGTCCCCTTGTTGACTGTGAATACGATCTTGGGTTTTCATGTACAAAGGTTGATCAAAAGTCAGAATCGTCGTGGTTTACTGTAGCCTACGACATTCATTGGCAGAAAAATGGAGTACTGTATTGATTTCGTCATTGCTATCTGCCTTCAAGTTGATGAAGGTTAGAACAAGAATTTTGGCTGTATCTTTGTTTTCAGACTGAAAAAGTATGTGCATTAATACTGACCAGTTCGGAATGTTCTTCTATTTAAAAATCGACCTGTCATCAAAGTTAACTCGTCAGGAGCATTGTAATACTTCTTGACCGTAAGTGAACGCATTTCTTCAAGATCCTTGATGATGACTTTTTGAAGACCGAACCTTTTCTTCCTGTAGAATGGTTTTGTTGGGATTTCGGCACGAGACTGAATTTCTTTGGCTGATGGTAAGCGTGTTAATTTTGTTAAAGGACTTGTTGTTGGCACACTCTTTGATGAGGATGGCATAGTCTTTAGCACACTCCCATTTATGTGAAATTTTATGCTCTACAAAAAAGGTTCAGTGCAATTGTATCCTATCTTGATCGGTTTTTGCACAAAAAACAAAAATATGCTGAAAACACGTGCCGGAGAGATATTTCTCAAGACGGCGGCCGTTCCCAGCCATAGAGTCTCAGCCCCACAGAAAAGATTATTTTTCAAATAAGAGGGAATGTTATGCTCTACAAAAATGGTCCAGTACAATTTTATTATATCCTGAGTGGTTTTTACACAAAAAACAAAAATATTCTGATAAACACATACCGGAAATAGATTTTTCAAGATGGCGGCCATTCCCGGCCATTGATTTTAATTGAGTTTTGCTGTCTTATTTCTAGGCCTAACCTAAACACGTGTACCAAATTTCAGCTTGTTCCGAATTATTTCCACTGATAAATCTAATTTGCCTGTACTATTAGTCGTAAGACGAAAATAAAAATATACAGTGTATAAGCCGAGACATGTTCATTGACAAAAAAGGAACAAGTAACACTAACAAGGTTTGAAAGGAAGATCGTAAGACGTGTTTATAGCGCGGTTAAAGAAGCTGTCTAATGGAGATTCAGAAGTAACCAGGAGATAGATAAGCGATTGAGTCACAAAGACATTGTAAGGTTCATAAATGCTCAACGAATAGAATGGTTAGGTCACCTAGAGCGGATGATCGGCGTATGCCAAAGAAAATTCTGAGGGCAGAGGTCTATAAAAGCAGAAAGAGGAGTCGACCTAGAATAAGACGGTTGGATGATGTGTTAGAAGATCTCAGAAAAATTGATATGAGGGGTTACACTGAGGAGGCAATGGACAGGAGACTTTGGGAAGATTGGTCTTGGAAGGCAGGGCTCACGTTGGGCTAAACTGCTGAAGAAGAATCATTTTACACTTAACCGTAAGTCTCAATAACAACAACTTGTATAACAGACTGTAATATCGCAGGGCCAAACCGAACGTGGCTGGCAGCTGCCCGCTTATATCTGTACTCTGCCGAGCTTCGAAAAGATTCTACCGCTTTCAAGGGGACGCGTCGAGATTAATTGCGTCGTTACAGGCAATCTACAATCTGTACACAATCCCGCAGACCGAACGCCGTCACGTCACGCAGCGCCTCACGGGTGTAACTATATGTGTTCGCTGTGTGTATGTGTGTGTGTATGTGTGTGTGTGGGTATGTGCTTTCCTTCTGTTTCTTACAATCTTGGTATTTCCATCCTCCTAATGTCTTTATAACTTGGTCGACCTACTTTATTTGTAGACCTCCGCGATTGAAACTTTTAATAATCTCCTCTGTTTTTTTTTTCGGTTGACAACCAGGCTTTATTGACATTATTGTTAATATCAAACTTTTCGTCCGCCCGTTTCATAATCTGGCATCCTGACTGTGTGAACAACAATTTATTTCCGTGTAAATTCTCAATCCGGCTGCTTCCAACTTAAATTTTTGTCGCTTGACATTATGATTCCTGGAATCTGGAATCGTCTTCAGAAGCTGTGAGTGGCGGTCGAAGACCCTGAAGACCTAACACGTAGGTCGTTTTTGCTAAACGTAGAAATCACCCATTGCTTATATAACGTCTCACCTACGTTATAACATCGGGAACCTGTGCTTAATTGCCTCGGATCAATTGCATAGTCTGCCATAGTCGTAACCAACTTCTAATTATTAATTTTACAAGCTGTAGTTAGAATTAAAGGAAATTTTACAGGGGTGTCTGATGATTTATTCACTCAGCATTAAGTGTTATTTAATGACATCTCTTTATTAAACGATTTCTTTAACAGCTCTACATGAGGTTTTCACCATAAGGTTTTCTTAATATATAGTTTACAGTTTACAACATATTTACTGAAGGGGCCCTCAAAATAAGGAATGTTATATGCTAGCTTTTTCCACGTATCCGGGATATTAAACTGGTTTGTAAGTAAAGCTCATTTACTCATAAACTATCTTACTATTTGGGGGGCCATTTGAAGAATGTACTTGATTTAACTTTTAGTATCAGAGAAGCTTTATAATATAAGCATTACTTGCTACTACAAACATTTTTTAATCGTATGACATACTACATGTTACAAAGTGACTATTATTAAAGTCTTTTATATTGTTATTTAAAGTGTCTTTTACAAATAATTTGTTTGAATGTTAATTAACCACGGAAGACAGGCTTCCGCGTCACCTTGCCATTCTGATGTTTACTCCGTGTCCTGCTCCTTGGTCCTTGGGGTGTCCACAGATGGTCGATCTTTATTGTAGTTTTTGTGACGATTTAAATTAACAGTAATCGTAAATAAAAAAAATTAAGTTTGCGAACGATTAAGTATTTTTAAATCTCACTATAATACCTAAAACCCCTGTATGTACTCAGTATGAGAATAAGAAGTAATTAAGAAGTCCAAAGAAACACTAGTAAAAAGGGCAAATTGTAAAAAGTTATTATTGTCATATTTAACCCTTTGCTTGTCATCATGCGGTGACCTGTTAATTCCGGACTCGACGTGTCTACCGAGTCGTCTGTAATGTAGGAAGAAATAAAAATCATAATGTTTATAATTAGAAATCTGAAGACACTAATAGTCGTTAAAATAACTCACTTAAATTATATATGTATTATTAAGGTATAGTTTTTGGTAATAAAAATGCTAACTTAAATAAAAATAGGGACTATATTGTCGCGGAATAGTTGCCCCTCTCCTTTTGTTAAGCACCAGTTGAAGCAAGCAGAAAAACTCTCTGTCGCTATGTTGACTTCACGGAGTGCAGACGTACGAGCGAAAGCTCTGAGAAAATGTTGTTAATTTATTTGTTTTAATTTAAATGTAGTATATTAACTACCACTGCTAAAAGCGTGTGTCATGTACAAATAACTATAAATATGTGGTAACAAGAAGACATAATATGTAACTCAAAAAACAGAAATAGTGTTAATCAAGATGGCGACTCCCTTCAAGAAGTAACTCCATTTTCAACATCATTCCTGAAGATGTGATCTGCAGGAACTTCATAAAGACCCGTATACCAGGCATAAGATGCGGCTTAGGACATCCGAGAATCTACATATACTTACACCACAGAAGCTTCAATCTCCTCTGTGAACCTCCGACCTATTCTTGACGAAGACGGGACCCAGATGATGACGCCGACTACAAGGATTCCGTAAACATTGTAATCAGAAAATCTAAGAGTTTACTGTAATATTTCAATTATCATACGTTGTAACGCTTTAAATGTTAATGTAACTTATTATCGTTCCAAGTAATAGTACCATTCTTCAAATGGTTAAAGAAGTCTTGCAAGCTTCTAAAATAAATTGAAACTAATTAGAAGTCTTTACTATAAATATACAGAAAGTAAACTCGGATCCGAGGTATAAGAAAATAGAATCAATTTGATCCCAAAGTTTTATGAGAAGCATTTAAATACTTTAGTTTAATTAATGATGTCATGGGATCTGTCAGTAACTGTTGTTAAATAAAGAGAAGTCGTCTTGTTACACATGAAAATGAGTGCATAAATCAGTAAAATACCTTTCCTTGTTTCCTTACACAGATAGTAAGTAATTTGTTCAGTTAATTTGATTTGAATACAGTTCGTTACAACGTAGGCAGCCCATGTAATTGGCAGAGGTCAGTTAAGATGGGTTCCCTGGATTTGTAACGTGGCAATACGTTACAAAATTGCGCCACTCTGCTTGTTTTTATAAAAGGTATTGTGCTGTTGTTATCTAATTTACTGTGCTTTGTTGTGCTTTGATTAGCTGTAAATAATAATTATTTGTGTATTGTGTTGTTGCTGTCTTGTAAGAGTAATTGTGTACAGAGTGTCACAAAATTGCGCCACTCTGCTAACTTAATTTATTAGTAAATTAAATAACTCACGGCATTCAGTTATTGATCTAGAACAGTGCAGTATTCATTCTTCAAATGTATGGTACTCCGATCAAAATAGACAAGCAATGAAAACCTCTGGAACTAATAGAAATGAATTGCGAGCACTAGTGCCTGATGTAACAACCTCGCACAAAAGGCAAGTTTTCAGTAGACCTCACAATATGCGCAAATCTGGTAAGTTAAGTGTAACACCGTATAAAGCGAAAACAAAGTACCCACCTCGCAATAAACCCGTCTGTTATAATTGCGGCAAATATGGACACATAAGAAAAGAGTGCAAGAGTAAGGCATTGGAACGGAATCACCCAACTACAAAAAAACATGTAAGGCAGGGAGACCCGAAATCCTGTGTCTTTCGCAGCTACTCGAAATCTGGTGAACGCAAAGAAACTAATAATAAAAAGAAAAATAATAATAATAATAAAATATTTTATAACCAACGTGGAAGGAAAAGAAGTTCGAAAGAAATAGATCCCTATGTGAAAGAATTTCGTGAAACATGTAACGCGATTAATAAATGTAACTGGACTAAAAATCTATTACCATTAATACGAGTAGACTTAGGCGTTACCTCCACCATCGCCTTAATTGATTCGGGATCTAGTAGAACTTTAATCAGCCAAGAATTAGCGGACAAATTAGCGAAACACCATCTAGTAAAACGGAATCAACCGGTGAAAATAAAGTGTGCTACCGCCGATAAACTTAATATCATCATAAACCTGAGCATTACCGTTAAGGTTAAAATCAAGAACCTGACCTGGATGTTTACAATGTTAGTATGTAAGGAATTAGGACCCGATTTAATATTAGGTGCAGACTTTATTAGTAAAACTGGAATGATTCTTGACATCTATCAGCAAAAATATTATTTCCGATTCGACCGTACACGGAAATATAGATTTGATAGTAATAAAGAAAAAAATTGTTCATCTACGGCACATGTAATACACCAAGAGTCAATTTTATCTCATCTAGAAAGTAGAGATAGAGTGAGAATACTGAAATTAATAAAAGAATTTTCCTCAGTTCTTACACCTAAACTAGGACTCACTAAACTAATAGAGTACAAAATTAATCTGAGCGATCAGAAAGTAATACGCCTACCTCCGTACAAGTTGTCGCCTCCCAAGATGGAAGTGATGCGAAACCATATGAACAAGTTGTTGGAGCAAGGGGTCATTGAACCCTCTACGTCCCCATATTCTTCACCCTCCTTTTTAGTACCAAAAGGTCAAGATAAACACAGACTAGTTGTGGACTCTAGGCAATTAAACAAAAGAATAGAATTTGAATCAATCCCTCTTCCAGACATCCATAGTGCCTTTCATTATTTCACTAAAGCTATGGTCTTTACGGTAATGGATCTGAATCAAGCTTTTCACCAAATACCCCTTTCTGAAGAATCAAAACGTCTAACCGCGTTTGCAGTTCCTTTTAACTTGTACCAATTTACTAGAGTACCCTTTGGGATATCTCAAGGAAGTTCCGTATGTAGTAGACTATTAGAAAGGATATTTCACGATATTAAATTTAAATATGTGTATCACTATTTGGACGACATCGTTATATACAGCGAATCTATGGAACTACATCTTAAACATCTACGCGAAGTGTTATCTCGGTTACTAAGAGCAGGATTAACTGTTAACCCAAAGAAGGCAAGTTTCGCCGTGCCACAGTTTTCATTCTTAGGTCACATCGTGAAAGCGAATGGAAAGGTAAGCATTGACCCCGAACGAACCCGCGCTATTAGAGAATTTTCACCCCCACGAGATGCAAAAGGTATAGCCCGATTTTTGGGAATGGTAAATTATTTCCACAAATATATTCCCCATCTTGCCGAAATAGCAGCACCCCTAAACTCCTTACGAAAGAAGGGAACGAAGTTTGAATGGAGGTCAATACATCAAAACGCGTTTGAACAACTTAAAGAAAGTATTATATCTCCCCCAGTTTTGCAACTAGCTGATTTCACGAAACCTTTCGTAGTGCAGACCGACAGTTCCAGTGTAGCGTTAGGTGCAGTGATATATCAAGAGATAGATAACTGTAGACTACCTATTAGTTATGCATCGCGAACACTGAGCGACCAAGAAAGAAAGTATTCCGCATATGAATTGGAATGTTTAGCAATTGTTTTTGCATTCGAGAAGTTTAAACCCTTCCTAGAACATAAAGAATTCCTTTTGAAAACTGACAATCAAGCGTTATCTTGGTTATTGAATCACCCTAAACAGTTAGGACGTATTGGAAGATGGATATTGAAGTTAAACTGCTACAAATTCAGAGTGCAGCATATAAAAGGTACCCAAAACGTAGTCGCTGATACCCTGTCCCGTATGTTCCAGTCGCCCACTAAAACTCCCGAAAGCAAGGAGAATCCGGAAATAGCACATGCTAACGCCGTAATTACTGAGTTCCCTCTTGCCTTTACAAACATTGCCCTGTATCAACAACAAGACCCCTTACTGAAGCCTATTGTAGAACAACTTACGCAAGGTATTAAATCCGAGAAATACGTATTGAGTAAAAATGTACTATGTCACAAGATAAGAAGCGGAAAGGAACTAAGAATAATAGCCCCTGATGTAATTAAGCCCATGCTGATGGAATACTTCCATTCATCAACCATAGGAGCCCATATGGGGGAATCAATAAGACAATACATCGTGTTCGAAAGGAATATCATTGGAACAATATGAACAGCGAAATAGCCAGTTTCGTAAAGAAATGTACATTATGTGCCCTCAGTAAACCAGCCAGAAATACTCAAGTAAGCCAACTGATTTCAGAAATCCCTAAGACCCCTTTTTCTAAACTTTATCTGGACTTTTCAGGTCCATATCCACGATCCAAATCAGGTAATACAATGTTACTCATCTGTGTAGATTCGTTCACTAAATTTGTTTGGATGTATCCCATGCGACGAGCATTAGCGTCGACGACTGTAAAAATATTACAGGAAAGATTATTTAAAGACTACGGTACACCTGTACGTATAGTATCAGATAATGGTCCACAGTTTAAAGCGAAAGAATTTAGGAATATGTGTTTCAAGTTAGGAATAGACCATATAACCACTATAGAGTATCGACCGCAAGGCAATATTGCTGAAAGGTATCTACGAAACCTCAAATCTGCGTTAATCGCCTATCATGCGAACGATCACACGTCGTGGGACCAAAACCTATCCTGGATTCAATACGCTTTTAATTCAGCTTATCACGAAGGTCACAAGTCGACCCCGTTTGAGTTACTGTACAAATACCGACCAAACCACCCTTTGTCCACACGATGGAATATACACGATCTGCTGCCTCCGCAAATAACGGATAAGCAGATAAAGCAAATATGGAATAAAGCCCGCTCTAATTTAAGAGCAAACTTAGAGAAATCCAGAAAATACCACGAGAAAGATAATCATAACAATTCAATTAGGTACCAAGCAGGTGACTTAGTAATGTATGAAACTCACCCCACTAGTAGTGCGATTGATAAGACCACCTCTAAACTATCATATCGATGGTGTGGCCCTTACCAAATCCAGAAGTACCTGACTCCAGTTACAGTAGCCCTGTACGAACCTGCGACTCGAAAATATGTGCGGAGAACGCATATTTCGCAGCTAAAATTGTATAAGAAGAAGAGACGGAATAGTATAACCCAAAATAGAAAAGGGAATACTAGGTAGTGAGGTATATTATACTTCTAAAAACCGTGGAAAATGTTAAACGTAGAGTTTGGAAATGAGGCCTGATCAACCTGAGATCCAGTTCTGCGAAGGATACGTTAATGAATACTCATTAACCATTTACTATACTCATTTACTAGATGAAAACTAGTACTGAATGAAAACAAGATAGAATTCTAAATAGCAAAGATTTAGAAACTTACTCTACAGAGAAAGAGTAAGACAACCAAAAAGAAAAAAACCGGTAGTAGATTTAAGTGATAGAGATAAGAAAGAGTTTTGTGTTTTATTTTGTAAATATTAAGTGTGAATAGTATGTAAAAAAAAAGTAGTTAATAAGAATATATAAAAGTATATTGTGTTGTGGAGAAGAAGCAAGTAGACATAACGCTAACCAATAACTATGTGAAAGAAATTGCACACACTGCCACCATTCATACTCCAAGTCCCCAGTTGGGTGTTAAAAAAAAAAAAAAACAAAAAAAAAAACCGTAACGTGAAAATTAAGCGGTGGAGTATGTGACGATTTAAATTAACAGTAATCGTAAATAAAAAAAATTAAGTTTGCGAACGATTAAGTAATTTTAAATCTCACTATAATACCTAAAACCCCTGTATGTACTCAGTATGAGAATAAGAAGTAATTAAGAAGTCCAAAGAAACACTAGTAAAAAGGGCAAATTGTAAAAAGTTATTATTGTCATATTTAATCCTTTGCTTGTCATCATGCGGTGATCTGTTAATTCCGGACTCGACGTGTCTACCGAGTCGTCTGTAATGTAGGAAGAAATAAAAATCATAATGTTTATAATTAGAAATCTGAAGACACTAATAGTCGTTAAAATAACTCACTTAAATTATATATGTATTATTAAGGTATAGTTTTTGGTAATAAAAATGCTAACTTAAATAAAAATAGGGACTATATTGTCGCGGAATAGTTGCCCCTCTCCTTTTGTTAAGCACCAGTTGAAGCAAGCAGAAAAACTCTCTGTCGCTATGTTGACTTCACGGAGTGCAGACGTACGAGCGAAAGCTCTGAGAAAATGTTGTTAATTTATTTGTTTTAATTTAAATGTAGTATATTAACTACCACTGCTAAAAGCGTGTGTCATGTACAAATAACTATAAATATGTGGTAACAAGAAGACATAATATGTAACTCAAAAAACAGAAATAGTGTTAATCAAGATGACGACTCCCTTCAAGAAGTAACTCCATTTTCAACATCATTCCTGAAGATGTGATCTGCAGGAACTTCATAAAGACCCGTATACCAGGCATAAGATGCGGCTTAGGACATCCGAGAATCTACATATACTTACACCACAGAAGCTTCAATCTCCTCTGTGAACCTCCGACCTATTCTTGACGAAGACGGGACCCAGATGATGACGCCGACTACAAGGATTCCCAAGACGGACGCCCCAGGACGAGGTTTCTACGTTCGATTGTAAAGGTGACTCGATAGTTTGGCTATCGAGAGTTAATAATATTTGTTACACTAATCACTTCTAAAAGAGACTTTTCAAAGACGATAAATTTTATGTAAACATTGTAATCAGAAAATCTAAGAGTTTACTGTAAAATTTCAATTATCATACGTTGTAACGCTTTAAATGTTAATTTAACTTATTATCGTTCCAAGTAATAGTACCATTCTTCAAATGGTTAAAGAAGTCTTGCAAGCTTCTAAAATGAATTGAAACTAATTAGAAGTCTTTACTATAAATATACAGAAAGTAAACTCGGATCCGAGGAATAAGAAAATAGAATCAATTTGATCCCAAAGTTTTATGAGAAGCATTTAAATACTTTAGTTTAATTAATGATGTCATGAGATCTGTCAGTAACTGTTGTTAAATAAAGAGAAGTCGTCCTGTTACACATGAAAATGAGTGCATAAATCAGTAAAATACCTTTCCTTGTTTCCTTACACAGATAGTAAGTAATTTGTTCAGTTAATTTGATTTGAATACAGTTCGTTACAACGTAGGCAGCCCATGTAATTGGCAGAGGTCAGTTAAGATGGGTTCCCTGGATTTGTAACGTGGCAATACGTTACATTTTCTTTCCTGCTGAAGTTCCTGAAGTGATTCGGTCATTATGAAGCTGGTATGCTGTTCTCAGAAGTCTGGTAGCTAAGCCTCTGTAGTAGTATAACTCAAGTTAATGTTTTTGTTTGCCACAGAAATGCACGTCACATCATTATTGATAAAAGGTTCTCACTTTAGGTACCTCGTACCTTTTTATTTTAAAGAAACATTGATATCTTACACACTAGTCAGTAGAGATGTCATCCCGCACACTTATTTATTCCTATTTTTTTTTATAGATTACGTGTTTACTTTATGACACACTAATTTACCGCTACATTCCTCTGCACCTTGTTAAATCTATACTTTAAAAAAAAAACAAATATTGTCGTACTTTTGGGGCATGGTTCCGGTATGTACTGTTTACAACGAGAACGCTCCATCTCCACTGATTTACTATGTTAGGACAGGTAAGTTAACTGCGCGGAGTTTTCGCTTCACCATAAAATAGTTCCACCTTTATTCGATAATTGCGGTATTAAAGTTTGACCTATTAATTATCCAAAGATATGCTTTACTTCAGAATTAATTAGGGTATACTACTGTGTTATTGTTGATTTATTTATTTAATTGCAAATTTACATGTATTATTAGTTTTCTTTATGGGTCGGTAAGCAAGTTGATTCCGGTTACCGCATGTCAATGCATGGTAAATTATTAAAGGGTTTCCTTACCTTTACACTCGAATTCCTTTTGGCCTTTTAAATCTCATTATTAAATATTATTTTGAGTTATTTCAGGGGTTTAAAATTTGTTTAAATGTGCGATTTATTAAAATTTAAATTTCTCTCCTTTATATATATTTTTTTTATTAATGAAATCGTCACACTTATAGGTTTTAAAGAACAATTTATTTGTTTTCGTTACCTATGACGTGTCCGAATAGTAACAGTAATACCTATCCGGCACAAAACCTAATATCGTATAAATGATGTTGAATAAAATATTACCGCTAACGTTTCCATCCTTCGTTAATATAGTTCAGTTGTATTTGTGTTGTGTAATGTTCAAAGAACAAATGTAATTTCAATTGCGCCTGTTAATTTAGAATGCTGTTCCATGTGTCTGTATACTCCTAGTTGTTCATCCGCTTTTAGATTTGGACCCATTGTGTTTACGTGTGGGATTACACGTTACTGTTGATATTTGTGAGCGTGTGAAGTGGTTTGGAAAAGATGGGCTCACTGTTGGAATGTAGTACTTTCAAGTGTTCATTGTGTCTTTGAAACCGCGTCCTGTCTAGCGTATGTAGAATTTATTACAGTGTGAGCAGTTTAGTTTGCGAATTCCGAATAAGTCAATTTTATTACACTGTTAACCGAATGTTTGTGTTAGCAAATTCAAACAAGTGCGCTGCTTCCATCACAGGAGCGGACAGCGCTCCTAGCGGCCGCTTCTGCGAATCTCAAAAAGACCAAAAGCTGGCTTATGCGAAGGGAGCAGTTTTACAAAAGTTTTAGGTAAATCATTAGGGTCGCAAAAGTGTGTACATTTCGTTGTCAACCGAAATTTGCCAGGTGTCGTTATTCAGTCGGTCAAACACGGCTTTGGTCTCTACCCCCTGAGCTATGGAATCACATGCAGTTGAAGACACGTGGTTTGGAAAGGTCTAGAACAGTGATTCCCAAACTTTTCAGTCCGCGGACCCTCCCAAAAATTAAAAATTTCACGGACCCCGTCTGAGTAATGAAATAAAACAGTGTATAACACACACACACACACACACACACACACACACACACACACACACACACACACACACACACACACACACACACACACACACACACACACACACACACACACACACACACACACACACACACACACACACACACACACACACACACACACACACACACACACACATTAAATTAAAATCAAAATTCTCTTAAATAGCAAAATTATAATGTTAATGATATCATTGTTTAATGTGAACAATGAAGCTGCTTTTCAACAATTAGCTCTGCAATATTTGGTTTAACGTCTGATAATTTCAATACTAAGTCACTCTCGACATCAAGTTTATTTCTTAACTTTGCCAACCTCGGCTCTACCTTTCCAGCCACACGTGTCGAAATCCAGCTATGTAGGCGTAAAACCAGCTACACGGAAAAACGGTTTGCTTAGATACAGTGCTTGTACGCGAGGTAAAGTGCTTATACGTGGCTAATACAGCGCGAACAGTTCCGCGTTGATGCGGCGCTCTAGTCAGTTCGGCTGACAAACAGATCTGCTACACGGCATGATTTAAAGACATTGTTAAAGCCATTAGTTTGAAATTACTTTTACAATTACAATTAGTTTGAACAAAAATAAAGTATCTGAATCTTCCACTAATTGTTTTAAGATACTAAAATTTAATTTTTAGAGCATAACAAATCTTAGAAAATTATGGTATATAATATTTTTTCTTAAAAGTGTCTGAGGACCACACTTTGGAAACCACTGGTCTAGAAACTTTATGTTCAACGGCACGTGGTCGATTTTCTTGTACAATCTAGAGCGTTGTAACATGTAAGAATAACGTCATGTGCGTAGATGAGTGAGCTGTGAATCTATCGCAGTCCCTGGAAGTCGGAGTGGATCGTCGACGAAGCGGCTGAATTTAGACCACGAAGACAGACGTGGCGTTCGAGATCTTCAACAACCGATGGCTATCAACGAGGACTAAATTAGCAGCAACTTGGACGGACACAACGCCGACGAGGAAACCCTGGGATCGACATCCCGCCTGAGGTGGACAACGGTCAGTGTGATAGGAGGAGCAGCCCCTCGTGATTGTTGGGACCGATGCAACTTAATCCCAGCAAATGTAGGAAAGTGAAATTATAAACACTCTTTATAAAGTATAAAACAACTAAAGACTTTTAATTTGCTAACTGACATTATTTCAAAGTTTTTTTTTTCAAACTCATAAACTTATAAAGATAAACTGTATATGTTTTATATAAAAAAATAACCAATAAATTTATAATACAGCCAAACAAAATTTATTTTTGTAAGTGCAGTAAGTTTTAAACCTGTTACCTTGTTATATATATATATATATATATATATATATATATATATATATGCTCGTGCGAAGGCTTTCACGGTAAATATCTGTTGTAGCAGGTAAAAACCTGCTACCAAAAGGATACCAAACCTGCTACCTTTCCGTGAACGTGATGCTTATATTAGCGACGTTTCGTTCCGTAATCCCGGAACATTCTCAAGGTGTACTGATGTTGACTTAAATACACTGCCCGTTTTATATCTTGCTTCCCTTGTGATTTTTGCCGTGGGAGGGTTAGAGCGTGGGGGTGAGTGTGTTGTGGCCATATGTTGTTTGTTAATTTGTGAACTGTCAGTTAGCAATTTCCAAGTTGCCGACTGTATGCACTTAACTTCAAGACATAATAAAATTCAACAAGCTGTACAGCAGCTGTGTAAGCAGTAAAGGCCACTTTAAACACACACGTGCAAAGTGACACAACAGTGACATTTCGTTTATATACTAGAAGCAAGTTGCAACTAGACTTGTTACAGGAATATTGTGGTTTCCTCCCAAACAATTTGTACAATTATTTAGTCATCTTTACAGCCGTAAAGTCAAGAGTTTACTAGTAATTTTATCAATGAAGAGTCCTCAATAAAAAGGTAGAATAATTCAGTACACAGGGCACGACCTAGTAAATCTAGATCAGTAAACTTAAGTCATGTATCCATAAATATTCCATTAATATTAACTGTTATATGTCTACTATACACTACAGTTTTGCCTGCCAGTACATTTTGAGGTCAAAACACTACTCCCCCCCCCCTAACACAGACAGATTAATCTATAAAGCAGTGAGGATAACTGCTGTTCGTCAGTTAATCACAGTACTGTGGGAATGAACAGCAAAGTACTGTGCTGGTAGTGGAGGATATTGTTACAACATTACACAACAATCTACAAGTTTATCTAAGGTTCCAGTGGAATCCGGCTGTAATGTGTGTGTGCGTACATAATGCTGCTACTCTGCGGTGAAAGACAATTACGCGTCAACTATCAGGTGGGCCATGGGGCTGTGCGAGACGAAGGGCATGCCCGTCGCCCGCTCATGTACTGCGTTCCGAGCTCCTGCCGCAGGGTTTATTGATAGGGTCTGAATTTAGGGTGTGGCCTGCTACCGGCCGTGGGTTTTCAATTAATTAATTAATTGATGGTGAGTGTACGCCGAGGCCGGGTCCAAGATTCTCCTGACACAGATTGGTAGCGAACGAGGGCGCTAATGAGGTGGTTGCCCTGGAATCGGACGGAGCGACGATAAAATTTACGGGACAGTGTCCGTATAGTGGCGTCCAGGGAACGGACACGCAGGGAGTCACGGATCGTTTTGTTTGAGGTGAGATAATGGGTTTTGCACGCCCAGCGCAATCCTCGGTCGAGGAGAGACTGAAGCTTTCGTTTGTGGGTCTTGGCCAAGTAGCCCCAAACGGGGATCGCGTAGGTAGCCCCAAACGGATCGTAGGTGCCGATAAGCTTCCCTAGGCGGCGGGTCATGGCGTTGCTGCATAACACGGGACGGAGTTGATATAGACGATTGGCGTTCTTTCGGGCTACTTGTGCAGAGTGTGTCCTCCAGGTGAGACGTCGGTCGAGGTGAACCACGAGGTACTTGACCTCACGAGACCAGGGCAACAGAGTACCGCCTACGTAGAGTCTGTCTGGGAGCCTTAAGCGTCTGGAGAAGACTGCTGCTGTGCTCTTGGCCGCGTTGATGGCAACCCTCCATTTCTCTGCCCATTCAACGTACTTGTCCAATTGTTCCTGGAGCCAGATAACTGCCGTTTCAGCTCGACGATCAACGGCATACACCGCCGTGTCGTCAGCGAACATGGCCAACCTGGTGTTAGGCAACTTGGGCACGTCATTGACGTACACAGAGAAAAATAGGGGGCCCAAGACGCTTCCGTGAGGTACACCAGCAGTAATAGCCCTTGCCGAAGAAAGGGTGTTATCTACTCTCACGCAAAAGGTTCTGTTCCGAAGAAAGCTAGCAATCAAATGAATGTAGCAATCCGGAAGCAGAATCTCCGTGAGTTTGTATAGAAGGCCTGGATGCCAAACACGATCGAAAGCCTTCTCGACATCAAGGAAAACGGCGGCGGTCTGCTCTCGCGAGCAACCGGCCTCGGCCACGGTCTCCACGAAGCGCATCAGTTGAGGAGTGCCAGCACGAAAACCGAATTGCTCGGGGACCAGAACGTCGAACCGTTGAAGGTGATCCGCTAGTCGCCGCTTGACTAATCGTTCGAAGACTCTCGAAGTGGACGACAGCAGGCTGATAGGCCGGAGGTTCTCGGCGAACTTGGGGTCTTTCCCCGGCTTCGGGATCATCGTGACCGTAGCTGAACGCCATTTCTTAGGAAAGTAGGCGAATCGGAAGCAGGCATTGAACAATTCGACCAGGAAGCGAAATCCCCGGTCCGGAAGTATCTGTAGGGCGGTGTTAGGAACACCATCCGGTCCAGGGCTCTTCCGGAGCCGAAGCGCTAAAAGCCTGTCCGTTACCTCTTCCACCGAAGTGAGCTCTGGTTCGGTGGTGATCGGGCTGCGGAGATAAGCCTCAACCTCGTCTTCTATCTCCTCATCGGAGTCTGGGTCGCCGGACGGGTTAGGAACAAATTGAAGCTCTAGGTGCTCGGCCAGGAACTTAGATTTCTCGTCTAGCTTGGCAAGGGGATGTCCCCCATGTCCGTTGATGGCCGGGAGTGGAGGACGTCGCCTCTTCCCGGTCAACGCGGAAGGAATCCTGTAAACGGAGCTCTCCTCCGGTGCATCGTCAGCCATTTTGGCGATCGCAAATTCCCAGCAGCTTCGTCGGAAGGCCTGCAAGTCACGACGTAACTTGCCGGCCGCACGATTGAAGCTGGCCTTGTCGGCAGGATCTCTCGTCCGCTGCCACCGTCTCCGAAGTCTGTTCTTCTTTAAAGCGAGAAGACGGAATTCTTCAGGGATCCGGTGGTAATCGGGCGTTAGATTACGCTTCGTCTGTGAGCACACGTCGACGGAAGAGACCACAGCATCATCGAACAAGGCGACCGCCTCGTCGATATGCTGAGTGGTATCGAGCGGAACTTCCTCGGGGAGTCTGCGGAACTATCAGGTCTATACCCGACCATACCGGTCCGCGCCTGCTGTGTGTAAGGCCGCAACCAATTATGCTCTGGTGTTTTCTAATAGCATTCTTGACACGCAATAGCGAATATTCTGGAACCTCGGCGGGGTATAAGTACAAGTACTCGGCGACGTTCAGTTTCAGTTTGAGTTGGGAGTTACTGCCGGCGATTACTCTGTGCGTTCAAGTGGTGAAGTGTTGTGTTTTATAATCGGGCGGGACAATTGTAATAAAATTGTTTTATATTAGTTGACATTTTATCGCGTGTGAACAAGTTTTATTTGATTTGTTGTAACAGAATGTCTTGTTAATTACGAACTGGTTAATTGTGATAATTAAAGCTGGTGATTAGTGACTTAATTGGTGTCTTGTATTTTGTTTTCCACTGTACCATACGACGATATGGAGACCGTCGTAACAATATCGTGTAATTTGTGAATCGGTTTTATGCACTGAAGATGGCGTCCAGACGTGAGGCCGAAACGTCTGTGATTAACAGCATTAGTGGACCGCGGCCCAATACCCTGGAGTTTGTTGGCAACACTGTTGGCGCCGGCGCGGTGGAAGCCTCAGATATAGAAATAAATGGATAAATAAATAACACCCCCACACACACACACACACTCATAATGTTAATATACCACACACACGTATGCTCATAAACGTCAAGGTAATGCTAAGTAATGAATGCAATCAATGTTGACACCTTATTGTTACGTCATCAATACTGATTGCCAGGTGTGACATGTCAGTAATAATTGATATTACGGTACGGTATTAGCTACGTACATTAATAACAATGAATTATGCATATTGGGTCACTTCAATGCACATTGTTACCGATACTGTCTCTGTCCATTAGCGTTGTTGTACTCCAAGGCCAAAACACAATCAACGTTTCACTTAATGATTCTCTCCGCCTCTTAATTAGGACGATGTCAAACTAGCCAGCGGTATGCTTGCCCGTAGCCCCGCATACGAGGTTTTGTGCATTTAGCCTCATGTACGTATCTTTAGGAGTGGTGACGAACTGGAGAGGAAACGTGTAACTTTGAAATGATGATTTAATATAGTGAGCATTCAAACATAACTTGGATTACATGTTGGCCACAGTTGGAAGGCAAACAACTAAATAACCCGTATCATTAATTCAGTCTGCTTCGCAAACTGTCCGTGGTTGACAGGAAACCTAACGTTTGGACACAAAAGAGTACAGTACACTCTCAACTATCGAGGACTTGATAATCAGGTTCGTCCGTACTATACTATCCGGCATAATTAATACAAATAATTAGAAATATTGATTTTATAAGTATAGTGTGTAAAACGATTTTTGTTGTAATTTTTAATACTGAAATCTCTCTTAAATAATCGGTTTTACTGGTTCTTAATTGGGTGGTTTTAAGACGAGAAAAGGAACTCAGCTAGAGAGCAAACATCATTAAATATCTCATCTAGTTATAGTTTTATGGACTGTGAATCATTGCAATTTTTGTCTTTTTTCTATTTCTTTTTAAAAAGTAATGTTGTAATTATATTTAAATTTTAGTAGCTTAAGTAAACATCTGAATCAAGCCTAGCATTTGAATAAAAATTCTTTTGTCCTACGTACTGCGGTGTTTTGAAATAAATATTTAGGTGCGAGAAGAAAAATATCAAACGGCCAGTAAAGTTTAACTAACTAGACAAATGAATAGAACCCAATATAACTGAGGAAGAAGCCTTTGCATCAAGGACCAAAAGATGGAAATTACACGCCAGTTGAATAAAGCGTTTACAACAAACAATCTTGTGCTGACACTACTGCACAATACTTTGACTGGAGGCGCTCTACGTAGCGGGATGATTTTAGGACAGGTCTGTCCAAGAAAGTGGAAGACAAATAAAGAACTACAGTAAGGAAAATCCTGGGCTCGGTTAAAGGAAACGGTGAGTAGAGACGACAACACAATCACAAAACGAGACGCAATTCAGAAAAGAAGTATTGACTTGTACGGACACATGACGCGAGTGATTGACCAAACGGCTCTTTGCCTACTCTCTAAGCAATTTTACCAACGGGGCCTGTTTTACCGACATGGAAAGACATCGCCAAGAAGTGGAGTTTACGCTTGAAGACATCCTGGAACGTGACCACTTTAAGAAGCCACTGGTTGCAAAACAGACACGACAGGGACTAAAAAAGAAGCTTATTGAAAACGAATGCAACAATACTGTGCAAAAGTTACAGCCCGTTGTAGAAAACAGTTGAATTAACGCGGTCCTCAGCTGGCCGAAACGAAAACAATGTAAATACTGTATTGCTAATTTTTATTTAACTTAGAATTGTTATAAAAAACATTTCTAAACATAAGATAGCGATTTTAAATAATTCACCCAATACGGGTTTTTCAGATCATTAATGAAAACACAACCACTATATAGACACGAAAAGCAATACACTGCACAACATACAAAAAGTAAAAAAAGGATTTATTAGAAATTTTAGAAATTATAAAAGCAATTAAAAGTAATAAAAATTTAACAAACGAAAAAATGAATTCTTTGTATTTCCTTTATTAAAAGCTGTTGTTTAGTTTAGTTAATTTTTAGATTTTGCTTCCCTATTATACTTAGTTTTCACAGTCACTTGACCTTCACTGTACTAACTCCTCCACCCCCTTAAAACATACACACCCCAAACACATGTCTTTATACACACCCTTATCACGTGTTCACTACTCTACACTTTCTTAGTTTAGTTGGTCTTAAGAGCTCTTTGAGAATGCCTTAGTAGGCTGAAACAATTGTCAGAGGTTACAAATAAACTGTGAAACTTCCCAAGTGTTTGTGTGTTTTTAAAATCCTTTGTAGTAATATGTTTTACAAAGTGCCCAACGAGTCGTCCATCAATATTTATTTAATTGTCTTATCTTATTAGATTAAATTGAAATGCATTATACTGTATGAAAAGGTTAAAATCTTTATAAATATGTTTTTAAAATATATTAAGTAACGTTACTGATTTATAATTATCAGAAAGTGTTGGTTGGTTCCAGAAAAAAACATTCGCCTTCAAACGGTGACTCTTATGTACTTTATGTGATTCATCATTAATGTGCCTTTGCTATGATATGTAGCTCGCAAAATTCTCCTCAACATATTGTATTCATCAGTTATTTTCTCTATGTTAGCAGTCTTCATCACAACTTTGTCAAATTTTGTTGCTTCCCTGCTATAAACACTTTTTCCTCGAACGAGGCCTTTCGGTTTCGCAACCATTATCAAGTTCTTCCTACAACAACATTAAAGTACCTACTTCCCTTATATATATATATATATATATATATATATATATATATATATACTAACCCTCCCACGCATCACCGGTTACATTCAACCAATAGGAGGCAGTACTTACCGCCCCATTACTGAATTTAGTAATGAGGATATATTTTACTATACTTTGAAAGAGTAGTGTATAAAAGGTGTAATACGGTTACAGGATAGGTTCAGAAGGTAGAAAGCTGTAGGAGATATCTAGAGGATAATGTATATGACGAGGTCAGGTTGACTGAGTAAGGAGCGGGGCTAACAAGGACTGGGCGGTAAGTACTGCCTCCTATTGGTTGAATGTAACCGGTGATGCGTGGGAGGGTTAGTATACGAGGGGGTACCCAAAAATAACCGGAATAGCGCTGCGATTGGCGGAGCTTACGTAGTACGCATTTCTCCCGCTAGGCGAGCGTAACGCAACTCGTTCCGAGTTCAGTGCCGTCATTGTTGTTACCTGGGACGGTTGTGTCCAGTCACAGTAATTCGTTTTGTAAAAGCAGTTTCGCTTGCTCCTCGTTTTTTGTCATGGCGGGTTTAAGTGAACAGCGCGCTGCTGTGAAATGTTGCTTCCTGCTTGGGAAAAACGCCGCAGAAACTGATGTGATGTTGAAAACAGCTTACAAGGATAGTGCTATGGGAAAAACTCAAGTGTACCAATGGTTTTCTCTTTTCAAAGAAGGTGAAATGTCAATTGATGACAAACCTCGTTCTGGACGTCCGTCAACTTCCAGAATTGATGAACATGTTGAAAAAGTTCATGCTTTCGTGCTTGAAGACCGACGACGGACCATTGAAGAGATTAGTAAGTTATCTGGAATAACTTGGACCTCGGTTCAGCGAATTTTGTCAGACGATTTGGGGATGAGATTTGGGTCACTGCAAAATTTGTGCCTCGGGTCCATTTCAGTGCGCCAGTTTTTAGCAAAAAAACAACATGACTCCCTTGACCCACGCCCCTTACTCACCTGACCTCGCTCCGTGCGATTTCTTCTTGTTTCCGTGAATGAAGAGGGACATGAAAGGACAACGTTTTGACGACGTGGAAGCGGTAAAGAAAAAAACGAGGCAGGAGCTGTCGGCCATAACAACAGACGAGTTTGAAAAATGTTTCCAGGAATGGGATCGCATATTGGACAAATGTATTAAGTGTAATGGAAAGTACTTTGAAGGTGATAAGATTGTTTTGTAAAAAAAATTAAATACATAGCTTTAAAAAAAAATTCCTGTTATTTTTGGGTACCCCCTCGTATATATAAGGGAAGTAGGTATTTTAATGTTGTTGTAGGAAGAACTTGATAATGGTTGCGAAACCGAAAGGCCTCGTTCGAGGAAAATGTGTTTATAGCAGGAACGCAACAAAATTTGACGAAGTTATATTGTATTCAATTATGTTTATAGGTTTTCATCCTTTTTTGTCATTGCGCAGAGGTCACTGCTAAGGGTCATAACTCATACGGGTTTTTCCAGGTTTTTGTACGTAACTAATTTTGTGTATATCTACTCTAAAATTGTTTCGGTTCTACGGTTAGTCTTGCGGGCTAATAATATGTAGCTATAATGATACATCATTATCCCAGGTTAATGAGGATTCCAAGTATGGAAAATGTTCGGTCCTGTCAAGATTATGTTGATGGCATGTCTGTTTTGCGGGCCATGTTCTTGGTTTTACGCCGGTATACGGATTGTTGTGTTGTAACAGTAGAAACGAAAATAAACTACCCCAGAGAAATTGCTAATTAAAGATGTAATTACAGTTTCAATAAACAAAGACAACATTAAACTATTGTATACAACATTCATTTATGTTTATGATTGTTCAACACAAGCTAACGTAACAAAAACTAAATATCATATAATTAACACTAGAACCGACGTCACATATTACGAATGCCTGCCCACAATAACTATAAACACTTTACATTAAAGAGCACTTTGAATTGCAGTCTTGGACTGACTAACTCGCCGCTTTGGAAATAGCATTTTTATACTAAACGTGTGTGGCATAGTGTGTGACAAATCTGAGCTGGATGGCAGTATAATTGACTAGAATCGGAAAGACGTGGCTGTGAAGGTCGAGAAGAAGCGCGAGGATTGCTTAACATGCCGCTCACACAATGCGTTATGTTGCCACACGTGTTCTCAGCGTATCACATCTCTGTCCTTAAGCCTGTAAATGTAGAGTTTTATTGAGGCAAGATTTTTTAGTTTGAACAGTGCACGGAATTTTCGTTACCCATGCAGGTCATTAGCAACTTCTGAGCAGGTGATTTTTAGAACGTTTTACTGCAGATCGTATTGAAATTCAGTGTCAAATTACTAAGCTACAATTTGAACAAATTTGGAGTTTTTACCAATGTCGGCAACTGTTGATTTGACAAGGTAGACAAGGTTTTACATATTTGCGGTCCTTGGTTAAAATTTAATTGTATTAATCTTTCTTGTGCGTCTTGCATTAAGTTGTGATCTTTCAAGGTTTCTGCAATTTTAGCTAGTAAAGCTGTAGATTCTTCTATAGTAGTTCTGTTCGCAGTTCCCATTGCTGTTTGATGTTATTTTAATGGTTTCTTTGTATATTTCTAATATTTTTATTATTTGAGGACACATAGGTTAAAATGCTTAGCCTTTAATTTTATATGCTAGTGAAGTGAGACCAGATACTATTAAAAACAAACAGATTTTGAAGACTACTGGCATGCAGATATTGCGTAGAATAGAACGGTTTAGAAGAGTACACCACATCTGCAGCCGTGATGTAATTTAGAACAAATCGGTGACTGAGTTAGGAAAGAAGTGAATCAACAAACTTACAGAATGGCATGAGGAACACGTGCAGAAGATAATAATCTAGCAGGGAAGTTAACTAACTTTCAAAAGGTGAACGGAATAAGTGGAATAAACACGCTGTAAAACTACCAAAAAGGAGGATAGTTTAAGATTACAGATTTAGATTTTGTTTTAAGCTGAATGTTTGTCGTTAAATGTCCACGTGTTGGTAGAAACAATAAAGTCACTAACGATTAAAAACATCAAATATAGATGAGTAAAACGTATAATTTAATAAATTTAAATGTACCTGACAGTAACGAAACGGAGAGATGTAAGTTAACAAAGGAACGTGGTACTCTGTTAAAACATTTTACCTAAACGGAATTGAAATGAAGGTGGCACAGACATTACGAGTGATTTATCTTGTACATAATCACCAACAGTTAGTGACAGGGAGAGATTTATCCTGTCGTCACAGTAGAGCGTGGGGCTGGAGATAAATATCACGAGAGACACAGCAAGGCGCGCAGTGACACAGGGATTAAGTTAGCGAGTTCAACTGGCTGTCTGTAAGACAATGCCGATGCGGTGCTATTCTCAAGTGCTTTTGTTAGGTTTATTTGTAAAATCTCATTTATCCTTATAACATGGATGGTAATTGTTTAACACAATTTGTTGTTGTTGTTTATCATGCAAATTACTGATACTGAAATAAAAAAAATAGAAAATATAAGGGTAGACGATAATTATACCTGATTATTGTTGGCGAGTTTATATGTTAAACGCAAGGACAACCACGTATGTAGATAGATAGACAGGTATATAGACAGATAGACAGACAGGTATACACACACACACACACACACACACACACACACACACACACACACACACACACACACACATATAGGCTCATATATAATATTCTTACGACGGTCACATGGAACGGATCGTTGTGCTTAAACACTGAAAGAAAATAAATGAAAATCCATAGAAATCGTTAACGTGAACTTAAAGAGTTGTTTAATTTTATGATTGTTCAACACACGCTAACGTAACAAGCAATAAGTGTAATCCAATTGACACTATCGCAATAAATAACGCAAGTCATTAATCAGAGAAATCAGAACACAGTGCTTTACAATGAACCGATATAAAACATCGCACCGAATCTCATGTAACAACGAATTAATTCGAGTCAACCGGCCGCCGGCCTCTCTCAGCACACCTCCCATCGCGGTTGCTACGACCTTCCCGGTGATGCATCGGGATAAATCGTGCACACATGCTAAGCTAAGGCGCCAGAAAGCGCTAGCAAATTCCATACTGCAGTGATTGCTAACCCTATGTCGTAGATGCCACACACGTTGCCTATCTCATAGAGGTAAGTAGGGTAAGCTCACCTAATTCCGTGACTCATGTAATTCCGTGATACTCTACATAAATGATGTAACGAAATAAGCGTTAGCAAATATTACTTTTGTAGTTTCTCAGTTAGATAGCAGCACTCATCAGCTATCGTTAGCGCGAGTTTGGAATTATGGGAGGCAGCGTGGTGTTAACAAGAGGCCATTTTGTCAGAAGCAACCTACTGAAATCATAGTTTTTGTTGTTCTTGTGTAGTGTTCAAAGTAAAGTATTAAAAAACAGGTATGTTCTTATTTATTTTTGTTTATTAATATATATTTATATTCACATTTCTTTGGAGGTTTTGAATATATAAAAAGAATAACGTTAAATCGTTATATTTTACTCGTATACATTATGTTAATTACTTTATTTCTTACGGTTTCTCACATTCCATACTCATTTCTCTATCACGGAATTAAGTGAAGTAAAAGTATAACTGTAATAAGATCAACGTAAATCGTTTGTGTGATTTGCTTTAAACACTATTAATGATCTATATTGCATATTAAAACACCTGGATCTTAAATCTAGTTAATTAATTAAAATTAAGTAATTAATATAATTAAATTAACTAAGTTAATAATAATTTTTAAAACAGGATTTTCCAAAACAGGCGTCTACCCATTTAATCCGGCTTCAGTGTCAAATGAAGCTCTTGCTCCCAGCAATATTAGGCCTACCGACGCAGAGACTCCTATAGGACATCAGACCCAGGATGAACCATCGAATAGGGCACCAGAAGACACTTTACCCCTACCGTTGCCTACCCCATCGCCTGAGAGACGTCGGCGTGCAATTGCTGACGTTCTGAAAGCCCCTACGTTTGATTCAACAAGGAAAAAGAGAACAGTCAAACGCAATATTGACTTTACAGCAAAGTGTCTAACTCTGCCAGACCACTCAACTAGGCCTAGGCCTACTCCTTCACCAAACCAATCGACATTGTCACCTTCCTCCCAGAAGCTGGACCTTCCACATCAAGGTCCAGCATTGATAATGAAGACTGGGTTTGTGGAGTCTGCAAAGGCTCATACAGCGCTGATGTCAAAAAAAGAAATGGAGCAAATTGGATTTCTTGTTCATTCTGTGCAACACCGTATCATGAAAACTGCCAAGCAGCAGAAACTGACATGGACATTTTCATGTGTGAGAGGTGTGCAAATTTAAATGACAGTGACAGTGATGAATTATAAATACAATTCGTGACTGTTTAAATGTTTTCTTTTGTACGCGTATGTGTAATAAATTAAGATGGCTACAATTATAAGTATTAATTTTAAATTAATTTTTTTATTTTATAAATATTTTATTATAAAATTAAAACAATTTATGCAATAATATGACATAAAATTTACTTATTATGCCTACAGTTGTATTGTTAATTAAATTATACTTCATAAACATGATATTCATTTGTGTTTATACGAGATATCAAGTATCACGGAATTAAAGTGATAGTGTCACGGAATTAGGTATAGTATCACGGAATTAAGTGACATGCAGATGCTAACTTTATAATTTTTTTCACAGAAACTAATAAAATTATGGATCACTATTACATATACACTCTAATTACATAGTTCTAACAAGACTCCGCACTCATTAAAATTATTTTTAATCAACAGATGTTGTAACTGTAAGCTAATATCCTTATTATCACGGAATTAGATGAGCTTACCCTATATAAAATGCAGGCAGACACACTCGGACATAGAGAGGGAGACAAACATACACTGTTAATTTAAAACCAATTTCTTAAAGAATACTTGTTTCAATTATTTCTATATAGCTCTTCTTTCTGGGACCGATCATGTCCCTTTGATATGTGCTTGGCAAATTTTTTTGTTTTTATGCTTCTCTGGTATCCTGTTTTTGCGTCAAATAAATAAATAAATAAAAATATATATTTATATATGTATAATGCAACGAAAACCCTATCGAACAGTCTAGAACATCCTCCACACGTCCCCCCCACCAAGTCAAGCATGTGTAGCCTCAGTCAGGGTCGCGCTGAAGTACGTTCCAGAGTCCTCTGGAGAGCACTTTAATTACGCATTAAGTGGCGTTAATTTAAGGATGGACAGATTCTAGGACACGTGAGCTACGTATATCAGGGACATAGGTCGGCTTTGTGGATCAGTTGACGGTGAGCGATTTCCATAGCGCGGATCGAGTGTTTGTCGAAGTATTGTGTGAAGTGTTATTGTGATATAGTTAGTGTAGAATTCTAATAGTTGACATTATTATTGCCCGTGTACAAATTTAGCATAAATTATTGTACGAGACTTATCTTGTTGAATAACTTGTTGAGTGCAAATTATTAATTGTGATAATTAAAACCGGTGATTAGTGACTTCACTGGTGTCTGTATTTTGTTTTCCACTGTACCATACGACGATCAGTGAGACCGTCATAACAACACACACACACACACACGCGCGCGCAGCCTTTTACAAGCTTTCATGTGAGTCTGTCGTAATCTCTGAGAGTGGGAGTGTATCGTCGGGGGAGCGGCTGAATTAGACCACGAGTCAGGCATCCGACTCATCGTCGTATGGCTGGCAACGTAGGCTGAATCAGGAGCGGCTTGGACGGAAACATCGCCCACGAGGAAACCCTGGATTGACATCCCAGGTCCAGAGGACAACGGCCGGTGTGAAAGCAGGAGCAGGCCCGCGAGATCGTCCGGACCGATCCAGCGTAACCCTGAAAATTCAGGAAAGCAAAATTATAAACTTATTATAAAACTATAAGATTTATAGAATTTTTTAATTTGAATAATTGTCAAATATTTCATAATTTATAATTTTTAAACTCATAATTTTAAGATAGACTGTATATGGTTACATAAAAAAGGAAATAACCAATAAACGATATTCACCTATTCAGAATTTTTTTTCTCTGCAAGTGCAGTCAGCTAAGAACCTGTTACTTTGCAATATATGTGAAACTACATTTTTTCCACACACGTTAGTGGGATATATATGGCAATGAGACTATGGTTTCCTTTAATGCAGAAGATTTAAAATAATTTAAATAGTAATGTTAGTGGTATCCCGAGGTCGTGTCGGGTTTCGAACAGTTGTAAACCCATTCCGAGTTGAAAGTTGAGGTCGCGAGGCTGAGTACACAGTTTGGCTGTGCCAGCGGCAAGGAAATTGATCGCTCCTTGGGTGTAGTTAGTAATTTCCGCTCTTTGGTTCGTGATGTCTATTTCTATTGCGAGAGGGCATGTGGTCAGGGGACGTTTCCATTCCTCGACGGGTGCGATTGAAACATTTACGTGTGTGAACTGATGCGTTCATATTCGTAGTTAAACAATTATGTAAATATATCATTTTCTAGTACTATTGTGGCTATCAAATTCCCGTAAAGATGTTTCGGTCATTAAAAAAGGCCCCCTTACTTTTAAAGGCCAGTGCAAAGTCGTTATCCCTTCTGAGACCCAAAGATCTCGTCGGCTTTCTAAGATATCATTGCACTGAGAGGAACCCAAAATATCATCGTCGTTACCATCGGATTGTTAGCATCGTTTAAATGTTACCTATAAAACGTATCGACCACTATGAGTCTGTGGTTCTTCGTAGCGTGAATTTCTTTTCATCATTGTGCTTCCCGGTTCTGTTCAGCGGACTTGGAGAGAAAGTAGGTTTTATTTTGTTTTTATAGTTTTTGTGGCTTATTTTATAGTGTGGAGTTCTTTTGACAATTATTTCTATTTCGAGGATTTTCGATTGTTATTGCAAGTTATAACAGGTAGTTAGTTTTAAATAATTAGATTAATTTCGTGATAGATTATATGTGGAAACCACCACATAAAAGTAGTCAAAACTTTGAGTGGTTAATATTTTAACAATGGTAATAGTTTGTGGGAATTCTCACGGATGCACCTTACGTAAAGCACAGAAACATACGCACCATATACTTCCTACATATTCTTCAAGGTGGCGCCTCTGCATGCCCATGAAAGCTTCTATTTTCCAAGTTGCTTCACTTCTACTCTCTCTTCTTATCTTTTAGGATACTCTCGACATAAGAACAAACGCGGTTCTAGTGATGTTCTGACGCATCTTCAAACACGTCTGACGTCTGACGAGCGTTGCCCTTCCGGAGCGATGACGCTTATCTCCGCCATTAGTCTCTGTCTATGGGTAAAACGCGCTCATTGTTGGCGAATGTGTTACCCCTTGTAATAATTTCTTGAAGTTAAATCGATCTTAGGGCTGAAAAACGGACCTTTGTTCCCTGGTGTTTCCGGGAATCAAATTGGGAAAACCCCTAGATTACTTACCAGGCTCCATGCTCCATGCCCACTGGCTTACTAACCTCTAGTTAAAATATAAATGACAGTAAAAAGATGTTTATTAAACAGGGACAGTTAACTTTTTCTGATACGACAAACCACATAACGACAACGGAAATGTAGCTACACTAATTTTAAAAATAATGTTAACTGTAAAATGGTGTTTAATAGTAGCTACAATAATTATACAAATATTAGAGTTTTGCATTAAATAAACTGGTTATTTTTCTTGTCAGCAAAGTTGCAGTGTTGTAGGTTGTCTCTGTGTTAACATATTGCAAGGTGTAGAGGGAGCGATGTATGAGTGTAGCTTGTCTCATCGTCGTTGTTGCATCGTCGTTATGATAAAACATTGTAAACTATACAGTTACACTGGTAGATATGCAAATGTTTGCATACAACTCTAGTACTTAGTACCCCCTGTGTTTACAAACTATTGTACGTATATAGCATAAGTAGTTTACATTTACATTATATTTTAGTCTCTGTTGATGTACGCGTACAACTCGTGTGATACACATTGTAACACAATGGCAGATGAAGTTTATTTTTGTGAACGGTTTTGAATTAGATATTAAACATGGGTTGTGTATGTGGCTGGAAAACAACTGCCAGGTTGCTAGGCCGTGGTCCAGCGTTGTTAAAATTATGATTTGTCACCGGACAAAAGGCTTGCCGCATGACAAATGGCGCCAATCGTACACTCTAGTGCCCTGGTCGTCTTCAGATGTTACGAAATTTAACCTACACTACATCAGATGGCAGATGGACCGGTGATCTAAACATTACAATTGTATAAGCAACCGGAATATTTTTAACATGATAAGGTTTTTAGGCTGGGGGTCATTCCACAAAATGCGTGATGCAAAATGTGTAACGTCATCGAAAAATGTAACGCTCCAGGTGATGTTAACACTATATTTTTTCCACACTTTCGATCCCCGACAGTCTAGAAATCTTCGGTCTCTGTTGTTTTAACAGAACCGACGTTCGGGTCTCTGTATATCTTGTTGGAAGGTAATGCTTCAGGCACCAGCACAGGATCTCCAACAACGTGTCCGGACTATAGTCGTGAATCGGTCAGAGATCCGTACGAACATCGCTGAACAGGAGAGTCTGCAGTTTATGCACATTATACGTTTCAAAAGCCTAAAAACATTATCAAGCTTCGATGTTTCGGTTTCGTCGAAATTTTTTTAAAGAAAAGATTTATTTTTCCAAATAGAAACGTGTCCCTGGAAACAAGGAAAAATTTTATAAAATTCATTCGGAGCACGTGCGGATACGTCTCATGAACTTGGAGCCTGTGGAAAATGGAAAGGAACTACCTTGAAGCTTTCGAGATGTGGTGCCTAAGGGGAGCATTAAGAGTGCTGTGGAAGAAAGAATACTGAAGAGAGCGGATGAAAGAAGGATTCTGTTTAAAACCGTTTCGGAAAGGAGAAGTAGTATGGTTGGTCACCTGCTACGTCGTCCAAACCAAGGGATCGATTGAGGAGCGAAATGGGAGGACAAGAGTATATGAAATAGAACGAGGTAAAATGTATGTAGTAATTAAGAGACTGTCTTTAGAAAACAAGAAATTGCAAGTCCACCCAACTCTGGGTTAAAGACAAGAAGAGAAGTCTGTGTTCATCTTCAGGTGTTATGAAATTTAACCTGAAACGTTTATTACAGTTAAATATACACACATTGTTTACAAATATAGAAGTAAGTAGTCAACTAAGACCAAGAATAATAGACACAATATAAAGTTATACATATCCAATAACCAATAAACATAATTATAATAAAATTAAATAACAGTATACGGTCTCCCTTTTATTCGAGAGTTATTCAAAATTAAACTTTTATTGATAGATGAACATATGGCATTCACAGAAAAAGGCCCAGTACAACCAAAAAACATAATTGCCAACCATATATAGAAATAGGCAGCACATATTTAATATTTGGGTGTGAGATGTAGTGAATGAGAAAGACAGAGACCTTTTATAGTTGTAAACTCTCTTAGCTCTAGATATAGGTAAATTTTAATATTACATCATTTTTCAATTATCACAGTAAGTACGTAAACAAGGATTAAGCAATCCTTTTTTAAATAGTAAAATAACAATTGTAAAGCATACAAGCATACAATAAACACTAAAATTTCACACTACTTTGTTATTTATATTAAAAAAATAAAATAAAACAATAAAATAGTTTTAGTAATTTTCACTCGTCATTTATTAAAATTATATATCCATGACAGCTGTTTCGGCAGCACAGTGCCTTCATCAGAAGGTGTAAGCTGACTAATTTTCGTACAATATAATACAGAATACAAAATATAAGGCAAGTGCTATTGTTTAGAGAGCGATAGTAATCTCGTGTCAATAAGATTTAATACACATTACACAAACATATAACATAACATAAACCAAGTCTATTTATACAAATTAAGTAGAGGCGAGGTATTTAGATCTAACTGATCATTTAATAATACATTTAAATATTTGTGTTTATTAATTTCAAGGGTTTCTAATAAATCAAGCTTTGAACCTTTATCAGACATATGTAAAATTTTAAAATTGTCATTATAACTATGGTCTGTTTCTAACAGGTGATTTGCATAATTTGATTTGCCATCATTATATCTAAAACTATGATTGTGACCATACATTCTTTTTTCGAAAGATCTACCTGTTTGTCCAATGTAAACTTTATTACAAGACCCACAGGATAATTTGTATACACTAGACTTTTGCAGTTTATCTGTTTTACTCTTATTATTTTTAATATATTTTCCCAATGAAGACTGCGTCTTAAAAGCTATATTTACCTTCTTTTGTGTGAAATATTTACCAATATTATCAGAAGCAGAACCTATGTAAGTGAGAGTGTGATATCTTTTAATTTGTGTTAAGGGAGGGTAAACTAGTTTTAAAGCTTGTGAATAAAATTTTTTATTTAACAGGTGATCTATGAGGCTAGGTTGGTAACCATTGTTGACAGCTATTTGTTTAATAATGTTAAGTTCTGATTGGAAATTTGAGTCTGATAACGGAATACTAACTAGTCTGTGGATAAAACTGTAAAAAGCGGCCAATTTATGTGAGTATGGATGTGTGGAAGTATTGTGTATTGTCATATCTGTATGTGTAGGCTTATGAAAAATACCGAAGTTTAATTTATTATTGCATTTTGTTATTGTAAGGTCCAAAAAATTGATGCTATTGTTATCTTCTAATTCTATGGTAAAGCTAATATTTTTGTGTAAATTGTTAATGAAATTAAGAAAGATCTAAAAAAAGATCACTACTTTGTTATTTTTATAAATAAATTTTTACCCTATTGCCTACATAGCAAACAATTTAGTTCTATCAATCGACTTCATTTTGTTACCATAAATGTCTATAGGGCTATATCTAATACTTTTCACAGATATTCATAACTCATAACAATAAAGTTTTTTTTTTGTAAACGTAGCTTACAAACGTTTTGAACCCAAATTTCCAAGGAGTGTTGGGAGATATTAATTTTCTCAAATTGTTAAATATATAAGATTTTTCAGCACGTGATCCCCTTCATAGACTTACACACTGTCATTTTCCTTCAAACTTGAGTATTCCGGACCGTGGCACCCCTAAAGTTAAAAAAATTTCGTACAAAAGACAGAGAGAGACAGACAAATGCCAAACGGTCGAGTCGAAACTAAGAACTCGCTTCGCTCGCCCAGTAAGACTGACAAATATCGAAGGATGTGTGTCATTATACGACGAACTCTGAGCGGAAGAACGGTGAGGAATATTCGAATAAAATTTTGTAAAGTGATGGGAGTCAACTCTTTGTTGTATGGATCAGAGGAGTCATGGCCCCTAGGAAAGAAGACTTTAGATTGATGGAATCCTCAGATATAAGATTTTTAAACCAGTCAAATGTTATACAAGACTCGATCGAATAAGAAGTAATTATGTACTATAGAAATGAGAAAATAAGTGCGGCTCAGTAGACCAGTGGGTTTGGGATCTGGCTACTAATCTAGAGGTCCCGGGTTCGGTTTCCGGGCCCGCACCATAAAATCAAGGTGCGTTTTTCAGCCCCCAGGTCGGTCGACTCAGCCTGTTGAAAATGAGTACCTGTTATAACATCCTGGGGACAATAATGGGTGGCTGAAGCGTAGTGCTGGCCACACTGCCTTCCTTGTATGCCGTACGGCTCACATAAGGCAGTCTACCCTTCCTTCTCCTAAGCTACTTCGGTGGTAGGGCTATACATGGGAGCCATTATTATTTATTTAGAAAATAAGTCATGGTATAAAAAAGATGGTGGGGCCAGGCCATGCATTTGTCCCGGGAGACAATTCCAAGGTATAGGCTATGAGGTATGAGCCTGTGGGAAAGCGAAGTGTTGGGAGACCGAGGGCAAGATGGTGATGCCTGAACAGGCAGAAGTGCCTAATCCTGGCAAGTAAGAAGGATAAGAAGAAGACAAAAGGCATATAAATATCTAAACTACTTTTAGTCGTAATCACCATCTACATATATTCATGTACTACTTATTTCGTTGCAGCTTAACTGTTCTTCTTGGTGCCGCCAAGATTTGACGCAGTTAATAAAATCTCCTCTACTGATATCAAAGCGCTGCTGAGACCTTTGTCTCTGAAACGTGATAGCGTCCTTGACCGGCTTGATTCCGGCGGCGTACCGGTCTACAGGCCACGCACACGACCGTCCGCTAGTCTTATTTGTGAACTTTACTGAAGTAAGAAGACTTCGAGTAACGGAATCCCTTGTCCTACGCTATACTCAGGCCCGTGACGGCAATCTCTGACGAAGTCATATTGATTACTCGACACCTTATACTTGTAATGGAGCGTTCCGGACACGGTACCCAAAGGATCAGGCATCGCCCGGACGGACAGGTGTACCTCTCAAATTGTCTTATGTCTCTGCACTCAACTCTACCCGTATGGATACAGTTACTATAGTATCCGGTTTTTTATATCCTCAAATGCTTGTAATTAATTTTGTCTCAGATGTTCGCAGTCTCTGATCCTTTATCTTTGTAGCTGTCACGTTCACTCCTGTACAACATTACAGAGAGAGCCAAAGTACTGTATAGGCGGCTTTGCTGTCACGTTTCACTGCTGTACAACACTACAGAGAGAGCCAAAGTACTGTACAGGCGGCTTTGCTGTCACGTTTCACTGCTGTACAACACTACAGAGAGAGCCAAAGTACTGTACAGGCGGCTTTTCTGTCACGTTTCACTCCTGTGCAACACTACAGAGAGAGCCAAAGTACTGTACAGGCTGCTTTGCTGTCACGTTTCACTGCTGTACAACACTAGAGAGAGAGACAAAGTACTGTACAGGCGGCTTTGCTGTCACGTTTCACTGCTGTACAACACTACAGAGAGAGCCAAAGTACTGTACAGGCTGCTTTGCTGTCACGTTTCACTGCTGTAAAAAACTACAGAGAGAGCCAAAGTACTGTACATGTGGCTTTTCTGTCACGTTTCACTCCTGTGCAACACTACAGAAAGAGCCAAAGTGCTGTACAGGCGGCTTTGCTGTCACGTTTCACTGCTGTACAACACTACAGAGAGAGCCAAAGTACTGTACAGGCGGCTTTGCTGTCACGTTTCACTGCTGTACAACACTACAGAGAGAGCCAAAGTACTGTACAGGCGGCTTTGCTGTCACGTTTCACTGCTGTACAACACTACAGAGAGAGCCAAAGTACTGTACAGGCGGCTTTGCTGTCACGTTTCACTCCTGTACAACACTACAGAGGGAGCCAAAGTACTGTATAGGCGGCTTTGCTGTCACGTTTCACTGCTGTACAACACTACAGAGAGAGCCAAAGTACTGTACAGGCGGCTTTGCTATCACGTTTCACTCCTGTACAACACTACAGAGAGAGCCAAAGTACTGTACAGGCGGCTTTGCTGTCACGTTTCACTCCTGTACAACACTACAGAGAGAGCCAAAGTACTGTATAGGCGGCTTTGCTGTCACGTTTCACTCCTGTACAACACTACAGAGGGAGCCAAAGTACTGTACAGGCGGCTTTGCTGTCACGTTTCACTGCTGTACAACACTACAGAGAGAGCCAAAGTACTGTACAGGCTGCTTTGCTGTCACGTTTCACTGCTGTAAAACACTACAGAGAGAGCCAAAGTACTGTACAGGCGGCTTTTCTGTCACGTTTCACTCCTGTGCAACACTACAGAGAGAGCCAAAGTACTGTACAGGCTGCTTCTAAACGTCTTTACTAGTATTCTACATGCGGGTTGATTCTTACTATCTGTGTTGATGAGTTATCTGTCGTGTTCATATGTGATACCACTGGCAATGGAGCAACTTGCTCCAGCGGCTTATTTTGTGAAACCATATTTGTTCGAAACGCTTCTTTTCGCCAGTGAGCCATCGCGTTTGGTGGCTTGCTCACATCCTTCCTCCGTACTCTCTGAAAATTTTTTATAATTTAAAACTCTACATCTGGAGATCGTCTTTAGTAGGTGTCATAAGTACCCGATCTTCAGCGAATGGTAGAATGTTCAAGAAGTAGCGTTCATTAATTTTTATTCCACGTGCTGTTTTTATGTTGTAATTTGATTAATATCTATATTAAAATATGTGTATGATAAATTACACCCTTATCTTACATCTCTTTTATAGTCTTATTTTCTCGAGGCATTTTAGAACTTGTGTCCTAATACCTGTTTTTATTACCCTAATTAAGTGCTCGGGAAAGCCTGTGGTTTTCAAGGCTAATCATAGTTTTTGCCTATTTACATAACCGAAAGCTACAATCGACCGAGGACATCATTGTTCGACGCCGTCCAGCAGTTTAATACACAGCACTGAACGTAGTCAACAGACGTAGTTGACACACACACAAGCCACAGGTGATAAATGCACGTAATTGATGTATAGAAACTGTATTGGAACAAACTAATATTCCACGTGGAATATTTGTGAACCTCGGTCGGACTATGTTTCAACGTGTCCAAGCACTCTTGAGGGACCTTAAGTGAATGCGTTTCTGATAAACTGTATGATCCACGGCATTATGGATTTTTTAAAATGCTTTCGTGAGTTGTAGCATTTTGTGAGTGACCTCAACGTTCGTCGTCACAAGTTGACGAAAGGCCACGTTTGAATTCAACAGCTCATTTTTTCACTGAACGATGGTGAAGAGTTGTCACCTAAAGCGGGATCGAACTCGTTTTTTATTTCCCTTGGCGTGAAACATAACGAAATATTAATATCTGCGCGACGTTCTTTTATAACTTTTTAAAGAAGGAGACCACCAAGCTTGTGTAGTTATGTTGGTTATAATAACGACATCGGTAAGTAAACCTATGTCACGTTATGGTACGCTATCTGAGGGCTCGAATTTGAGAACAGTCGTATAGTCACTTGACACTACTGGCGCTATCTTTGTGTCAGGCCGACAACGGTTTGAACTTTCATATCATAGTGTAGTAGTAATTACGATTTCATATGCGACGAAAAGTTTTGTGAAGTTCGATCATTAATTAGACACTTTTTTGAAACATTTGTACCGATGTTTCGACAAAAATATTTTGCCATCATCAGGATAATGTAGGCAATACAGATACAATAAATACACCTTACACATTCAATAAGTGTTTTATGTGGACGGGTTATGTAAAGAACAGTAAAATCTATTACACGTATATAGGCCTAATTAACTCTATTATTCTTTATATATTGAAACTTACCGTATGTGTAACAATTACTAACATATTCCAAAGGTTTTTAAAAATATATAAACACTTGGTATGTTTCACAGTTTTTATTTAACTCTGACAGCTGTTTCAGCTTATTAAGCTATTGTCGAAGAGATCAACTTAATAAGCTGAAACAGCTGTCAGAGTTAAATAAAAACTGTGAAACATACCGAGTGTTTATATATTTTTAAAAACCTTTGTATTAATATGTTTCACCAAGTGTCCATCAATTAATATCCTAACGTATCGCCTTTAAACAGATCTTGATGACGACAGTAGGTTTTGTCGAAATATTGACACAAATGTTTGAAACTGTATCTAGTTAATACCGGTTCTCAGAAGACGTTCTGTCACTATCATCACCACAAGTTATCAAAAGTGATTTTGGTCAAACAATTACTAGTCCTCACTGTACAGTGTTTCTCGCCTTGGTTTCCACGACCTTCAAACACATCTTGTAAACACGTTAGAGATAGTTAACTTGGTGGAGGGTAAGAGAATTTCAAAATACAAAGGGAAAAGAAATTAATAAAGACACAAACCTCACTGTAAAAAAGATTAATTACTTCTAAACGTAACTGAAAAAAGTTACAAATAAATCAAGTTAAAAAAGTAATTGAAAATTACTAATTTAATGGTAAATAAAATGAATAAAGTAATTTATTGTAAATGTTTGCATTATTTTAAAATGAAATACTTAGCGTTGAATAGAATCTCAGACTAATAAATCAAGTGGATAAATCGCCAAAGCTACCGTCTGGCAGCGACGTCCTCAGCATAAATAATTAACTTTTTATGAAACAGTACGACACGGTGAATACTTGTGAGCAATATATTTTTAGCCGAACTTCTTGCATAAATCAGTAACAATAACAGTAAATGTCATAGCGAGTTCTCTCGTGTTTAGCACAAAGACATGTTATATTTAACCCTTAACTCTTATGTTGGCCTTAAGGCCTTAAGGGCATAAGGCATTGGTAGGAATTAAAGTGTCTCTAATTCTCTTATATTTCCAGTATTTCGACTTTCATGTTTTTTCTTCGTCTACAGTACACGGCCAAACCGTTAGGATCACCAATTAAGAAAAACAAAAACTGACAATTTCAGTTTTAATTGTTGTACACTTTGGATTTCACGGCAGCTAGTGTTAATTTAATGTCATGTTACGTGGGCCGGCATAATGGTAACGTTTGAGACTCACAATCTCAACGGCTGTGGTGCGGCCGTGAGATCGAGTCAAGGTCACGTCTCGGTCTGCCTGCCCATCTTTTGTCGCTGCGAATATTCATACGGCGGTATTGCCTGGGCTAGAAAACTAACAACACACGCGCGCGCGCGCGCGCGCGCAATTTTTGCCTCACAATGCTGGTCATCGCCGCACGTGGTTGGTGGATGACTGATTTCTTTCTGCTGTTGGTTGTTGGTTGGTTGAACGTAAGTTAAATCGCGGCAATCGTGCGCAACAAGACTTAATGTTTGAACGGATAAGAAGAAGGAGAAGGAGAAGGAGAAGGAGAAGGAGAAGGAGAAGGAGAAGGAGAAGGAGAAGAAGAAGGAGAAGAAGAAGAAGAAGGAGAAGAAGAAGAAGAAGAAGAAGAAGAAGAAGAAGAGGGACAGAGGAAGCGGAAGAGGAAGAGGAAGAGGAAGAGGAAGAGGAAGAGGAAGAGGAAGAGGAAGAGGAAGAGGAAGAGGAAGAGGAAGAACAAGAACAAGAACAAGAACAAGAACAAGAACAAGAACAAGAACAAGAACAAGAACAAGAACAAGAAGAATTTAATATTGTATTTTGTAAGAAAAATACAATTTTGTGTGCATACCATGTATGTTGATAACACTGTGAGTTTCACTGCATCCTTATAGTATATTTAGGCCTACATTACATAACATCTGGGTTATGAGATTGGTGGATCTCAACCCAATTGAAAGTGTACTGGAGGTTTTGAACTCAGATATAGGAAAGAAGAACATTAATAATAAAATACAACTCATTGCCAACAGAATTGACGTTGGAACCGTAATGGTCCTTTAAAGGAAATTACGTTAGAAGTATGTCCAGAAGAGTCGACTTTTTTCAGGATTAAAGTAGGGACAAAATACTAAATAGTAAAAAAATCAAATATATTTTTAATTGCTCAAGCTTTTATACAAATTAATTTTTTCAGTTTTCATAACTATTTACCGTTGTTGATTATAAATACCAAAAATTGATAATTTTTTTCAGTTTTTATAGTGTTTGTTAATTTATAAATATATGAAGATAAGGTACTGTACCAATTTTAAAACACACACAGCACGCACACAGAGAGCACAGTGTCAGGGAAGGAATGTAGGCCTACACTGTTTCAGGAGATAATTGTACCGCTAAATATAAGAAAAAATGGCATTTGTTTTAAAATGCTTTATTCATTAATTATGACCACGAATATATTGCCCGCATGTCAGGACTGAATGTAAAGTGATTCAGTATCACTTTATATTCTGGAATACAAATTACGAGAGAAAAGTAGTATTTCTGTATATTGTTACGAATGCATTTCTGTAGACTATAGCATTACTGTTTCTCGTATTTAACTTAAAAGTTACCAAAAACGGGCACGCAGACCTTATTTTTAAAAAATTCTTAGACCTTAGTATTTGTTTAAAAACATTGCTAAAACGGGAAAAATGTGTGAGCCAAAATCCTTACTTCTTAGGTTTTGCGTACAAAATTTGTTCAATAGCCAAAAAAGAAAAAAACCTTAAGAATAAAATTTCTAGAAAACGTAAACCTGAGACAGTTGAATGTCATTTAAAAACAATGTTAATTGGAAAAACAACGTTTCAAAAATTAAACTATAATTAAAAACAAAACTTTTCAGAAAATATTATAAACAAAACAAAAAAATGACTGCTGTTTTACTTAAAAAAGTTTTATTTACTTTACACAACATGTTGGCATGGCTGACTAAATGAATTTAAATGTAATCTGAATGTGACCAAATTCTATCCGTTAAAATTATTATATATTCAGTATCGTATGGCAGTTTGAATTGTGTTTAAAATTTGAATTTTATCCAATCTTTAGAAATGTAATTTTTGATTAACTGTGTTAAAATTTTAATTTTATTTATGTAATAAAAGTACAATACTGTTTAAATTATGTTTTAGAAAGCCTATTATATTTACTCAAACTTAGTATGATAGTGTTGTTTATGTGTATGGATTTTGAATTATAAATAGTTGAAAATGTTTATGTAAATGTATAAAAAATATATAAATGTATTTACAATACAAATGAAAGAGAATTCATGTTCTTAAAAACAGAAATAAAATTTATGTTTAAAAGTAAATAAACATTGAAATTCCAATAAAATTAAAATTTATCCATAAACGTTTTGTAGAAAATTTTAATTATAATTAGTGTTTTAAACTTTGTAAGTGGGTATTTGCTGTTGCTGATGGTCAGTAGGGAACGTTAGAGTTAAAATCGATTAGACATAGTTGTGTGCTGGGGGGGGGGGTTATGTAGTAGATAAATGTAAACGTATACAATATTCAATGCTAAAATGCCCTGAACCGTAAACCCGTCTTAGGATGATGAAGATAACGCTAAATTTAAATTAATATTAAGATGTGTCTAAAGCTCATAAATCGCCGTAGGCAATTTGTGCCCTGCCAAATACCCTTGAGAGTCGAACACTTGGCCTGTGCCGCAGGTAAACCTCTATGTAAAATGTTCTATATTACTTCCATTCCGTGTTTCCGGCTGACTCTCAGCTGTCATAAATTACACGTAATTTCACCGTTTAATTCAAATGTTTCTTGATCAATATAAATGTTATAAATTAAGAATTAAAGTTTTAAATTTTATGAGTTTGAAGATTTAAGTTCTTCTAATTTTTGTTTTTATAAGAGTATTTATTTACTTTGTTTTGTTTCAAACTGTAGTTTTACAAATAAAGGTCAGACAGATTAAAGATAGAACTCCCTCCTCCGCGTTGAATGGCACAATATTTGCTTTGCGACGGGCAGTGTCGTTCTATGCTACTTTAATGCTCGACGGCTAGCTTTCTTTAAAATATTTGAAACGATTATATAATTTATTGCATTATGAAAGTACGAAGTATAGGATAGTCTTCGTAATGTTTTCCACCGTCTGTTGTAGTAATTACAAGGCAATTTACATTGTCACGTGCAGCCTAAATTCCATACTCTGCCCCGTTGTATCGTGTTTATCGTGTTTATGGTAAACGTTTAATGAGTTTAGTTGCACTTAGCATACTAGTTAATCATCTCCAAGATACGAACACTTAATTACTTAAGGGAAACACTTGTCGGAGTTGTAGTCCTGACAGCAGCGTCTGGTGCAATTTAAACTTTTGTCACAACGTTGATTTTTCTCTACGGCAACAGTATCGCATCCGTTTCGACGCACTTATAAAAGAAACGCTGTTCCTTACAAATAACAATTCATTTAGACTTTGTTAGTTACCTGGAATATGCTAATGGTAAATACGAAGATTTGGACTAATTCTGAAGTTATTACTTCTTTTATTCTTTTTCCTCTTATAAGAGATTCAACTATCAAAGTACCATCATCTTCCTGCAAGCGGCCTGTCCTTAATTATCCCAGATATCCTCTTGCTAGATGGTATTTAATATTTTTCAGTCTTCAGTAATTTGTTCTTATATATATCATGAATATATCCGTCCGTTTCATATCTGTGTTCTTTTCACAGTCCATTTTACTGTGTCGCTTATTCTACCATCTTTGTTATGCTTTTAACGCGCAATCTCTCTTGTCTTGCTTTCCCTACAACTCTTCTTAGAATTTCAATTGTTGTCACTTGTGTACGCCTTCTGTCTTATATATTTTTCATCAAACCTTATACCATATGTCAACATACGTCTTAGCGTACTGATGTAAATTTAGTTTTGGTGTCGTTTCTTCTTCTTCTGTTTTTATGTAGACCAACTAAACATAGCAATCTTCTTCGGGGAAGACTTCTGTTTCTCTTTCCAGTAGGTATACTCTTCGTAGGCATTTTGACAAGTTATGTTTATGCCGTTCTTCTCCGAACCTTGTCACTTAAGTGTTCTAATTTCTAATATATTTATTTTTTCACACAGAGTCATTTGTGCAACCTCAATTCTCTTAGTTTTCATAGCTTTACACTCGATTCTGTCCCTATTGCCCAAATCTAGGTATAAGTGCACGTAAATTATTGTATTTCGTATCTCGTTCAATTATAAAGTTGTCCACCATTATGTTACATCTTACTGTTTCAGTTTTAGGTCAGTAAAGTACATACAAACCGGTTTTGGAATTCAAGTGCCTTCTAGATGTTCTGTCGAATTAAAAGAAAATTAAGTGAAAAGAAGGAATACGTAGAAATTGCGATGATTTATAAAAGCGATTTAATATGTCAGAATATTATTTGGTTTGGAAAAATGTTCGAAATAATATCTTTTGCAAATAATTTTAAAAATAGTATCCACATGCTTATGTAATTCCTGAAGAAGAAGAAGAAGAAGAAGAAGAAGAAGAAGAAGAAGAAGAAGAAGAAGAAGAAGAAGAAGAAGAAGAAGAAGAAGAAGAAGAAGAAGAAGAAGAAGAAGAAGAAGAAGAAGAAGAAGAAGAAGAAGAAGAAGAAGAAGAAGAAGAAGAGCAACAGCAACAGCAACAAGGGCAAGCACAAGGAGAAGGACAAGGACACGAGCAAGGACAACGAAGAGGCCGAGTACAAGAAGAAGAATAAGAAGAACAATAAACAAGAAAAAGAACAATAACGGTAATGAGGGCGAGGACGAGAATAGGAACTAGAACGAGAACGAAAAGAACAACAATAAGGAGAAGCAGAAAAAGAAGATCAACAACAACAATAAAAAAACAAGATCAATGACGAACACGAAGACGAGGACGAGAACGAGAAAGAGAAGAAGAAGAACAAAGATCGAGATTATGAGCTAAACTAACGCTAACAACAGCAATAACAACAACAATAACATGACTACTACTACTACTACTACAGTACTATTACTACTACTACTATTAATAATAATAATGTTGATAATGTAGGTCCGTTTATGGAACGGATAATGTTCTCCGTTTTGTTCCATGGAATTAGTGAGTAGTTACACATTGTGACTCATACAGGTACATCGAATATTTTTATTCGGAGTGAATACTGTAAGCAATTCTCTTGTTGCCTCATTCTTTGTCATATCTCATTCATTGTAACCTTTATAATTTCTCATGAAGCTCATCTTTCTTGCGGTCCTACCTTTAACTTTTGTTCTATTGGTGTAACCCATGTTTCGCTGCCGTATATTGCCAAAGACGCGCAGAATTTCAACGTCGCCCCTTCTTTGGTTTAGTTTTTTAAACATCGGTTGTTATAGCATTGGAAAGGATCGGAAATTTTTCTCTAAACCTAAAGTCACAGTAGATTTTATAATTGGAATGTAGAATAAAGTTAGTGTTTTATTTCTCACCATTCAATGTCTGGCACTGATTCGGTATGTAATTTAGTGACAGGGAGGAGCTTTTATTGAAAAGATTGTAGTTGACTCTGCATGACGTCTTATTTCAGAACACGTGTTTCGCAATATTTACCAATAGGTATTAAATCTGATCCTGCATAACTACTGTCGGGACAATAACAGTCACGTGCATACAAACACAACAAAATGTGTCTCACGACATTACATGCCGAATGATTTCTCTATGACAAGAGAACGCAAACGTGTCATGACCTGACGCGTCACGAACACGTTAATGACTAATATTTGTGTTCAGTTTCGTGAAATTCATAAATATTGTTACAAATTATCCAATGTGTAACTAGTGCAACACCGTTACGGGTTTATCGTTATTTCAGCCCTATGCTATGAGCGTCAATTTATAATAAATTTTATGTTGTTACTTATTTAATTAGATGAAGATCAAAAGCTCCACTGTGGAATGCGTCAATCTGTAATATTTTACTGTGGATGAGATCTCCTGCAAATCAACGTTAATTTATTTATAGAATTATTTATTAAGTGGTTGATATTATTCGGTTATTGATCATAAACCTGTGGTAAGTAGTTATTAAGTGTTTTACCAGAGAAAAACGCTATATTACAGTTATTATAGTGAATAATTCAGTATTTTTCTCCAACCCTAGTCGGTATGTATTATCTAAATTGAAAAGAGCGGAGAGTAAGTTAGTTCTCTATTCTTCCGTATTCACCAGCTGTCTGCAGACGAGCGCTGTTATTGGCGATTGACCCGTTATTATAGGTTAAGTCGTTCCACTTGATGCTTTTATCACTTTCTTTCTCTGTAAAATACACCCTATTCGAAATACAATAATTATTCTACAAATAACACAAAATCGTCAAATACAAGAAGCGTTCTTTATTTTATATATTTTTAAAATTCCAACAGTTGCTTTCTCCTGCTATTAATACATCAGATCGATCACACAATACAGAATCGATTTGTTATTGAACTCGTGTTTTAGATGTTACAATTTAATTATAATTTTCAGTTTGTCTTTTATCTCAGGGTACATGTAGTTCTTTTAACTATTAGTAAGGTCAGGTAATGCAAATTCAGGTTACTAGGTATTACAATTTAGTTTAAAATCTTGTTATATAAAGTATAAACATAAGCAGGTTTTTTACCAAACGTTTACAAGATACTCGTTAAGGCAGTGTTCCACTAAACGATGACGGATAGCCGAGTGATGATGAATGGCTTGAGTATCTCAACCTCCAGCTTCTCAATGAAAGTTGGTGTTAGTGTCCCAGGATGTAATGGAAAGTTCAGTTCTTGATCTTCGCTGATTTTTCGTTTCTGGTGGTCACAGGTCCCGACGGAATTAGTAGTATTAAGTTCTTGCTTCGTTGTTAAAAGTGAGGTTCTGTATGTAAAATTAATTCTCTTTATTTTTTCGTTGTATGGAATTTATTCACTTCGACTTCTCCAGGTCTGGGTTATCTTCATTTATTTATTGTTTTCCATTATTACTCATTTGACGGTAGGTTTAGTTAATTTATTCTTTAGATTTTTGATTTTAATTTTATTGATAGATATTTTAATATTCTCAGAGTGAGAGTCTCAGAAGTCGTCCAACCGTCTTTTTGATCAGTTACTATGTTTTAATTTGAATTAACAGTAATTTTATTTATTAGGTTTATTGGTTTTTCGAGATTTATCACCACTGAACTGTCCTCGTTCATTTATAACAATTGAATGTTGAAATCAACAAGATATCTTGCATTTTGTTGCCCTTAACAACCATGTTCCTCTTATGTTATTGGATAATATTTGTTATCCTAGAGCCGTAATTAGGAAATATTCTTACACTTATTTAATAAAATACTCCCTTCTTGGAATTACATTAAATCACATAAAACTTTCACTTAATCTGCCTTATTAAACCTTATACATTTTACTACAGTTTCGTCTTAATCAACTTATTTTAAAAGGTATTATTTTCCTTTTACAAAATACTAAATTTAGGCCTATTGGTTTTATTACATGTGTTATAATTTTTTGTTTTTAATTTAATTTTTCTGACCTGACCTACTGTACAAAGAGTCACTGGCTTATGGCCAATTATTCCAATTTTAATTTCCTGATTTCAATTTATTATTATTATTTAGTTTATCATTGAACCCTTCATTGGTTTTTAACACAATTATAATGACCACTTGAGAATTAATTAACAATTATTGTCTTCCTGGCCAAGTTTACAAATATTATTTTGAGACATCTTCATTAATTATTCAAAGTAAATACACTTAACATGATGCCATACATAATAAATACACTTGTATTTATTTACTTAAATACAAGTTTAACATGAATGAAATTAGTACCCATTACTTAATACTTTCTTAAAGCAATGGCTTCACACCTGCTACATACAAAACACAAAACAAATATCATGTAAACACAATATCATGATAAAGCACAACAGGTACATCTTTATAAAACATTAAATATTAATTAAACAGTCTATTATATTCAAACTCGTCCACAGTAAATTCATCTCATTAGACACAGTGCTTATAGTTTACATCTTCCACTGATCACTCCATATTTTATATTTAGATACATTTTTACTATTTTATTACCTAGTAACCTTACTAGGTGTCACCAATACATTTTTTGGGTGAGATTGGCCCTCTTGACCTTAATTATGGCATACCTTGGGCATTGTTTGAGTTTCTATTGACAAAGTGTTTATGTAACGTTTGTGACCTTAACTTTGTTACGTTACAATATGCAACAATACTAACTTTAGCTGACAGATACACTAATGTTCTGCGCGCGTACACGGGTGTAGCGCATGCGCAGAGAGAGAGAGAGAGAGAGAGAGAGAGAGAGAGAGAGAGAGAGAGAGAGAGAGAGAGAGATAGCGCGAGAGAGAGTGAGAGGGAGTGAGTGAGAGAGAGAGTATTTGAATAATACGTACAAGGTCAACATTATTCCGTTTGCACACGTAGGGATAATGCGTTGCTGTGGCTAGCCCACACAGTGCGGTAACCCCCAACGCCGCGTCTGCTCAACCCCACAACACAACACAATACTATGGGGGGACTTTTAGTTTTGTCATTTTTCCGTTCCCCCCCCACTATCTCTATTATTCCTATTTGACACCAATGTGGCATCCTCACTGACAAAGAATTCCCAGAGCTACACTGGTGTCGACGGAAACATTTGTGCAAATACCAGTGGTCGCCAACCCACAGCACGGGTATCAATTTGTGGCAGTAGAAGGTACATTAATTTTCACACGATATAAAAAAAATTCCGTTAATTAAAGTTTATTACCACTAGTTGTAAAAGTCTACTGGAATTGTAATAAATCTGGAAAACACTACTGACAAATAAATGTTAGTATTGAAGAATAAAGATGAATTTGGTATCATTTACTGACAACAGACAACAAGGAATCTGAATACGTTAAATTAATATTGGCAATTCTCTTTTCCACCACTGTTTAGTTTTGTACATTATTTAATGATTAAAATTATAATTTTTGTCTAACGATTTTCCTTATTAAAAATTGTCTATGACAAGTCCTATTTATACGTAAAAAATTTAATATCTGTTTTGCAAGGTTTAAACAAACTTGCTGCTGGTTTCCACAAACACTCCAAAAACACTGAATTGTTTACTGACCCTTTTCAAATTTCTGTTTAAGACGTATTCCATTTCTGTAATATGTAGATGGAAATAATTGGTCCCTCCCTCCCAAACCTTAGACAAGTTGAATAATGCCTTATGGTCTCATTCCTCGATGAAGGAAAATATGTAAGTATGTAGTCGTCGACGAGGAACACTTACATGTGGGTAAATTGGCTCTGGAGTCTGAGAGACAGCCTGTATAAGTACAGCCTCTTCTACTTGTCAATAACCTCTTGCCCTTGGGGCAGCAAATTGCCCTTAAAAGCGGATGACACTTTGTTGGTCAACGGCGCGGATCAGGATGTGGGAGGCAAGAGGCAACCCTCACATTAAAGATTCTTATGGACGTCTTGAGCAGGAAAACCTAGTCTCTTTAGTCCGGTGAGACAACCAGTTTCTGGGAGACAAGCCAGTTTATGGGAGACAACCAGTTTATGGGGGACAAGCCAGTTTTTGGGAGGCAGCCAGTTTCTGGGAGTCAAGCCAGATAGAAAATCGGGCTGGACGTATAGCCAGATCGTGGCAACCCACCATCGTCAAAAATATAATGAACAGCTACCAGATAGAGACGTGAATACCCTAACGATATTGGAAGCCCCACAGCCTAGTGGTTATCATAATCGCACCAGTAAGTATGCGTTTACGACGCCTAACGCAGCATCAGGTCCTCCTAGAAGTATACCACATGCAAATTTTAATGTGGACCTCTACGGAAAGATCACACATTCAGTAGAAAAAAATCATAACAGAAATTCCATATACGGATGGCTTAAGTATTACTAAACTGTTAAATTTCATCAAATACCTCCTACAAATAAAGGATTCACAGCAACTAAATGATTGGCAAATCTTGCAAGTCCTCCTACCCAAATGTAAACCACCATTAAAGGATCGTGTACTGGAATCATTAAGCTCGACTCTTCCAGTAGAAGAACTTTATACTACCATTATAAAACATTTTATTCCCACAGGAATTTATGAGGAGCTCAAAAGAAACACCGTACTTCGAGTACAAGGAGCCCACGAAAGACTGGCCCACTATATTGCAGACATCAGAGAGTCTTCCCGACTACTGCAAGTCAACTGGAGTGAGAAACAATTGGTCGATACCATTTTAGTAGGATTATCTCCGGAAGAAAGATCTCGATTAGCATTAATAAATAGGCCCAACACTTTCGCAGATCTAGAACAATGCAGTATTCACTCATTAAACGTATGGTACGTGGATCAGAACAGACATGCATTGCTATCCACTGCACCACGTAGAAATGAAACGCAAGCCCTGGTAACAGATGCAAGAACACAGCGCGAAAGACGACCATTTCGTAGAACTACCAATTTTCACAACCATGGTAAATCTGATGAGCCTCAACCTCGACAGGAAACAAGTGATACCCCTCGTAAAGAAAATATATGTTATAACTGCGGGAAATTTGGACACATCAGTAGAAACTGTAAACGGAAACAGTACTATCAGAAAACCCCTTATCCAAAAAACATGTAAGGCAGGGAGATCCGAAATCCTGTGTCTTCCGCAGCATCGTGAAAACAGGTAAACCCCTAAAAGTCAACAAATTAAAAAAAAATAACCAAAGAAAATTAGACCCCTATGTTAAGAAGTTCATTGATAAATGTAATGCTATTAATAAATGTGACTTCTGTAAGTGTCAGTTACCATATATACAAGTAGACCTCGGTGTTACATCCACCCTCGGATTAATTGATTCCGGATCAACACGAAGCTTAATTAGTTAACAGCTAGCCGATAAATTATTTGAACACAACCTAGTTAAACGCAGTAAATCGGTGAATATTAGATGCGCTACAGCTATATAAACAAAATTTAATGATAAAACTCATCATTACGTTTAAACTAAAAATTAAAAATCTAACGTGGTATTTTCCAATGTTGGTATGCGACGAGTTAGGACCCGACTTAATATTGGGAGCTGATTTCCTCAGTAAAACAGGAATAATTCTTGACATTCACGATAAGAAGTATTATTTTGGTTTCGACCGTTCACAAAAATATAGTTTGGGTGGTAAAACAAATAACAAAGAAAGTACTGGAACAGCTTCTGCACATCTAGAACACCACGAGTCTGAATTAGCTCATCTGGAAAGTAAAGATAGACTGAAAATGCAGACACTAATAAAAGAGTTTTCCACCGTCCTCACTCCGAAGTTAGGACTAACGAACCTGATAGAGTACAAAATCAATTTGAGCGACAATAAAGTAATACGTCTACCCCCATACAAGTTATCACCGCCAAAAATGGAAGTAATGAGGAATCAAATCAACAAATTATTAGAACAAGGAGTCATCGAACCCTCTACTTCACCTTACTCATCACCCGCGTTTTTAGTACCAAAAGGTCACGACAAACATAGACTAGTTGTGGACTACAGGCAATTAAATAAACGGATAGAATTCGAGTCTATACCACTTTCCGACATCCACAGTGCTTTTCATTATTTTACGAAAGCGAAAGTTTTTACCATCATGGATCTAAATGAGGCATTTCATCAAATAACCCTTTCGGAAGAATCCAAACGTCTAACCGCATTTGCCGTCCCTTTCAACCTGTACCAATTTACGAGAGTACCCTTTGGAATATCCCAAGGTAGTTCTGTATGTAGCCGTTTATTAGAGAAATTATTCCACGATATAAAATTTAAATATGTGTAGATGACATCGTTATCTACAGCGAATCAATGGACCAACATCTTAAACATCTACGTGAAGTACTATCCCGATTAGAGAAAGCCGGATTAACAGTAAATCCCAGTAAAGTAAATTTTGCGGTCACACAATTTTCATTTTTAGGTTACATCGTAAAGGCGAACGGAAAGGTAAGCATAGACCCCGAGCGAACCCGTGCGATCAGAGAATTTTTACCACCGCGGGATGCGAAAGGAATAGCCCGATTTTTGGGAATGATAAATTAATTCCACAAGTATATCCCTCATCTAGCCGAAATTGCAGCACCGCTGAATGCTTTAAGAAAGAAGGGAGCTAAATTTGAGTGGAGTCTGCAACACCACGCTGCATTCGAAAAACTAAAAGAAAGCATAATATCACCCCCAGTATTACAATTAGCCGATTTTACAAAACCCTTCGTAGTGCAGACAGACAGTTCAAGTGTAGCCCTAAGCGCAGTAATATATCAGGAAGTAGATAACTCTAGACTACCTATTAGTTACGCTTCACGTACTCTGACTGACCAAGAAAAGAAATACTCCGCATACGAATTACAATGTTTAGCTATCGTTTTCGCATTTGAGAAGTTCAAACCTTTTTTAGAACATAAAGAGTTCCTGTTGGAAACGGATAATCAAGCATTATCTTGGTTATTAAATCACCCTAAACAGTTAGGTCGTATTGGAAGATGGGTATTAAGGTTAAATTGTTACAAATTTAAAGTACAACATATTAGAGGTACCCAAAATGTAGTTGCCGATACACTGTCACGTATGTTCCAGCCGCCTAGTAAAACATCAGAAAGCAAGGAGAGTAGAGAAACGCCAATTATCAATACTTATTTACCGAATTTCCTCTTGCATTTACGGACATAGCTCAGTATCAACAACAAGACCCCCTTTTAAGACCAATTATAGAACAACTCGATAAAAGAAATAAGTCAGAAAAATACATATTGGGTAAGAGAGTATTATGTTATAGAATAGCAAACGGAAAATATTTACGAATAATTGCCCCTGATATTATTAAACCTATGCTGATGGAATACTACCATTCTTCCACCATTGGAGCACATATGGGAATAAATAAAACAATACATCGAATTCGTAAAGAATATCATTGGGAAAATATGAACAGTGAGATAGCTAGTTTCGTAAAAATGTGTAAGTTGTGTTCACTCAGCAAGCCAGCGAGAAACAGCCAAATAGCCAATTAATCTCAGAAATTTCTACTACCCCGTTCTCTAAAATTTATTTAGACTTTTCAGAACCATACCCTCGTTCTAAATCAGGAAATACCATGCTACTCATTTGTGTAGATTCATTCACCAAATTTGTCTGGATGTATCCCATACGCCGAGCGTTAGCTTCGACCACCGTAAAGATATTGCAGGATAGATTATTTAAAGATTTCGGTACACCCGTACTTCTAGTGTCAGATAACGGACCCCAGTTTAAGTCAAAGGAATTCAAGAACATGTGTTTCAAACTAGCGATAGACCACATTACCACTACAGAGTATCGTCCGCAAGGTAATATAGCTAAAAGGTATTTGCGAAACCTAAAATCTGCTTTAATAGCCTACCATGCAAACGACCATACGTCTTGGGACCAGAACCTATCCTGGATACAATTCGCCTTCAATTCAACCTATCATGAAGGACATAAGTCTACGCCATTTGAATTATTGTATTAATACAAACCTAACCACCCATTATCCACTAAGTGGAAAATACATGAGTTACTACCCCACGAAATTAGGGATAAAATATAAAGAAAATCTGGAATGAAGCTCGCGCTAATTTAAGAGCAAACTTAAAGAAATCGCGAAAATATCACGAGCGGATTAATAATAACAATGTAGTAAAGTACCAAATCGGTGACTTAGTAATGTATAGAACACACCCGACGAGTAGTGCAATCAATAAGACCACCTCCAAGCTATCATACCGATGGTGTGGTCCTTACCAAATTCACAAATACTTAACTCCAGTAACAGTAGCCCTGTACGAACCCTCTACTCAAAAATATGTATGAAGAACACATATTTCGCAGATAAAGTGTTATCACAAAAAAGGAAATGGTAGAGTGCAAGCAAACTAAATGTAGTAAAAAGGTATACCTGCTAAAGAGTACTTTAGTAACCACTTGATTACCTAATCGTATAAATAGCGATGAGGCCTGATCAACCTTGGATCCTATTCAGCGAAAGTAGAGAAAAGTGAGAAGTCAGCTGACATCGAATATAAATAATAATTAAGTAATAAATTACTTAAGAGTAATTCTATAACAAGAGTAGCTCACAACTAAAGAAAAAACCGGTAGTAGTCGTAAGTAGTAGTCTTAAGAAGAATTTAGTATGTTTTCGATATATTTTATAAAGTGTGAATTTTATGTAGTTTAAGAATTAGTTTGTAAGGCGTTGTATATGTTGATAATGGGAAGAAGTAAGTCGAGAGTGACTCATGCACCTCATAAATTTGAAAAGAGAAACGAGTTAGAGAAATTTCACACAGTAATGCCAAGCATACTCCCAGTACATTACTGACCTAATAACCCCTAGAAAACACATCTGTTTCCCCACCCGGTGTCTTCTTTAAGCGGGGGAGTATGTGACGATTTTAAAATAGGAAATGTAAAAAGGAGAGAAATTTAATTTTTTTTAAATCGCACATTTAAACTAATTTTAAATCCCTTAAATAACTCAAAATAATATTTAATAAAGAAATTTAAAAAGACAAAAAGGAATGCGAGTGTAAAAGTAAAGAAACCCTTTAATAATTTACCATGCATTGACATGCAATAACCGGAATCAACTTGCATACCGACCCATAAACTAAACTAATAATACTTGTAAATTTGAAATTAAATAAATAAATAAACAATAACACAGTAGTATACTATAATTAATTCTGAAGTAATGCATATCTTTGGATAATTAAAAGGTCAAACATTAATACAGTAAATATCAAATAAAGGTGGAACTATTTTATGGTGATGCGTAAACTCCGCGCAGTTAACTTACCTGTCCTAACATAGTAAATCAGTCGAGATGGAGCGTTCTCGTAGTAAACACTACATACCTGAACCATGCCCCAAAGTACGACAATATCTGTTTATTTTAGTGTGCAGATTTAACAACGTGCAGAGGAATGTAGCGGTAAATTAGTGTGTTATAAAGTAAACATGTAATCTATTAAAACAAAAAGGAATAAATAAGTGTGAGGGATGACATCTCTATTGACTAAGTGTGAGATCTCAATGTTTGTTTAAATTAAAAAGGTACGAAGTACCAAAAGTGAGAACCTTTTATAAATAACGACGTGACGTGCATTTCTGTGGCAAACAAAAACAATTACTCGAGTTATACTACTTAAGATGCTTAGCTACCAGACTTCTGAGAACAGCATACCAGCTTCATAATTACCGAATCACTTCAGGAACTTCAGCAGGAAAGTAAACTACAATGAAGATCAACCATCTGTGGACACCCCAAGGACCAAGGGCCAGGACACGGAGTAAACTTCAGGATATCACAGGTGACACGGAGACTTGTCTTCCGTGGTTAATTACCATTCAAAAAAGATGATTTGTAAAAGACAGTTTAAATAACAATATAAAAGACTTTAATAATAGTCACTTTGTAAAATGTAGTATGTCATACGGCTAAAAATATTTGTAGTAGCAAGTAGTGCTTATATCATAAAGCTTCACAGATACTAAAAGTTAAATTAAGTCCATTCTTCAAATGGCCCCCAAATAGTATGATAGTATATGAGTAAGTGAGCTTAACTTACAAACCAGTTTAATATCCCGGATCCGTGGAAAAAGCTAGCACATAACAATCCTTTTGTTGACTTTTAAAAATTATTTAAAAACATTTAAAATAATTTAAAGTAACCAAAATTAACTTAAAAAAGCGTTTTTAAATTTTCACAGGCGGTTTTCTAATATTGTGGATTACAAAACACTGATCTCAGGTTTCAGACGAACAAATTTCGCATATTCCTTCCATTTCAATGCTCTGTCGTCCAAAACCTTGCGGAAACGTATCAATGTTACATGAAGCAAAACCGACTGGTAATTTTCCAGTTTAAAAAATGTTTTACTAATACAGAACAATCATTTTTTTTACAAAAAACTGAGTTTTTCTACAAGAATATAAGCCGTAATTTTGCAAGCCAAGTCGACCGTGAAGCTATGGAGTCACTGCACATTAGTTTATGCAAAGAGAAAAGTTAGTTGTTATTCACAAAGTAAAGGCTTTCTTTCACAAGGCGTGCGTATAAAGGAAAAGTTGTTAATAAGCTGAAGTACAAGATCAAAACCGAAGTAGAAAGGTTAGTGCAAACGTAAGAACCTTATTAAGTTAGAAGCGTTTGTCGGGTTCTACATATCACAACCTTCTTTGTAGTCGTTGTAATGATTGGCTTTATATATTGAAATTACAACGGCATTACACAGTTTTCTTTAAACGACTTACTTATAAAACTTAATCGATAGCTGATTGTTCACAAGCTATAGAGTGTGTATGTGTATGCCCATTGTACTGAGTTCTGAGAGGAAGGGACACTATTTGAAGACGTGATTCTAAACCTAAAATTAAGAACAAAGTTTATACATATATACGTCTTAAGTTGCTTTGTTTTGGAATTATGGTCAGGTAAAAATTTAATCCACATTCCTGTTCCGAAGGAATAATAATGGAATATGAAAATTCCTGGAAGGCAAATTATGTGGCACAGTTAGTAATCCCATACGTTATTTGACCTAAAATATTGACGAATAATAAAATCAGTACAAAATGTGGACTTGACAAATCGCTTGCTACACATTGAAAATTTTGCATTCATCACCTAAAGCTAATCCTTTTTACTGCAAATATTTGTTCATGAATTTTACTGTTAATTTGACTTGAACGTAACTCTCACGTCCAACACTTGTATTCGCATCTTCCATATACGTTTTCTCTTAATCTTCCTCTCGAAGATTTCATCGAAAATGTTTCGATGTTTAACTCTGCTAACAACAAGAAGAGACTTGTTGATAGCAACTCAGACCCGCGGAACATGGACAGTTCGAGAAACGTAGCTGCGCATTCACGGGGAGTTACTTGGGTTCTCAAAGTCGTATCGAGAGGCCTGTAACCGAACACACGGTAAATGAAGAAAGAGAACCGTTAAGGAGAACCAGTGATAAGATAAAATAAGCAGGAGAGCCCTAATTCAAGCCGATACATAAACGCCAGATTCTAGCCTAATTCTAACACCATTGAAGCGATGCTTCGGGGGAGGACTGCTAGAACTGTGTGGCGTGGTTGGCAGAAGAGATTGTTCGTTCCAAGAAGATAGATTTAGACAATACAATATGGAAGATACAATATAGTAGTAGTAGTAGTAGTAGTAGTAGTAGTAGGAGTAATAGTAGCAGTAGTAGTAGTAGTAGTAGTAGTAGTAGTAGTAGTAGTAGTAGTAGTAGTAGTAGTAGTAGTAGTAGTAGTAGTAGTAGTAGTAGTAGTAAAAATAATAAATATCGACACACATCCTATAGACATTAAAGTGGAAGGTCCAAAAGGTAACAGTGAACCCAGTTGTAATTTCTACCATAAGCGTAATACCAATCACAACAACCAAAGTGATGGAAACATTCAGACTCAAACAACTCATTTTGACATTACAGAAGTCAGTCAACTTGGAGACCTGTCATTTAGTTCGCGAAATATTAGGTGTGGAGTTGTGGTAAACAGCAACAACAACACCAACACCAACAGCAATACGAAAACTAACAGCGACAGCAACAGAAACAGAAACAGCAACAGCAACACCAACACCAACATCGACACCGACAACGACGACGACGATAACAACGACAACGACAACGACAACGACAACGACAACGACAACGACAACGACAACGACAACGACAACGACAACGACGACAACGACAACGACAACGACAACGACAACGACAACGACAACGACAACGACAACGACAACGACAACGACAACGACAACGACAACGACAACGACAACGACAACGACAACGACAACGACAACGACAACGACGACAACAACAACGACGACGACGACGACGACGACGACGACGACGACGACGACAACAACAACAACAACAACAACAACAACAACAACAACAACAACAACAACAACAACAGCAGCAGCAGCAGCAGCTATAACCTCGTCTCTTGAGTTATAACTTAGGGAACCAGTAATAATTGGATGTGCCAATTATACCGGCTGCCTTCGTTGTGAAGCACTGAAAATAATCACAACAAATAAACAATTTATATAGCAGGATATTAGGAAGGGGAGACTGTTGATTTATGCACTCATTTTACTCGGTACTTAGATGACATCTCTTTATTACATTTGGTGATTAAGTTCTCTATTGAAAGTTCTCAAACAATATAGTTTACTATATGATTAAATATATAAATTACTACTTTACAAAGGGGCCTCAAAATATGATGTACATCTTATTGATTAATTCCACGGATCCGGGATTAAATATATTAAATGAATTATGGTCACCTTGCCATGTACAATATTGAAACTCTAACCATTTGAAGAATGGTTTTTTACTAATCTTCTAAAACAACAAACTTTTTGTTTAAACTTTACCTTTTTTGCTATAACTAGTGTTATTAGATTTTATACTACATGTTACCTAAAATGTCAGGTTTCTAAAGTCTTTAATGTTATTACATTTAAACATAAGTTTTAAAGTCTTTAATATGATAATTTAAATTGTCTTTTTGTGTTTATAATTTTGTAACTCTTAACCATGGAAGACAAGCCTCCATGTCACCTGTGTGTTTCCTGAAGTTGCTGCAGAATTCGTCCTTCGGTCCTCCTGATGTTTCTTGAAGTTCAGTCGTTACCTTATCATACTGTGATGGTGAAGTTCTAGAAGTATGTGAAATCATTCCTGGTGTGGTACATTCATCTCAGGCGACTGTAGTTATTCTTAGTAATTCTTGTAGTTAGAATACATTGATAGAAAGTTTGTTTCACTGTTATACACTTCACATGATGATAGATTAGTTGACTATCACCTTCTAGGTTGTAATACTGTATAAATTACATAGTCCGTTATTTTATAATATAGAGAGATGTCATCACCACACAAATTACTTATTTAAATAGTCATGGTATCAACCCTTTCACATTTTTATATATACACGTAGCGAAACAACGCTTTACGCTGCTTACGGCGTGAGCGCTCCATTACAAGTCTAAGAAAATAGTTAAGGGGAGCGTAGTAATCTCAAGACAATTACTAGGCAACATAAAAGTAGTTCCGTTTTTCTAATTTTAATTAAAGGACTACGGTTGATTAAATAATTAAATCGTGATATTCTTAGTTGCAGAAGTTATCAAAGTACGTAACAATGGTCTTAATTAATTATTTAAATAATAACAAATTTACAATAATACTTAGTTTATTTAGGGGTCAGAAAACAAGTTAATTCTGGTCAGTTCTTGTTTATACAGGATAAATTAATAAGCTTTACCCTTTCTGTACAATTCCATTCCCTTTTAATTTTATTATTAGACTTATATTAAATATTATTATTATTAAATGATTGCCATAAGATTTAGTTTACAATGTGAGATTTTATTAAGAATTTAAAATTTCTCCGCTTATATATTATCAACTTAATTAATTAACATCTTTTTATTAATGAAATCGTCACATACTCCGCCGCTTAAGCCACAGACGCCGGTATAATTTTTTTTTTTTTTTTTTTTATACCGAGAGTATGTTTAGGGATTTCCGTGTGTAATTTCTCTCACCCGTTTCTCTCTGTATGTAATTATGAGTTACACACGTCAGTCTCGAATTATTCATTCTTACTATCTACATATCATACTTTACAGACTAATTCTAATAGTACATAAAATTCACACATTATAAAACATATAGTTAACATTCTAATTTTCTTAACACTACTACTTATGACTACTACCGGGTTTTTTTTTAGTTGGGAGTTATTCTAGTGATAGAATTACTCATTAAGTAATTTGTTACTTAATTATTTCTCATATTTGCTGTCAGCTGACTTCTTACTTTGCTCTACTTTCGAAGAATAGGATTCAAGGGTGATCAGGCCTCGTACCTATTTATACCATTAGCTAGGTAAATGTTACTCTAGTACTCCTTTGCAGTTGAGTACAAAACATATACCTTTCTTTTTCTTTACATTTATTTAACTTGCACTCTACCATTACCTTCTTCGTGATAATGTTTTATCTGCGAAATATGTGTCCTTCGTACATATTTTTGAGTAGAGGGTTCATACAGTGCTACGGTTACTGGAGTTAAATATTTGCGAATTTGATAAGGACCGCACCATCGGTATGATAGCTTGGAAGTGGTCTTATCGATTGTACTACTCGTAGGATGTGTTTTACACATAACTAAGTTACCGATTTGGTACTTTACTTCATTATTTTTATTTCGCTCGTGATATTTCCTTGATTTCGCTAAGTTTGTTCGTAAATTAGCGCGCGCTTCATTCCATATTTTCTTAATATTTTTATCCCTGATTTCAAGGGGTAACAATTCATGTATTTTCCACTTAGTGGATAATGGGTGGTTGGGTTTATATTTGAACAACAATTCAAATGGGGTCGACTTATGTCCTTCATGATATGCAGAATTAAAGGCGAACTGTATCCAGGATAAGTTCTGGTCCCAAGAAGTATGGTCGTTAGCATGGTAGGCAATTAAAGCAGATTTTAGGTTTCGCAAATACCTCTCAGCTATATTACCTTGCGGACGATACTCTGTAGTGGTAATATGGTTTATACCTAGTTTGAAACACATGTTCCTGAATTCCTTGGACTTAAACTGTGGTCCGTTATCCGACACTAGATGGACCGGAATACCGAATTCTTTAAATAATCTATGCTGTAAAATATTTACTGTGGTTGTAGCTAAGGCTCGCCGCATGGGGTACATCCATACGAATTTGCTAAAAGAGTCTACACAAATTAGTAACATTGTATTTCCTGATTTGGAACGCGGGTAGGGTCCTGAAAAGTCTAAATAAATTTTGGAGAACGGGGTAGCAGGAATCTCTGAGATTAACTGACTTATTTGGCTGTTTCTAGCGGGTTTGCTGAGTGCACACAACTTACACTTTTTTACAAAATTGGCGATCTCACTGTTCATATTTTCCCAGTGATATTCTTTACGAATTCGGTGTATAGTTTTATTTATTCCCATATGTGCTCCAATGGTGGAAGAGTGATAATATTCCATCAGCATAGGTTTAATAATATCAGGGGCAATTATTCGTAGATATTTTCCGTTCGCTATTTTACAACATAATACTCTCCTACTTAATATGTATTTCTCTGACTTATTTCCTTTTTCAAGTTGTTCAATAATTGGACTCAAACGTGGGTCTTGTATTTGATACTGGGCTAAATCCGTAAATGCAAGAGGAAATTCGGTAATTAAAGTATTAATAATCGGCGTTTCTCTACTCTTGTTTTCGTAATTATTACTACTAGGCTGGAACATACGTGACAGTGTATCGGCAACTACGTTTTGGGTGCCTCTAATATGTTGTACTTTGAATTTAAAACAATTTAATCTTAATACCCATCTTCCGATACGGCCTAACTGTTTTGGGTGATTTAGTAGCCAAGATAACGCTTGATTATCTGTTTCTAATAAAAACTCCTTATGTTCTAAAAATGGTTTGAACTTCTCAAAAGCGAAAACTATAGCTAAACATTCTAATTCGTATGCGGAGTATTTCTTTTCTTGCTCAGTTAGGGTGCGAGAAGCGTAACTAATAGGTAACCTTGAGTTATCTACTTCCTGATATATTACTGCACCTAGTGCGACACTAGAACTGTCTGTCTGCACTACAAATGGTTTTGTAAAGTCGGCTAATTGTAGTACGGGGGGTGATATTATGCTTTCTTTTAATTTCTCGAATGCGGTTTGGTGTTGCTCATTCCATTCAAATTTAATTCCCTTCTTTCTTAAGGTATTTAGCGGTGCTGCAATTTCGGCTAGATGTGGGATGTACTTATGGAAATAATTTATCATTCCTAAAAATCGGGCTATTCCTTTCGCATCCCGCGGCGGTAAAAATTCTCTGATGGCACGGGTTCGCTCTGGGTCTATGCTTACCTTTCCGTTTGCTTTTACCATGTGACCTAAAAATGAGAATTGTGTCACAGCAAAATTTACTTTACTGGGATTTACGGTTAATCCAGCTTTCTCCAATCGGGTTAGTACTTCACGTAGATGATTAAGATGTTGCTCAATTGACTCACTGTAGATAACAATGTCATCTAGGTAGTGGTACACATATTTAAACTTTATGTCATGAAATAATTTTTCTAATAATCTGCTACATACAGAACTACCTTGGGATATACCAAAAGGTACCCTTGTAAATTGGTACAGGTTGAAAGGGACGGCAAAGGCGGTAAGACGTTTTGATTCTTCCGAAAGAGGTATCTGATGAAATGCCTGATTTAAATCCATAATGGTAAAAATTTTTGCTTTAGTAAAATAATGAAATGCACTGTGGATGTCGGGAAGTGGTATAGATTCAAATTCTATCCGTTTATTTAGTTGTCTGTAGTCCACCACTAATCTATGTTTGTCGTTACTTTTGGGTACTAAAAACGCGGGTGATGAATAAGATGACGTAGAGGGTTCGATGACTCCTTGTTCTAACAATTTATTAATTTGGTTCCTCATCACTTCCATTTTCGGTGGTGATAATTTGTATGGGGCTAAACGAATTACTTTGTTGTCACTCAAATTTATTTTGTACTCTATCAGATCCGTCAGTCCTAACTTTGGGGTGAGGACGTTGGAGAATTGTTTTATTAAAGTCTGTATGTTCCGTCTATCTTTACTTCCTAGATGACTTAATTCAGGTTCGTGATGCTTTATATGTGTAGAAGTGGTGATAGTACTTTCTCTGTTATTTGCATTATCATGCAAGTTATATTTCCGTGAACGATCGAATCCAAAGTAAAATATCTTCTCGTGAATGTCTAAAATTATTCCTGTTTTACTAATAAAATCAGCTCCCAATATTAATTCGGGTCCTAATTCGTCGCATACCAACATTGGAAAATACCACGTTAGATTTTTAATTTTTACTTTAAACGTGATGATAAGCTTTATCATTAACTTTTGCTTATTAGCTGTAGCGCATCTAATATTTACGGATTGACTGCGTTTAACTAAATTGTGTTTAAATAATTGATCGGCTAGCTCTTGACTAATTAAACTTCGCGTGGATCCGGAATCAATTAATCCGAGGCTGGATGTAACACCAATGTCAACTTGTATATACGGTAATTCACACCTATTGTAATCACATTTACTAATAGAGTTACATTTATCGATAAATTTCCTAACATAGGGGTCTAATTTTCTTTTGTTATTATTATTAGTATTTTGTTTTAACTTGTGGTCTCTCAGGGGTTTACCTGTTTTCACGATGCTGCGGAAGACACAGGGTTTCGGATCTCCCTGCCTTACATGTTTTTTGGATAATGAGTTTTCTGATGATACTGTTTCCGTTTACAGTTTCTACTGAGGTGTCCAGGTTTTCCGCAGTTATAGCATATATATTCTTTACGCGGGGTCTCACTGGTTTCGTGTCTAGGTGGTGGCTCTTTGGACTTACCTTGGCCATGAACATAGGTTGGTCGCCGAAATGGTGGTCGTTCTCGTAGACTTCTTGTATCTGAGGATAGGGCTTGCGTTTCCTTTCTATGTGGTGTTGTGGATACCGGTGCATGTCGATGCTGATCTACATACCACACATTTGAAGAGTGCACACTACATTGTTCAAGGTCAGCGAAAGTAAGGGGTCTACTTATTAGAGCTAAACGGGAGCGTTCTTCAAGAGATAAGCCTACCAATATAGTATCGACCAATTGTTTTTCAGTCCAGTCGACTTGCAGTAGACGTGAAGATTCTCTGATGTCTGCGATATAGTGGGCCAGTCTTTCTTGAGCTCTTTGTACTCGAAGTACGGTATTTCTTTTTATCTCCTCATATATTCCAGTGGGAATAAAATATTTGATTATATTTGTATGAAGTTCTTCTACCGGAAGATTCGAGTTTAATGATTCGAGGACACGATCTCATAAAGGTGGTTTACATTTGGGTAAGATGACCTGCAGTATTTGCCAATCGCTCAATTGTTGTAGATCTTTTATTTGCAGTAGATATCTGATAAAAGTCAATAGAGTCGTGATGCTTAAGCCATCGGTGTAAGGAATATCATTAATTATTTTCTCTACTGGGTGGGAAATCTTTCCGTAGAGGTCTACATTAAAATAGGTAGGTATACATTCGTTAGGTATACTTTACGAAGGATTGGTGTTTGCATTAGGATTTGTAATCGCATATTTACTAGTGCGAGTATGCTGAACATTTGGCGGTGGGGGTTCTAACATAGTTTGGGTTTTTAATTCTCTACTAGGTAATTGTTCCTGACTCAGTGGTATCTTCGATACGGTGGGTGATTCGGGGTTCGAGGTGGAGAGAGGGTGTTCTAAAGTAGGGGATTGAACTGGGGAGATATATAATTTTTGTAAGTAGTGCTCAATTTCCTCCATTCTCGATGAGTCTGATTTTCGTCGTAAGTCGTTGATAATTATGGGTAATTGGCTTAATGCCTCCTCCGCAAATTTCTGCACATCGGGAGGGGTTACGGTGACGTCGGGCCAGCTTAATAAATTATTTAACCGGCGGGTTAAATGTTCTATACGTTGCGTAACGCGCAAAAATTCCGTAGGTGATTTCTTGTCCTCAAGGTTCTGAGATAATACTATCAATTCCCTATATTTGGCATAACAGGTTTCTCGTTCGCCGTCATAATCGAGTTCACGCAATCTATCTAACTGCGAGGGTGTATCTGATCCGGTTTGGCGTAATGATTTTCGTAACTCCGACACGGTTACATTTACGTGTTTTAGACCTCGTAAAAGTGCCTCGTAGCATAGCTCATCTTTTAATAACAGATCAGGATTAAATTCGGCCATTTTAGTAACGTGAGCGGCTATAACTAATTATTCTACTATTTGCATTAATTGTTATACAACGCTTCCTTTTTGTTTTTTACAAATAAACACATAAAATGTTATGACAACCTTTATCGTTTTACTTTGAGAGAGAGAGAGAAATTTCACACATGCATGAATATGCGTACGACAAAAGATTCCCCCTTCGGTTACTAACACATGAACAGACACGCTTCTTATAACAATAGACCACGCAAGGAGGGTGACTTATTTTCAACTCAACTAAACAATGACAATTTTAAACAAACGGCAGCAGGAAACTACCCGTCCGAGATTGTCGAGAATGTGGCACGTTTATGAATGGGACTTTTAACAAGTACCGACATGGTTTGTTTACATTGGATTATATGCTAATATAACGTTACACATATTATATTTACTAATAAAGTTATTTATACTATATTACTATAATATTATTATATTATTATTTTTATCTTATTTCAAACTCTGACACATATTGAAATACATGAGTGTATAGATCAACAGCTTTTGGGCGTGGGATATCGGGACGCAATTACTTCTTTCTTTTCTCTTACGCAAAATTAGCAAATACGCAAAAATAAGCAAATTACAGCAGAATAGCAAAATAGCAAAAATAGCAAAAATAAGCAGAGTGGCGCAAATTATAACCTCGTCTCTTGAGTTATAACTTAGGGAACCAGTAATAATTGGATGTGCCAATTATACCGGCTGCCTTCGTTGTGAAGCACTGAAAATAATCACAACAAATAAACAATTTATATAGCAGGATATTAGGAAGGGGAGACTGTTGATTTATGCACTCATTTTACTCGGTACTTAGATGACATCTCTTTATTACATTTGGTGATTAAGTTCTCTATTGAAAGTTCTCAAACAATATAGTTTACTATATGATTAAATATATAAATTACTACTTTACAAAGGGGCCTCAAAATATGATGTACATCTTATTG